>VZDJ01000090.1:6071643-6340791 GCA_008694505.1 Cyanoderma ruficeps | reverse complement strand
TTGTAGTACTTCAGATCAAAGGAAAAGTTTGTAAGAGATTTTGTTTTGTCAGATTTTCATAAATAATGCATTCTAAACCACATTTGTTCTGTGTCTAAATAAATCATTTGCTATTTCAGACCCACCTTGCAACCAAACTGTAAAGAAAATCTCAGATTTTAAATCTCAGTAAATCACAGATCTGATTTCCCCATTAAGATTCAAAGCAACTTTAGACACATTATAATTTTAAAGATATAATTTTCATTACAATAGAATCCCACTCATAGTGTAAGTCTCTGCTGTGTTAACATTTAAGTACTGGATAAACACAGAACACAAAAAGAAAGTTTAAAGCCATTGGGTGTTTGGCCCTTTTTTCATAAAAGGACCCATGAATTTAGCAGGGAAGAGAATGTATGGAAACAACTTTTGTAGGCTTTTGGTGTGATCAGAGGATTTCTGATCCATGACTTGGTGACCAGCTCTAATGGCTGTCCAAAGAGCAGAGCTCTTGAAATCAAAGCTTGAAATTGAGCTCAAGAAATCAAAGGTAGAAAGCCCAGAAGGCACAGAAGGCATATATCCTATGGTACCAGCTAGAAGACATGTATACATAAGTATTTTTCATTATTTCTTCCCAGCACTTGTTGAAATCACAAGAATGGAGCCAGAGGTACTGACATTTAACATCAAGCATCCTCCTATCTGGACAGCAAAGATATTGAAAGATTTGTTTGACTGGCTGAAGGATTTGAAATTCCTCATTTTTGTAATTGTAAGGGCCAGGTAATATAGCATTCCTGATTGGTACGTTTGCTAATGGTACATTCTTGTTAGTCTGACTAACAACATTATGACTGCAGAGATGTTACGTATTAATCCTAATCGGAAAACCTACCTGATGTGTCCTGATCCAGCTGAAGTTAGATGCTCTTCATTCTCAGCAGAAAACATGACCTTGTACACATCCTGTGCAAAAGCTTTTGACCTCAACAAAGTCTCTTCTTGTTTCCAGTCCCAGATAGTCAACATGTAGTCAGGGCTGCTCCCAACACTGGCCAGCAAAGTGCCAGTACAGTTGAAATCACCAAAAACATAAGCTACCTCTGTTCCACCTAAAGAAATGTACAAGCCCCAGCAGACAATCACAGGAAAGAGGTAGAAACAGCACAAAAATCCACTCAGAAGGAGCTCAACTTTCACTGAATTTTTTTTAATAGATAATAGCTTTAGGTTGGCTATTTCTGTCAAATAAGAGTTCCTTCCCATGCAATAATGAAAAAAACTTGAAACCAATGTTATCTATTTCTGCTGTGAAGGACCAAAATATTCTATTTCCTTCTAAACTAAAAATGATACACGACTCCATCTGCTGGGATCTTTAAACACTAGTCCATCTGTATAAAATGAAAATAGAACTTTTTACACTACCTTTCAGTATTCTGTAGGGCCTCACCGAAGGATATGTGTAGATGACAATGTTTGGCTTCTTTCCTTTTTCTCCTACTGCAAAGTACTCCTTATTAGGGTGTGCCTTGAAAAAGCAGAAGTCCTGTAGCATGCTGTAATAACACCTTTGCTTTTACCCTGCTAGTTATTGAGTTATTGTGTTCACTCACTCACTAGTCAAAACATACTGCCATAAATACTAGATTGCATTGTTCTGTGTGTTTATTCTGAACAACTGCCAACCTATTGCTCAATATCAGAATGAAGCCACTATGCACACAAAATTGTATATCACACATATATTGCAGAATCATGAAAAATGGTGAAACAATCTGCTTTGTGATGCATCCTTTTACTATTACTACCTCACTCAACCCACTAGCTAATCTTTCCATAGCAGCATTTGTGTCAGCAGCCATCTACTTCAGCAGACAGCTGCAGAAAAGCCATCCTAAATGACACTACTCTGCAGGTGTAAAAATGTACAGTGATTCCCCAGAAAAGGCTGCTTACAATGAAGCAGGACAGTCTGAGGCTGGTAGTCTGAAAGTCTCACTCATGTGCAATAAAACAGAGATGGCAGAGCTTTCACAGGGTAAGGTGCTTCAAATTCAGAGACAGAACTTGAGACTCCAAGCTCTTGATAAGTTTATTAGAGTGAAACCAGATACTTTTTCTCTTCATTTGTGTGGGAGCTTGATTTTCTAAATTTTAATTGCAATAAAGGCTCTATATTAGTATCAGTTGTGACTAGGACAGGTGAAGTGTTGAAAAAAACTAAAAGAATTGCTATGAGCCAAAAGATTTAAATAATAATGTAAAAGTGCTAAAAAATAATCCCATCTGGACTTGTCAGTCCTTTTAGGTAACTGAGCCTGCGACTAAGGTGTGCAGATACTTGTTCTCTGCCAATAATATTGATGGGATGAGAAGCCCATGCTGCATGGTCCACACATTCCTTTAATCAATACCACACTTTCTTATGTATATGCATGTGCAAATGTAGAAGTCTCTCATATCTGGCAACCACAACCAAGCAAACTTTTTTTTTCCCTGGAAAGCAATTAAAGTTCTTAAACAAGAAACAAAAGCCATACTGTGATAAACCCAATTCCACCACCACGGCTGCTCCGGACGTATTTCTGATACTTAGTTCTCAGGTTCTGGAGCACCACCTGGTTGCCTGCTATGTACCCCACAGTATGTCTGTCCATTATCATCAGGTTTACTGGTCTGGTACAGTCATATCCAAAAGAAT
This sequence comes from Cyanoderma ruficeps, assembly GCA_008694505.1. NCBI lineage: Eukaryota > Metazoa > Chordata > Aves > Passeriformes > Timaliidae > Cyanoderma > Cyanoderma ruficeps. The sequence continues at coordinate 6,338,102 of VZDJ01000090.1, read as the reverse complement.
GTCTGGGAACAGTCCAATAAGGAAAATATTAGACACTGGCTTTCTAGACAGATTACTAAGTGGATAGAAATGCTTAAACAGAAACTGAAATGGGAATGCTGAAACTAGTGACTAAGCCTGATGGCAGGAGATAATTTTTTTCAGAATGCAGTGAAAGTTAAATATCTCTTGACTCTATAACTGAAAGGAAGGCACAAAGTTCTTATCCCATCTTTTCATCTCCACTGTGGATACTTGCTTCTTGCTGTGGATACTCTTGCTTCTATTGGATCATTTGCAGCTGCAAGGAATTCGTATTTTGTCTGTGCTCTCTTTTCAGACAAAATGTAAAAGATGTGCATCAGATTTCGAGGAACTGTTCTATAGACAAGAGATCAAACCAACCAAGTTTTCAAGCTCACTTCTTAATTGTTTACAGGCAGATGTAAAAAAGGGGAAATCCAGTCTTCAATAGCAACTGAATTGTGTCGGCAGAGAAAACCACCAGTATATATGAAAGTCACATATCATATCCTACCCTATTTGACCATACCTACCAAAGTGTTTATTGTAGCTCTTAACTGATGGACATTACTTCCTTCATTCTACTAGTTTAGATCTTCCAAGCACCAGAATACAAATCTACCCGGTTCCTTTCCCACTTCTCCTTTACGAAGTACACAGGAGCTCTTCTGCCCTCCCCTCAGCTTCTTGGGGAACACCACCGTGTCCACAGAGAAAGAGAGAGCTTTGCAGGGCATATTCTTATGCCAGTCTTCTGCCTGGTCCCACCAGCTTCTCCATGATCTAGCTCTACAGGAGTATTTATGTTAGTAAGCACTACACCGAGTAAGAAATGTTTATGAGGTCAAGACCACAGTTAAGATTAAATTCACCCAGAACCCAGAACAATTGGCCAGGATTTTTACCTGTGTCTCAACCAAACTATCCCACTAATACCACATATGCTACTCCAAATTTGACCAATACATTATTAAGAACCTATATAAAATATCATTATCCTTGAATTTGCACAAGCCCAACAGAAAGGATACTTCAAAGTAAGAAGGTCAGTGGGTATCTCAGTGTCATCAGTGGCATATGGTCCTGAATATACATCTTCATACGAGTAGAAGAAGGTTTCTGGGATTCTTCTCTTTTTTACCTCCTCAGCCTTTTTTTGTGATTCTGAGGATACTTGACTATTATCTTGTTCATCCAAATTGTGTTCTGCACCTCAGAAGTGGGAACATAACAGAAATTTATATTCAGCATACGTTTTGAGCTAGTTCAGATATTTGCACCTAACTATAAAAGGGAAGGAGACACAATTCTTTGCCCCCCTTGACAGAGCCATCAATACTTCATAGCTCAAAACAAGGGTCCCATGTCTTAGTAACTACTTGTCCTGGAACCATCTGCAACAAATACTCCCTTAAGTTTTTAAAAACTTCACTGTAAATATTCAAAACTGAAGAATTTGAACAAGAAAAATTTTGAAACCATTCGAAAAATACTGGTTCTAAAATTTTATGAGTTAACAAAGCAGTTCAGTTGAGGTTTGCTTGGTATTTAGGTCTCCACTTTAGAAACCAAACAAATTTTAAAGTGTGACTTTTCAGTAGCTATTGAATGCACATTGTTACACAAAAGAATTATTAAAACCACATATAATGGACTACCAGAAGACACCACTGTCCTCAAGAAAGCAAACTGCTTATGTGTGACCCAGTGTAGTTCTTCACTGGATTGCAATGCACAATACTGTCAACTTCACTTTCAATTTGTCATAAGCACTCGTTAAAAGTAGTTTCCAGTTGGTTATCTTAAATTTATTTTGTAAGCATTTCATGCTCTCCTAACTGTTTTCTCTCCTAGGTGAGCCATGTGAAACAAGCAAAGGGGTCAGAGACCAGCCAGGCAAAGAGCAAAGCTAAGCCAACTGAAAGGGAACAGAAATACTCAATCACTGTAACTGATTACAGTCTGAGGTTGTTAAGCTGTTCCTAATAATAACAGTAAAACCTAATAAAAACCAGAAAGTACTGGGGGGTTTAAATTTGTGCCAACATCTCCTCAGTGGACACCAGTTCCCAGCAATGCTCTCAATGTCTGATTCCACTTGCTCCCCTTACTCCTCCTGCTCCTCTGCAGTTGGTGATTCCTTTGAAACCCTAGTTTTGTTTTCTTTTGCAAAGTATGATTTGGATCATCCTCTTATGTATGAATTCCTTTGACTAATTTGCTCATACATGACATATTAAATAAATATATAGTTCTGTAGCAGTAAAAGGATCTCCTCTATCCAACAGCAGACTTCCTGCTGTTTAGCATTAAGTGTAAGAAGTTTGCTTCCAAAAAACAGTAATTTAAAACTTAGGGGAAGGAAAGAAACAAACACATCCTATAACAGAAAAAAGATGTAATAGGAAGATTAAAAAAATACCCAAAGTAATGCAGCAATGCATGAAAAAAATCCTTCTAAAGTGGATTTGTTATTCATGCTACCTGGATCTACTGCGTTAGATGACATGCAGGACACCCAAAATAGACACTGGACAGGCATTTCAAGATGAAAAATATGTTAAAAAGAAAAATGCTGGCCTCTGACTGAAAGAATCTGTTGGAGTTAAAAACCTGATTTCAGTATTAGCTACAGAGACAGGTCTAGCAGCAAAAATTTTCAGAGTAGGGACTTTGAGAGCTGAGGCACAACAGGAACAGCAGGCACAGTGCTTAGTCCAAAACTTCACTATTATCAGAGTAAAAATAAAATTTGGTAACAGCAAGAGCAGGAACTGGAGATGAAGCAAGAAAGAGGTGAATGGTGGAAGAAGACAGAAGTTATTGTAGGTTCAGTACTGAAATCACGATATAATGGGGAAATACTCACCCCTGGGATGTGCCTGTGCATCTTCTTCTGGTTCCTGTTCCATTGGAAAAGATGGATGTCCTCTCTCCCTGGCAGTGGTAAAGACAAACCTTTAGTATTGTTGCCTTTATTTGCCATTTAGACAATTTTTATTTCCTCTAAAATGCTTTGAGATTCCCAAAGATGCTATTTGTCTTCTGCCTGTACCCAAATATGGATAACCCAAAGATACGTCCTACTTTGTAGTGAATTAATTGGCTCAGGTTTTAGGACTCCTGGATCTGAATAAATTGCTGCAGCAAGACTTTCATCCAAACTCTGTAATGGTGGGAACTGACATGATTTAAATGTGTTGAGCTTCTTTTTAATATACTGGGATGAGATCTGCTTGTGAGACAACAAGGCTATTCCTTCACCTTTGGGGTGGACTTCACAAAAATATCCTGAGACAGACATTCTGAGATCACCTAATATCTTAAATAGAAAAGCAAGAGAGATAAATCTTTAAGAAAAAAGGACTTCCTCCAAAACAGTTTATGATAATGGAAAACAAATTTTAAAAGTCAACACAATTTAAAAAAAAAATTAAACAGCTCAATAACACCCCTCCCTCACATGATTTTCATTTTTCAGAAAATCTTTTTCAGGGTGCTACAGTTTTCACTAGTTACTATTGTTCTCTGAAGTGGAAAAGGTCAAAATTTGCCATATAAAAACCCAACACATTTTTACAAAGGTCTCAAAAAACAGCAAAAAAAGCATAAGCATTGCTCTTACTCTAAATTTTTTTTCTGCCTTTTGATTTCATATGTGTTCTTCATTTCCAAATCAAACCTTAAAATGCATATTGGAGCAACTTTGTATCAATAATACAGCATTAAAAAAAAATCCAAATCAGAATCTTCAGAAGTTTATAAAGAAAAATGAATACTCAGAATAAGAAATATGGGCAAGATGCAAACAAATCTCTCTTCATTTGCAATCATGACTTTGATACCACTAAGAGGTCCCTAAAATTGCATTTCCTGTTCCCAGCTTCAGGTCAGAATCGGTTTAGAAAAATATTTTGAGGAATTTCAGGCTTTTCCAATATTGCAAGAAAGGCAAAGTGTCCTAACATAATATCACCCACAAGAAGGACAAGGAGCACAAAGAAATAGTTCAGATATGTCATTCTTGTTATTATGTAGCCAACCTTCATCCCAAAGTCCTGAGTATCTGCCAGAATCTGACTTTCCTGCATAATTTCACATAAGAATTACAAATGAGCTTTTATCCCGTAGGAGTGCTGAGAAAAACTTGAAAATAGACAAGCAGAAAGTTTTACATTTTGAAAACAAATGAAAACAATTTCAATGTATCACAATATATTTAAATTAAATTCTTGGGTTTTTAATGGGCTAACACAACTGATATCACTGAAGTTGAAGAAATAGTTATAGACTATTTGCATAAATAGATAGTGGAGTGTTCAGAGACCTGAATTCTAATTCCAAACCCAGTAATGACGTGTACAATTTGTATCAGCCATTTCACCTCTGGCTGTCTCAGTTATCTCCTGTGAAAAATTAGATAATAATACTTACCCATCTTAGCGAAGTGTTTTGATATCCACAGAGAAAAAAGCTATAAGATTTCAAATTATTGTAACTAATTAGCAGTCATTTATCTTCTAAAAATTAAGACTATCATAGTTTTCATTATAAATTAATTCCTATCTGGAAAATGCTTTAGGCTGAAAGAGGATATGAACATTTACGCTTCCACTGATATCTGGGTTCTAGTTAAAGGAAGATACTGCCGTGTCCACTGTGCACATTTTTGGGATGGCATTCATGCACTGTGCCAAAGCAAATTTTGACTTTAAGGACCCAGAAGAGGCTCAGGAGGGTAACGTGTCTACTTCGGCTGCAGATTCTGAGCTCCATGAGTTGGATGATCCAGAAAATTCTTGTGCAGGCTCACCATGACAAAGGCATGCATCACTCTGAAAGCTGATTTTATTTTCCTGGGGGTAGTTGGCAGGTTTTTTTTGTGACAGATTTCCTAAATCCGAAAGATTTAAGGCTATTGATACCAAAAACTGAGACAGTGACAAGTAGAACTGGGGTGACAAGTCTAGTGACAAAAAAAAACAAGTTAGCAATCACATTTTTTCTGCCAGTGCCTGACCAGGGCAGTATATTTTCCTCCTAGTCCTAGTCAATCAAGACACTGACTTGAAATACTGTACCACATCCACATCAGTTTCATCACTTACAAGAACTCAGGAACTCATTCCAAGTCAGGACTGAACCCTACTTGTCCTTGCTTCAGTGGACAGTGCAACAAACTGGAAATTTCAGCCAAGTTTTATTTTCTTTCAAACTGCCTTTTTCTTAGCTATGTTCTCAAAAGCCATAGAACGGAGAAATGTGTTCATTCAGGTATATTACTTCAGTTATTTCAAAACTAAATCTTTTTTGTCAAGTTTTGCTGCCACACAGGATCTTTATATACGGAAGTCTCTCAGAAATTCTAAGTAAATTTGGACATTAAGTGATTTCTCATCTCAGACAATTGTTTCATTTATTCAAAATACAGCAAAATTAAATCAAATGGGTGTTTATTTGCTAACACATAAACAAATTCAGTGAGATGACACCACTTTCTTTCTATTTTGTCATCCTACATTTTTCTTCTCTCCAGAAAAAAAAGATGTTTGAAAGTGTAAGACTCATAAATGCAGTTCTTGCCTTCATAAATCCTGTGACTGACACTTCAACTGCATAAAATACATGAAATTAAATAATGATCAAAATGCAGCCTACAGTTTTACTTTAGAAAACAGAACATATCTAACAGTTATTTTAAGCTGTCTCTGCCCCACCATTAACTGTTTAAGTGTGCTTAAATGACATCTCCTATCAGATTTTATATCCACAGAGGAGTGATCATCAGTTCTGACCACTAATTCAGTTTATGTAGAAATAGGGAATTATTACTGCAGAATAAAACTACAGTGCTATAAGTACCAGCAATAAGAAAGATATCAAAAAGTTATCTGTACATTGTGCTACTTCTGTAGGATTTTTTTGTTTGTTTCATTCCAAAATGTGTGAATATTTTGTAGAAAAGCTTTACGCACTGGTGGGTTTGGGGGGAAAAAAAGGTTACTCAGAAAAAAAAGTCACTCGGTCTTTCCTTCATGAGAGATTGTGTTATTCCTNTTCATGAGAGATTGCGTTATTCCTTTAGTGGTTTTCATTCAACATGAAGGAACTCAGTTTGTCCCAGGACTTCCAATGCTGACTCCTCTTAGCACTGCACTATGAGCCTTCCTGGCTGCACTCTCTGCTTTTCTGACCTGTGGGTAGCAGTGATCTAAAGCACAGTTGCAGCATTCGGATATCGTGAGGGGTGTCTGCCATGAGGAACTCCATACTGATCATCTCTTCCAGGGTGAGGCATTTCAAGTCTAGCTCTGCTTTGGATGTGTCAGGTTTCTTCCCTTCTGCCAAGTCCTGTTTCTTTAACTCACTTTCAATTACGGTCTCTTCAGCACATTTTCCTGAATCTTTCATTTCTTTTTGAAAAATAGCAGACCATCAAACATCTCTCTCAGCACTCCTTTTTGCCTACAGACCACATCGGAGTACATCAGCAAGTTATTGGGGCACTGATGAGTACAAAATGGGGAGAGTTTTTCATCTTACTTTCATTCAAAAAAAACCAAATTAAAGTCTTAATAGTGTTTATATACGGAAAGAAAATATCCAAGTGTCAGTCAGGCATAGAAACCAGTGCTGTCTGTATACCATTATCCATCAGCACTAGAAAATTAGTAATACAAGTCAGTTTAGGCAATCAGCCCAAGATCCCAAGGAAAAAAGAATATGGCTCCTCTTACAACAGCTAGAAGACTTGAGAGCAAGGCGAATAACAGAAGATATCAATTCTCACAGCAGTTAAGTATATAAATTATTTACTACTCAGAGACCACGACAACAAGGATAAAGCTACAAAGCAGGATCTAAATACATTATCATAGCCTCACTGTCTCTCTTCTCCCTCATCAGAAAGAAAAGACATGGACTGGAGCCCTCCTATTGTTCTCCTCACTATTACTGTGTGGCGCACATGAGAAGTATTTTCCTATTTCATTAGGAGAAATAAATCTAATTCTAATTTACAATCTTACACCTAAAGTTAGATCTCTATGATCCACATATCCCAGCTCCGCCACATGCAAGCAAAAGTTTCAAGTCTATTAAAGCCTGCCCTGTGAATAAAGGTTACCAGGTTTTTACTCTGCAGAAATGAGAGCAGGTGACATCACCAGTTACTTATTAACAGTGTAAAGAAAAATCATAAAAATGAGAATGAGAGAAGTACCACAAATGCAACAGGCAATAAAATTAACTGCCTCACACACGGCAAAGGAAACCCAGCAAGCCCCATATTTCAGACGAAGTACGGGACGGTCTATCCCCACTGCAGGACATTCGTTCTTGTTTAACGGGGATAGCAGAGGGCAGGCAAGGGACACCGGGCGCTCCGCAGGGCGGGCAGCGAAGGGAGCCTCAGCGGGGTCACGGGGAGGGTGCGGGCACAGAGGGCCCCCGGGGGGACGGAGGCTGCGGGGGCGTGAGGAGCGGGGCTACCGGGAGCAACCCACGGCACCCGCGGGCCCGCCGGGGCGGCTGTGCCCGGGAGCGGCCGCGGCCTCCCCACGGCCCCGGGTACCTGTGCCCGGAGCGGCCTCCCCACGGCCCCGAGTACCTGGGCCCGCTCCGCCGCCGCGCTCCCGTCTCCAGGCAACCGCAGCGGCGGCGGGAGCGGAGCCAGCGGGCGGGTCCGCGGCGGGTTTTTTCATTAAAGTAACCTCTGCTTTGGCCACGGTTGCAGTCCTTTCAGAACGCAGCGGGAAAGTTAAATTAGCGACAGGTCTAGAGGAGACAGTCTTGATCTGCACCACAGGAGGTTTGGGTTGGACATTAGGAAGAATTTCTTCACGGAAGGGATGATTAGATATTGGAATGGGCTGCCCAGGGAGGTGATGGGGTCACTCTCCCCGGAGGTGTTTAAGGAAAGACTGGAGGAAGCACTCAGTGCCCTGGTCTAGTTGACATGGCGGTGTTCGATCACAGGCTGGACTGGATGATCTCGGAGGTCTTTTCCAACCGATCCGATTCTGTGATTCCGTGAACTCCCCAGACGCTATTCCCGCCCACAGTCTTTAGCGTGCGCTCCCGTGCGTCCCTCGCTTGCGGCGCGTTGCCCCGGGCGGCGCAGTTCGGTAACTTCCCATACACCTGTGTGCTCAGGACAGATAGACAGATAGATACATATTTTTTACTTTCAATTTTACTTTCAATAAATACATGTATTGGAATATGTATTTTTCATTTTACATATAGATATATATATCAGTGCTTGAAGCTGCCGGCCGGTATTTTGTCTGGCGTTCCGGTGGACGATGCAGGTACAGAGGGAGGGGACTGCAGCCGGCGGCAGCGCCCGGCCCAGGGACAGGTGCCACGGAAGGGGAGGGACAGTGGGCGCGACGTCCCCGGGCGGAGGAGGAGGAGGAGGAGAGCACGCCATGGCCCCACACGGGTGCTGCTGGTGGGCGCTGCTTCTGGCCTGGCTGCCGGCCGGTGAGTGCGGCCCGGGGCTCACGGTCCCCTCTGGGCCCCCGGCCCGCCCTGCCCCGGGACAGCCCCGCGCCGCGGGGGCCGGGACTCGGGAGGCGCCATCGGGTTTCGCCCTGGGTTAAGGTGGCGCGGGGTCGGGGGAGCGGCGGCGGCCCCGCGGTGAGGGGAAGGGGCGGCCCAGTCCGGGTGAGCGCTGTTCGCCCTCGGGGCCCTTTCCCGCCCGCCGCGCTCTCCCGAGCTCGGCACGAAGCCGTGCGGAGACGAGTTTCGCTCCCCAAAGGTGCGGCTGACCTCTCTCCTAGGAGGAAGTGGCCTCCCGCTTCCTGGCAGCCTCTGGTATCGGTCGCGTGCGGCCAGCTCGGCTGGGACCCGGGCGCTGGGCACGGACACGGGAGGATCCCCTTTGGCCTCTCGCAAGCGCAAGTGCCCACCCGAGCCTCTGGCTCGGCAGCCTCAGCCTCTTGGGGATTTCTGGGGTGGCTGCAGGGCTGCTGCACCTGCTGGTGTGGGGAGCAGGAGCTCACCTCCCTGCCCGCGGGCGGCCTTCCGCCAGCAAAGTTCTGTCTGCCAAGCTTTGCGGGTCGCCTCACAGCTTCTAATCTCCTCTTGAAAATAAAATGATTGTTTCGCTTCTTGGATGCCTGGGTCTCGGCTGATGATCTGGCTTTAAATACTCAAGTTTGGTTTTTCACGGAGAACAAGTGAAGGAAGCAAAAAAGTATGGAGGGTATGCTGGTTTATTGTCTTGCTTGAAGCTGTATTCATAGGAGATGCTTTAGCCAAAACTTGGCTACACTGACTCCAGAGGTTCAAGTCTTCATTGCAAAGCCATAGATGTAGCCAGAACTTACTAGATTGGTGGTGTCCATATTTGTTCTTTCCAATCAGGATAAGAAAGATAGAGTCCTGCAGTGGAGTAATGCAATCCAGGTTTAGGAACCAGCCTTAATTTCACAACTTTCCAGTTCTCTTGGAGGACATCAATGAGAAACATTGGACATGCAGCAACATCTCACTGTTCACTGGGGAGGAAGAGTAGGTTTTCAACCTCTTTAGAAAATAAGGAACTTACCCTTCAACTCTGGCTGCTTTGCAGAACAGAGGTAATGAGAAAGCACCCCTTCCATAAAGAGATGTGGGTTTTGTTAGTAGAAAGCACACAGTGATTTTGAATGTTTTATTCTTGCCAGAGAGATGCTGTTATAGGAAATCCATGGAAAACGTTCTGTTCCCATGAGCCTTGACAAGTCAGAATTCATATGGGGTTTCATTTAATTGACACAGAGATCAAGGTTTTGCCAGTCTTGAGAGTTTGAATTGGTTTCTTGTGATTTTCTGCTTTAAGACCCCAGAGTCAGCTATTTCACAATGAAAGCTGAAACAAGATGTTGAAGTACAATGCTTTTAAATAGGAGCATCTGTATCTACCTGTCAGTGATCTGGACCTTGCTGTGCTACAGCATTGTAAAAACTTGTTTTATCTAGAGGTTTGCAGAGCTGCTGGTTTTTCTGTGTTTAAGTGCATGTGTGTATATCTTATTTTTCAGAAAAGCCGTGGATTCAGGGGTTTCCCTGGTCCTCTCTGTGTCTGTGTGGTGTTCTTAAGGCAAATGAGTTTGCTCTGCCTGTGCTTTCAGTTGGCTGATGAGGAGTCCCATTTCAAACCAGAAACTGAGCAAGTACTGCACTGGCAATACCCTACTGCAGAATGACTTGTTGAGGCAGCATGCACCACTGCAGCATCTTTTCCACAGTGTGGAAACTGTGTGAGCTCATATTTGCCTGGAATGTAGTGTGGAGGTGGCAGCCTAAGAGGACACTGAATGATGCTTGACAAAGAATGATGTTTGCAGTTGTGGTCCAGGTGTTACTACATAGTGGTAGCAATTTGTTCACTTGCTGTCATCCTGAAAACATGGACTAGAGGGGAAATCTTTGAATATATGTTAAAAATGGAGTATTGGTTCATGGAGACCTGAGCAGTTGGTACCTTCAAGCGTCCCACTTTCCTTCCCACCTTTCCTGCTGTCATGTTCTGTAGTTAAGAAGCAACTAGTAGAGCACTGCAATCCCTGTCTGGTTCTCTGGCATGTATTCCAAGCAGGGCATCCCACACTTGCCCTGCACTGTTTGTGTTCCCTTATCAAAGGCAACTGGTGATAACTTTGCTATTGTTAATGACAAGCACAACTTACTGTACTATCAAAGTTTAAATAAGATAGAGATGTTTCTGGAATATGGCTGAACTACAGCATAGCTTATGAAAAACATCCCTGAGTGTGTGCAGCTGCCTGGATGGAAAGTGCTGTGGAGGTTGTTAGGATGAGTATATAACAAATACATAATGATAGCTTAATTTAAAAGGAGAAAGGGGGGTAATTGGTGTGTGCAGTTCTGAAGTGATAAACAATTAACTACAGTGCTACAGCCTGAAAGTTGTATTGTCTTAATCCTGGTTACCACTAGATAACATTGTGATGAGTGTCTGAGCAAGACCTTGATAAAATTCATTTGGTGTTTATACAAACATATGGGACTGCAGAACTTTTCTGATTAGGATTAAAAGCCAAGGGAGTTCCATCTCATGTGCTTCTGGGACAGTTTTCCCCATGTAGAAGGAGAACACAGAGTAGGCTCATAATGCCTACTCATGCTCTGGAGAAAATAATTCAGTCCCTAAGGTGGGCCAATGAAGCTTTCTTCTGTCAGGGAAAGATGGGACTCCTGTTCTAACCAGGGTTTGTAAGCCTGGATGACTTCACCAGAGGGGCTGGGAGGTCTGTGGGAGCAGGTCCTGGATGGGGCCAAAGGAGATATACTTGGGTTGTTGATCTGGTGCAGATGGTGGGATGGGAGGCCTGAGGAGTCTGTGGGCTGATGGCCTCCTGTGTTCTTGTTGACAGGTTGCCTCTCACTCCTGGTGACAGTGCAGGACGTCGAGCGTTACACCACCTTATTTGCCACTGTCATCCTCAAGTGTGACTACAGCACCTCGGCACAGCTGCAGGACGTGCTGGTGACCTGGCGCTTCAAATCCTTCTGCAAGGACCCCATCTTTGACTACTACTCAGCCTGTAAGTGTCAGGCTCACTTTCCAAGGAGTCCCCCTTCAAGTGGGAAGAAAGGGGAAGGTAGACTCACTGGGGTAGGACAGGCTTTTGACCCCTTCCTATGCAAAAACCAGGTGGTGGCATTCCCCTGCACTCCAAGGAAAAGCAGGTCATGTCTGTGATTTCCTTTGAAATGTCAAGCCCTTCTGAGAATGTAGAAATCCCATTCAAAGCAGCTTTTTTGTCCTCCTCGTCATCAACTCAGAACGCAGGGCAGTTCAGCTGTGGTTAACACAAGTCAGTCTTGGCAGCCCCATCTTGTGCTTCAGCATGTTTGAAAGCAAGGGCCCTGCAACAAGTGGGCTTTAGGATTCCATGGGGACCTGTGGTTGGAGCTGGATACCTGTAACCAGATGTTACTGATTTTAGAAGAAACACATGCATTTTGAAGGGCCTGAAGATTTCTAGGTAGTAACATTTAGTAGTGGTGGGAGCACTTCATGTGCAGATATTCTGGTGCAGGCAGCCTTAATTCAGGGGTGTTTAATATGGTACACAAACTACATCCCAGGATAACTACTTGGTCCAAAAAGGTGAGACACCCTCTATGTTTAGTGTTGGTGTGGCCTTACCTGGATTATTGTATGTGGTTCTGGGTCCCAGGATTTAAGGATATTAAGGTACTTGAATACATCCAGAGGAGGGCAACAAAGCTGATAAAAGGCCTGAAAGACACATCCTGTGAGGAGCAGCTAAGAACTTTGGGCTTGTCTAGTTCAGGAAGAAGACTGCAGGGTGACCTCATTGCTCTCTACAGCTTCTTGAGAAGGGGAAGTGAAGAGGGAGGTGCTGTTCTCCTCTCCCTGGTATCCAGTGATAGGATTTGTGGGAATGGCTCAATACTACCTCAGTAGTATACTACTTTACATTTTAGTCAGTCCTGAAGTGATCAGAGTTGGACTAGATAACCTTTGTACATCCCTGCCAACTGAACTATTCTGCACTGTTCTATTGTTTGTAAACCCTGCAGAATGTTTAGGTAGCCAGCCATAGCATAACTGTACACTTAGAACTGAGCTCACAGTGGGTACTTGGTGCCCAAACTCTCTTTTATGCAGTCTGGATGTTACCACGTGCTCTACAGCCTAGTCCCCAAGCAGGTGGGTCCCTGGCTCAGCTGATCCCAACAGAATGCAAGTGCTTTTAGCCCAGGCCCAAGGTAATAGTCTCCAACAGGGACTTCGTGCTCCATTTTAGGTATAGCAGTGCAAGAGCCTTTGACAAGCTTTGTCCTCCTCTCTCTTCACTGTGGGCTCTTTACAGAAAATGCTGACTGAATCAGCTGTTTCCCCAGATCTCAGCTCCTAAATACTTGGAATTTCAATGTTGGTTTATGATGTGAGTCCATCAGAAGAGTATTGTACAGAAATTGCCTCTAGTCCTCCGTTAATTCTCTTGTGTGTCTTTACATTTAATCCTTATCTGGAATCAGATGATGGATTATTTTCTGTCTTTATGAGTTCCACAACCTGTAATGGGATACAGGAGGGAAAGGGAGACAATCCATGGAGTAGTTCATGCATGTCTAGATGTTTTGCTTGGTAGATAAAATACTCTTTTTATTTTAGTTCTAGTACTTCTGGGTGTTTTTTGACTTTTTTCCTTTCAGCTTCATACCGGGAGCTGCCTTCCAACTTACCACCATTAGCTTTTTTGTACTGTTATTCTTTCAGTTGGGAGTACAGGAGGCATCTCCTCTGCAGCTCCCACATTTTCAAAATCTCTGCCATTCCTGTGGCTCTACCTCTGTTTTTTGAGTACTCCAAAGCAACTTAGTGGTTTGAAGCCATGGTTTGTGTTGCTAAACCAAAGCAGTTGCGCGCAATGTACTTAAGAATTTCTCTACTGCTCCCAAGAGGGTAGAAATTGGTCTTTTGGAATAACTTCTGACATCTCTGGTGATGTGTGTTTGTAGCATACCAGGCTGGTTTAGCCCTTGGCCAGGACCCCGCTGACGACTGCAATGACAGCCAGCGGACGGTGCGCATTGTCATCCAGAAATACGGGCAGAAGGACCCTGTGCTGGGCATCGACTACCAGCAGCGAAAGATCACCATTCAGAACCGTGAGTGACCTCCCAGGCAGGCAGTGAGCTCAGGAGCTAGCCAATATCTCAGTCTGCTAAGTGAAGCACAAACGTGGCTAGTTTGTAGCGTATTTGCTGCGCATGGTAATGGAATAAGAGCAGGGAAGGGCCCTGTCCTCAGCTGGCCTGAGGGTGTTGGAGGCACTACAACCTAAGGCTGAGCTGAGGATGCTGAAGAACACAGCTGAGGAGCTCAGAGGCTGGAAAACAGTTCATTCTTCCAAGTACTGCATAACTGTCCAGGTGTGTTACATGCTCCCTGCTGTCCATGGAACAATAGATATTGCTCCTGGCAGAAGAGCCATTGGGATTGCTGACCTAAGAGGGACAGTGATCTGTGTTCCAAAACCAGTAGGGTTGGCTTCCAGCAACACAGAAAACATGGACTGGCAGTGAATGCTATTTGTAGGAGTTCTCAGTGGACTCAAATGAGATTGTTTGAAGGTGATGGCTGTGCTTCGGGAAGAGGGGAGATGCAGTCCTCTGTGTCTCGTGCAGGCAGAGGGCTCTTTTCAGGTGGAGCCTGAAAGTGGTGTCTGTCAGTGGCAAATAGTCCACTGACCTCTCAGTCCCTGTCCCACAGGAGCAGACCTTGTCATCGGTGAGGTCATGTGGTGGGACCATGGCATGTACTACTGCACTGTGGAAGCACCAGGAGATACCGTAGGAGATGCAGACAAAGAAGTTAAGCTGATTGTTCTCCGTAAGTGCCTGTGCTTTGTTGCCAAAATGTCTCCTCCTGTTCTCCTCCACCCCAAGACATCTCCAGCAGTGGAGAGGTGCTCAGTAAGCTACCATGGCCAGATACATCAGGCTCAATCCTTTTTCTCTCTCCTTTTTTCCCCCCAGACTGGCTCACAGTACTCCTCATCATTCTCGGTGGCCTCCTTCTCCTTCTGCTGATCGGGATATGCTGGTGCCAGTGCTGCCCCCAGTATTGCTGCTGCCACATCCAGTGTGGCTGCTGTCCCACACGGTGCTGCTGTAATCAGAAAGGTGAGATTCAAGCAAGTGTGCATCCATTTATGGCTTCTGTCAAAACAAAAGCTTGGCTGGGAGCTTGCTAAGCTCCACTTTCTCCATTTTGCTTAGCATCCATATAAACTGAGACATTTCTTTGCTCCAAGGCCAGCTAATCCGAAATTAGAGAAGGGGATCTCACATACATGGAATCTATCTTGCTCCTCTGTGTCCAACTATCAGAAGTTTCTCCTCACTCACACCTTGTTACCAGCTTCTCTCACACCATCCAGGGTACAATCAGTTCCCTTCTCTAGGTAGCTTAGAACGTTTCTTTCCTGTCTTGTTGTTCATATGTCTGTAGCTGTGAGAAAGGCAAGCAAATGCCTTGGTACTAGTCTCCAAACTAGCCTCACCTTCAAGTATGTTGGTCTGAGAAGAATTACATAAAAATTGGAAAATTTTTATCTGCATATTTTCTTCAGAGCTGTTCCTTCTACTAGAAAAAGGTTTTGTTTGGTTTTCTTTGGGGAAGGAAGTGAGAAGAAAGTGATGAAGGGTGGTCTCTCTTGCTGGTCAGCCTTGCAAGTGCATTCTGAAGTTTTGAGGGTCCAAAGAAACTTCGTACTCTTTGTTTTTATAAGTAATAAAATTTCTGCAGCCAGACCCTGTTCTTTTAATAAGGCTACTGTTTCAATTTTGGCTGTTAAGTTCATACAGCCTCTGCATTCCTGTAACTGAAATTTGATTAGCAACAAGTAGACTAGTGCCCCTGAATCTTACACAGTCTGACAGTAACAAAATACAACAAATACATTTATTTATCATTGAAATCATCAGGTTCTTCCCCGGATGCTACAAGGAGAGGATTTATGAACAAGGAGCTCTGTTTCAGGTTTACCTTTACCTTCAGAACAGCTATTTAGTATAGCTTGGGTGTTAGTAAGCTGTGAGAGTTTTAGATTTAAGCTTAATTCGCTTAGCCCTTGCAAAGAGTGAACAAAACATCCCTTTTATTGCTAAAACCAAAACTAAACATTGGAGGCTTTACAGGTTGTCATGTAAAATGTATAGTGTTGAGGAGGTTATGGAAATCTGGCAGAAAAATCAGTTTCTGTGAAGGGGAAGAGAGGTGATGGAGATGAGAGACTCACACCTCCAGAATTCCTAGTTCTGAGCAAAAAAAAGGGATTCAGGATTTGCGTGAGCTCCTTTCTGTTTTTCTGTGCTGCAGATTATACCTCACTCCAGACTGCTGCTGTTATTTCCTGCCTCCTGTGAAAATGGGGGGATTCTTGCAGGGTTCTCTAGACCTCTCCATGTTCATGAGAGAAGGTACAGACAAGTCCAGCCTCCTTGACTGGATGCTGGATTCTGTGTCTGTAATTTCCATCCAAGCTGCCTGCCCTCTTTATCCACTTTGCAAGGGATCCATATACCTGCTCCTCTCCACTAATACATACACCTTCTCTTTACTTCATCCTGCCTCTGACTTACTTTTTTTGCACTCCAAGAAATGAACTGGAGGTCTCAAAAAACACAAGAAGATAGATTCTTGTCTATTCTTCAGGGGACATCTTAGAAACAGTGAGCTGAGGAATAATATTCCACACAGCTGAGGAGAAGGCAGGAATCCTCACCTGTGTACGAGCACAGGGTGAGTGTGGGTGCTCCCTTCCACGTCGCTGGCCACTAGAGGACAGCCTGGATCTGCTGAACAGTCACAGGTGCCAGGAAGGCAGGATAACCCTGGATGCTGTGAATCAGGCCATTAACGAGCAGGGGTGTGAACCGAGCCATAAAGGGAGTGCATTGTTTGAGTAATTCAGGATTGATGTACAGAAATATTAGACATGCCCCAGGAGCAAGCCAATTACATTCCCCGTGGAAAGCTCTGAGAAAAGCCCATCAGAGTAAATATACATGTGACCTCCTTCTGTTCCTATTTGTTCCTTTTCTGCTGTGGACTTCTTCCAGTAATGAATCAGGGAAAAATAGGATATACTCGCACCTGGGTCTCACTAAGTTTCAAAATATTTTATTTTTATGATTGGCCCAGCAGCTGTTAAAGTCTGTCAAAGGTGAAGAACAGATTTTTCCAATGGAGAGTAAGTGGAGGGAGCAACACAACTTTTTGGCAAAGCAGGGTAGGAGTTTTGGAATTAGTGTGAATGTGACCTTCCTCAGATAAATATGTTCACTTTAAAAAGAAAAACTTCTGTTTTGCACATGGAGAATCACAGTATATATTGGATTCAAATTGGAAGGCAAAGTATCTGGGGAAGGAAGAAGGGGCTGATGATAATGAAGGAAGTCCGGGGCTAATTCTGGATTTGTTCAGCTGTAGGGAGAGATCAGAAAATTACAGGGACAGGATGACTTTGGTCCTGGTGACAGCCTTCCTGCCTTAAAAGGGAGAACACTAAGCAGGTATGCCCACAGGTGCTGGACCTCTTACTCCTCAGACAAAGGCCAAGGTCAAAATCCCAGGACATGCACTCAGCAGGCTCTAGGACATTCTCAAAGTAATAACTGGAGGAATGGAAGAGGGAGACATAAGGCCTTCCCCTTATATTTATCTCTTTTCTTTGTATTCTTTCTCTCATCCTCTAAATTTGAAATGTAAACTGAAAGGATATCCCTTGGGACAAAAAAAAAAAATCAAGTTTGACACAAAGTTCTTGGAAGCTGCTATTTCAGACCACACAGATTTGAAGATACCAGATTATTAGGATTAAAACCCCTGAAGTTTCCAGCTTTGTAGTTCCCTATGGTTGAAGCCAGACCGGGGACGGGGAGGTAGTTTGCAGTGGGGAATTAAGTGGAGCTGCATGAACTGTGGAGAAAGGAAGGGTGTATTGAGAGGCGTGGCCAGTCCCTCTTTTGCTGCAAGTGGTGCTCTGGGTAAATCCAGTGAAACAGCTGAAGGAGGACATGTTTAATAACTGGAGTGCTACCTAAAGTGGAGAGCTCAGTCCCAAAGAGCGTGCAGTCTAAATGCTGCCTACTGCAGTGAGCCCAGGGGACAGAATTAATTGGAGCTTAGCTGTAGCCTGGTTTCTTAAAGAAGCAAATCTTATGCAGTCAACTTGTCTGTCTATCTCTTGTCTCCTTCCCTCCAATAGCTTTTAATTTCATCAGCCAGCTTCAGCCAGATTGATCAGAGGGGTAAAAGTCTCAAAGGCAATTATGTTCCTATCTCTTTCTCGAACTGTAATGTTTTGTTCATGCCTGACCACACAAGAGGCTGCAGTAAAAGTCTGTCACTTCTGAAACTCCAGGAAAGACATAAAAAAAATAAATTTAAAGGTGCTGTTGCTGAAAAGCTCCAACCAGTAATAATAGACAAACTAGGCTTTGTAAGGTCAGGGACTTGCAGAATTTACTTGCTTGTAAACTTAAGTTGTGATTGTTTGTGGTAGAAGAAATAAGTTTCTTAAGATGTTTTTAGGTATTCCCCCAAAAGAAGCAGCAATGAGCTATGGTTTGAAGGCAAGTGAGGTGAGATAGAAACGCTGGAAAAGGGGAAGTGAAACTGGAGTCTGACCCCATGAGTAGGGATCTGGAGTTAGCAGCAGTGGAAGCCCTGTGAAATTGAGAAATTTCCACTGTTTGCTCTTTTGGCACACTGGACATTGCTGTTGAGAACAGGAAATTTAGTTTGTTCACCGCTTTGACCACACTGCCTTAGGGAATTTAATTTTAGAAGTCATTTTGAGGTAAATTGCGGAGTGATGAGAAGAGTGGTCGAAAGACTAGAAAGGGAAAAGCTGGACAGCGCACCTCTGAGTGCCCTCTTTGTGAAACAGAGAGAAAATGATGGAGTGTAGAGTGGAAAATATGATCTGGACATAACCCACATAATGGTGGCAAGGAAAGGTCTCATTTAGCAGGAAATCAAAGCCAAAAGGGGAAAGGACCAGTGATGAGCTGAAAGAATTTTGAGAGAGAGAGAACTGTTGCATGTATTGATGTATGAAGCATTATTTCCCACCTTTCTGCAGCTCTACTCATAATGACAGGGCAAGTAGAAGTCTTAACTGAGCTATGTGCTGCATACTTAATCATAGTGTTATTTGTTCCCAGTTTCTGGGACTGGAATCAGAATATTAGGCAATAAAGCTTTTCTTCTGTTTTAGCTACTTTTTTGAAGGTCTACAAGTTTGCATTGGAATTTCCTGTGCTCTGTTTTACCTTTGTCATAGGGTGGAGAGAGATTTTAATTTTGTGAACTTCCTGTATCCAAAGGCTACAGCTTGTGAAGCAAAATGGTATGTGATCTGCAGGCTGTGCCCTCTGGACAGGTGCTGTAAACTTTCTTTTTCTTTTCCAGTACTGGAACGGCACCAGTTCATGAAGCGGGCTCAGGCTCTTGCACCTTGGTTATCACCCAACATGTTCTATGGAGCTGGTGACAGAAACTCAAAACTTTCCTCTTACCAGCTGAACCCTCTGCTGCAACAAGGTAAGACCATGGGCATCATTTCAGAGGGAAATCAGGATGAGAAACAGGTAATTTCTTTGGGAAGTTCAGCACTGAGGCTTCAGCCACTGTACCAGAAAAGAGAGAAAGATGTTCCTAGCATGACTGCATGTCCTAGAATGACAGCTCTGCCACATCTGCAGCACCCTATGAACTTGTCTGGGTGCATAAAAACAGCCTGTTACCCTAAGTGTCTTGCTGGGCCCAGGGCTGGGTGAAGCAGTTTAACACTAACTAAGGTGTATCTGTGCTACACCCCAGCAATTGCATGGTAAATATACCCAGCTTATCTTGCTTTGTGTGGCAGAGGAGGGTACTGTCTCTTTGTTCTGCTGTGCTGGTCACGGTCAACTCCTTATAGCCAAAACTGACATGACAAGTGAGGTGCAATTTGTTTGACTTCTTATCAAATGTCTAGTCTTCAAATGATTAAGGGCAAACTGCCTTCTGTGCAACAGATCCAGCCTGCATGCAGCAAAAAATGAAAGACTCTTTAATGAACCAGGAAGAATTTTTTTTCCATTTGTTGACTATATCTGTACATACATATGTGTGTATGTGTGCGTGCATATAAAATTTTCTTTTTTTATTTTTGTTTTCTTTTGCAGTACTTCTTCCCGTTCAATGAAATGCAAAAGGAAACATTAAAACATTATGGTCTTTCTCTGACTATTTGTAAATAAAATTTGGTATCAGTGCTGTAGGAAAAAAATGTTCCTCTAAATAGACAGAGTCTATTTCCAGATATGCTGGACTTCTTACCTCTGTGCTGCCTAAAACATGTTAGATCATGCTGCAGCTTATTAGTTACTACTCTTTGCACCTCATTTGGTCTGGATCTGCTGGTTGTGGTGCCTGAGACTTGTGCAGCTCTTGCAGTGAGGTACAGCAGAAGAGAAGCAACTCAGCCAGGATCATGAGTGCAGAAGGGCCTCCTCTTCAGTGTTCCTCTTGACATGCTGTGTTCTCCTGTGCTTTTATCCTTAGATGTATCTCTGCAGAACAGTCTTCCGCTGGTGCCGCCACAAGCCCAGCTTTCCCATAAGAATGGCGTTTTGGACTATCTGGAGTCCGAAATCCAAAACCTGAACATGTCCCAGCTGCGGCCGCCGTCCCAGCAGCGGCAGGCTGTGCAGCCCAGCTTGCTGTCCTCGCTGGGCTCCGACATTGTGCCGCCTCCTCTGGCCGACCACATCTCCTCCATCCACGGGAGCAGCAACTCCTCACGCCCACAACGAGCTGCCCGCACCCCCCGGCCCTGGGACTCTGCAGCAGAGGACAGAAGGGAAAACAGGAGGTGGCCCTTGCCTTCCAGTGGGGATTCTCATTCCAGCTACAGCCAGGAGCCCTGGGACAGGCAGCGAGAGGATCATCCTCAGAGGCAGAGGACAGGCGGCTACAACGGCAGGCCCCAGCACTCCAGACGGGATATGTCACCCCCACGCCAAGCCGAGAGGGGCAAGAGCAGCAGCAGTTTCTATCCAGAGGAGATCAAGGAGCGCTCCAGCCACCATCGTGGTGGGAGGCAGGAGCCGCCGGGGGGAAGGCGAGAGTACGAGCACCATGCTGGGAGGAGCAATTACTTCGGCCAGAGGCGGCACAGCTACTCCCCCCCCTCTTCCCGCAGGGGCTCCTGGAGCTCCTCAGAAGAGCCGGTCCGTGTCCAGGTGTCCAACCGCAGGCGGAGGAACCGCAGGTCCCGGGAGTGGCCGGAAGATAAACCCCCCAGTTATCGCTCCTTGGAAATCATCCCGGCTCAGGACAAGAAGCACAAAGGGACCCGCTCGGTGAGTCAGCTGCCTTTGTGTTTCCCATCTAAGGGAAAAGGTGGGTTTAGGGAGTGAGAGGGAATGTTTTCTACCCTCTGTAGCCTGCTGTCTTTCAAACAGAGGCCAAGGAGCAAGGAGTGCTCTGCACAGCATGGTTACTAAGAGACTGCTGAGTGCCTGCCTTTTGACAGGCATTGCCTGGATGTAGTGTGTTCAGGGGCAAAGGAAAAAGCCAAATCCCTGGAAGTGTTCAGTGCCAAGTTGGATGGGGCCCTGAGCAGCCTGATCTAGTGGAAGGTATCCCTGCCCAGGGTAGGGGAATTGGAACCAGGTGATCTTTAAGGTCCCTTCCAACCCAAACCATGCTATGATTCTGTGATTCTGAAATAAATTAAGTCCCCTATAGGGTGACATGTTATATTCCTGTCCCCATCCAGAGGCTTTTGGGATTCTGTGTATGTATTGGTGTTAAAATAGCTGTTCTGGTACTGACTGGGGAGAAAGCACTTCCAGACTAGGCAGCAGCATCCATCCCTCTGTAACTAACTCTGGTGTTGGTTTACTTTTGATTTCTTTGAAAATGTGCATGATATTTTTAAGATGGCACATATGGGAAAACATCCAGGTAAGATGGCTAAAGCTACCTGAAATAGGCTTTAAGGTCATGTGTGGCATGGATGAAAAATGTGTGATTCTCCAGGCCAGGTGGAAGAGGATGACTCCCTTGTTTGGACTCCTGAGAAGTGAACATACATTATGTGGGCAGGGAACAGCTACTGTTCACAGCTCTTCTTGGCAGTTTGCACTGGGATTAGACTTCAGGTAGCAACCTAGGTGTGAAAAGCTTCATATCCAATTGCTAATCTTCAAATTAGACAATGTATTCCCCCTGAAAAAAGGAAGATTCAAATAAAAAAATGTTAAGTGTCCCTTATCACACATATGCAGAATTTTACCAGGTGGGAGTATTTTGAGGGGCTGTATGTTGCACAGTACCATTTTCCCTTCTGTGTTGTGGAAGAAAGTGCAATTCTAGTTCCAGCTGGAAAGTGTATATATACAAATGGTTTTTGTTGTGCTCAGAGCAGGTAGGAAGACATAGGATTTTCATTCATCTTTCCTTGTTCCTGAATCTTTTATTTTCTCTTGCAGGACAGAGGAAGTTCCCACAGTGGAAGAAGCATAGTCATTTAATGTCAGTACTGGAAGAACCAAAATTCCCACTGGACACTGGACTCCTCCTAGTTTTTCTACTATTTAGGCTGCTTTTGATTAAACAAACAGCAATAAAACAGTGAAGCAGCTTCCTCTTGGACTTACAACTCTGAAGAATATATGTCTAGTGCCATGAAAGCCATACATAACCTATTTTTATTGCTGTGATTTGGAAACTTAGATTGGGCTAAGTTCTGATGGGCTGAGGTTCATTGAAAACATAGTTTTTTCAGTAAATAGTGTATTCCCAGTCTTTAAAGAGAGAAACCAGTTCTCTTTATTAAGTGTTGTGGCACTGCGAGGAGCCCAGTCTGTAGAACACTTTGCACACCAGTTACTGGAGGAAGGTTCCATTGTTCACAGAGTTGTAAAGTCACAAGACAGTAGAATGATTTAGATTGGAAGAGGCCTCTGGAGGTCATCTGATCCAGTCCCCTGGGAGCTTTGTGGGGGGAGGCACAAGATCTTTCTAAAGCCTTTTGTTGTGCTTCAGAATGTGTAACGTTTGTTGCTTCTGCCTGGCTGCTCAGCGTAGCTGGGACAGTTGCTTCCTTTTGTCCCCACTAAGCCTCTCTCCCAAACAGGAGGATCACTGTCTAATAAGGTCTCACTGGCATGTCTGCAAATTGCCAGGTTATCTGCTCTTTACTGACTGAAAGAACCTGTTCTACTTTGAGCCTAGACCTTAGTGCCTTAAAAGATACTAGTTCTAGCCTTTCATACAGGCTTGAATTTATTTGTAAACTTAAAGGGCTCAATTTACCAAGGTTTGTCCTACAAGGACTGAGCAAAGTATGACTACTCTCCTTTACACCATGGACCAGAATTTCCTTCTGCTCAAGGAAACATGGTTTTGGTGAATATGTCTTCCTTAAGCCGTGTACTCTTTTCCATACGTTTTATATTCTCCCTTTCCTCTCCATGCCATGTATCATATACATGGGGTGGGATAAAGGACGCTGAAGAATTCACCATTTTTACTGATCTTTACCCTGACACTTACTCCAACCCTGCATGTGTGGTGCATCTGATCTGGAGCTGGATTATGGGTTTCCTCAGTTCTCACCCTGACACTAGAATATGGAATTTCTCTATGCTTAGAGACCAGTTGTGAAGGAGAACTTGTCATTTCTCCTTGATGAGATTAATCCACTGTTTTAATTTAAAATCTGCTGGAGAAAGAGAAGCTCTGTGAATGCTGGCTGCTTTCATGGAAAATTGTCTTGCAGGAGGCACTTCTTGGATTTAAGAGACTCCATGGTTGGCAAGGAGCTTTTGGAGAATCTTGTGAATTATTTTGTAACCCAGAGGCACTGGAGATTGGCCAGTACCAATGACTGTCTTGCCTAGCTTATTTCCCAGCCGGTGCCACATGGGACACTTGCTACTGTTTGTTCTTTAATGTCCTAATTACTGAAGTGCTTATGCTTTTCCCTGGAAGACTTGGAGAGACTTTCACTTTGTCTACCTCCTTTTCTTTTTCTTTTCTTTGGACAATGGTGGGAAACATCACACTTTGAACAAATGGTCCTAGTTGGATATCCAGCGGAGTTGCTGGTCAACCCAGGGCTACTCCAGAGTGCTCATCTTCCTACAGTTTCTTGGCTGAACATGCTTATTTGTAATTCCTGCCTGTGGAGATAAAGCAGGAGGACCATGGAGCTTCTCTGGTTGACTTTGTTTCAGCACTGGAGGCCTACTTTTTGAAGACAGAGGGTCTCTTTCCCATAGTTGATGGCTATCAAAAAAATATTTTTTAAAAAGAGCTAAAAGACTAACTCCAGTGTTTGAATTCAAGAAAGGAGCATAGTGCTAATTAGCATAGTGCTTGTCTGCATTAGGCCCATACTGAACAATGTCAATTGACCCATGAGTCACTTTTGAAACATAGGGAATTATGTTCACAGAACTTGAAAAACTAGGATCACTCTTGAATCTATCAACCACTGCCTGTGGATCTTTTTTTTTCCTAGTTTTATGACATGTTTAGGATTTTATGAACCACTTTTTTGTATGAGGGACTATTTTTATTAGTTAAGAGGCATTTATGATGACTGCAGTGACAGAAAATTATATGGGGCTGTTTCTTCCAAAACTAGCAACCAGTTTAGGCATTAGCTTTACCTTCTTCTGACTTTTAGCAGATAGCCTGGGCCCTGCAGATTCTACCCCTGAAATGGTAACTTGGAATTTGACTCTCTCCTTCTGCCTACAATAGGTTCATGCAAGAGAACTTCTTCCTGTCCTAGCCTAAATGTCCAGGTTTCAGGAAAGGGTTTCCCCTTTCTCCATCAAAGAGTAGAGGCTATTTGAGACATGTGGTGAGATCCCAAGATAGTTGTGTGGAGGGAGTTCACTCTCCTTCACATTCAAGTGTGTACAAGCCAACACGTACCCAGCAAGTTTTCCCAAGAGCAAGAAGCCACTCACACTGCAAGAAAACCAAGATTACTCTCTCTGTAATGGGAGCAGCTGCTGGAGCTGCTGGAGTATGAGCACAGAAACAGCAGGGGTGGTGCTTTTTTACCTACACCTATGAAGGATCCCTCCATCTTTATTTATTCCTGTAGATCCCATAATTGTGCTATGGTGACTAATTGTAGATTGTGAACACAGTTCACAAATGGTGGAGTCTGAAGGGTTTTATCTCTATCATACTTGATTTCCTCTTCGGCCACTTTGTTCATGTTTATAGAAACATTAAACAAAACTCTCTTGATTGTATCTTTGTGTTAATTGTGTAACTTCTTAAATTGTGACAGAAGTAGATTGGGTGATCCAGCAGGGAAGCAGAAATGATACCAGGCTTACTGGTCTGCAGACCACTGTGGTTCATAAAGCACCAGTTGGTGGGCTGGGAAATAACGACAAAGGAAACCTATCTTTGCGGGCTTTACAACTGCACGCAGACAGAAAAGTGGGAAGGAAATAGGCTCTGCTTTAGATGCTTATTATAGGCTCTGCTTTAGATGCTTATTTCTGATTTTAATTGGCTTTAAGTGAAAGCCATTGTAGCAGCATTGCACAATACAAGGTGGACCCTTTTCCAGTAAGATCACAGAGGTTTTGACTTTTTAAGAGAGAGAGAGAACTGAGCAGCTCCAACACAGCACACTGAAAGAAATAACAGTAGGAAATATCCTAGCCTCGTTCTTTCTACATTGTAATTTATTCATGCTTAATTTTTTAGCCATTCCAGAGAGCTGATGTTCATATGTGAGTACATTTGTGATGGAAAAGTTGAATATTTCATATATGGGAGTTATTGCTATTCTGGACTTTTGTTCTTCTGTTCTTGCTGGAAGAACAAGGAATATACCTGAGCCCCAAAGAATGAATCTTCTGTCTCAGATAAAGTGCCTGCATAGCCACTGTTACCCTAATTTAAAATAATGTAATGAGTAAGTGACCATGCCACACAGGGCCAGATAAGGTCACCCATCCTACAGTCAGCTGCTTTCTACCTCAGACCAGAGATGCATAAGAGAGATAAAGAATTGTGTGATTTTTCTTTGATTAAGAAAGTACTTGCAATATCTGGCTTTCTTGCTTGTTTGCAGAGCGCCCTGCCGTTCTGGAATGCCATTCCAGGAATGGTGGGCAAGGGCTGCTTCTGTGCAATCATTGATCCGGTCTTGGCAAGTGCCCGTTTGGCACTAGAAAGTGCTGAAACACCCAGTTGCTATCTCTGGGATTGTATTCAGGATAGCACTGCCTAAAGCTAGGCTGACTTCAGGGCGGGGGAACTTGCCTTGTGTGATAACAGCCACAATGCAAAGCTCTTTAGCAGTGTGGATTACCACACAGGACAGCTAAGTCCTTTCTCTTACTACCTCCTACAGCACATCAGTTTAAAACACCCACTTAGAGCCTCCCATTTGTTGACCTGACATAAGAAAGAAATGATACTTGAGGTTATCTTAAATTAACCCCTCCAAGTAATGACTGCTCATTCCTGTTTCTGCTAAGTTAAATGCCTATGATGTGCCTTGTGCTGCTGGTCTTCTGAATGTTATTCCAGCTGTATAAGATGATAAATGTGTATATTCTCTTCAATGACTGTCAAATGTATAATTGAAATACAAGAGAACTTTCAACCAAGTTGCCCTAGTGTGTTCTTCCTAGACCATAAATTGCTTTTTAGTGTTTGCACCAGAAATGGAACTGAAAAGTCTCTGTTCTTATTTCTTGAGTTAACCTTTTTACATATCAGTAACAGTCTTCTGTTGTTATTTTTTTTGGACAAAAATGCAAAATGGTTTGCTTGTATGTGGGATTTTTTTTTCTTATTTTGGGAGAGGTTTTTTCTTTGTTTTTCTTAAAAAAAAATCATTTGGATACATACCTAGAGAGTGGAAAAAGTCTGGAAACCACTGGCAGCCTTCTTCAATGATGTGACTCATTGTAGCTTGGCTGCCGTGTCTGTAGAATGAGAACACTTACTGTTTGGTTCTAAAGCACTTGGAGCACCATGAGAGGAGAAGTCCTCTAGAAATCTTGTATATTTGATAAATAAAGGTACCAGTTGAGCTTTTCACACTTCCCACATGTGAGAGTCACCTTATAAATAAGTGGTTGACATAAGAATGGAAATCTGTTGGGTCTCACACAGTAGGCCTAATTTCTGTCCTTATGTTCCCCCAGCTGACGCCCTTTGTAGTTCAGTGTTGGAGCCTTTCTGTCTCTTGCCCCTGGCTGTGTGTGCCAAACAAAGGTGACAGGACCTACTGGAGACCCAAGGGGCACTTGGAACACAAGCTATGGGAAGATATTCCCTACAGCAGCAATGCAGCCACTTTCTGCCTGGGATTGAGGAGCCTCAGGAAATGTTACCATAGAATCTTAAGAATGGTTTGCACTGGAAGGGACCTTACAAGATCATCTCATCCACCCTGCCCCTGCCTTAGGCAAGGACACGTTCCACTAGAGCAGGTTGCTTAAAACCCCATCCAACCTGGCCTTGAATAATTCCAGTGTCCACAACTACTCTGAGCAACCTGTTCCAGTGTCTCACTACCCTCACAGTAAAGAATTCTTCCTTGCATCCAATCTAAATCTACCCTCTTTCAATCTAAACCTGTTTCCCTTTCTCCTGTCAATACAAGCCTTGGTCAAGTCTTTGGGTTTCTTATAAGAACCCTTTAAGAATTGAAAAGCTGCAATAAGATCTTCCTGGAGCCAGTCTGAACAGCCCCAGTTCTTTCAGCCTTTCCCCATGGGAGAGATGTTCCAACCCCATGAGCATTTTTTGTGCCTCTCTGGATTTGCTCTAATGGTTCTCTGTTTCTTGGGCTGGGGATCCTATGGAAGCTGGATGTTCCTCCTGGTAAGTTTTGGCAGCTGTCTCAGGTGTATTCTCATCTAGTCAGCCTGTGCAAAAAGAGTTGGTCATGGGCAAAGAAGTGGGAGAGGGGTGCACACCTCTGCACCGTTTGGTTAATGCCTTTGCTGTAAATTGAGAGGAATCTGGTGTAACAGCTGCAGGTAAGTGCCAGCTGTCAGAACAGTGGAGTTGGAATGCAGGAAGAGTGGGAGAAAAACTGACCCCAGCTCTAGCTACTATTAATGTGGAGTTTTGTCAGTTTATGAAAGGGGCCTCTATGACATGGCTGCCTGCAAAAGCAGGGGACTCGGTGACCCAGAAGCTGACTTCTGCATCTCTTGGCCTCAGGTCAGACTGACCCTCCATTACCAAATCTCAATAACAGGTCCAGAGTCCTCCACAGCTTCTTGCCTGTCCCACTGAGCTGGATGTGCTTGCAAAAGAGCAAATGGGGAAACAAAGCAGGACCTTTGACCCCTTGCTACCACTATATTAACTCTGCATAAATGCCGGGGTCTCAGATGAGCACCCAACTCAGCTTGGGCCTGAGAAAGAGAGAAAGAAGGACAGGTAAGAGCTGAACTCTCTGTTCTGGGTGGCATGGACTTTGTGACTGGTGTATCTAGATCATAGACAAGTGAGTGGAGGTAGTCTTCTGTTTTGCCCCATCTCCTAGTGCAAACCAAAGTGTGAGCCCTTCTCACACTCCATAGCCAGGAATGGTGCTGAAATAGAGGAGGGTGGTAATACCTGGGGTCCCCTGCTCTGAAGCTGAGTGATGGATGCTCCATAAGACACTCAGGAGGGTCAAGCTCATGGTGGGAATTGCAGAATTTCAGTGTTGGGAGGTACATTACCTTTTCCCAGGTGCCTTCACCACAGGGACTGCAGGTTCTAAAGTGGGTAAGAGCACTTGTTCATGCTTCTGGGAAGCAAATTTCTGCCTTTTGTGTACACAGAGAGAAACTGGCTCTGGGATTAAAAATCAAGGAAGGGTAATAAAGGAGCAACTGTGCAAACATCTAGTGACCTGGGTGGTAGCTTTTGGAGGTAATCTGTGCATAGAAGGAAATAAAAATGGGTGGAAATCTCTTTACTGTGGGATAAGACGGAACATTGACTTGTAACCAACTGGTACAGGATTTAGCAAAGCACTTGCATATAATAGATTTTCAGCCTATTTTGCCCTTGCACTTCCTATGTTCAATATTTTCTTCATGTTGCTCTGATGTAGTCCTCTAATTGGCATAAATCAATTTTAATTTCTAAACACCTTTTCAAGTGCAGTGTGTTTGAAAGCTTGTTTAGATGTAATGTATTTTCAGTGTACCAAGTAGCAATTTTTCAATTCTCCAGTGGTGGCTTTTTTAAAAGACAAAGGTAAAGAAAGTCAGATGAAGCTAAATTTTGCATTCACTCACTTTTGGGAACTTGTTTTGCTTAGGCTAGTCTCTACTGCATTAATCTCAGAGTGAAAAAGACAAGGGAACCTAGTCAGCTACTTGGGACTTAGTGATCACTGGGACACTAAGATTGTATGTGATGTACTAACTAGCACAATGTTCTTTAGAGCAATTTACCAAAACAAATCAAATTAAGAAATCCCACAGTATGAATTTTTCAGTTGTACTTAAGCATGTAGGAAACCTATTCTGACCTCTGGCACTTTTACTCATTTGCTCATGTGCTGAAATGGGATTTTAACTCTCATATAAAAGAACTAGCTTTAACTGCCCATATTTCTTTGAGCTCTGAAATTTATTATTGTGCATATTTGTGATTATACAAATAAAAGGACACCTTAATTTTTGTACTGCCTCTTCCTCACTTCTTCAGAGGAAATGTACCATGATCCCTCTGTTCTTGTCTTCGTTTATTGGTTAGGTTTGTTGCAAAAATCAGGTGTTTAACCAACAGGTTTTATTTCTCTGAAAACAACCCAAATATTGTACGCTGATTCCTGCAGGTCTCTCTGCATAGAGAGCAGAACTGGTACTCAAGCCATGCTGCAATCCAGGGCACTGGTGATAGCTCTGATTCTGCTCCTTAGCACCACTGTCCCAGGTAAGTCTGAAAAGCTTTGCTGTTTGCCTGAGGCAAAGCTCAGCTCTACAGGTTCTCAAATACTGTGAAGAAGAACTGAAGCCAAATAATTCAGTTGAAGACCATGAATACACAGTGCTTGGCAGCGTGGAACAAGTCAGTAGAGACCTGGCATGAAAACAGCCCATACTTGGTGCAAATACTCTGCTGTGGAAGGGCTATGACTTAGATACCCATGACTCGGGGAAGAGGGGGTGCTGAATGCTATAGAGGAAATTCTGGGAGAAGTTCTGAATCTCAGAATTTCAGATCTCCTCCCCTGCACCTGGGTGAAGATACCAGAGACACAAGTGACATGAGAAGCCTCATGGGGTTTTGCCCTTTTTTCTCAGAAGTGCAGTCAAATGCCCTCCTTCAGAAAGACCGTCGTGAGTGGCTGGCCATCCCTGAGGCAATTGCATCTTACTTCTATGAAGCTGTGAACAAGGTGTCCACTAAAGTCAGTCAGTTCTATTTGGATACTGTCCAGAGTCCAACAGTTATTGCAGCCAGGTATGGAAAGCTTCTCTGCACTAACACTCCAATGGCCATGAGTGAAAAGGGAGAGGGAGGTGTGGGAGAAAGAATAGATTATTCAACTATCTATATGGGGAGATCCGAGGGGAAATTAATCAGGAACCAAAGCCTGAGGTACCAAGGGAGCAAGGTGCTGGGAGGTGGGGTGAGGTCATATGATCTCCTGTGAAAGCACAAGCTCTTCCCAGGGAGGCACACTGTACATGACGATGTTCTAGGGATGGCAGGTACTGCTCTGTATCCATGGGTAATGAAGGAGAAGGCTGCTGGCTGGTGGGGAATCAGCTCCTCTGGAAGGGCGCTGCAGTGCTCTAAGGGGCTGAGTACTCTGTGTGCCAGGATCACTTGATGCAAATCACAGAACTGGCTCTAGCTGTGCCTATGTCTTACTGAAGGTGGGGGAATGAGTTTCCTCACAAAAGGAAAAGCATGATCACCCTAGAGACGGTTTCATGTAACTCACGGCCCACATCTACTGCCTATTCCTATCTGCTGAGGAAAGCCCCTCTAAGACTGCCGAGGAGCTCTGCCCTCTCAGTGACAGGCAGTGGTAACTACAGCAGATGGGGATTACCCTCACATACTTGTGTATCTTACCACATACTCTGTTGTCTCTTGCAGACAGAGGGTCGCCAAAGAAGCAACTAAACTCAATGCAATGATTGAGAACCTGTTGGAAAAAATAAAGCACATGTGGTACACAAGATTCCTGGGCTACTAGCCAAACGAAGACAAGTCAGTGTTTCCTGATGTGAGTGTGTAACACCCTGCAGTGTCCTCCTTAGCCCTGCCCCTCCTGCGGACCAAGATCAGTCACTAACATAGAGTCGATGCTCCTCTTAATGCCACTAGAGGGAACCCACCTTCAAAGACCAAAAGACAAGGCATCTGATGAAGGCATGTGCTGAAGCCTCCCCGGAAAAAAAAAATCAAGCGGCTGGGCATGGGGAAGGCAATATAGAGATTGTAGAGTTCTTCTGTAGCCAAATCTTGAAAATTAATTCCTCCTGAATGGCTTGGCCATTGTCCCTCTAATAAAAAAATTTTGGTTGTTACACTTCCTTAAGTTTCTTGTCTGTATTGACCATTATGGAATTTGACTGACCTTGGCAACCCATTCTGCTGAGAATGTAGATGAGATTCACAAGAAGTTTTTTCAGGCAATGCTAAGAAACCCAGACTGTTCAGGCACTTTTTAACTAAGCTCGGATTCCTCTTGTGCAGAGGAGGCACTACCGGAGCATCTTTCAAAGTAGCCACAATCGTTTGTGCAACTGATTGTGCTCCTTGGTTAGGTAGGAAGCAAGTAGGGGCACCTGTATCATGTGTCTGAAGATTTCAGATAATTTGGGAAAACAAGTGCCAGTAAATTGAACTGTCCATCAACCTAAACAGGATTATGGAATTGTGCTTCATTGGGCAGCCAGAGAGGCTACTGAATGAGCTTTTCCAAAGGAGAAATGAGTGGAAAATTTCACACTGTCTTGACCAGTTCATGAGAGGGACACCAATGCCCAGCACTGTGTACGAAGACCTGACAGGTCCTCATCAGTCCTGTGTAATGGCATCAGCCCAGATGCCCACACTGAACAAAGAAATCCATCTTCTTTCTCATTAAGCAATCAGAAGCAAGTAGGCGATTTTTCTGAAATCACAGTGGGAGACTGTGGCATAGGCTAATGCAAGCCCATTATTTTGTTGTTTTGTTTTGTTTCTTTAATTATCAGTCAGATCAGCTATAAACTCAGACTTAGGCACTTGCCTGGAAAAAATCCCCTCATCTTCCATTTTCTTTGTCCCAGCAGCTCCTTTTTACCATGTGCAATCACAA
Organism: Cyanoderma ruficeps; assembly: GCA_008694505.1. Classification (NCBI taxonomy): domain Eukaryota; kingdom Metazoa; phylum Chordata; class Aves; order Passeriformes; family Timaliidae; genus Cyanoderma; species Cyanoderma ruficeps. The sequence continues at coordinate 6,306,219 of VZDJ01000090.1, read as the reverse complement.
CAAAATCAGTGTCCCCATGCAGAGCAGCAAGTTCTTCCATCTCAGGTGGCTTCACCACTTCTGCAGAGCTGTTTTGCAGGTTTATTCATTGCTGCCTGATTTCCTTAGACAGTCTGTGCTTCTCCAGCCACAATGAACAAACATGCATATGTATTATGTGAATGCACCAGTGTTTAGGAGGAGATTCAGAAAAGCAGAAGTTTTGGCTGATAAGAACATTTACCACACGAAAAAGTCAGGACCTTTAGCTCTTTTGCCACAGGGATGATTTCCTTCCTGCTTGTTTTGCATGTGTCTGATCAATGTTTTTCTGGTTTTCCCCCAAATATAACACTAGTAAGGAAAACTGCAACTAAAATCCCCTCTTATCCCAAGGAACAACTTTCTCAGAATAGAGCTTGTTCTTCTGGCATTTCAAAACTATTTCTTTCTGAAAGAGTGAAAGTCATGAGTCATACGAAAGAGCTTGAATGTGTTCTTAAGAATTTGGTGTCCTGGAAATCTGTGCTTCAGCCTTTTCAATCTACTTGTATGCACTTCCAAAAAGAGTAGAAAAAATTTAGAAAGTATAGGGGTTCTCATGTTGCATTTTGAGCCTGTTGTGTGACTTCACCAATGCAATCCAGTGGCATTTCAGGATTGCATCACTGCACAGCTGGAGCAGGGCAGTAGCTGGTATGAATTCTGTGCTAAAACTTAACAAAGTTGACATTCTGTTAAGTGCACTTAATTATATCTGTTGTTTCTTTGCAATGTAACCTGAAGAAAATCCAAGCCAGAGACTCCTGGTTAGTAGTTTGATATCTGATTTTAGCAGATGGGCAAAACAGAATCAGACCATAGATCTCTGTTTGTTTGTACTCAATCTCCTGATCATGTAGTTGGTTATCTATATTATGGATTTTTACACATGAAAAAAAAGAAGTAGAAAACTTTCCAGGGAGTTAATGTCTAGTACAATCTAAAATGTGGGGCAGCTTATGAAGAGCAAAGTAGACAACCTTCCACTGCCACTTCTGCCCCTGATGTTACTGGCATCCTTTAAGACAGAAACTCGCAGCTGAGACAGCATTCAGGTTGGGATTGGGTAGAAGAAATAAAAGATTTTTATCCCAAAAATGACCCTGGGGCAAATTCATGGGACATGCAATGAGAGGGATATATTTCAATGTGTAAATATTTCATATCTACTCTCAATTTTCAATTGGAATAAACAGGTTAATGTGTAATTTATTTTTAAAATATGTACGGAAATCACTTCCCAAGTGATGTCTGTTGCAGAGTTCACTGAGTTCTTCAAGATTCTTGGAGAGGCTTCATAGGTGAAGCATTCATTTCAGTGAGATTCATGTCAGGAACTTTCTTGTTGAGTAATTATCATTCACTTTGCAGATTTGGAAAAGCTTGTGGTGTAACTGGTTCAACTGAGTCAATTAAAATGAAATCTTAAGAAATGTCAGGTTTCTGATGTTTCTGAGATGGGGGAATAACCCCTCAGGTGTTCATGATTTCTGCAAAAACACACTTTCTTGAGAAGTATTTATTATGGTGGGTACTTTACACCATTTTCAGTGGATCGGAGTGTTCATGGCTTTTACACTTCCTAGCTCCCCTCGCCTCTTTAACACTTGGAAAAATCACTAATTAATGCTAAGGGAATGCACGCCTCGGGCTCTGTGCTGCTTTGAGCAGTGGTCACTGCCCTTGTCGATGAATAGCCCAAGTCCTTCAGCAGCAGAAAGTCCAGCGCAGGATGTTTCAGAAGGCAAGGACTGGAAAAAGTCTTGTAAAATATTTGAAATTTATGGCCGGTTCTCACACTTAGGCACACACAGACATTGCATCCCGGGGTACCGCAGCTTTTGTCCTGCGGTGAGGGCACCGCGGGCAGGCACAGCGAGGGGAAGGAGCAGGCTGAGATGCTGGACGGGCACAAAGGCACAGAGCAGACACGGCCATCGTTCTGATGGCTCCGTGCTTCCGCCCTTCCCCACGGACTTTTGGGCAAAAAGGCTTTCCTAGATTTTAAACCCCAAAATCACGAACGGGGTGCTTGTGCGTGCGTGAGTAGGTGAAGTCAGCGAGGAAAATAAGGCACAAGGAGGCAGCGGGTGGCTGCGGGGCAGCGCTCGCCCCGGAGGAGCGCGGCGGGGCGGCGGGAGCCTTGCGTGCCGGGCGGGCGGCCGGGATCAGTCAGCGCCCGCTCCCTTCGCTCCCGGAGCGGCCGCAGGGCGGGCGCTGACTCAGAGCGGCACCGCCGCCGCCGCCGCTTCGCACGCGATCCTCGGTCCCCTCATCCCCCGCACGGCTCTCCCGGAGCGCAGGAGCGGCCCGGGGGAGACTCGGGGTCCCCAGCCCAGCAAAGGATGCTCTGGGAGGCGGGAGGCGGGCAGGAGCGGCCGGAGGAAGGGAGGAGCAGTTTTACAGCCATAATCCCACTCTGTGGTGAGGCTGGGACAGGTAAATTCCCCCCTGCTGGCTGCCTGACCCCGCGGAATGGGAAGCGTGTTTCGTCATGGGCCGGGTTGGGGTTGAGAGGCTGCAGCTGTGCCGGCGTTGGGTGGGGAGGGTTTGAATGTTGTTTCCGTAATACACAGTAAATTTTTGTTCGCTTACCTGTGTGGTCACCAGAGAGGTGGGGGCTCCTTTCGTCTGGGTGTGTAGTGACCACGCTGTGCTTTGCAGACACAGTTTTTTGTGGTGGAGAAAGGGCGTGCCGAGTTAGATGATCCCACGTTGCAGATTTCTTTATATTTAGATGTGGGGGTGATATGCGACCGGGCCACTTCTCAAAGTGTTTTTTTGTGAAATGTTTCTTTAGATGTTTCTGGGTTTGCTGATCAAAAACCTAGAAAATTGCAGCACAAGTCCAAGCTAACTGTTCCAGGAGTAGCTGTGACAAAACTGCTTTATTAAAGTTTCCCAGTGCCATAAGATGGTGGTGTTCAGATGTACACCACAGCGTCAGGTACACCCCGGACCTCGTGGGAGAAGCATTAACCTGCTCACTGCCATACGGGAGTGTATCTGGAAATGATTTAAAGAACATTTGATATAAACTCCGAGCTGTACTGAATACCGAAGCTCTTAACAGAAGAAATGTTTACAAGTGCTGCTTCTGTACATGTCAGTGAAGAGCACAGACCATTTATATTCAGCTTTATATTCACAGCTTTCTATCTCCAGGTTTACCATAGCATCCTTGTTAAATGGGTTCAGATGTTGGGTTGGGGCCGTTTTATTCTCAGTTCACTTGAGAGACAAAAATTTCAGATGTGAGGGAAAATGTGTGAGTGACCCAGTGTTTGAAAACAAGCGAATTAAGTTCCCTGCTCAGAAAAAAAATACTTCAAAACAGTTATTTTTTTCCTGATTGTAACATTTTCTCTTCTTTCCAAAGGCCTCATTGTCTCTCGCATTTCTCTGGGGTGCCTGATGTTACAAGCCCTGCCAGTGACGGGATTGCTCCCTTTGGAGTGGAGCACAGACCCTCCCAGGTAACCTTCCCTTCAGCAGCAACTCCCAAATGCTGTGCTCAGATAGGCTTCGATGCTTGGAGGGCACAGAACTGTAAAAGAGCCAACGTGGCTGTGTGGCATGCAGGAGTAACCTATTTTCAGCTGTGGTCAATTAAATCCAAAATTTTGTTGCTTTGTTTTTGGTTTTGGGGTTTTTGTTTAAGGAAGGAAACCCACATAAATCAAACCTCGTTAATGGCCACAGGCTGTTTTGTCCTTTGTTTAATGCCGCCTTTTGTCAGTTAAACTGCCGCTGTGGCTGCTGGCTAATTCAGCCTTTTAGGTCGCCCCTATTTCTGACCTGCTTTGCTCAGCATGAAAGTGGGAAGTCTCCTATTTCTGCTTTTTGGGTGGCAAAAATAGTTGGAGCTACATACAATTGTTTTAGCAACCTAATTAATTAATTAAGCCTTTTCTGCTCAGGAAAAGACTTCTGGTTTTTATATTCCAAAAGAGATTTTATAATTCTAATGATAAGGCTGACTTGATAGAAGTCCTATATTGTAAAAATAACTGGTAGATTTTGCTGGAGGGAGAAGATGATAGTTTTATTTGGAGTAACACATTTTTCCAAATAGTACTTTGATACCCCAGAAAAATAAAGATGTATTATATAAAATCAACATACATACACATGACACGTAATGCTTTTCTACTTATTGAGAAGCAATGCTTCATCCAAAACAGTTGTTAATCTGATTAACTGTGTTTCTAAAAATGTCCTTTTTTCATATGAACTCCATCCTTCTTCTTTGGACTTCTTTATAGCAGTTAGGTTTAAAGATTTTCCACTTCAATTGTAAGCACCTTTTGCTCCATCATATATTATTGTGGAGGGTTCACTTTGGGGGTGAAGGAGAGAGGAAAAGAAATATTTCTCTGTTGAACTCACTCCCTATAGATCAGTAATTTTTGCCAGCTCATGTGCAGTGTTAGAAATATGGTGCAGGCAATTGTCATCTGTAAACCTAGAGAAAAATTCTTATATCAAAAACAAAATACAAGGATAGTAGGCACTGTTAGAAGTTTTTTGGGCAGCTCATTTGCAGCTATCCACCATAAAGGAGTGGCAGGTAATGCAGACATTGCAGACTCATGTCACAACACATAAAATCAAAATATGGAGCACAAATGCAGAAAGTGCTTCTGTTCTTGGCACGCATTTGCTCCCGCAGGGTACCAGAGTTTGTGACTGACTCCCTTGATGAAGCAAATCTCAGACCTGACTTAAATAACTGAGCCAATAAAAACCCTGGTTTTGAAGCACCTAAATTGGCATGTGGCAGCATGTCTGTTCCCCGAGTGGTCTGACTATGTGTGATGCTAGTAAGTGGTTATATCCTCAAAACCCTTCAGCTTTCCTTTTAAAGGAATGTTTGTTTCCCTTCCAGTGTGTGCAAGGAAAGCGTGTGGTTAAAGGGTAAACCCAGAAGTTCCAAAGCAAGTAAAAGGAACCTCTGAATAGATTTGCATGGCATCTCATGATTTTCAGTGAATTTTGTTAGTTCTGAGGATAAAGGATGGCTACCTACCCTTACAGGTTTTGACAGATACATGTAAAAAATAATCTGTTCAGTGTTTGCTCTTAGTGAACCAGATGATTGCCTGCAGTCTTCTCCAGCTGTGCCACTTGTTAGGGCCACTTGTTAGAGCACAGGCTTGCTTCTTTCAGATAAAAAGGAAGAAGATGCATGTCACTATTTGTCCTCTCCGTGAACATGAGGCACTCTGTCAAACCCCAGTAGTTATCTCACAGCTGTTAGCAGACACTCCAGCCATTGTGTTTTCACACTACAGTTTATCCTGTCCTCACAGCCACAGGAGAAGAGCAGGGAACACAGATGCCTAAACCACCATGACCTTGTCCTACACTTTATTCAAGTTACTTAAAGGCACTTTAAGGAAGGTGCAGCCAGCAGCACCAGGAAACCTAATCCAGCAGCACCTATTTGGATGGCTCCTCTCTTGGAGATGAATCATTGGCATGAATTCTGAGAGACACACTAATCCAGCTGGGTTTACTACTTGGGTAGGTAGTCTGTGAGTTAGGCCTTTAGTCTTCCCTGTCAGCCAAACCCCAGCTTTCTTGAAGTTAGTCATATAAAATTCCTGTTGATTTTCAACAAAATCGAGAGTTTCCATACTGACTTTAATTAGTATTTATTTGGACAGCTGTGGAAATAAGGAATAGAAACATCATTAGTCTAATTGCACAAGTACCTAAAAATTAGAAGAGTAGGAGGGTTATCTCTCCTTTATGAATCAGCAGGGGTTTCAAACATTTTTAATAGCCTCAGGAAGGTCGCAGCCTCTTAAGTGGTTGTGCAGAAGTGTGTGTCACAGCACCATCAATGCAGTTGCCAAAACACGAGTCCTGGAAGCCAGGGGATTATGAGGGTTGTTCAAGGGTTATTCTCTTCTCTAGGTCTAGATTTTTCTAAAGCCTTCTTCTCTCTTCTGGTGAGATATGTGAAAAAGGCTTTCAATTGCTTGAGTGTGTTCCTAAGTGGTCGGAAGTACCATGTTCTTTAACTAGATTTAATGATATCTGACACCTTATCTAGAGCTGAGGTTTCGGGCATGCCACTGCACTTTTCAGTGCATTTGTTGCCTTCTCTGCTTCTCAGCACCACTCTATCCATGGCTTCACTCTCCTCCTGGCTGCTTAGGAGGAGAGCAGAGGTTTATGTATATATATGCATTTCTTGAAAGCTACCAAGACAAACAGAGGCAAAATCAAACATGCAGCTGTCTCTTTTCTCTCTCTCTCTCTCTTTTTTTTTTTATCTTCTTTTTTTTGCAATGGTTTTCATGTTTTCTCTGTATAAGGCATGGTTAGAAGAAGTTTCTGTGGTTCACAGAAGAGGCGGGGTGAGGATGATGACAGGGGAAATGATGGTTGTAGTCATGCAGTTTAGGCAGCGCACAGAGGGAAGTCACGTGAGTGGTCAAGTCAGGTGCACGGTACTATATATGGCAAACATTTGTGCTGTATTTACTTATCCATGGTGTTTCTCAGTGCAAAAGCTGCTCTTTGCATTTCAAGTCTGACTTTTTGGACATTTTGTGTAACAGTTTTAAAGCCAGGCTGAAAATATGGGTGGATTTTAAAACCACTGACCAAGTTTCATTAGCATTCTTAGCAGATGCCACACAGTTTCACAATCTGGTTTTCTTTGCCCCGAATTGAGGGTTAAAGAAAGGGCATCCTTTGAGAAACAGCTGTTCTTTTATATTCATATTAACTAGTTTTATCTGTGTAGAAAGAAAGAGGGCATCAGATTCTGGGGACTCCATTGTCCAGTAAAAGACAGAGGGTTGTTTGGTTTGGTTTTTCTCAGAATTGACTAGTAACTTTTGGATGCATCGAGTTATTTCCTGATATTATTGAATCCACTTCACTTTGGAAGGATCTGCTGTTTAGAAAGTGAGTATTCACCTTTTCTGGATATCAGTGCTTTGCAAAGGGTCTGAAGCTAATACAAATGAAAACCTCTGAATTCTCCTTCTGGGAAGCATTTTCTTTGAGATACGATTCTCACCTTACCTTCCCTGTGACCTACTCTAGTCCCCAAAGCAGCTAAATGCAGTCTAAACTTGAAGAGAAACATCTGCCTTTTCTTTTTTGAGATCTGTTGCTGAGATGCCTCTTCTAAAATCCTATGTACTCTAGAAAACGTGAGAAGTAAACAGCAGAGGATGTATGTTTAATTAGTAGACTTATTGGGAGATTCTGACTAAGAATGTGGTTTCTCACTAATTATGAAACTGTTTTGAAGTTTGAAAATATGTATTTTGGTCACAATGCATTCTTTAGATGATTAATATTGATAGGGCTCTCAAACTATAACAAGTGGCCTCAATTTGCAGAGCTGCTGCAGTCTGTTACAGAAACATAAGTGAGGTGAATTGGGAAAATACCCACTACCTTTCAATTCATATTTAAAAAAAAAGTATCAACACAAGCAGCCTGGCCTTTGGCAGGAATTTTTTACCAGCTCAGAGGTGGAAAACCGCCTTTCCTCTTGAAGGCTGTTGCTTTCCAACACATTGCTTTCTCATCTCCCAAATTTTGCATTCTTTTACTTCATTATGAACTCAGGTGTTAGCTGCCCAAAGGCTTGGGGCCAACCCCCCTCTCTCATTTAGTGAGACTGGACTATTCCAAAAGCTCCTGTCACTTGCAAGCAAGGCTCCAGCAGTGTACTGAACACCTGCACCTGCAAACTGAGCAGCTGCTTGGGTTGTTATTGAGACCTAGAGTGCACTAATTGCAGGCTCTGTGGTATAATATTAAAATCTTAGATGAGATACCAGGGGCCCTTTCTGGTTTTCTAGGGGTTTAACACCTCTGTGTGCTGCATTTGGTAGCATTGTAAGTACTTCTGAGGCCATTTTACACATCACCAGTGCATATTTCCATCCTTTGTGGATTTAGGTAGCTCGTCCTTTGTTCACGTTCATGAACTGATCACCCTTTCTCTGACAATATGCAGAATGCTGATGTATTTGGTAAATAGCCTGAGGTGATGGATTTGCCACTGCAAATGGCAAAATTGGCTCTCTGCTGTCTGCTCTTCACTTGCCATGAAATGTGCTCCTTAACTGGGTGAAGCCTTTCAAGCCAGAGAAGAATCATAGAATCATTTCTATTGGGAAAGACCTTTAAGGGCATTGAGTCCTGCTGTTTCAGTTTGACATTTTGAGACACGTAATGATTTGTGCTTACAGTTTGCGAATCTACTCACAGGTTCCTGCTGACCTCAGGAATGTAAGCGATCCTACAGGGATAACAAACCAGTATTCCAGTAGTAACAGTGTATCTGTTAGGAATATGTGTAAGTGTCCCCACCCATGAGCTGACATCTCTTTGTAGGATATACCCTGCAAGCACCTGAGGAAAAAAACCCCAAACTTCTTTTGTCAACGACCTTACTGTTCTTTTGTAGCAGTCGACAAATACATCATTGCAAGATCGTTGGAAAGTCAGGAAATGTTCTTTTTGTTGTCCACCCTATTAGAAACCTGAGGCACGGACATGCTGCTTGGGGCTTTTCATCCCACCAGTCTGGAGGAGCCAGGACAAGAAGCTGCAGACGAAATCTGTATGCATCTAAGTCAGTGGAAGTTCTGGTCTTGGATTCCAAGAGCCAGTCTTACTGCAGTAGTTGTGGAGGGTCAGCCCACACAGAGGCTACACCACTCATCTTGTTTTGAGGGCTGCAAGTTTGCCCTGCTTATTCTGGGTGTGAAGCTATTCCCCGTGTGACTTTCTCCTTAGTCCTTGCAACTCAAAGTTCCATTTAGCTGCAGAGCAGTGGCCAGTGCTAGCTCATCTACTGCTGAAATTAAGGTTGCAAAAATTCTTTGCCTATTTGAGCAAGCATCACGTCTGGGTACAATTTTTGTTTGTGTTGAGGTGAAATACTTTATTTCTGAAAACTGCTAATTCATTCAAGCCAAAATGAAGACCAGGAGATGTATCTAACAGGATCCTGATTTATATCAAGAAGCAAAGGCACTTCAACTTTGATTGTGCACACCTCAAGAAAGTGCACCAGCCTCTAGATTGGGGGTGGTACTGGTGGTATAGTTGTTTTCATTAAAAAACTCAAAATGTCGTGATTTAATTCTAAGGCAATATAAAAGCATCTCTGAAATAATGAAAAGGTTTGTGGAATGGGCAGATGAATGTTCCCTCCAGACTCACTGACAGATTTTCTAGTAATGCCTTGCTACTTTTTCATGACAATGAAAGCAGAAGTTAGATTACAATAAGGCGAACCATATTTTTTAGCTGCAGTCATACTGGATTTATTTTAAAATAATAAATGTTGTGGGGGAAAAAAGCCCAATCCAAATTACTTGCCAAGGTCTTTGGCAGAATCAGAATTTGTCATATCGGAACTTCACTATTTCCATTTTACATAGCAAACCAATTTACTGTCATTCAATTCTTTTAACATAGATAAAACAGGCATCCTGTTACATTATTTGAGTCTACCACATTAAATACTTTCAATCACAATAATTTTGATATCGTCCTAAGATATGTTAGTGCCAACAAACAAATAATAAACGTTGACACGAAATAGTAAAAGTTCCTGAAGTAAAGCTGTTCAAACATAGGTTGTTTTTTCCTAAAAAAAAGAGGAAAAAAAAGACTGAAAATAATATTTACCATGTCATGAAAGTGTCAAATGACCTGCAGTTCACAAGAAAATAAGTTACATTAATTTAGATGAAAGTCTGAAAGAATCTGGCGAGTTTTCCTTTGCTAAATTGATTGCCTCTTGTATATTTTATTTCTTTGCTCATGTGGAGCATTTGCTGTGGCATTTATACATGATTCTTCTCAAGTTTGGCAATATTTATCAAGTTTATTTGTTATTTTCCAGAAACTAAAGCTTTAGGCGTGAGATTTGGTGAAGTTCCTTAGTAATTTTTCCAATTTGATCTGGTATTTTGAAATATTAANAAAAAAAGAAAGAAAGAAAGGAACCAGCAGCTCTAATTAGAATTATATAAAGATTTGTAGATTGGATGTATTCCAAACTATTGTAGTGCTTTGGGTGGGGATTGAGGAAATAATGAAAAAGTCTGACTTACTGATTTTTTCTATAATAAAAATCATATCTTCATTGAAATGCAAATCTTAGTCTTATTATTCTAAAAAAAAAAGGTCTCGTTATATATTTGTGAAGGTAGAGAGAAGATAAGAGATTGAGAAGAGACAGCAGTTTCTGAGGGTCACTGCAAATAAATTTAAAAGTTCATAACTCTAAAATTGGAACTGACATTGGTCTCATTCTCAAACATTGGCAGGTCTGGGAACAGTTGATGCTCTTCATTCAGCTGTAAGCCTGAAAAAGGAGTTTGGCAGTTAGGTGGGATTGGGAGGGAAAGTTTATCATGTGGAGGAAGAAAAACAAAATCTTTTAGGAGAGTTAGTGAGGGAGGACACAAACATGCGGTGAAGGGAGGAGAGAGCAAAAAGCCTGTGTGTGTCCCTTTGATACCCCCGTTTTAGCTCAGGTACATATCCCAGTATCCTACTGTGTGCCAGAGAACACTCTGCCACCAGCAATTACTGAAAGACACTTGTGCCTCCCCTGAGCCTGCAGAGCCAGCTCTCCACCCACTCTGCTAGCCAGTGCTCCAGTGTGGAACTGGCTGGGGAGCTGGGCAAGATGTGCACACCTTGGTTTCCAGGTTTGCGCCGCCCTCGCTCTTGCTCCTCTGCGGACATTAAACAGCTCAACTGTTCAACAACAAATGCAAATACCAGGATTTATTTGTAACACTCAAAAGAGTTATTCCCATTTACAGATGTTTAGAAAATACAGAGGTGTGAAAAGAGAAGCCATAGTGAATGTACACATGCTGCAGTTACATCGGAGGGATACCACTTCCATTGTCCGGTCTCCAGGGCTTTTTTCTCTGCTGTCCAGATGGTTTTTTCATGAGCTGTGTTAGCTGACATAGCTGTCTTTCCTTTGAAACCTTCTAGCAGATCTGCATGTGTAACCTTTCACTCTATTACTCACTGTGTCCTTTTCTTTAGTAGAAGGCAGTAACTCTTTAGTTCTGACCAAGCAATCAGAAATTGTGTCAAGTCATAAAAAAAGTCTTAAAAAGCATAAGTGTGCTTTTGTTGGTCTTCCTTTCGAGAAAAGTTAAATGCAAGGTTTTGCTTGTCTCCTGGTTTCTCTGCCTTCAAGTTCTGTTTTTTTTCTGAAATCCGAGGGGCTAAATACTTTAATTATTATGATTAAAACTAAAGATTTAATGCTGTAATAAGAAGCTGAGACTTAAAATGCATAAGACTCCAGTTATGATAACTGGGAACACACAAATTCATTAAAATATTGGATTTCTAAGTTCAAAAAACCTCCAAAAACCCCAGAATTGATCAGGTTGGTTTGAGGACGTTGCAAATTATTTGTGGGCGAGCTAGGAACCAAAAAGAAACACCGGGGTTGCTTTTCTTGCACAGAATAAAAACCTATATACACATAAGTTCAAGGTCTCGGAGAGGCCTTGGCTGAATCACATGGTTTTCATGGTAGTTTGTAGCACTTGTACTGGGGGTTCCAGCATAAGCATTTGTAGGTGTTTCTTGGTATGGTATGATGGTTTCACATTTACACCATGTGCATTGTTACAGCAATCACTGTAAAGTAATTCTGTGGTTAAGGTTTCCTATTCCATCAATCTGCATTTAAAAGGAAGCAACATTCCTCCCACCTGAAGCACTGGTTGCATTACTCTTGCACCTGTCTCTGTTGCTCGTCTCTCTTTTTCTTTTCCTGCCGTCTCTGGGGGGAAAAGCTTCTTCCTCTGCAGTCCCAGCTCGAAGTCAGAGGGACACAGAGCGTTTCCTCTTCCTGGTGGCATATTCCCCTGCCACAAAATTGGATAAGGAATGGCTCAGGTGGGTGTCCAGGGTATCAGAGCTGTTGCTGCTGATCTTCACCCGTGGGCACAGGCATTGGAGCATGGCTCTGCGGATGTAGTTGTCAAAGCAAAAGTAAATGAAAGGGTTGGCACAGCTATTGGCAAAAGCAAAAGGGCTGCTCACCTTCATGCCCAGCTGAGCAACGGTGCCAGAAAAACAGTCGGGCTCCTTTAGGAGTCGCAAAAGGATGGCCATAAGCTTGAAAAGATTGAAAGGAACCCAGGAGACAACAAAAGCTACCACTACAATGAAGACAACCTTGATGGATTTTCTCAGTTTCTTATCATGTTTCCCAGTCTTCTGATAGTGCACACAGAGTCTCTTGGTGATGGAGCAGTAAAAGGTTAAGATACTCAACAGCGGGAAGAAGAAGGCCAGGATTAAAAGCATCAGTGACATGATCTGTTTGGCTTCTGTCACAGCTTTGTCCGTGCAGTAAGTCTTTCCATACTGCTTCTTCAGTTCTCTGGACAAAAGGGTTGGCATCCCTAAGCAGCAGGATAACAACCAGACACAGATGCAGAGTGCTCTGGAATAGGACCTTGTCCTGATCCGTCGTGCCACGGAGGGGTGCATGATGGCCAGGTACCGGTCAGCGCTCATGCAGGTGAGGAGCAGGATGCTGCAGTACATGTTGACTGAGATGACATAGGAGCTGGCTTTGCAGAGGAAAGATCCTACCCTCCAGCTCTCCTCTGACACCTCCATGTCCACCCAGAAAGGCAGGGTGATGAGGAAGATGAAGTCAGATGCAGCGAGGTTGACGATAAAGATGTCAATCAGCCTCTGGACCCGTCGCTTGAAGACCAAGGCCGCTATCAGGATTGAGTTGCCAACAATGCCCACCAGGAACACGGCACTGTAAAGGATAGGGAGGAATGTAGACATATGTTGCAGGTGCTGGTACTGGCACTGGTCTTCGTAGTAGTAGTCATAGTTGAAGGTGACTGTAGCCATGGATGATGGCTGGGGGAGTTCCATTTCTGGCCCAGCTGTCCTCATGCTCTCTCGGTGACAGCCTCGGAGCTTCCCCTACCCTTCCCTTCCAGGTCTTCTTTAGAAATATTTTATCAGTGAGAAGAGAGGAGGGGGAGGGGGGGGAGGAGAAAAGTGGTTTCGTGGGGAGGTAATTTTTGCCCTTTGAACTGTATAGGCAACGAATAAGCAACAAGAGTATCTGATTAGTCAAAACTCCACCTTCAGAATAAATGTGTGTGGCTTTTTTAAAAATCAGGTTTAGTTTTAGTGATTCTATCTCCATTTTGCATTTTCCGGTGTCAGGTTTTGCTTTTCTTCCAGGTGGAGGAAAGGTAGGTTTTGAGATTCTGACCTTTTTTTTTTAAGGAAAGCATATTGGTAATTTGAAGAAATTTGAGATTGTACTAGTTTATAAGAACCCTGAGAACAGTGAATTCAGGTGCCCCAACCTTTATCTATATTCAAAACATTTTGTATAAATTGCTTGTCAGAGCAAGTCTGACTTTCCTGAGGCTTGGAGGTTTTTACTTTACTTGACTGTTTATAATTTTTGTTTTCTCTTTGAAACTAATTCTTTCATATGAATATATATAGGGAGAAACATTTAAAACTCCTGTATCCATTCTGCCCTGTTGTTCTTCATCGGTCCCAGGTTCTTGGCTGCCCTGCCAGTGCCCCCCTCCTGCCCTGCAGCCCCACCAATTCCCCTAGATCTGCACTCTCCACACCCAACCTTAAGAATGTATTAGAAACTTGGAGAACGGTTTTCCAATGTGTTGTATACTCTTCTGCCATTTGAAACTTGACTTGATGTTCCCATCCCCCACACAGCCTTCCTTATCAACCACAGTTCTGGACTCCAGAGCAGTGGTTTGTTCCTTCTCCTTCTGGCTGCACAGCCTGCGGGGCTCTTGAGCTGTTCTTATATACAGCACACACTTGTTTTAACGAGCTCTGATTTCCTTCATCTTTGATTTGCAGTATCAGTATTGCTCCAGCTATGACTTACCTTATAGACACTCTTTCAGTGTTGCACAAATCAAACAGAATTTCTCATTTTTAAAACTACTGAATTCACTACAGCTTTGTCAGTGCACACTTATTTGAAACCCGCACTATTGGTCTTCATCATCCTTCCTCTCTTCTAAAAACAAATTCATTTTCTCCTTCCTCTCCCTCCCACTAACATGTTCACAGACTAGGCAGGCCTCCAGGATTCTCAAAGCTCTGAGGAAATCACCTCCTGGTGCGTGCTGCATCTCCAGGCAGACAGATTGCATCTGTATGTGTCTCCACATGCAAGGAGCAACTCCAAACTGCATGCACAGCCAGTTGGTCCCTCCAGTGCATTCTGGATGCATTCAGATTCACTCTCTCACTGCTCAGGTTATGTGCTCCTATGCAGCAGGTGCCTGGTAGACTTCCAGACACTTGGAAAAGCAGCAGCTGCTGTAAAACGAGTGACTGCTGGGTGGAAGGGTATTTAGGTGGGCTCGTGTGTAGAAATGCTGATATCTAACAAGTACCCACTTATACACAACTGCCTTCCTACCTGTAGGGCACTAGTGGACTCTAGCTGACTATTTTTATGGAATGTGTAAGCATAAACTTAGTGAGTGTAATTCAGCCACCACAAACTCTGAAAAAGGATCAAGGTGTATAAAAACACCCCAGCTAAGAGGATTGATTTGTATACCACAGATGTAAATATGAACCTGTAATGAATAACAGGCTAAAAATCATATTCCTGCCATCTCAAAGTGGGTTGTAAGCATTCACCCTAGAAATCATTTCTCTTCGAAGTAAGAGGCAGTAACTCTGTTTAGTTAGTTCACTCATGAATCAGAGTAAACAAACTCTATAGATTTGTAAAATGCCTCGTTGTTATTCTAGAAGTAATCTCCTGCACCTGATTGCCTAAAACGCAATTCTTATTTTCAATGAAATGTAAAAGTCTCTTCTGTGGTGATTTAAGTGAGTAGGTAGTGCTGCTGCAAGTCTTTTTCTTTATGAGAGACTTGTCAGTGGTCAGTTACAGTATGGATTTGTGTGCCACCTTATTTCTTCCCTGGCAAAGCTGGGAGAAGGAAGCACAGAACCAAACTCCTAAAACCCTTAAAATCAGGTTGCATTGAGGACATGGCAACTGCATGCAAGTGGCATCATGCGTAAATTTGCAAGAAAACACAGGCTAAAAATCATCCTCTCACCATCTGAAGAGTACAAAGCATACACGGAGTTTTCAGCCAAGACTTGTGTAAAAGCGCCCAGGGAGATTACACTTTACAGAAACTATGTTCGATGAATTCAGTGCAAAGGTGAATTTTGTGTGATCTTTGCTTATTGCTGCTTCAAGGAACGTGTTTTAGGGTTTTAGGTTTTGGCAAGTGGGTTGTGTTTGTGGGTTTTTTGTTTGTTTTGTTTTGGTTTTGTTGTTGTGGGGGTGGGTTTTTTGTGGGTTTTTGTTTGTTTGTTNGTCTTTTTTTTTGTTTGTGGGTGGGTTTTTTTGGTTTTGTTTTTGATTTTGGGGAGGGGTTTTTTGGTTATTTGTTATTTGGTTTTGTTTTTTCCAGGATGCACTGAGAAGATTTGCAAAGATAATCTAAAGCATTGTTGTGAATAAGAAAGTGATATTATTGTAAGTGATTATTCTAAGTCATAAGTGTAATGATAAGTGATAAGTGTAATTATCTGAGTGGGGCAGCAGCAGGCATATTTGTCAGTAGTCTGGGGTGTTTTTATGTCATAGTGATTCACTTAGGGCATCATCTAGGGTCTTACTCTCCCCACAGCTCTCTTTCCTGAGACAGAGCCAAGCTATCAAAAATACTGAGTACATGGAAATTCCTCTCATAACATTCCTGCATATTCCATAAAGCTCAGGAGGAAAGTCTCCATCCTCTCCTCATCCTACTCCTATATTTCCCCAGTATTTTCCTCCTCCCAAGCGTCACAAGATACATGTAAACTGTATTCCCCAAAAAAATTCTCTCCTGAAGCAACGAGCTGCTGTTTTGGCTCGGGTGTATGTTCTTCCGTTTGGGATACCCATCTTGTCCAGCCCTTGACACAGCTCTGAACAAATTAAACTTCGGGGTGCTGAGCAGGGCTGAACCTGAGAACCAGTTTAACTTTCGTAACCAGGCATTCAGAACAGGTACTGTGATGGTGGCACTGCATTTGGCCAGATCTGCTTTAAACCGTGTGTTTCTCTGATGGTTTTGCCTCTCTCAAATGCGCCTGTGAGATCTGCCAGGTCAGAGTTTGCATCATTCCTTAAATCTTCCTCATAGGAATGAAGAGGTATATCCAAAAGCAGCAAGGGAAAAACTTTCATGTCTTTGTTGATGGTTCTCTGCTCCCTGTGACACGTATATTATGGTAGGTAGTCACGTAATTTGTGGGGCAAATACCCACACAGGAAGTAGGAAGTGTTGCTGATTGGCTTTTTTTTTTCACACCACCTCCCCCTTACAAATTTCTGCAATTGAAGTATTTCAGGTAGCAAGATGTGGGCTTGGTTTTTTTGTTCTTTTTCTTTTGTTCTTTTTTTTTGGTGTTTTACACCCTCTGTTTGACCCTCATTTCATTTAAATGTAATTTTATTCCAGCTGGTACATGCACTTCTATGGAAGCACAGGCATCGAGATAAAGTTGCATATCTGTAAATTATTAATAGTGATAAGTGAGGAGAAGGACAGAGGCTCATTTGGCTGTAAAATAAAGTGTAGTAATTTCTGAATGATTTTACTTAAAAAACCCTGTAAGAATCAGACCTAATTTAAAAAAAAAATCAAAACCCCACACTAAATAGGCTGAAACTGCCCTACTGTGCTATAGCTAGTTGAAGGCAGGCTCAGAAACAACCACATGAAGGCAAACCAATGGAAGTTTCATCCCTCAATAAAGAGGAAAGGGTGGGACCCATTCAGGTAAAATTATCGGCACTGAGACAGTGCATCATGATAGACTGAAATAGTTTCATGCTGAGAGCAGCAGTCTACAAAATGCAGTGCAGGAAGAAAATATTTTTGTACGCTTATTTTTTAAATATTGATTATTGTTTCTTGCTATTTATCTCATCCTTTCTAAATTTATATGTTTGTGTATGTTTTATAATGTGCATTATTTACTGGTGCTGTAGTACATGTGTATAATTCTAAAAAAAAATTTACATTTAATAGGAGTACCTGGTCAAAAGGTTTTTACTGATAAGGTACACAATAAAAAGGTTTGGAGACCACTGACATAGAGGAAGAGTATCATTATAATGCCCCAGTGCTATTCATGGTATTTGGAACAAGCACATCTAGAAGGTTTTCTGTCTGTGAAAATTATACTTACTGTGTCCTGTGCCACAAAAATATTAAAGAAAAATAAAGAAGGCAGAAATAAAACCAAGCAAACTGCATGAAGAGATCTGAGGGGAATCAAAGGGATTTTCTGCTCACTCAGGCTGTGCAAAATGCTCATAGATGGTGCCTGAAACTAAAACTGCCCTTTTTATTATTGCAAAGAGAATATTTGTTGAGGGAGGTGACTTCTAGTAAATCAACTAGTAGTTTTGGAAAAAACGGGCAGATTTTTGAATACTTTTTTCGGGTCTGAATCAATAACTCCTGACGTGAATGTTATATATGAAAAAGGTTTTGTTCTTTTTTCATCCAATATCAGCTTCATTTAATACAGATGGTGCCACCTGCCACCTCCTACAAGTGCTTATTTATTTTCTTTGATTGTGAGAACTAAAATTACAGACATTTTGTACTAAACAATTTAATTATTTTTGCAACGTATTGGGGGTTTGGTTTTCTTTGTTCTGTTTGCAGCACTCTGATGTTAAATTTGATGTCAGTGCTCGAGAAGTTAGTAATGCTCGTGATCCAGGTCTGCTATCAAAGAAACTTCACTTTTGCAGAAAGCAGGAACAGCACCTATGCTATTGCCCTCAGCATTATTCTCTTTGTGCTTTCCTGTGCACAGTAAAGCAAACTTTTACTTTTAAAACCTTCCCAACTGATCCTGTTCTGTAACTAAACTGATCAACCAGCGGTTCTGCTGAGGCACATTGTGAGGAGGTGCGAAAGGAAGAGGCAAAACGAAAAAAGACAGTTGTTGGCAAGGAATGATCCCGGGCATTCACCTGTGATGTTTTTATGGGGTTACTCTTACTATATGGAAGGGTATTTTTCCAGGGGAAAAAAAAATCCAGGTGAAATCTGTAGAGAGTATATGATTTTAAATAAATAAAATGAAAATGCAGCTCTTCAGTCTGGATGCTTTTGAGCAGCTGCTCATTTCATATTGATCAATGCAGATTAGGAAAAAGAAGAGGCCACTGTACCCTAATTTAATAATGGAAGTAGCAATGACTGCAAAATCTTTCAGAAACTATTTTTATTTTTATGAAGTTAGATCTTTTTAGGAGAAAACCAGAAGATGTGCCAGTGTTAGATAATTCACTTCACTTTACAGTAAATGGTTCAGATTCTGCTTTTACCACGGCTTAGAATACACAGGGGTTTTGTTGGCTTTTTTTTCTTTTAATGTTTTCTGGCTTCAACCTTTGATAGCTTTTTCAGGTATACAGAAAAAAATTCCTGATTTTTTTTTCTTCCCTATTGCTACTACATATTTTATATATGTATATGTATTTTATAATTTTGCAAGTCCTTAGTTCAATAAATTAATTCCTTAAATAAACACTTCTATAAATAAAATTGACTGACCTTCTGTGATATATTTCATTGAGAGAGGTTTTCTAATTGCTCAGTGATTTTCATATTCCTTTTCAGGTTTATCTCTACTTTGTCAATGTATCAAAACTAGACATGCTATTTCAGAGCCAGCAGCAATTCTAGATGTGATACCACTTCTTTCCTCCTTGTGATTTCTCAGTTTGTACATCCGACGTTACAGGAAACTTGGGGGTTTTTTTTGGGGCCATGTCTTGGCAGTTGGTACTTCACCAACATTTTTCCTTCTCATTTTGTGTATCCCAGGATAAAGTCTTATGTCAGGTGAGTATAGCCTCCAGTCTTTGCTTTCAAATTAATGAGCTCATCGATGACCTTATTGAAATGCATGTTTGCTTGCCCCAGCTGCGACATGATCAGGTCACCCTGTCCCAGTGCCTTCTCCATGTCATTATTTACCCTTCCCTCGTGTCATCTTTGAGGTTTATCAGCAATACTCTGCTTTCTTCCAGGCTATTGATAAAGATGCCAAGTATTTTAGAGTCCAGGATAAATTCCAGACAGACCCCAAAATATGTCTTTGTATATGGTTACATTATGAGGTGGTGGTGAGACAGCTCCATGTTCCAGAAAGTGGGACATATAGACAGAAATTTCTTAAATTAAATGTAATTTCTAATATTTTTTAATTAAAAAATTAATGTTGCATCAAACCCAAAAAAGTTTCTTCTATGACTGCTTTCAACCTTTACATCCTAGTTTCTGACCTTGCTGCAAAAATGCTTCCTGGCTGTTTAGCAGAGAAGTTGGTTGGGATAATTCCCCAGAAGTCCTCAGAGGTGTGAAAGCCTCAGATGTTTCTGGAGTTTNCCAGTGCTGCCAATTTTTGCAATTTTTACTGATTTTTTTTCCCCCCCTTACTTGGTGTTTCCTCGAGTCATTCAGCCAGGCTGTCACATCACCATTTTTTACAAGCAATCAAGACAAATAGAGGGAAGTAGAATGGGGGCTGTAGCCAGGGGGGGACCAGCCTTTTCTCCCACGCCAAGAGCGGCAGGAGGAGAGGATACAGTGCCGGGGAGGTTCAGGCCGGACCCGAGCAGGAATTTCTCCACAGGGAGGGTGATGAGCCATTGGAAAGCGCTGCCAGGCGGTGAGGGAGCCGCTGCCTCCGGAAGGGAGCAGCAGAACTACATCTCCCAGCGTGCCCCGCGCGGGCGGGCGCGGCGGGCGGAAGCGGGGCCGGGCCGGGTGCGAGGCGGCGGCGATGGGCGGTGGGTGCGGGGTGCCGGGCCGCGCCGGGCGGGTGGTGCGGGGATACTGAGCTGAGGCGGGGGACGGGGCTGAGGGCTCGGGGTGTTCCCCTCGGGGTTGCTGTCGGCCAGCGGCTGTCGCCCCCCTGGCGGGGCTGACGCCTGGGCGGCCCGAGACCCCCGGGGGCGGTCGCGCTCTGTGGGGGTGCCCGGCCGGCCCGGGCCGGTGCTGGGCTGGTCCTGCAGGAACAGGTGCTCTTGGCCTGAGGGCTTTTCAAGTTACTTCCCTTCTCCATCTTATCTCCTTTTTTTTTTTTTTTTTTTNTTTTTTTTTTTGTCGTTAATGATAGCACTGGCAGATGTCTGTGAAGTAATTTCAGAGTAAAATGTTGATGTCCAGCCAATCGGTTTGCTCTTTGCTTGTAGATCACTTGTTGTGAACTGGTGGTGTGGAAGAAGCTGAATGAATGGAACAGTCAGGGCAGAAGGGAAGTTTGCATTTCATGCTCTCCGCTGGCCACAGGACCCAAACAACACTGTGCCTCTGAAGAGACCTGGAATCATCGAAGTTGTGTGTCCTGAGGGACTCTGAGCATCTCTGAAGGTAAAAAAGTGTTTGGTAGCAATCTTTCCTAACCTCTTGTTGCCCTGAGTATCCAACGGACAGTGCAGCTTGGTGCTGTTTCCAGCCCTCTCCCCATATTTGCACCCTCTTGTAGGCCTTCTGCCTAATCCCTTTTTGATTGCTAGTGTGTTTCCTGAGAGAATGCCAGCGAATGCAGCAGGGACTCTTTTGTGATGTCACGTAAGAGGAGTTTCTTAAATGTGGTGACCCACAGTTGGCTGAAAGGAGTGACCTCAGCAACAAGATAAAAATATGCATGTTTTTGTATTCCCTTCTGCCATGGTACAGTAACTTCTTACAAAGACTGTCCAGTCTTCAGTCTTAGAGTTGATTTTTTGCCAGAATACTTGTTTTTGTTCCGTTCTCTGTTTTTATTTTCTCAGCTCTACTGACTTGTCCCCTTTGTTTTTCCCTTCTTTGAGGTGCATGCAGTCTAGTCATTCTGTTGAGTATTGTTTCCAGTTTGGCCTTTATCTTCTCTTTTTTGAGCTTTTTTCAAAAATTTTCTTTAATTTAAAAATTTAAAAGTTTTTATGTGTTTCACTTCTTTTAAAAAATTAATATAATTGCAGTATCTCATTAAGCACTTTTGTCTGTTTACAACCACCTGGTGTTATCTTAGATTTGTTGCATAGTTTAGTTTCAGCTGTAACTTGTCTGAAATTTTGTCCTGTTAGACAAAAACATGCTGTCAAGAGCTGTATGAATAAACCTATTAAAACAATGAAGGCTCTTGTTGACAGACTGTGGATAAAAAGCATTTTTATTTGTTATCAAACTTTATGTCTTTATAATGTCATCTTTGGTAGTAGTAATGTTAATTTTTTTGTAAGTAAATTTATTCTATAGTACCTCCTGCACATTGTTCTGCACAGAATCTTCTGTAAAGCGTGGCATTAGTCCCATAAACACGCAGTGTGTTCCTTCATGGACTTCTCTGGTCACTATTTCTTACTGACTGAGCTCACTGCTCCCTTTGAGCTCGGCCTGGGGCTGGCAGGATGGTTCTGTCTTTTGAAGGGACACCTCATTTAAGGGGTAGTGTGTCTCCTGTAAATGAAGATGCAGTGGATATGCACAGTGGATGGGTAGGGCAGTCAGATCTACTCCACAAGCAGGAAAAACTGGTTCAGGCTTTGCATGAAGTGTTACAGAGTTCTTCATCTTCTCTGTAAGTAGTTGGAGTGTTGGGCAGAAGCACTGAGGGGACCTTTGCTGTAAGGAACTGGGGGTCCCCTCTTGCCTTGTCACTGTCCTGTCCATACTGAAAGTCATTTTGGGACAAATGGCACACAAAGCCACCCGCTAGATTTTGGGGTCTGTAGCCCCCTTGGCTGCTCTCTACCTATGCCTGCAGTGACGTGACAAGGGCTGAGTGTCGGTAGATTGCCACGTCCCTTTCACCAAGTGGATGAAGAGCATTGGGCAACACTTTAATTTGCTGTTTGGTGATTAAGCCTTCATTTTGCTTATGAACTGTTCTTGGTTGGCAGCTGACATCACCTCTGCCATGTCCACAGCACACACAAGGCTGGTCCAGCAGTCTGTGACTGTTTTTTAATGGTGATCTGATAGGGATACTGCCAGCCCCAGTGTTCTGCACTTGGCAACAGGGATGTGTAGCTGAAAGTAAGACTTTTGGGCCAGTTCTCCTCCTTCTCTGTGTTAGGTTTAAATTTGATGGGGCTTTGTCATTGTCAGCATTTATATTGAAAGGTAGTGACAGCAGATCAGTGGCCCAGTAATGTCCTGGTTATATTCTTTTCCACCAGACACTACTCTGAGGATGGAGCTTGTGGGTTGTTGTGACCCTTCCACCCAGAGAGAGCCCTTTCTAAAGAGAGGAGCCTGTTGCAGAGGGTTCCTCTTGCAGTGGATGTGATTGCAATATAGTGGAAAATCCAGAGCAGCCTGCTCAGCAGCCTGTTCTGCGGCTTGCTCTGAGAGTCATCTGCTCAGCTGGGCAGGAGCTTTGGGCCTGCAGGTGCCACTTGCCCTCTTTGCTCCGGGGGTGGTGAATGAAAGGGTGGGGATCCCTCAGTGAACTCGGCATGGCTGAATGGTGAGGTCAGATCTGTAGAGCAACTTGCTGTCCCTATCCCATGTCCTGTGTACCTGGAGCAAGATGCTGGGATATCGAAGGAGAGTGGAAGTACATAACCACTGCACAGAAAATTTGCTTCCCGGTCTGGGCTTGATGCTGTGTTTTCCACATAAATAAACCTGGATACAATGTGTTCTCCCTCTCTGTATTTCTATTATCTTTTAAAAGTTCACAGCTTGTAGATTATTATTTAAGTACAGTTGTGGTATGCAAACCTTGTAGTATTTTAAATGGGTGTTTCTTGTCAGTTCACCACAAATCAATTCTATTCTGTCTCACTGCTAAGGATGCAGTTCAAGGATGGATATTGCAGAGAGTGTGCCTCATTTAATATGGAAATGAAGCGTAGGAAATGATATGGGAACACATAATTTCTCTTCCTTGTTAGCCAGTTTCAGAAAAATAAAGGAGCAGGTGGAGAGGAAAAGAAGTAAGAATGGTATTGTTAAGAGCAAACATCAGTGTCTTTGAAATTCCTTCTTTAATTTGCAGCTTGTTTCTTAGTTCATAATTTCTTACTGACAAGTCTGACTTGAGGCACTTGGCTGTTTTTTTCCTTGTGAATGTTGAGGTTTAAGGCACTTGCTGTTTCCAGTTGCGGTTCCTTCAGTTACAAAGAAAGTAGACCAAAATATTTTGATCAAAGTGTGTGGGAGAAGGGAGGTAGAGCAAGCAGCAGACAAGAGCTGATTAGATAGCTCCTGCCACCAGCCTACCTCTAGCTGCTGAGCTAGCTTCTATTTTTTTTTCTTTCTGGCAAGTGCCTCAAGCCTGATTCATAATTATCCATAAATTTAATCAAGCACAGAAAGCGCATGAGAACAACTGACATCTGAGAGGAGTCCTCTGGTGTATTGCAGCCACAAAACATTTCTTGTATTACCAATCAGTTACTCATTAAAGTCATGGTATTGTCATAAGCATGTGTGGTATTTGTGTTCTCCCCATGCCTCCTTTGACCCTGAATCTATGCCATTTGGGAGCGTGACCCCACAAAGGAGGGCATAAGTGGCCCCTAAAAGAGGGGCACGGAGTAAAGTCCTTGTGGGAGTATATGAAGGCATTTCAGTTCTGTCACATTTTTCCCATGGAACAGGGCACCCCCCTGCATTTTTCTAGGTCTTCAGAAATACCACGATGTATATTGTGGCATTATGGCAACATTTATCAACATTTCCAAACTTGTCGTCCAGTGCTTCCTTCGTCTGTCTCTAGTGCCTAGATACATTTCTCTCTTCCGTAAAGGCATTCCAGCACCTTGGCATGGCTGCCCTTTGTGAGCAGCCTGGAAGGGCTTTTTTGGCATGCCTGTGATTCTTGTCTTTGCTGTAAACACAAGCTGTGAAAGCCGTATGGGGTGGCAGGCTAAAAATAACTTCTGCTCTTGATAATCTCTTAAGGAAAGCTAAGTCTTCTTCCTGGGCCTTGTGGATGAAGTCTCTGACATTCCCTACAGTCAGGATCACAAATGGCAGCGAGCTGTGTCAGCTGCTTTGGGCACAAGTTGGTGTTCTGTCAGTTGCTGTTTGAGGCCGAGCAGGCAGTGCAGTGTGGCTGGAGAGCACTCTCTCCAGGATATTATCCCTGCTTGGAACTCACAGATCCAGTGGATGCTGGCCAGCACTGTAGATTTGCTCAGTGTTCCTTTGATTGCAGCAGGTGGGAAAAGGAAGGCGTGCCTATCCTGAGGGGACCTTGCAGGAGGGGGCTGATGTCACGAGTGTGGCACTGCTGGGATAACAGAAGCGTCTCTGACTTGTCCGTGTGTTCCCAGCGAGGGCGCCATGATGGATAACCGGTTTGCCACAGCGCTGGTGATCGCCTGCGTGCTCAGCCTCATCTCCACCATCTACATGGCCGCCTCCATCGGCACCGACTTCTGGTACGAGTACCACACCCTGTCCCCGGCCGAGAATGTCAGCGAGGCTGGCAGGAGCATCTGGGAGGAGTTTGTCAGCAAGGATGCCGATGAGAAGACGTACACGGACGCGCTCTTCCGGTGCAACGGCACCGTGGGATTGTGGCGGAGGTGCATCACTGTACCCAAAAACTCTCACTGGTACAGCCCACCAGGTATCTCCAGAGCAATTATCACTTCTCTAGCTTCCCTGGGCAATGTCTGTGCTAACTTCCTCGGAGCAGATTTGTGCTACTTTGTTCCTCCAGAAGGCTTGTTTCTGGCTTTTGTTTTGGTTGGTTGGATTTTTAATACAGATAGTCCAGCTTTTTGAAGAAGCAAAGGGCAAAATGGTCTGTGGCTGTCAGTGCTGCACTTTCTGGTTTTGACATACGATACTTGATCTAAATTTAGTCTTACAAGCTTGATTTTTATTTTTGCCTCAGCTGTCCAGTTAGGGATACATTTATAGTTGCTCTACCAGTTACTGTCCTTTTAGGACAGATCCTGAGATCCAGCAATGGAATAAAGACAATACTTTATCAAGGAAGAACTTATTCCTTTTAGCAAGTCATTCGCTTTGTTCCCATCACAAATATCCCACCATTGCATCAGCACACCTTGGACTCCTTGAATGGATATAGTGTGAAATATGTGCATTATTTTTTTAAATCATTGGGGGATAAAATGTGTGGTAAACAATTATTTTAATTGCTTAGAAATAATTTTTGGGTATGTGTGACCTCCTTCATTTTGAACCCTCTTAAAGATGTAGTTTCAACTACATTTTGTGGAGAAAAAAAACGTATGTGAAATACCTTTTTTTTTCCCCTCATGAAAATACTTGTTTTGGAAGACACTTAAACCAGTTATGCTCAATAGTATTCTCAAAGTAAAATCTGAGGTAGAAACTTAGTGTAAAGAAGCAAATCCTTCATGTTCTTTAAACAGGCCTTTCTGTCCCATTTTTGATTTAACTGGTAGTACGAGACAACATTCTGCATGTGGAGATAAGCACATCTTAGTTGGGGGACCCTGAGCTCAAGAATATGTCGCAACATAGTTGAGCATCATATGCCACCACATTACTTTCCCAATCTGTTACACATGACACAATTCTGTGTGGATAATCCAGGGAAGCTTGAAGATTCTGCATGTTGGAATGCTATCCCTTAGTGCAGTACCTCGTAACAGACACATTATGCCAACTGCATCATAGGAAAACATCTACAGATCTGTTTGGAGAGGTAGTTTTTTTTTTACAAGTGGACCTCTGAGGAGCTTCCTAGCTCAAATCATTGGGAAAGGAGGGTTTGAAAGGGGGGAATGGAGGTTGAGAGGAGACAGCTAATCGCAACTTTTTCTTTTTTTCCAACGCCAGAGACTGATATGACTACAAACTGCATCAGTTTCTCCCTCTCCGATCAGTTTGTAGAAAAGTATGTAGAGCCTGGAAATCACAACAGTGGCACGGATTTGAATCGCACTTGTAAGTGTCTTTCACTTCTGGCAGATAAACAAGTAGAATTAAAAAAAAAAGTTTCTCAAATTCAGTCACTAGTGAGAAAAGCTGCCTTTCTTGGTCTTGCTCAGCATTTATTGTTTTTTACACTCGCACAGGCAGTAGGTCAAAGTTTAAAAGGAAGACATAGATATGTTAGCAAGGGTTTTGCCTGTGAATGCTGTACAGGGATTTTTGAGTTAACAAATTAGGTTCTTTCAGCTTCAGTGGAATCTTTGGTCCTTTTTGACAATGAATGTATAATGTCTGATGAACAGAAACAGCAGGGTAGAAGGGAATATGAGATGGTGGGAGAAGATCTTTTTCCAGCCCATCTTCAGCAAATTTGACTGGTGTGTTTCTTTCACATGCAGATCTCTGGCGATTGCAGTTTCTCCTGCCCTTTGTCAGCATCGGCCTCATGTGCTTTGGGGCTCTGATTGGGCTCTGTGCTTGTGCCTGTCGCAGCCTTTACCCGGCCATTGCCACTGGAGTCCTGCATTTCCTAGCAGGTAAGTGTCCTGCCATCCTCCTCCAGAAGCTCCAGAGGCCCCCTGGGTGAGCTCACCGTGCTTTGCTGTTCCCTCCCCAGGGCTGTGTACGCTGGGCCTCGTTGGCTGCTATGTAGCTGGGATTGAGCTGCTCCATAGGAAGCTGCCTCTGCCCGAGGATGTGAGGGGTGAATTCGGCTGGTCCTTCTGCCTCGCCTGCGTGTCAGCACCTTTGCAGTTCATGGCAGCTGCTCTTTTCATCTGGGCAGCTCGCACCAACAGGAAGGAATTCACCCTGCTGAAAGCCTACCGTGTGGCATGAGTGCTGCTGCTGCAGCCTGGGCTTTCCGTGTTAGAACCTCTTCTCCCCCAGCCCTTACTACTTTTTTCTTTTAGTCAGAATTTTATCATGTACTGCATGCTTCTTGCCAGTCAAGACAATTTAGCCTGCAGGCCCTGAAGACAAAGACCTCTGGGCGAAATGACCAAAGCCTGCCAGAAGTCTGCAGAACTTGAACAGGTTTTTTAATTGGGTTTTTTTAAGAATTGTTATTATTTTTTAAGCTACATTCGGTTGTTGACAGTTCCCCTTAGTTAGATGTACATGCCCCCTTCCTAATTTTATTACCCTGTCAGCCTGGAGGAAACAGAAGTGGTGGTGTGGGGTGGAAGAGAGACAAGAAAAGGTGCAGGTACGTAAGAATGGGAACCTCAGTGCACAAATAATACATAATCAAGAGCTGTCTGCCCTGTGACTGAAGCGGGCAGCACCTACAGGGAGCACCCAAGAGAGGTGGGGGAATTCAGAAACCTCTGTTATGGAAGTACTGCAGCTAAATCAGTCTGTAGCTCAGCTCTGGGTCTCCTATCATCACTAGTTTGCTGCGTTCTGTGGCGTC
Organism: Cyanoderma ruficeps; assembly: GCA_008694505.1. NCBI lineage: Eukaryota > Metazoa > Chordata > Aves > Passeriformes > Timaliidae > Cyanoderma > Cyanoderma ruficeps. The sequence goes on along the minus strand of VZDJ01000090.1, from coordinate 6,278,799 downwards.
TGCCAAAACTGCTGGAGGCAGAACAGGCAGCTGTGGCAGTGCCTGTGCAGCACACCCTGCTGAAGGCACACTCTGCACTTGCTTCTGCCAAGGAATGGGAGAAGACAGCCCTCATGGAGCTCTGTCCTGCTGTAGCTCCACTGCTTCCAGGACCCAGGCTAGTTTGGTATCTGCACTACATGTGATTGTGCACTCTAATCTTAATTTGTGGTGCTTTTGCTTGATGTGGAATAAGGCTTTCTTCTGTCTTGTTGAAAATGACCTCCTCACAAGTTTTTTGGTTTTAAATTGGTTTAGTGTATGTGTGTATATGTACATATATAAACTTAACTTTTTTTAAACCTCACCTGTTTATCCTGTATTTCACACAACAGGGTTTCTTTAAAAGGTGCTGCTCTTTTCCTGTCTTGTTTAAATTAAGTAATAATAGTAATAATAAAGACTCAGAAATTTTCAGCATTGCATGAATCTGATGGGAGGGTGAGGGAATGATCTAGAGTGGATTTTACTTGGGAAAAGAAGACCCAGTGTCTAGATCACTCTTCGTCTTCATGGAAATGTCACCAGAAACAATGACATTAGATTGGATTTTTAAATTAAATTCTTGACCTCCTGCTAACTTTAAGCTTTCTCCTGCTCATCACTGGTGGTCACAACATCCCATAATTTCTAATTACTTAAAAAATTTTACATTTACTCTAAATCACTGCAACTCCAACCAGACTGGGTGACATGTCATAGCTAGAAAAAAATTTCCAAGACAACTGTTTAATTCTGAGGCCTTAACTCACCTTGTTTCCTTACTCCAGGCTTAATAAGAGAGGTATTCCTTAGCAGAAATAATTCCTGACAAAGCGAGCGATGGCAATGATTCTGTGGGATACTGGTTGATGACAGTGACACCGAAAGAGGCATTTTTATCTCATGGCTGTTTTTCTATTGTGCCTTTCTCTTTTTTTTTTTTTTTTNTCTGTTGTTGTTGTAGGTGTTTCGGTGTTTCTACCCGAGCTGTGTTTGCTGGGTCAGCAAAGAATGCTAGTCATGATTTCCCTGAAGATCAGATATAACTGCTTGTGTCATTTATTTTTTTCACAAGTGTGTGATAGGGTTCTTTTATTATCATGGTTGGAGCCTTTACAAAGTAAAACAAAGATGATGATGAAAACCAGAATCACTGACAAAGCAGTGGCAGGCCATGCAAGATAATCCTCTTTCTCCTGCTGTTGAGTTTTATTTTTCTTCCTTAAACAGTCTCTTTCCTTCCCTACAGTGTCTGGGCCAGTTGTGCCCTCGTGAGAGGGGGTGGTGTACTTTTGTGCAGTATCTGAGAGTGAGTGAAAATCTGTGCTGCCTGATCTGTACTGATAGGGTGCTTTTTCAGAGTAATTATCCTGGCTTAGATAGATAAGGCCTAACTGCTCAGCTTGTCATGTTCCTCCTATGTTAGAATTACTAGGGCACGCAAGCCTCAGCTTGGGTCAGAAGGACTGAAGTTGCCATTCTGCAGTTTGAGAGGAAACACTGCTGCTGATTTTATCTAGTAGTTTATGGGGGTTTTTTCTTTTTTTTTTTTAGGAGCTGGCAGAATAATTGTATTGTGTGATTTTAACCTGAGCAATGGAAATGTCGTGCCCTCATTCTCTCCTCTTGTATGGGACGCTTACTTTTCTGAAGTGTACATCTTAGTTTTCAAATGTTGGCTTTCTTGCTTCCAAAAGAATTGTTACAGGGAGAAAAGGGGATGTTAGAGGTGCTGTCAGTTCTTTCTTCATCATTCTAAATACCAGCAAAAGTAAGATTGCCTGCTTGTGTCTGTGCCTGAGACAAATGTTTCTGGATTTGTCTGCCCAGAAATGAAGAAAAGAGGCTTTAATTGAGCCTTGATTTGAATCATCTTAACTAAAATGAGGGTTGCCTTTCAGATTTGGTGGGGATTTTTTTCTGTTTTGCCCTTTTGTAAAGATTTCTTTATCAGAGTGGATCTTGGTGAGGCAAATCTTGCCCAGAAAGAGGGCTGCCCCCCTGTGTTTGGGGTGGTGGATCTGGGTAGTGCTATCTTGCTTTGTGTGTGTTTTGGTCAAGGTGAGCAAAAGGGAGCAAGAAGAGTTCTTGGCCTGCTGCCTTGGGTCCAAAGAATGGCACTGGAGGACAGAACAACAGAGATACTGAGGATGGAGTAATTCTGTAAATGAGGTGATTAAGCACACTAACAACTAATGAGAGACCCAGAGTGTGTGACACAGGCCCTTCACACTGACAGAGCTTCGTGCCGTGTTCAGAGGCTGCATTCAAGAGGAACTTGAGGCATGTGTGTATGTTTGTGGTCACATACATGTGTGCAAATTCAGACACCCTTGCTCAAAACGAAGAATTGCTTCGGCTCAGGAGGATAAAAATACACCAGGCTGTATTTGTATTCCTCATTCTTTTGTGGTCTGACCATGGAATATGTTTGTTGATAGTGGTTCAGTGCTGAAGGTAGGCATGGGGCAGATACAGGCAGATGAAAATAGATGAAAAAAGGGGCTATTGTTTGTCTGTTTGCACAGGGAAAATGGCACAGACCTCTAACACTATTGTGTGGGCTGGTGACACTGCATAGAAGGGATGTCAAAGGAAAAGGAGAAACAAGAGGAGGAATCTGGAATGAGCATAAGAACTGAGGACTCTTGGCACTACATGGAGCAAGCTCCCAGGAGTCCAGCATGAACTCCCCATGTGGTATTGTGTAGCCAGGATAGCAAAGGCAGCTGCTGCTCCTGCACCACTTCAGCTCTGTCACACTGGTCACTTAAGTGGGTGAAGCGTCCTCTTGTGCTTATAAGAGGCTCCTGAAGATTCTGTCCCCCAAATCTGAGATCAGCAAGCTGCATTTCCAACCTGCCACTGTATGATGTCGTTTCTTCCTCGCAGGCTTGCGTTTGTTTTCCTGCCAACTCTGAAACCTTTGGGAAAGCAGGAGTAGCAGAAAGTTTCACAGATCAATAAAGTTTTTAGTGTAGGTAGCAGCCTCTTTTTTTTTTCTTCAAATGGATGTTTTCCCCATTCTCTCCCAATGCTCCAGCTGTTCTGAGAAGGATCTGATCAATGAAGCTGCAAAGAGGGGATGTATTTTTTATTATTTATCACTCTGTCTGTAAGGACAGCTCCTGCTGGTATTAGAGATGGCTGAAAACAGTCGTCAGTCCCATTTCCTTACTTGAATAAAAAGGTAAGGAAATAAAAAGCAGTATAGAGCAGACAGAAAATACTGGTTTGATGTGTAAAGAGGACAGTTTGCCACATACAAAAGTAATGATGGATTTTGGGTGCAAATGGTAGGAGAGTCTGGGACGACCCAAGAGGTCCTTCTAAATCTTGTCATGCCAGAAACTGTGTCTTGAGCTGGTTTTCCTTCTGGATCATGCTGGCCTGGTAATCCTTTCCTCAGAGCAGGTCTGTTGCAGTTTTTTGGTATGGTGATAATGAATGCCTCCTCTCTCCTCATCTAAAATGTTCTGAAGTATTTTTTCGACAAAGGTGTTTGGATTTTGATTGGGTTGTTTTGTTTTGTTCTGATTTTTGCCACGTAGGGCTGGCACCAAGTGATGTACCAGCTTGCAGTCAGTCTCTTGCAGTGTTCTGTGATTGAAGGCAACAACTTCTGAAAGGGTCTTTGCCACTTTCTAGCATTGTGTGTACTCAGCCAGCACCTGTTATTCAAAGGAAAATTCTGAAATGTCAGCAGCTTGTTATCCTTACATCTCAGACTGACTATCCACCCCTATTTGTGTGTACTTCCTGCTTCAGTGGATTGTGTGTCTCAACTGAGAGGATAACATCTTGAAGCTGTTTTTTTTTTCCTCATTTCCTCAGGAATAGCTAGAGTTGGTGCTACAGAATTTTATAAACTAGTTTTGAGTAGGAAAGGATCAAAAGTTTGCATCCTTGCTCTTAAGCTTTCCTTTTGCTGTGGAATATTGCCCTATGTTTTTAAACTGTGGCTTTCAGGACTGCAGAGTGCCAAGTGAAGCCTTTGTTCAGGTCATGGTTCAGATATATGGCAGTGGAAGAGTGGATCCTCCATAACTGGAAGATTGCATAGGTGTCTGGATTATGGCAATAACAGCCATATGCAAAATTAACAAACACTTGTCTGCCTACTGATAGATGCCAAGCCTTTGTGCAAACCAATGAGCTCTGAAAAAAAACTGAAAGTAAGAATATACTCCACTCCTTTGTCTCCTCCTTCCTTCTAAATTTATCCCTTTTTAAAATAGCCACAGGGACAGTGTTTTATTTATTCCTCAGGTTAGAGCCAGGAGTGTCAGATGTCTCTGCTCCATGGTTTCTGTGTATGGACAAGGGTAAAGATAATGGCTGGTTTTTGTAGGGGATCCCAGCATCTCTTTCACATTGGGTTTCTTGAGGTGAATATTGGAAATCTTCAAGAAAGCTAGAACCTTTTGTTTAATGAGAATTGTTACTTAATCAGAATCCTCTTTTAAAAAAGTTAGGGAGATTTTTTCCCCCACCTTTCTCATGTCTTTCATGTGTCTCTTTTAAAGTGTCTCTTACATTAAAATGTTTTAGAATATTATATTTTTTATATATTCCTGCCCCTGGAAGCTCAGCCATGGGGAGTTGCATTGGCTGTGTTAGTATTGAAAGTTCTTTGCTCCGTGTCAGGCGAATATGATGACAGCCTGTCCCAGCAGTGTCCACCCACCACGTGCCATCAGTATTTGTACTCTTGGGCTGAGCTACAGAGTCAGCACTGCAGTGAATTTTGGGCTTTTTTTTCATCCTCTGAGGCCAAGGACAGCTTGCACCTTTAGGTGATTGGATTTTTGGGGAAATTTCTCTACAGAGCCAGGTAGCTGACACTGTTGGCTAAGTGACCATGCCAATATCTTTTTACATTAAATAATTTCCATGTAAATTCCTTGGGAACCTTTCTCATTTTCAGAGGATTTGCCTGAAAATCCTCTGTGTTTATCAACACACACAAGAGCACCAAAGGGCGCCACCTGAAGTGTTTACACTGATGTTGATTTCGTTGTTGATTGAATCCACCAGTTGATCACAGAGTTTGTGGGTTTTGGAGCACTGGTTGGATGAGAGCAGGAGTGTGCTGGACTGGCAGTGCAGAGGGGGTGCTCCTTTGCTGTGGTGCCTCAGCTCTGCCGGAGCCTTCCTGAGGGCTGGTGATTTAGACAGCAGATGCTTGAGAGCTGGTTCCACAGCCTTTCCAGATCCTTCCTGGGTCTCAGCCCTGCACTGGACAGTGCTCTCTTACCCACTGCTAATTCCATAATTTAAACAAACCGCTTATGTGGATAATTCTGTGGTCTCAGTGACTTTACTCAAGTCATTTCTCCAGCCCTCATAAAATTGCTTTGATTAAGAAAGGGGTGGGGTTCTTGCCCACAAATCACATCTGCTTTCCGAATGCTTTCTGGGGCTGTAGCAGTAGTTTCTTTTGCAAACAGATCCCTTTTGTCTTGTGCTGAAGCGACCCATTCAACCAGCTACCCTTGATTTGCATTTTGATGTTTACTTCCACACAAAACAACAGCAGCAGTAGGGTAGAACCTCGGTGTCTGCCCAGTGCTGGAATTGTCGGGTTCACTAAAGGTCTTGGAGTTCTGGGAAGTGCTTACCCATCCACGGATAAGGAGGATGTCACCAGCGCGATGCTGCTGGCAGAGGCACCCCAGTGTCCCAGTGCAGAGCTGGGAGGTGAGGCAGGAGAAGCTGCTGAAGTGGCTCAGGCTGCAGTGGGAAATGAGCAGCCCTGGAGAGTGTCCCAAGTTCTGGAGCAGCTTCACCATTCTGCTGGAGCCACCGCAGACATACCCGGGAACAGTACTGGGACAGCTGGATCTGGTGTGAGGGATGGACAGCACAGTCCATGCTCTGGGATCTCCCCTGCACGCCCGCCAGGGGCTGAAGGGGAGGCTGGATCAGCCTGGGCTGTCCTCTGCCGGGAGCACAAGGAAGTGTGCAGCATTGTGGGGAGAGGAAGCCAAGCCTGTTTTGCAGCAGATAAGTGTGCTTTACCTTCAGCCACCTTTGTGAGCTGACAGGAGTGGCATCATCCAGGTGGCAAACTGGTTACTCCCCTTGTGTGTCTCCTTGCTTCCCTCTCCCAGCTCCTGGATATCTCTGCACTGATTGTCCCCTCCCTGTTCTCTCTCTTTCACCACAATAAATAAACCAGCTACTCATTTCAGAGGCACTTTGGGTCATCCTTGGAGGACCTTAAATCTGTCCACATCCCCATTCCACACCCAGCTGGGTGCATCTGGAAACCTAAAACCAGCTAATTGGAAATGTGAGGCAGAGGGACATGTTAGGGTAGGCAACTACAGCCATTGGCATTCCATTTAACGTGGCCTGGTTGCTGTTGGCTCTGCTCTGCCAGGTGCTCAGTTTACAGTTTAAACTCTGCATCCGGTGTTTACACAATGAGAATTAAGAGTTTAATTTGCAGTAAAAGATTTGCACAGTCTGGGCTCTCTGCTTCTGTTATGCTCCCTGCCCTGGGTCATCTGCACCTCAGGAGATGCCAGCAGGCAGCTGATGGCTTTTTGATCCATGGACATTGTTGGTGTTCAACAGACTGTCAAGGAAACAGAGATCCACTGATGGAGCACTAGAGAAAATTGCCGTGGTGGTGTCATACACAATGCAAAGATTCTGGTTTGCAGATAAAGACAGTAGGGATTTTTTCCCCTCCATTTTTCAGTGGCTGTATCATATGTTTAGCTTGGATTTTTCCTCTATTGCAGGTAATTTTTAGATTTACTGGTAGGATTTCTAGAAAATATAGGAGTCACCTTTGTCATCTCATTGGAAAGGAATATTTTCAACAAAGATGTCACAGATTTCAAGCTCCCCAACGTAATGAAAAAATATGAGGGTTAGCTGAAGCAGTGAGAAGTGAACAAAGAAAGTCACTGAAAATGAAGATTCAGAAAGTTGAATTTCAGTCAAAGATGATGTTTTCTGTACCTTTCCTATTCTGGGGCTTAGTAAATTGGGATGTGCATAAAAGATGCAGGAAATAATTGTTCTTCACTTGACCATGTTCAGCCTTAACTGTCATTGTGTGTTGAAGCTGTAAATAGCTGGGGGTATCTTAAGAGGAGTGAACAGCACCTCTAGAACTTTTAGAAACCATAACCTACAAGATAGCGAAGGAAGGACTTTTTGGGTTGGCCAGGTGACATTTTTTACAATGGAAATCAATTCATACAATTGCTGGTAGTTGTCCACATCCACTGATGAGAGGACAGGAGGTAACCAGTCTGTAGTAGAGGAGCACTAAGTTGCCAGACAGAAAAAAAAATCTCAGCCTTGAGTTCTGGGTGGATGATTATTTGTCCTTTCAGCCCTACGTTGTTCCTCATCCAAGCCATCTGCGGGAAGATGTGTCATCTACCCAAGAGTTCTAATTGAATGTTAAAGACACCATTTCTGTGGGACTTTCTTTATTCGGTCACAGAATTATTTGTGAAATACAAATACCAAAGCTGCTAATTAAACATGGACCCTCAAATGAGTGTTGTGAAATTTGGTGAAGATTCAATTACTTATTTTACCTGAGACACCGTCTCAAGATGTGTTCCAAAAAGTCACTTATGTAGGTGTTTCCTAAAATCTTAGTTTGCTGTACTTGTTTGAGATGTTTTTAATTTGGGGCTTATTTAGTCTAGTTGCTCAGTGAGACAAACCTGAGGAAACTATGATGTCTATGTATTTATGATGTTGTCCTTACTTCCCCTTCAGAATTTATTGGCCAGTTGAAGGCAGAGATGCTGAAATACTGGTTCTGTTCCTTGTAAAAGAACCTCATGGAGGACAGGGACACTGTTGGTGCCTCTGTTGAATATGGCATCTGAGTGCTTACTAAGATGTTCTAAGCACAATAATCCTTTGTCTATATGACAGTTCATGGTTATCTTACCCATCTTTTTTAATCCCTGATGTCACTGTCATTCGATGAATGAGAAGTATTAGGTATCTAGATTTTTTTAGGTGATTTTGCAAAACGTGGAAGAAATGCACTGGGGTTTGCTCGCCTGGATTTAGAACAAACAAAAGACTAGCCTTGAAATCCTGCAGACATTTGAGTGATGCCATGCAGATCTGGTCTGTAAAATTCACAGTAACTGATGCATATCTGTTTGGAACCTTGGTGCAGCATTCTAAGAAAGTGTCACGTGCTGTAAATGAAGCAGCTCTGTTTGACTCTACACAATACATCTCACCCATTCCTGTCCCATTTATGGCATTTCCTGTAGGGCTGAAATGAGACCACACATATTATTTGTATCCCCAAACTGCTGTCTCTTAGGACTGCTGGAGTACTTCATAGGGAGTTACATTAAACAGGAGAATAAGGGCAGATGTTTGATATGCAGCGAGATGCTTTTTGATGTTTGTTATGCTGAGTCAGGCTGAAAGTGATCAAAGGAAGCATCAGAAATTAGAGGTGATAGAGAACTAGACAAAAGCAAAATTTGGAAAAGAAGTCTGAACTGTAAATAGTAAAGCTGATATTCCTTCTGGCCTTGCAGGTGAGCAGACAGCTTCATGCTAGTGACACAGTCATATCTGTTCTGAGATAGTATTCTTCTTCAGCTTGTTCACAGAAGTACTCATCAGCAGTTTCCCCACAAATTTCTTTGGAATTTACCTCTGAAAATGATGGTTTTTAAGCAAGATTTCTTTGTTACAGATTTCTCTTCCTTTTCACAGATTTCCAAGATGGAATTCTCTTTGAGCTTCCCTTTGTTCTCTGTGTCTTTATTTTTTAATGAAAATTCTTTCTAATGTGTGACTGACTTCTCTCAGATGAGTCCTTTGAACTGTTTCCAGCTCTGTCATCAAAAGCTGCACAAATCTTCTCATAGTGCCAAAATTTAACAAACAAGAGGAAAACATTAAAATCATGAGCAGGTAAGCCATGGAGAGGAGAGCTGATCCAACTGAAAATAGTCAAATTTGAAGAGAGTTTCTAGCATCTCAAAGACACAAAGAGTTGGGCACTTCGGGTCTGTGACACTGATGTGATAGGTCTCGTATTCAAAACTTAGAAGGAAATGCCATGAGTTCAACTCTGATTAAACCACAGTTGATCACACATTTCAGGGCTTTAAATAAAATTTTAAGATTTTAGTGTTAGATATTAATTTTGTTTCAACATATTGCCCTACACTTACAGAAAAAATAAGAAGAGACTTTGGGACTTCGTTGCTTGCCTAGACTCTGTGGTATAGGGAATTTGTTTTGAAACCATGTTGTGGCTTTCAGCTCATGGGGTTTGCTTTGCTTTGAGGTTTTCTTTGTTTTTGAGTCAAAGAAAAATCTTAGTAAGAAAACTGTCTCCCCAGAGATCACTGCATCAACACTTTTAATCTCTAGGATTATACTGCTTTGTAGAATGTCAGACTGCTTCAAGGTCGACAAATTTACTTTGTCTGAGGCATTATCCTATGAAGACCTACAAAAACATTAGGTGAAAGGTGAAGGGAAAGTGTCAGCCAGTTGAACATTTCCAATCCCTACTTTTCCACAAAGCCTGTTAATATCAGGCTTCCAGTTAAAGCTCTGTAGGATGGTACAGAGACAAGTGAGCAAATAGCACAATGGAGCCCTGAATATACAAGTTAAAGTAAATGCACAAGTACACAATTACAGCCATGGGCAAAATATCAGTCTTGGCACTTCTCACCACATGTAGGTAGTGAGAAATGCAAATTCAGAAATCTTCTTTTACTAGCCAAGTACAGTAATTGTAGCCAGAAAAGGTCTGCAGAGAAAATGAGAGAAATGTTTTCTTTCAAAGGAAATAAGATGTGACTCAGAAAACAATATTTTGGTCATATCTGGCATTAACATAGGCTGATAAGCAAAAATTATTTCAGCAGTAGTCTCAGAAAAAATACTCCCTGTATGAACAGAAAACAAAGCAGCAAACACATAACTTGGCAGTGGTTGGAATGTGTGAAGACGTGCTCAATGCTGTGCAAGAGAGGATGGCAAACTTGCCAAGCCAAATTTAAGCTAAACAGTGACCTAACTATCAGTCTGCCAGGAAAAGCTAAACTGCAGTGCTAAGGAAAATATAAAGGTTAAAATATCAGGGAATATAGTGATTACTGAGAAGTATGTTTTGATTGATGGATGTATATATTTACAGTTCAACTTGCTAAACAAGTGGCAAGTGATGCCCTCGGTAGATCTACAGACAAAGCAATTACTAGTGGAAGATCATGCATGTGATTTTGGCTTTTCTCTAGCAAAACTGCAGAAAAATTTAATGTTTTGGAAACAAAACAAATAACATCTTCTGGATAAGTTACTCCAAGAATTAGACTGCTTCTGTCACTCAGTCCAGCACAACTTGATGGAATTTTGTTTGAAGAAAAAAACCCTACAATAAGCTGTATTTCTAAAGTAACAGAAGAAATTGGCAGATAGACAGAATCCTTGTACTGAAGTATGTGAAGCCAAGGAACCAACTGACCAGTTGACTGCCTCAATCCCAGGCAAGGTAATGGAGCACTTCACTCTGGAGACATCACATGGATGAGAAGCTCAGGAGTAGTCAGCATGGTTCACTAAAGGTAAATCATGTTTCACCAACCTGATTGTGTTCTATGATGAAGCAATCACCTGGGTGGATGAGGGGGGAGCAGTGGATATTGTCCACCTTGACTTCAGCAAGGCTTTTGACACTGTGTCTCACAGCATCCTCATAGGCAAACTCAGGGAGTGTGGACTGGATGAGGGCACAGTGAGGTAGATTGATCTGGATGAACAGCAGATCCCAGAGGGTCGTAATCAGTGGCACAGGGTCTAATTGGAGATCACCAGTGGTGTCCCCCAGTACTGGGCCTAGTGTTGTTTAACTTCTCTGTCAATGACTTGGGTGAAGGGGCAGAGGCCTCCTCAGCAAGTTCACTGGTGACACAAGGCTGCGGGGGGTAGCCAATACCCCAGAGGGCTCTGCAGACCTCGACAGGCTGGAGTGATGGGCGGAAAGCCCCCACAAAAAAGCCCATGTTTGGAGCTCTTGTCATACTATAATACACTGCCTGCCCAACAGAGGAGTTGGAGAACCAAAAAAATCTGTATCCTCAATCCAACAGAAGCAGGAGTAATATTGATGGAGTTGCCCCTGAGCTAATTTCCAGGCAGAAGCCAAAGAGAAACTGTGAGTAGGCAAAGAAGTGGCACAAGCTTTAGCAGTGTTCATACTCATTCTTCTGCCTGGAGAAAAGAGAAGCTTCATCTTCTCATACATCCCAAATGGATTGAGTATCCAATATAGCTTTGTTTATGAAGATCCTGAAACCTTCAATAAGTCTTATGTCAGAAAGTTCAGGAGCTGATTGCAACACATATCAGAGCTATTCAGAATGACAAGAATGCCTTCAGGCAGAGATGGATGCTGCTTACTGTGCGAATGTGACAGTGATAGAGATCAGGGACTTGATGTCCAGTGGGATATATGTGGATAGGAACAAGATGCAAAAAAAAGACAAAATACAGAAGTTTCAAACATACAGTGGAGCAAAGTGGGAAGGGTGAGTGTCTAGACTGTGAGAAAATGCACTGAAGTATAACATAGCCATTTTAGCTAGGGCTACCTGGAGTTGACATACTCTTTGCTGCTCAGCCTTTAAGGCCACACACCCTACACCAATTTACCCAGTTTATCATTGCAAATCTTTTTTCTGCTAACTATTCAAACATTCTTATTGCAGGCAGTTTCTTAGTGTGCTGGGAACTGGGTGAACCCCTGAACTCCCAAGTGATAACTGGCATCCATGAAGTGATAAGACATTTAATCAGGCACAGCCTGTTATCTCATTCCACCACCTCACAACCAACAGCATTCTAGTCATACATTAGCACTTAAAATTATAAATACACTGTGTCCTTCAGTGCAGTCTTAAATTTTCTGTAAGTACTATGTCTGGTATGAGAAACAGGGAAGAGACAAAGTAGAAGTTGAAAGCTTCCTATACCTGTAAGCACAAGGCTATGTGAAGTCACAATCAAAATGCCTCACCTGAATTATTTGCTGAATATAAAAGAGGCGGCTTGGCTGAGAATGGAGCTCTCCATGGGGCTGGGGGCTTCCTGTGTTGGCAGTTCCTTGCTGTGTCTCAAGGCACAAGGCACTAAGGTTTTCAGCATCCAGAGCATAGCAACATCCAGCCTTGACCAAACCTGTCCTTGGGCACAGAGAATGGGCTTTGATCCGATAAACCCTTGTCATGTAAGGGAGGAGAGGATTGGCACTGGGATTGCAAATGTGCTCATTTATCTGCTACAAGCGAGAGCCTGAAGGGGAGATGTAATACAGGCAGCATGCCCTCATCTGGGGGCTTGCCAGACAGGAAAAACCCACAAACCTACTACGTGACCACAGTGAGCAGCCCAGAGCATTGTGTACCAGCAGAACAAATTGCAGAGTTGTCTTCTCTCTTCTTCCTGAAGAGTGGAGCTCTTTTCACTCTCCTGATGTTTTTTCCTTGTCTTTTTTTTTTCCCCCAAACCTTTTAATATACCAAATATGGAACTCAGAAAACAACAATTTCCAAAGCAGCAGAGGTGGTGAGTCATGTAACAAAACAAGATAGGAGTAGTGAATATGAATGTTGGTGCAGATGTGTATATATCTATAGAAAGAGAGAGGTTTGAAGGGCCTGTGGAAGGATATCCACTGTGTGAAGTACAGTATATGAACTTGGACTTGGTAATTCAGACTGTGAGTGTGGAAATAGCGAGGAGGAGTTTCTAGGGTACTTTAATCAATATAAGCTTAATTGTGTGTCTCCAAGTAGGTTAACAAAGTCCTGGTCTGATGAACTGCAGAGGGATTCCAGGAATGCTTAAAAGCTTGCTGTCATGGTTGCACTTGCCATATGCAGCATTGGTTGATGTCAAGAAAAGAGAGCAGCTAAACCTTTGCTATCCTGTGTTTCTTCTAGTAAGTCTGTAGCAGTTACCAGCCTTCAGAAGGGCTACAGGAAAGCTGATAGTGAATCATCACAGTAGTATCTTCAGGGGATGATTTCACATTTCCTCTAGGAGTAGCAACACCACCTAAAATTTAGCCCATTATTGACTTATTCTTTATATACTCAGACATCAAACATGGGAGACATCAGTCTGTACACTCGATGCATCCTAATTTAGCAATCTGAATAGTGGAGCAGAGGTAGCATAACATACATCCTCTTTTCTTCAGGAAGTCTCTAATTGCCCTGCCTCTTAGAAGTGGAAGACTCAGACCTCCATAGTGTTCCCTGAGTTAAACAGGACCAACTGCTGTTATGCATGGAAACCTTCAGTAAAAAAGCACTTTTCTGCGTCTCTTGCTAGCTGAGGCTGGAGACAGTTACCAACGTGAGTCTCCAAGCTATTTATGACATTGTAGGTGAAAGGGGTAGGTTGGGACAAAAGGCAGAAGGAGAGAGAGATGAGGTGGCAAGTGTAGAAGCAGGAAAACTTTTAGCAGTTGAAAAAAAGGAAAATGAAGCCTGAATGGTGGGCAAATGAGAAAATAAAGTAGACAGTGCACAGCAGACTGTAGATAGGCAGCATTGGAATATACTGGCAGAGCTGAGTGAGGATTGTGGTCTAGAGTTGAAATGTACTTACAAAGGTGGAATAAGAATTTTATGTGCTGATTGGTATTATGCCTTCCCCACCCAGGCCATCCCTTCCTCTGTCTCCCAGGAGGATGTATGAACACACCTCTGTTTACATTAACTTCACAACCAGAAAAGGAAAAAAAAAAAAATACCATTTTGCTCTGCTGAAAACTGCCCATGAATTGAAACAACAGACTTCAAAACACTGACACATCAAACCAAGTATTTTACTGGACTTCCAAGTCTGGATTAGTATCATGAATCTTGGTGTCATTGGTATGAATTTGTGTCACGGGTCTTTCAGCTTTGTCTCTAACAGGGGTTCCTGTTAAGTGAGCACATTTATGTTAGTCATTCTTTTTCAGGGAACTTAGAGGCATTCTAAGAACTTGTTTCGGATACCAGACTGTATGTTCGTGTGTGTGTTCCCTGGTCTCCTGTTGGATGAAGCAACCAAACCTCTTGGTGGATCTCACAGGCTAAAGCAGCTTGAGGGGGTATCAGTATTGAAAGAAGGCACCTTTATTCAACCTTTTAAAGTTTCCATTTACTTTATCTTTTAAGTGGGAAATGTCACCAGGGCTCTAAATTGAAAGTCAGCTGTCTCAACGTGCTCAGCTGATCATGCATTCCTGGCTTTTGCTACAGGCAATGCTCAATGTGGTTCCAAGGAGATGTCACCACTTGTCCTTGGTTTGTATCAACAGCAATGTCCCCAGGTGGTGATGGCAGCAGACTGCCAGGGCATTCTGTGTTTCTGATTTGTGATCATCTGTGGCCAAGGGACATTGACTGCAGTCTTGAAAACCTTTTTGGAGTCATGGCCCCCTTGCCCTGAGAATTGCAGTGGGTTATGTGAGTTCCACCAAAGCCCAGCAGTTCCTGGAGGACCCAAGGACCTCTCTGTTCCTGAGCAAGCCTGTCTCTCAGGCCAGCTGCTTGCTCTACAGCAAAAGGGAAGAACAAACACCGAAATGGCTGCTTCTGAAGGCCTCAGCATAAGAGTGTCACTGACACTTGGGAGAAGAAGGCTGGGAAAATCTTGATGTTCCCAGTGACAACAGAAGAAGGCAGCTGGGGCCTGTCACCACCTGCAGTGACTGCACAGCAATGGGACACCTGCCCTTCATCTCTCTTCTATGGATTGCATCTCCTCTCTCCATGGCTTGTGGACGGAATGTGTGAAGGGATGCAGCTCTGGGTTTCATGTGAAATGAACGGACCTTGCATGGTTACAGATCCCCACAAGGGCTGGATGGAGGCAGCTGTGAGGGTGGCAAGGCAGCCTGCTGGGGTGGTATAGCTCTTCTCTAGCTCACAATGTTCACCCCACATTCAGCAATGCTGATAAGGAAAAAGCTGCTGCTCCCTCAGCATATCATATTACTTTCCTGCTTCAACTCTCTATCATTTCCTGACTCCTGTCAACTCCGCCTGCCTTCCCTCCAGCAGGTTATACATGCAAACCATGAGGTCCACTCCTTCATGGGAGGAGTGCAAGAAAGTGTGCAGAAGGGAACAACATATGTACAAATGACTTCAGAGGGGAAGGTCCCGCGCAGTCAGCTCAGGAGACAGCACCCTCTGAGGCTGCTGGGAGGAAACTGTGGCAGTGAAATCTTGAGAGAGGTGGCCTTTCGCCTTTATCACCTGAGGGGGGTGTGTGACTATAGACAAAAGCAGGCACTGACTTTGAGAGGGTGCTGCAGGCTGGAGCCATTCAGCTTCAGTATTCAGAAATGCCACCATCAAGAATGGACCAGCACACAGCAGCAGTGAAACTCAAGGAGATACATACTTGACACCCTCAAACCAGGAGGCACTTTTAGAACTCCTTTTGGGGCTGACTTACAAACTGGAAACAAAAATAACAATAAAAACAACAACAACAACAACAACAACAACAACAACAACAACAATATTGTCTTTCCTCATTCAAGACTGACTTGGTTTTATAAGCACTAAAATATGTGCAGACCTTCCATGCAAGACAATATTAAGCAAGACTGTTTACTTATTATATTACTGTGTTAACTCTGTAACTGGTTATGTCACCAGAAATCATGTGGCACACTTAGATTTACTTTTCTTCCTCCAGACAGTTAATATGAAGTTTGCTTCTCTTTAGTACTGATTTTCTCTTCTAATTTTGACTACCCAAACAGTCATTCTGTATCCTTCAGTTTCCAGTCTCCTGGTCTTTGGAGAGGCAGATCATTTAGGGAATTCTAATGCTCATGGTATTGCAAGAAAGCTTCCTCTGCCTCCCATAGGAAAACCCCTTGGCCTGGACAGTAAAAGCACCATTGATTCTGTTGGTGCTGAACAGAGATTTCCTCTTGAAGTTGGTGGCAACATCCATAGTGGTGGCTGGGTATTTCATTTGAGGAACACAACCTCTAGGAGATGAAGGACAGCCCACCTTCTACAAGAAGATCTGACATCTTGAACTTCATTGGGTAAGCCTTGTTAAAAACGGTGGATTCCTTACAAATTTCTTCACCCCTTCAGCTGAAGATTTTTCCCAAATACTGTTTTTCAACCACAAGCCCAAGAGTATGAAGTGCTACCACCCCTGAGGGCCAGCTGGTTTGGTGGTACATGCCAAGGGAAGTCTTTTCAGCAGAGCCAGTTTATCTGAAGAAACAGCCCCCCAACAGTACGGATCAGTTGCCCCACACAAGTGACCTGAGGCTCCAAGTAAGTTTATTTTGCCTGCAGTTTTGGACAGACAGTAGTGTGAGTCTGATGAGATGGCATCTCACACTCTCATGTGCTGCCTCTTGCTACCAGTGAGAGAGAAGCTCAAACAGGTAACATGCAAAATTCACATGAATGGGTGGGATTGGAGAATTAATTTTATTTCCCTAAATAGTACTAGAAATGCCCTCATGATCCCAGTGCATTTGTTGTAACATAGTAAGAACATGATTAGCATTTAATACTATTTAATAAATAGGCTGATTAACTTAGGCAACAGTAATCAGTACTTGCTCAGATTAACAAACTCGACCAGTCAGTGGTGTGAAACAACCATGAGGATATGATATATGAACTCTGCTTTGCATTTTAAGGTTTAATTTGGGCATCCCTTCCTAATACCCTGAAGAAGTCTTCTTCCAAAGGTGAAGATACATTTGGCTAGGACAGGAGTCTCTATTTCTTTATTTTGTATTTGTCACTGAATGGGGGGGGAAATGTGTAATTAATGTGTAATTTGGGGCGCTGTGAGAATGGGAAAAATAGAATTAATTTGTGATCTGAAACTTTATAATGTCTTTTTTGATCAGGTTTATAAATCGGCAAGGCTTTGGAAGGACAAGATTAAGTGTCAAAGTGTCAAAGATTAAATGTTTCAAATCCAAATTATTCTGATAAATCCAAATCAGAGTAGATAATTTTGGTGGCAGTTCCTCTAGACTTGGGGACCCCAGGAATCCTGTAAAGCATCTGCAGAGGTTCCTCACAACTCCCTCTTAAGATCTCACAACTCCCTCCCAATTAAGATCTGGGCCTGCCAGGTCCTGTGGGGGGTGGGGTTTACTCTTACAGGGTGTAGTTCAGCCAGACCCCACATGGTGTTTCAAAGCTTCTTTGTTGCACTTCTCACAGGCCCTGTGTCGGTAGAGTCTCTGATCACAGCACATTTGTCCTCTGGCATCTGATCTGGTGAGACCCCACATGAGGTATTGCATCCAGCATAAGAATGATGTGAACTTGCTGGAGCGAGGCCAGGGGAGGGTCATGAAGATGATCTGAGGGCAGAAGCACTCCTCCTATGAAGACACATTGCTAGGACTGTTCATCATGGGGAAAACAAGGCTCCAGGAAGACCTTATAGCAACCTTCCAGTTCCTAAAGGAGGCTACAAGAGAACTGGAAAGGGACTTTTTATAAGGGCTTGGAGTGACAGGAAAAGGGGGAATGGCTTTTAAATGAAAAAGAGGATTAATCCTAATATCTAATGTTGATTAGCTTGGAAGAAATTCTTTATTTTGAGGGCACTGAGGCACTGGGACAGGTTTGCTGTTTTGCATCCCAGAGATGTTCTGGATGCCCCATTCATGGAAGCATTCAAGGTGAGACTGGATGGCACTTGAAGCAACCGGTTTGGGTGGAAGGTGTCCCTGCCCATGGCAGGGATTTCGAATGACTTTTAAGGTCTCTCCCAACCCAAACTCTTCTATGATTCTATGATTCTGTGATTCTGTGATTCTGTGATTCAATGATTCTGTGATTCTATGATTCTGTGTGATTTGGCATTTTGACTAAAATAAATAAAAAATTACTGAAGGGGGTTTCCAAGGGCAGAAACTTTGCAGCCCCTCCTGAGCCCCTCTGAGTAGGGCAGGGAGCAGCTGGGTGAGTGGTGTACTCAAGTTGTCCTTCCCCCTCTCCTACTGCCAGCACATGGCCCATCACTGGGGTGGTGGTGGGCAGGAAATTTCAGGCTGGTAACTGTAATGAGATTTACTCAGTCCTGCTGCCTCATTTGCCCTGTATCACAGGCACCCAGGGTGTACTGTGCCTTGAAATCTTGCTTGGTAAAGAGTGACGGCAGCTGCACTGGGGCAGGACTCAGCAGAAGGAAGCCCCATAAACGATTTGCTGATGACCTTTGATTTCACTACCAATGTGTAGTAAGCAAATATTTAAACCCATGCCATTCAGAAGGGAAGCACAGCTTTAGCATCTGAAGTCAGGCAAGGGGTGCTGCTATGATAGTCCTGGGCTGTGCCTGGGAAGGGGCAAGCAGCCCTCTTCCCCTCCTCTTACACTCCTACAGGGCAGCCCACCCTGCCCTTCATGCCCACATCAGGGAAGGGGCAGATGCTCAGACCCCAACAAGCTGGGTGGCTGCTGTACCAAGGAAGGCAGGAGTTTTAAAGCTATTTCAAGCCCAAAGACAAAGTAACTGTGGCCATTCCTCCTGCCCACAGTGCCTGTGACCCCATACAAGCAGAAGCTGTGTGACAGGGAGGCCACCTCTGGATCTGGCTGCCTGCTGTGACCAGAACCCCAGGGGGCTGGACCAAACTGCTGGTCTTCCACCTTGGCTGGTACCCGACAGATGAGTTTTCAAGAAATCTATTGGTGTTAGTCAGGTGCAGCAACTGGCCAAGAGGGTATTTATCCCTCAGAGTGGTGCCGAATTAGCTCTTTTGGTCAGTTTATAATTAGGTACTGCACTTTACAGTATTTTTTCTGTTGGATTTTTATAGTTTTGTCTTTTCTTTTTTAAACACGAAAATAATCAGTCTTAAAATAAAACAATTTTAAAAAAAATACTCAGGGAAGTGATCTATAAAAGGAGAAAATCCTTGCCAAGAGAATGCCACAGCAGCGAGCCCAAGCCACAGAAAGCCCGGTTGAAGACTTCGCTTTGCCGCAGCTTCTCAGAGGTTAACCAGGGTCTGTAAGCAAACAGCTTAAAGAAGGAGCCCGGCTTAGTGCCTGGGTCTTGGGCTGTCCCGGAGCCTACCAGCCTAATGCCCTCGCAGCAGCCCCTCCCTCCCAAAGGCGATGCTGGGCAAACAGAGCCAGCCCTCGCCCTGTCCCCCCGCAGCCAGGAGCCTCTGTCGGGCTCGGGGGCATCGCAGGAGAGGGTGTTTCACTGCAGACGGGCGCAGAGCCACGTGTATATAAAGCCTGGGGCAGCGGCCCGGGAGGATTGTTTAGCACAACCACACCTCGGCTGACTTGGCAGCGCGGCGAGGCACTGCCGGCAGCTGAACCCCGGAGCACCCGAGTGTGGGAGCGATCTGCCCATGGGCCCCCGCCTGCTGCTGACACTGCTGCTGCTTCAGGCAGGTGAGTGCCACCCCTCTGTCCCTCTGCCCTGCCATCCCTCCCCCTGCCCAGGGACATCCTCTCCCCTTGCCATCAGCTTTGCGTGCTTCGTGCCAGGACCTCCGTGTGATTTGGCCAAGTGAGGGAAAAAAGTGTCGCTGGACAATCCTCAACTTTCCAGTGAGGGACTGTGTAAGTGAGCTGCCTGCCTGCCTCACGTCCCAGCCCCAGCTATGGTTTGCATAAACTGTATAAACACAGGTCTTTTTCTTTCTTAATAGTTTTCTGCCACAGAGTTGTTAGTGTCAGTGTTTCATAAAAACACCTTCTTTTTATGCCAGTGGCCATGGAGTGAGCAGTTTTCAACACATACGAATTTAAAATAATTTTTTAAAATTCTGTTTATAAAAGCCATAAATGACTGCTAACATAAAGCCTCTACACACAGAGGCAACAAAACACTAAACCGGCATGTCTGAGGTTATACCTGCAGTAGAGTTTAAAAGAGAAGAACAACCCCCTGCCTTCATTTAGAGCAAAGGCTGCCAGTTCAAGCAGGGAATAGTGCTAAGTTGTCAGATTCACCCCTGCTCACCTCTCTGCAGGTATGTTCTTCTCTAAGGTGCTCCATTAGTGGTTTAACTAATGATTGGACATGCTGCTCAAGGGACATTTGGCAAGGAGCAGGCTACTGTGGAGACTCGGACTTTTTCAAGGTTTTCCCGATTGTGTTGGCTCGGCTGCCTAGCACAGAGAAAGCAATTTCAGTTCTTGGTCAAGTTATTAGCTGTGCACCTGAATATTAAAAATGTACTTGCTGGGGTTGACCTCTCAGCTGCAGCAGCGTGCCGCTGGCTCAAAACCCAGACAGCTTTCAAAGAACAGGAACATCAGAGGCTGCCTGGATGCCTCTTGCAGAACACACAGCCCTAAGCACACTAATTGAGTGTTTTGGACTCAATTTCCTTTGGGGCTTTCTCTACACTTTCATAGCGGGTCTGCACTGTAATTACAGTTCTTTGATCTCCAGAGATATCCCAAAAGAAGAATGGCCTTTCTTCTTCTGGGTGAGGTGCAGTTACCTTACACCAGCCTCAACCATTTTCAGTCAGTGGCCAACAGACCAAGCCCAGCAGTCCGGGCTTAGGAGGCCTGTGAAAGACAGCTAAAAAAAAAATTCAAGCTGCTTGTCAGAACGCTGGGATCTTTACAAAGCAGTTTTTGTCTTCACTGGAACATTTTCAGGGTCTGCAAACTGCAACAGGTTGAAAAAGCGTAATTTATACCCCCGAATCCAAAGCAGCTCACTACTTGTGATTTCCCCTGAGAGCTGAGCCCCCTTCTAACTCTGGAGCCTTGCTGTTTAGACAAGGAAAATAAGTAGTCTCTTTAGTTCTCAATAAAACCTATCCAATGTGTTTTTAGCACGAAACCTGAACACTCAAGTAGTGTTTAGGTGAGCTGCCGCTTACTTTTTCAGGAATGTGCATTTAATCCCCAAGGAATGCCCTGGGAAGCAGACAGAGGCTATGCCAGGACAGCCTGAGGCATCAATCCCTTGGGTGAAAATGGTGGCACCTGCTCCTGCTGGGGGGTCAGGCTGGGAGAGGGAGCAAAGCCCTGCCTTGTCCTTCATCAGGAGAGACCCTCCTTGTCTTCACTGGCATTTGGATTGTGCTCGGGAGGCAAGCTAGCCCAGGAGATGCGGGAAGAGGCCCAAGCAAGGGGATTAGAGGCTAGGTTTTAAAAGGAAAGCAACTGTTTTAATAATAGTATTGAGTCCTTGGGTGGTTTAGGGGATTAATTAGCCCGTGTTTGCACAACACTTTGAAGAGGTCAAGCGTGCTGCAATAGCCAGGGGCAGGTGGCAAAGCAACCTCAGTGGTGAGTTCCCAGCTCCCAGGCGTCACTTCCCTCTCCATCCAAGCATGCTGGCAAGTCCCCCTGTTTGATTTTGGAGTGCCTGTGCACGGGTGGGATAAGCAGATGGGTTAGGCTTTTGGGCTGAGGATTTTCATCCTACCCATAGAGCAGTGCAAAGTGCATTTGGTCCTTCACAGCAAATCCAGGCACAAAATGCTCCTATTTGTCACTGCAGCACGAGAAGCAGCAACTGAGCATCACAGTGGTTTGAGTATTAGGGGCAGAGTACTCTCGGTTTCCATAACAGTTACTACAAGACTGAGCCTATGGTTTCTAAAAATGTTCCAAATTAACGTGCCAAATCACGAGACTGCTCAAAAGACTTATAACTCAAAAATCTCCAGACTGGTTTGGGTGGCCATCCACACATTCCAGCTGACACAGAGCTCCTTTCTTCTTTTTTCCCTAAATTAGTGCAGCCCACTTGTTAGGACTTAGGTGAAACATAATGACGGAAGTGGATGTAAGTGTTGCCAGCACTTCTAGAGTCTCAAGAGAAAGCAGCTATACATAAATCTTGGCTAATGGAGGCACTTTGTCCTTGACAAAGTATGCACTCTACAGGCTCAGGGGTGTGTAGCTGTCACTCTATGCAGATTAATAGGACTATCAGTGTGTTTTGCCACCTGGAAAATGGGTTAAAAGATCCTGAATAGTAGGGGAAACTGGGATAATGTAAGAAATCTTGAGCAGCATAGAAACTTCATCTCTTTCCAGAGAGCCCTGCTTAGGTCTGGTTGCCTGGTTGTTCTCTGCTGCTTCATGTCCCAGTCAGGACCATAGCACAGCTGGAAAACTGTTCCAGGTTTGGGAGCTCTGGTGTGCAGTGAAGCCCAGGTGGCCCTGCATGGTGCTGCCATAGACCCTGCAAAGCTTAGCAGCCGTGGGCCCTGTGACGTGCAAGACCAGGCACACTGCTCCTGGGTGCAATACAGCTGCAACCACACACTAATACACCAGAACTAGTAAGTCCTGCTTGAACTGAGCTCCTGTGGAAGAAAGAGCATGCTTGGGTATTTCTGCATCCACCTTTTGATTATCCCAGATCTCAGGCAAAGTTCCCTGCAGAGTACCCTTTGCCAGCTGAATGTCATGACTTGTTAGATTGTCAAAACCAACCAGTCAAAACCAAACCCATCTCCCTTTAAGGACTGTAGGAAAATCAGAAGCAGGCATGTTTAATCCTTGTGTGCAACTGTGTCCTGTCTTTGCAGTTTGGAAAGGTGCTCTGGGCAAGTCCCATTCACTGCACACTCGAGGAATCATTGAACTGGCTGGAGCCATAACGTGTGGCACGGGACGGTCTCCCTTGGCATATATTGGCTATGGGTGCTACTGTGGACTGGGAGGACGAGGTTGGCCTAAAGATAAAACAGACTGGTAAGAGAAACCTCAGCTATGTCCAGAAACAGTGCAGATCTCCCTACTTCTTTTCTGTTTGTGCTACTGTGACTCCACTGACTCATTTGCTGCCTCATGGGCAGGGAACTTAGTATATATGAACATACTGGGGATTCGTGAGTGATGACCCATGTATCACTTGGGATTTGAATGAGGGCTTAACCTCCTTCTGGATGACACCAAAGCTCTTAGGACCTTGTACTATGTGGGTAGAGGGCAAAGGGGAAACCAAGATGTAATTTCTTGAAATAGCTGACTTTTTTGTTCATAGAGATCACACACAGCCTGCCTGACCAAAAGAGCGTAATCCAAGGTGTTTGGAGGGTTATTTCATTCAGGTCCCTGAAATGGAAGCATTGCAAATATCAGTGTTGACCCTCTTGAAGAAATCCTTATCATTGCAAGGAGTAATCAAACCTATTGGCTGCATTGGCTGTTAGTTCACACTGAGTCAAGGTAGAACAATAAGGGAGAGCATGGTGTTATTTCCCCTGTTCTTTGTTAGTGGGGAAGATGTTGGGCTTGTTATTCCCAACAAGTATCAGAGGTATTGCAATCAAAGGCTTCTTTCCTGTACTGTGGTATGAGCATAAAGAGAGTAAATGAGAGTAAAGCTGAGGATAGTGGACTCCTGTGTGCTCTGAGCCTGGTATTTGCAATCTTGCCAGGTTTGAAATATCAAAGTCAAAGCACACAAGTCTATCTACAGTCAACAGACCAGGTAATACTAGTGAGCAAGCTCTGCCTTTAGCAGGGGTGAAGGTAGTCTGCAGCTCACTGGGAAGGAAACTGAGCTTTCCAGAACACCTTGCCGCTGGAAACATTGCAGGTTACTACAAAACCAGATTTTGCTGAATTAGAATGACAAAAAAAGGGGGAGAGGGGGAGGGGAGAGAGGAAGAAAAGATTTCAAGGTTAAAGATCTCTATGAGCATGAAAGAGAAGTTGTCCATCCCTTAAGACTAATGGAGCTGTCTTCATTACTGCAGCGAGATGTTTCACTCCCAAAGCCCTCTCATGTCCCTTTATTTGTCTGTGAAATATTTCGTCTATCAAACAGTCAATATGGGCCTCACAAATGATGAGTAACTGCAGTAGTATCTCTTGCCCTGCTCAGCACAGTCTGCTTTTTCACAGTGCTTATCTACAGCAGTGTATGTAAAGTGTTTAATTTTTTTGTTGTTGTCCTTTAACAAATTTCATAATAAGGCCTTGAAAGTAAAACATGACTTCACTAATTTGGAGTACTGCTTTTATTGAAGGGCTGAGCAGAGTGACTTAAAAGCTGTTTTCTACAGAGGCTGAGTGACATCCAAATTTATATGACCCTGAGAGATGCAAGTAGTCAGCACTTCTGGAAAAGAGAGAGTAAAATATGGCCACGTGTTCATCAGCCAGTGTTTCTGCTGTTGTTTAAATTCCACAGAGTATTTATCCTAAAGGCAGAAAATGAGACTTTGCAAGTGGAAATGCCTCAAAATATCAGATTGTTTGTAAAAGGGAAGCTTGATCCTCTAAGTACCTTCATTATTATTCCTTAGCTGCAATGCTTGCCTGCTGTAGAAAAACTTGAAAGTTATTTAGGTTCTTAGCTAGGAAGAATCAGCAATGCCACACTAGATTCAGCCCTAAAATTTTCTATTTTCTGTATGTTAGAGAAATACTGATATCTGTTACTAAGGACTACTGCAATGATTGGTGTGGTTGAGTACCCCACACCTGTCAAAGTGACCACATTATTTTCCATATTTGCCATTCTAAAAAAAAAAAGAGTGGCAGGATCCTGGCTGTGAGTGACAAATACTGTTTGAAATTATTCACCCCCTTGACCTTCTAGGTTTGTTACGGAAACTCTTACAAAAGGAGTAATTTTCTTGTGTGTAATTCAGTCAATCTGTCTAGACAGGGCTGGAGTGCTTCTAAGCACCTCTCTTTTATGTGCAAAAGAAAAAAAAGCCATTGTGTGGGTAATCCTTTTATAAGGTTTATTCCACATACTGACTTTGATGTGGTGTCAGTAATTACCTTTTCCCTTTTGTTCCACTCTCATAGTTCCATCACTTCAAGGCATAATGACAATTCTTCCACACAGAGTCAATAGATTTGTTTCTCCTTCTCCTTTCTGTTTCCCTGGATTGCTGCAGCATCTATGTTATGGAGTAGGACCTGAGGGTGCTCTGCACGTCCCTGAAAACACCATGAAAGGCAGGGTGCATCTATGACTCATCTAAGTCACAGGATCATTAAGGTTGGAAAAGTTCTCGAAGATCATTGGGTCCAACTGTTAAATCCTGGCAAACTCATAGGGAAGAGTAAGATTTCCCCCCTGTCACAACGTTAAGGCAAAAGGAAAACACACACAGCAACGAGGGTGCTGCTGATGTGACAAACACAACGTGACAAATTCTTACCTTGTTGGCATTTGCTCCACAGCAGGGGTCTGGCCGGCTGATCCCTACGGACCAGCCGGAGCTGTCGGTAGCCATCAGGGCTATCCCGTAGCCCAGCCGTGATGAGCAGGTTGTTTACTGCCCAGGCGACACAGTTGTGTTTGTTTGCCATCGCTGATGGCCTGTGCTCTGCCGTGGTGTTTGGCTGCCTCTGTTTGTGTTGGTGGAACCGAATGTTAGCAGGTTATTAAAAGCTTAGCACCACTCTGACCCAGGTGCAGCAAAGGGCATTTCCAGACAGGAAGGGACCATCTGAAGGTGGCAAAGGACAACAATAGGATTCCTT
Source organism: Cyanoderma ruficeps (assembly GCA_008694505.1). Taxonomy (NCBI): domain Eukaryota; kingdom Metazoa; phylum Chordata; class Aves; order Passeriformes; family Timaliidae; genus Cyanoderma; species Cyanoderma ruficeps. The sequence continues at coordinate 6,253,291 of VZDJ01000090.1, read as the reverse complement.
AGTCTTCGTTCTTTGGTAGTTCTTTCAGATGTTGGTAAAATAGGAGCCAAAAGTCTTCTTGCTTTGTGTTGGAGGAAGCTACCTGTCACCCTGCTGCAGCTGTGGGGATCATCAGGAGGAGCTGCTGTAAGGGGAAGCAGAATTGTGTCCCAAATCCTGTGGTCCTGCAGAGTTTATGCAACTTCCCCTGGTATTGCCGAGCCAGATAAGGAGCAGCAAGTTCTCACAGCTAGTTAGAACACCATTTGCTTGTGCAAATTCAGTGCTCATTTGCTTGTCCTTGCCTGATGCACAGAACATCTTTTGCCCCCTACAGTATCTGTCCTCACTTCTCCTGCCTCTCTTTCTGTTTGTTCCCTCTGGCTCTCCATACAGAGCAATTTATTTCCCTTGGCACAGAGGCTCCTAACACCTCCCTTTGTCCATCTACTTTCTTCCCCACACTCCCCCATCACTGACGCCAACTTTACCAATTTGGCTACTGACTCACTCCCCAAACCTCGCAAACCTTTGGTTTCTATAGCTGGCAGTCCCCTCAGCCCAGCCTGATTTGTGGCTCTCCACCACGGCCTCCAGTGCTCAGTGTCCCATATATGAGACACTAGTGATGGGCCTGCTCTGCTACCCATCATTCCCCTGAGGATGGATTAGGTTTTGCTGGAACTTCAGGATTTTTATGTAAAATCAGCCTGCCTCAGTTTTTCCCAGTTAGTAGAGTGTTTCTCCCTAGAGTCACAGTGATGTTGCAGAGATGCCTTCTGGAAATACAGGAGATCACTGTTCTCTGGCTCCAGCCTCCAACCTTGCATCCCTGCTGAAACAACCTTTCTTATTCAGCAGAGAATGTCTTTAAGCGCTGAATATTTTCTCAGCAGAATTTGAGTCCTTAAACTATCAGAATAAAATTCAAGTGAGGCCATGTTTTCTATAAATTCAGAAGTAATTGACAGTGAGAATTCTCTCACTGACTAGTCCAGAGGAGAGATGTCATCAGCTGAGCTGCTCCTCCTCATTCCCTCTATGGTCAGTGAAATGCAATTGCACTTTCAAATCTGATGCTTTCACCCTATGTTAGATCTCTGCACCAACTGTGAACTGTGGTGCAGATGTGCATAGAGGGAAGATAGGTGAATGCCTTAGATGTAGATGGTTTTTAAGGTTCTTAAGCTAACTGATATGAATTTCACCATTGAGACTGATTAATTTGTAGCCTCCCCTCAGAACCTTTATGGACCAAGGAGCACAGGGCAGGTCCAGGTGAACTGAAGAGATGAAGCTTCTTGGTGATACTGGAGAAGGCAAGAAACATCCCTGTTGCCCTGAGTTTTCTGCCTTGTCTTTGTTCCTGCAGTTTCTCACGCAGCTTCATGTAAACAATGTGTATTTTTAGAATGTTTACATACTTCTCCTCTGAGAGAAGGAATGATTGATGGTGATGTCCACCATCCAGGTTGTAGAGGTGGCGACCTCTGTAGCCAATTTCTTGACCTCTGTACAAATGTATAAATGGAGTCAGATTTTTTGAATAAGGGGGAGAAGAGTTGTTCCCTTGAACTGCTGTGTACCTGTTCATCTTTCTGTCCCTGAAGTGGGACACTCCCAGCCTCGGCAATCCACATCTGGTGACCCCGAATGTGTGAGGACTGCAGCCTGGGTCACACATCCCAGTTCCAAGTTTTGGGATGCATCTAAGCCTAAGCCAGTGAGCCACAATGGCACAACTTATAGGAACACTTCTGCTCCTTTTCAGCCAGATTACCATATCTTGACCACACATGCTCTCATGAGGGCAAAAGCTTAGAGGAAGAAGCAGAGTGGTCATGGGAGCAAATATGGCATTAATGAGCTCCTGAGACCTGTGAGCTTTCCCAGAGATGCCAGGATACTTGCTTCATCAACAGATGATGTACTCACAGGTGGGGGTGAGCATTGCTGTCGTGAGCTGTGTGTGAGCAAAGCACCCTGGAGACTGCCAACAGGCAGGATGCAGGAGGACACCCAGACTCTCTCTTTTCCTGTCTCCAGGTGCTGCCACAAGCATGACTGCTGCTACGACAAGGCAGAGAAGGAGGGCTGCAACCCCAAGGTGCAGCGCTACCAGTGGGCATGTGAGCAGAACACCGTGCAGTGCGGTAAGGAAAGGCTGCTCCTGTCATATATTTTTCCCTCCCTTCTTCCCTCCCTCCTGTGCAGGCACCAGGCTGACCAAAGGGCTTTGGGGGCTCCAGAGGCAGGTTTGTGTTTGCCAACCTGGTTTCAAAGCTGCTTTCGGCAATGCCTGTTGTCTTCCAAGCTCCCTGCCCATTCCTTGCCAGGAGCTGGGAGGAAAGCTGGAGGCCCAGCACAACCCGTTCCAGGTAACCTGAGATGTCCCCAGGCTGAGGAGCAAGCGTGGGCGCCATGGAGCACACAAGTCCTCTTAGTTTGGCAGGGACGCAGATGACTCTCTGACTGGCATTAAGCGTACCTCTTCCCACAGCTGTGGGTCTTCAGGGGTGCTCTTGCTCTTTCCATTGCAATTCTGGCCCTCCCTCCAGCAGGACTGTCCACTTTTTTACTACCCTTATGTGCTGCTAGAGAAGAGCCAGGCTACTCAGCATGGCTGCAAGACAGGTTAAATTGGATGTCAGCCTGCACCTCTGCCCATGTGGGGCTCCAGCCTGAAGTCCTGGGGTTCCAGCAGGGCTTTTGAACCATGCAGAATCAATTACTCTTGACTGCTTCAGACAGACAGCGAGTGTGGGCTGTGCTCAGCTCTACAGCTGGTACCCAGTCAGGAAGGTTTGAATTGCACAGTCACAGCCCGTCAGTGTCTTGCACAGTTTGTTTTGACATACACCAGATGACTTCAGTCTTAGAATTTGTCACTTGTATTTCTAAGTCTCCAGAAAGCTCCTGGTGGTAAAATCCATTGTAGAACACTTTGAAAGTTTGAAAAGAAATTGTGAGAATAAAACTTAGCCCCATAATCATCAAATTACTTGCTAGAACATTAAAAGACTATTTCTACCTTATCAGAAAACCATAGTTTACTGGTGCAATCCTCAGCCTCACCAGCAGCTGAAGATCAGCCAGCAGACAGGGGATGGGACACAGCACATCTGCAGTCGTTCTTTTCCAAGTTCCAGAACAATCTATTAAATACAAAGTGCTGGCAAAGGAACATGTCACTTTAACGCACAACTGCTCTCCCTCCTGCCTATCCACATTTCCATACTTGACTGATATTTTCTGCCAGTCATTTTACAGGAAAAAATTCCTGTTTCTCTTTGCTGTAAAGGAACAATCCAAGTCACAGATACGAGATGTATCATTGAGTCCATGGGAGTGGACATAGGAGTGCAGTGGGCTGCAGTTGGTCTGACTTGGCCAACAAGCAGGAGTTAAATGAATTTCATTAATTCCTTAACTGATGTCCAGGCAAGACCTGATGCATCCATCAACTGTCCTTCACAAACCCTCAGCAGGTTCACTCCCCCTGATATCCCTGGTGAGGAGGAACCATAGAAATGTGTCTTGAAGACAAATTTCCTACCACAGTCTCCAGCACGGCAGGTCGTACTGGGATGCGAAGGTATAATGTCTGACCCCATTCAAACAAAAGAGATGAAGGATTAAATTTCCAGGCATGCTTGCTGAGCTCAGGGTAATGATGTCCAGAAGTGTTAGAAGCAGAACTGTTTGCACTGTCATTTCAATGCAACAGGAATTAGATGCCTGCTGCCTGACACTGTATCATAAATCATGTAAAATAAACAGCAACTCATTTTACTTGGTATTTCTCCTCTTTCTGCTACCATTAGGTAGTTTTGTTTGTGGAATTAAAAAAACTGGCAAAACCATATTCTTCAGTCTAGATATGCCATCACCTGTAGGCAAATTCCATTTTACAGACATCTGGAATACAGAAAAGGCTGCAGTTGTGGGGTCTGGTCAAAAAAAATCATTCCTCGCTAACAGAAATGTTATGAAGCCAGATTTTTGTACTCACATTTGATGAACAGCATAGGAAAAGCTCAAGGAGCAGAAAGGCAAGGAGAGTATCAAGCAAGACTGGTAGCTAAGAAAAAAGTTGCCTTAAGTCCTCATTGACCCAAAAAACACATTTACCAGTAAATACATGATTATTCAGACCAGCTTAGGAAACATGAGCTTTTCTTATTTTTCAGATATAGGGTTGATCCATCAAAGTCCAGTGAAACCTGAAAAAATTCCTATTCCTGTCACTGCAGTTGTTTTTGGAGTGAAGCCCATGTGCACTGGCATGTTAAACTTTGCCTAGTGCAGGGTTTTGTGGCTGTTAGATAACCCGTGGTAGCAGCCTCAAATAAACAAGGCACTGTGCTTTGAAATAATATTAACCCAACAGCTGCATTTAAACCACCTATAGGTGGGATGAGGTTCATTAACCCAAACTCAGTCATTGAAAATGTAGGCCTCTAAGCTAGCAGCTTTGATGTTATTTATGATAATGTAGTCACATAGTTGCATTCTGTATAGTTCCATGTATGACTTTGATCACTTTGTTAGCTGCTGGCTCATAAAAATCAGGTGCTGCTGCAAAGCTCCTTGGCTCCTCTGCTGTGATCAGAGAGATACAACAGCAAAGCTGATACAGGAAGAGTGAAGGATGCCTGGTGAGTGCTCTGATGACTTCAGGTGTCTGAATATCCCTCTGGGAGGCTCCTCCATTCAAAGTAGTGTTTTTTTTCTTTTGAAAACGGTCTGTTTTGCAGAGGGAGGAGCTAGAAGGGAAATTCACCAACTGAGGAATGGTGGAATATTTTTACCTCAGACTAAGATAAAATAATTTTCCTTTTTAGCTTTGACTGCTGAATTAAACCCTCATAGTTCACACAGTTCTAGAAGCAGGGAATGCTCTGTGCTGAGCAGATTTTTATAAGCATTGCCAATTTGCATTTAGTTGCTACTTTCTGATGCTCTTTGTCACAGTTAAGGTAAGACCTGTTGACAGAGATATGGCAGGGGAGGGTCAGATCCACTAACAACACGTCGGTCCTGCTGCCACAGCCTTTGATCCCTAAGGGCTGCTTATTTAGGGAATTTTTCCTCCTAAAACTGTTTCTTGCCTTTGATACAGAATCCCTCATCCTCCACTCACATTTTCTTTTGCAGATAACCTGACAGACCGATGTGAAAAAATGGTGTGCCTGTGTGACCAAGAAGCAGCCAAGTGCTGGGGAGCAGCCCCATATAATCCACACTACATCCTCTGGCCTGACTTTTTATGTGGAGAGACTCATCCCACCTGCCATGTTGGATATGGGGGGCCAGAATAGTCTTTTTAGGACCTTGATTCCAACAATTTGAACCTGAAGGTGGTGGAATAAAATTTTTCCTCATTTTCCAGATCTAATAATGGTGTGTGAGAGAATTTCTATCAGGCCAGGATTTATGGGGAGGAGAGACAGACCACAAAGGTGTGGTGGTGGAGTTGCCCTCTCTGTGAGACACACTTGGAATGTATCGAGCTCTGCCTTTGGGTGGACAACAAGCAAGTCAAGAGCTCATGGGTTAGGGAAAAAGGGCAGACCAATAAGAGTGACACTGTTTTGGGTGTCTTCTACAAGCCACCTGAGCATGAGAATGTGGATGAGGCCTCCTACAGGCAGCTTGAGGCAGCTTGAGGCAGCCTCACAGTAACAGGCCCCGGTTCTGGTGGGCGACTTTAACTACCCTGATACTGGCTGGAGAAACAACCGGTGACAAAAGGGATTAAGGGACTGGAGGATCTCTCCTGTGAGGAAAGGCTGAGGGAGCTGGCTCTGTTCAGCCTTGAGAAGAGATGGCTGAGAGGGGACCTCATTGGTGTCTGTCAATAACTGAAGGGAGGGTGGTCAGGGTCTGCTCGGTGGTGCCAAGGAATGGGACAAGAAGGCATTGAGTACAAACTGATAGACAAGAAGTTTTACCTGAACAGGAGGAAGAACTTCCTTACTGTGCAGGTGACCAAGTACTGGAACAGGTTGCTCAGAGAGGTTGTGGAGTCCCCCACTGGAGATATTCCAGATCTGTCTGGACACAACCCTGTGCCATGTACTCTGGGAAGACCCTGCTTGAGCAGGGAGGTTGGACCAGATTCACTGTGGCCCCGTCCAACCTTACCCAGCCTGTGATTCTGTGACAGGGTAACATACATGCTGAAGCAAAGGCAAGATCTTGCTCTGATCATGATCAAGATCTGCCTTTGCAGAAACAGACTATTTGGTCTGTGGTGTAGTGGGAACACTTCCTGTCACCAAATAGCGCACTTTTTAAAAAAATCATAGAATCATAGGGTAGTTTGGATTGGAAGGAGCCTGTAAAGATCATTTAGTTCCAATCCCTGTACAATGAGCAGGGACACCTTTAACCAGACCAAGTTGCTTAGAGACCAGTTGTCTTATCCCTCATGCTCCTGCACCACAGCACTGGAGACACTTCTGAGCTGTGTTCAAGGGTAAAAGCAGCGTTACGCTGGGCTATTGCAGTTGCAAGGTCAGCAAGGATTTCTGACTTCTACTTACTAGCAGGCATACTCACACTTTGCAAATGAATATACTCACTGCTCCACAGGCTTCAGAGCTGATATGCTGCTCTCTGATACATATAGAAGATGGTCTCCTATACTGGCATGTCCCCCAGTCACTGGCTGCCTGGGAATCAATTACTGTCACCCCAGGAAACAATGGCTGTGGAAAACATCAGTCGTGTCAAGCAAATCTTTCATCTCTCCTTTTTTTTAAAGCGTATTAGGGGCTTATATTCAAATGCTACATTTCCTTCTGGCAAGAGAAACCAAAGTCCCATTCTTTCAGCCAGGAGCTATGTAGGAGTGGGCCTTCTTTGCATCTTTGTCACAAGTGTTTAGGCTGGAGCAAGCCAACAGGACAAGAGCCTCTTTGGCAGGAGGCACAGACAGATGGGAGCCACACCTGCATTCCCAGAAGCAACGTTTCTGATTTCCTCAGGTAGGTGCTAACACTACAAGGGCACCTGGAGCACCTGGCTAGGCTGGGATCCTTCTGTCTCTGCTGAAGCTCAGCTGACAAACTTTGAACTGCACCTTTAAAATAAGAACTAACAGCACAGAAAGACCCAGGGTGCCTCATCAGAGTCTAAATTCAGAGATAGGTAGCCAAACCAAGTGGAGTTTCGGCAGGTGATAATACAAATTTCTTCACAAAAGGTTGCTTTGCTCCTTGCTGCAGGAGGGTGGTGAATATGTCACTGTGGCGATCAAAGCTGGAGGAAAAAGAAGCTTGTTAACAAAAATAAAAATGCAAAAGTCAACGTGTAGAGGCAAAGGCTTTTATTGTCTAGAACTCCGTTTTTTGGCTTGTGGAGCATCAGAAATTGTTCCACCTGCAGGCTTTGCATATCCCAGTGGCTCCTCTAATACTGCACCTCAAGCTATGCTGAGCAAGAAGGAAAGGAGAGAGAATGAGTGAGCAACACAGAGTCAAGACAACACAATAAACTCCTCCGAGACTTTCTGGCAAATGAAGAAGTTGTGAACTCTCAATGTAGAGCGTTTGCAAAGGGATGATGCTGTGCGGGCAGCATCAGCCTATGGGAGGGAGCGCACTTCCCAGCAAGGGCTGGGAAATCCTCCCCGGTGAGAGGCAGAGCTCCCGGCGTGTCCCTGTCCCCGCCACGCTGTCCATCAGGTGGCGGCAGCGCTCCAGTGAATGGCAAGAGCAGCTCTTCCTTCCGCCCTTCAGAGAGGGGATTTCTTCATCAGGCTGAGCAAGATTTTTGAGCGCCAGGAGAAGAGGTGCAAATCCCACGTCTCCTCAATGAATGCAAAAAGTCAGCTGAGCTCGCTCTGAAACGCGTACCACATCTTGGGCTGCCCAAAATGGGAACTAAACTTGTTTCAAAATGCAGTGTCAGTCTCCTCAAATTAGACCAGTCGACGGAACAGAAAAAAGCAGGCGAGTTTTGGGTACATCAGCCTCTAATTGGGGCATTTCTTTGGCTATGTGTGGTGAAAATGTCTGGTTTCCCCAAAGTTATCAGCTGATCTAATAGAAGATATATCTTTAAGTAGGGCTTTAGAAGCCACACCTCACACACCTCAGCCGTCATAGGCTTTCTGTACACAAGCATTGCAAGAGTACAGATATAAGCATGAAGTTGGCAGGAGGAAGAACCATCCTTCAGCATAAACATAAAAGAACTGAATGAGTCCTTGGTCTTTGTTAAAAGAAGCTGCGGCATCTCACTGAAAAACTTTTAGTCCAAAGTGGCAATTAAAGAAGATTCTGTTACTTTTTTATAGGCAACTCATCAGGCCCACTGGTGAAGCTCTACAACATAAACAAAAAACTGTTTGAAAAAGTGATGGAACCAGCTCTGTTAGAGTTTCCTTCGCACTGCTTATTTCCTGAACCAGATCCCATGTCTGACCAGAGGGAAATAAATGTCTAATTTCTCTTCAGTTAAAACACAGTTACCTTTGGCGAGACTCTTGTCTCACGCAGAGGAGGCACTTCCTCAGCTGCGGGGTTAAAACAACGATCAGAACCACTATGCCTCCAATACCAGCTGCCACAACCCCGATGATTGTTCCAATGGATTCTTCTATACCAAACAAGCCTGGGGGAGAAAGGAAGGCAGAGTAACATAAGAGATGTTTTCTAGACAAGTATATGCAGTACAGCCAGCACCTTTCCTGCACTGGCTGCAGAGGAAGCTGCTTACTATGATCACGCTGATGTCTTGTCTGACATGAAATCCCTTCTACGCAGCAGAGTGACTTGCACTACACAGCTACTGATTTTTTTCATTGCTATGTAGGAACTCCTAAGCAGCATTCCTAAGCTGCTGTGCTGTCTGGTGCTTTAGAGACAGGGCAGCCCCATCGCCCCAGAAAATCTCCCTCAACAGCTAGACACTATGGGATGGCAAAAGAAGCTGCTACTTGAATTAATGGGACTCAGGCCTGTATACTTTATTTTTGAAAGGAAAAAAATTACTCTGACAACTTTGAGAAAGCCATTGGTCTGCCTATCTTCTTCCAAAGGAGACAGCACCAGAGAGCAGAGAGAGCTCCACCGAAGTCCTTTCTTTGACTGGTTGCTCTTGGGACTGCTGCATGGCAGAGATGGCATACTGCTGAAATTATACATTTCATTATCTCAGGAACATAGAAAGGCAACTCTGCTGGCCAGAGTGCAGACTTTTTAAGATTAACCTGTGTGTTACTGAGACTATGAGATCAAGCCAAGAGGAGACCTCATTAGACACAGGACTGAGCCCTTGCAGAGAGACACAGTTTTCCTGCCTTAGTGTTACAGTTTATACTGAGTAGTGTTATAAAAATTAGTAACTCAGGCTCAAAAGGCCAAAGGCTTAGTGAATCTTGGTGAGATAGAAGCCTTGGTAATGAAAAAGAGGAAAATGGCACTTGCATAATTTACTGTTGACACAGAAGGAGGTATTTTTTGTTAATTAGATAATAAGATAATAACCCTCCTAATGTGTTGACTTTTTGGGACTGGAATCTGTTTAGCCTACAGAAAAGGAAAGTTTGACATTTCCAGCTGCTACAGACATAGAAGTTACCTCTTTACTTAATATGCCTAGTGTCTATCTGTGAGGCTAAGAAAACATAGCATGGCACTTTTAATGCTACTTTCATTTTAATGTGAATGAAGTTAATCAGAAATTATATAACAGTCACATTATATATGATCCTCATGATTATCGTGGGATTACTTATGTCATTCAGAGTTAAGGAATGACTATGCAAGTTAGTGGGTTGGAGAGAAATAACATCAAAAAAAAAGAGGTCTAGAGCTGTTTTTTGAGATAGGACCTTGTCACCTGTAACTCACGGGGGTTCTGCCAGAGCTGTGAGTACAAGGGGAACTTGTCTGACTGCTTCATTCTTTGCAGTGACTTTATTTTTATGGATAACCTTATTCCTTCTTTTTGTGGTGTAAATGCTGCTTCTTATAATAATACCTGTGGTTGTTCATAAAGACAAGCTAAGGTGTTTTAGCTGGCCTTACAAAAATAATGAGAAATGCTATAGAGCAATTACACTCCATGACACCAGGCCCTTACTGCCAGAGGCCAAACAGGCCAACTTCTCTGTTCCTGCAAGTCAGCAGACCAGCTTTGGAGGAAAAACAAGGAAAAAAAAGTAAATAACTCCAAGTATTACCCAGAGCCCTCCTGATCCTGAGCTTTGTGCCGTCTCCTGTCACCACCTTCCCATCCGGAAGTGTAACCTCACAGAAATAAATACCATGGTCACTGGTTGTCACATTGAGGATAATCAGGGAAACATCCCCTTGGGACAAGTCTCCACTCATGAAGATCCTGGAGTTATTTGGCAAGATGGTCATCACATTCTTTTCTAGCAGGTCCATCTGCCCCTTTTCATCTTCTTTGTACCACTTCACCATCAGGTCGGTCAGGGAGGGATGCTGTGGACTGTTAAGGTGACAGTTCAAGACCACAGTTTCACCCTCTTTGGCTTTCTCCTTGGCTGGTGTTTGAGTCACCAAAAGTTTCCAAGGCTCAGGTGTCAACAACAAAGGCTGTGCTGTTACAGGAGTCACAGCTGCTGCATTCTCCTTGTTTGCACCTCCACCAGTAACTCCTACATCTGTACCAGGAAAGAGAGAGAAGAGGACAGCTGAGGGTGGTAGGATGATAAATGTCCCTGCTGCTCCTGACCTTTAACCAACACAATTCCAGCTCCTGGAATTAGCAAGTGAGGGCAGTCAGTGTTATGATGATAGGGATTTTATTCCTAATTCCTGCTTAGTTCTTGTGTGCAGACAGGTCCTTTTCTGAATATCAGCTCCTTTCTACTACCATACTAGAGGAAGGAAGGAAGATTATTGCCATTGTCTAATGGCTTTGGGTGAAATTTAGAGTCCAGTCAGCCCAATTTCCATCTGCAGCACTAACCTCTTTCTTCCCACCCCGAAAAGTCTCATGGTTTGCTGTTCCTGTCTCAACTGCTTTTGAGGCAAAGCAAAACATGCATGTACAGTTATAAACTGGCAGTTCTATTTTGGCAAGTACAGTGAATAAGTGTGCATCTAATGCAACTGCCCGCATCCCAGAGTCTAATGTGATTCTCAGAATTTTCAGCAATTTTCAGTTACAGGTCAGGAAATCTTGAAATCATGGGAAGAATCTCCATTACCAGAGACTGAACCCTTAGCAGATCCTATCAGCAGTCTGGGGGACAGAACATCATCAGCCTTATGCCTGTACTGAAGCTGAGGGTGACAGCCATTCTCTGTGAAGGGACCATCTCCTGCTAACTTTTGTTAGAAAAACATGAACATGTCTGTAGCAGACATTTCAACCTCCCTTCTCATACTCAGGCACTAATCATAATATCATGTCCTTGAGCTAAGAGTAGTGAGAGTGGGTCTCACTTCTGGAAACACGAGCCTGGGCACAGAAAATGAGAGAGAAAAAAGAGGGAAAAGCAAACCTAAAAATAAGCTTTTGCCAAGAAAGAGTTCAGAGCAATTTTTGGAAAAGGCTCTTCTGTTGTTTTATTTCCTTCAAGTGAAATAGTCTTCCTTTGAGCTGCTTGGTGTCCTCTCAAGGACTGCAGACCATTCCAGAGTGAAGGTTCTGATTTTCCATTGTCTTGAGTCTTTCATTGCCATCCACAGAGTGTGAAATGCTATTGTGTGGGTCTGGTAAAGCATCACAATGACAACAGACACTCTCTGCCCAGAGACAAATTTCTTGAGGCAGTGGAAAACCAAACCCCTTTATGATCAGTTTGAGAGTTACTTGAATGGCTCCTCCAGGCATGCTTGTACACAAAAATCACAGTTGTATTCAGAGTTATTATTATTTATGACTCATATGGGACTAGAGGATTTCTGTCAGCCAGCAGGGCCCTGTTGTTCTGGGCACCTTACAAAAGGCTGGGATATAGAGCTCACAGTTTAAATATGAGACAAGAGAGAACTCCTGGATGCAAAAGTACAGGAACCATAAGCTGACTGTGAAACTAGGCAACAACAGAGCACGTGAAACAATTTACGATCTGTTTGGCACTCCGTGCTTTTACCTCAAAGAGAAAATTTTTGCCTTGCAACTGGAACACCAACCCAGGGAACTGGATGCCTGAGAATTAGGTACCCAAATACAGTTTTGAATCCAGTCCCCTAAAATTAGTAATTCTTATTAAAGGTACCGGGTGAGATATTACCCTTCCATTCATACGTAATCTTACCAATGAGCCCACTGGAGCTTCTTGGGGAAATCTGAGGTCCAGATCTTCCCTGTCCAGTTAGATACATGTATCGAGGCATTAGTCACAAAAGTTGAAGTATCTTGACAAGATACTTTGAGGAAATATGAAGTATAATTGAAATAACTGACAAAGCTTGACATATTACAGTTTTGTGCATCAAATATTCTGAAGGGATCTATTTGTTTATTTATTAGAGTGAATTTGAGCAGTTTCATAATGAGTACTCTTAAAATCTCAGTTTATTAATCATTTTCTCCACTGGGTAACTTCTGCTTTAGTGTGTACTACTGCTACCTTGTTTTCATGGAATGGTCACAGAATTTCTTCTCTGCTACAAATATTCCAGTCTTGCCATATGCACCCCTGTAACACAACTATAATTTTTATTTCTTTTAGGGTTGCAAAAGGTATACTTTTTACACAGACACTTAGTGGCATATAGAATGTAACTGAGTAGGAACACTGTGCTTTGATGTAGCCTCTGTTCATCATGAGTTTTATACACATCTCCTGTCATGAAATAACTGGCCTTGTCATCTGTTTTATTCCACATCTTTGATTCAATACAAATTCATGTAACTTAATTAGGAAAATTAAAACAGGAGAGGAGTTGGCTGCCCTGTTTTGTCCCAACTCTTTTTGGGGGTTTCACTGAGAAGGTTATAGCACTACCTCTATTTTTCTCCCTTTCTCTTCTTTCTTTTTATTTTTAAAGGCTGCAAAACTGGAACATATTAGTTCACGGTATTCAATTACACAATGCCCTTATCGTTTTGGCATCTGGGAGCATACCATGCCAAATGCTTTGCTGACTTTGCTTCAAAGCTCTTTTAAAGTCAATTGCTTCATTAGCAGAGTGATGTGTAGGTCCCTTGTCATGAGGGTTGAGGGGCTCAAGCCCATGGAGAGGAATGCAAGGATTTGTGGTGAAAGCACTTGAGCTAGACAGGGTACAGAGAAATACAGTTTGGATGATCCTGTCTAGACCTGGACAAACGATTAGATGATCTAATAGGTCATTGTCATATGAAGTCCTCAGCCACGAGGGGAGAAAGCTCTCTGGGACTCCCTGTAACATGGCAATGTGCTCCACATTTGGCTGTACTAACAGGGCACCTACGACAGCCCTCAGCCTCCCCTTTATGTAACCTGCAGGTTGATACTTCCCCATGTAAGGTCATATCAGACCTGTAAGTGAGAAATACAAATACACAAGGCAGGCTAGAAGAGGTGGGGAGACAAAAGGAAAGAAGAAAATACAGCTGCACTCTCCTCCTGTCCTGGAGCCTCACTTCATTCTTTGGTGCCTGGAGTAAATCTGAGCACCCTGAAAGCTTCTCCTGCCAGCTGCCAACAGCATGAGGGAACCAAAATGGTGCGTGGAGGTCAGTGCAGAATTCTACCTTTCCAGTTTAACCTCCTCCCCTTTATTCACACTCAGTAGCTGGAGGAGGAGTTGAGGGCAAATAGGGCTCAATTTCCAACCTGCAAAAAAATCCTCTCCTGATGAAATGACTGTCTTTCAGATGGTTTTGTTTGCTTTAGAGCTCAGCTTCACACTCATACTGTTCTGGTGCCATGAAGGTGCTCTACAAGCTTAATCCAGCTCTCAGACATCTATGATTAAGTGATCAATGACTGCACATTGCTGCTCTTAATTTATATGACTTTTGCCCTGGGCTGAGGTTGACTTTCACAAATGGATATGAATAACTACCTTGTGACAATAACCGGTGGCTAATATATCAGAGAAACAAAATAGAAATGAAGCCTCTAGGAATGATGATACACATCTGGGAAAAGACAGGCAAATACACTCTTTCTGGACATTTATATTAGAAAAACAGGAATGTATCTAAAGAGAAAAGTATGTTTTAATGCAATACACAGCACTAAATATAATTTCCCTGCACCCTGAGGAAGCCCTCAGTTGAAAGCTGCATTTTGAAAAAAAAAAAAGAACTTCTCAAGCCAAGCTCCATGAACAACCTATATTTCTTCTAATTAAGGAAGGTGGTTTGGTACTCACCCACCACCAAGAAGAAGACGAATGAAGACACTGCAGATCTATAGAGTTTCCCAGTGTGCTGGCTCATGGTTGTTGAAGTACATGGCCTCACCATCTCTCCCTCTGGTAGTACGGGTAAAAACTATGTGTGTATTATAGCAACAGGACCTCACATTCTGCCTAGCGAATGTCACACTTACTAAAGTTACCACAGCTTTGAGCTCACAGTGCTCTGCCTGCTCCCTGGATGAGAGCCACGATGCAAGTGACAACAATTACTTCCCTGGCGGCAGTTCTGCTCTTTCTCTGAGAACGTCAAAAATGCTCTGAGAGCAGAGGGAAGATATTACATTGTTTTTCACTTTGGGCTTGTATAAACCACAGCTTTGGGCTGAGGATAGAATATCCAGATACTCCGAAGGAGACCTCTCTTCTGCTGAACCCCTCCCAAGTGATGGTGAGAACACAAAGAGCGTTGGCTTAATTTTCTGAAGATCCAGACTCTAATGCACCACAATATCACCCTAATGCACCACAAAAGGAAATTTCAGGAACTCAGTATCTTTGTGGCCATATGCACATGGTGTTTACACGTAAACTGTATTCCCCAAAGTGGGGTTTTTTTCAGTGCAGAACAAATACTTTTTCATCAAAAGTTGACTACTTAAACTCTATTTGTGTTTAAGTAGAGCTTGTCTATGCAACTTGAGTGGGGGCAAAATTGCTGGAGAGGGCGGCCTATCTACAAAACCAGCAGGTGTGCTCTGAATTAGTCTGTATTTATACAAGGCCCACACAGAGCAGGACTCTGTGAGAGAAGCTACAGCAGCTCCAAGCCTCCCCTGTACCACCCAGCCCAGCCAGCCCTGCTACCCCTGTACCAAGCACAGGCTACTGTCACTATTTGGATGATGCCTCTTCCCTCAACTACAGGATTAGGGATTATGGCACAATTCATCTAATCATCTTGCATATCTTCAAAACTCTCCAAATAATGGAATTGTGTGTTGGGCATCCAGTAAAGACTCAATTCCATAACTCCAAAGCACAAAGCAGCTGAGAGAGGCATGAATATTTCTGCTTTTCTTTGCATTTGAAAGCAAAAAGGACCCATACTTGATTCACAAAACTTGGCTGACCAAATAACGTCGAGAGGAACGGTCCATTCCTGGAGTCACCAGTTGTCACTTTAGCTTTGGTGTGCAGATCCCAAAGCAGTGGAATCAGCGAAAGCAGGATTAAGTTATGGTTAAAGGAACCATAGTATGAGGGAGTACCTGGGAGCAAATACTTCTCTGAAATGGCTCAGGAGAGTGAGAAGACCTGTGATTACCAGGATGGAACTGGAAGGGATTACCAGAAGGGAACTGGGACTCTGCACCAAGTGCAGAGCAACAGAACACTTCAGAAGGAAGATGGAAGTTTGTGAGTGTCTTCTGAAGGAAGTACTGCCAAAGTGTTGGTGAGCAAAGCCAAAATATCCATGAAAGGAAAAAGTTAGAGGAGTCAAAGACAATGAAGAGTTTGAGGGAGGGAATAATCAATAGAGTCAAAGGCATCTGGCACATCAAGAGGATTTTGGACTGAGTGACTGGTTTAGAATGCTGATTGTAACTGTGCGTCAGAGGAGTCAGCGTGTGAAGACGGATCTGATCCAAAGGCAATCCTAACACTGATTTACACCCAAGTACTTGGTGTGCTTCAAAAAACCCCTTCAACTGTGTTGTGATGGACATACCACCATTGTTCCTGCAAATGCTATTTATGTTCATGTCACCCGGAACTAGCAATTCTCTTGTGAATCCTCCACTAAGTAGGTCATGCCTGAGCCAAAGTGCCAGGTCAGCCAGCTTTTAACTGAGGGAACACAAAGGGGGTTGGTTAGTGTTGCTGGCAGCCAGTAGCTGAACATTAAGCTTCTCCCACTTGGATAACCCAATATGATTCAGTTTTTGGACAAAAAGAAAAATAAACTGGTACCCTGAGTGTCGTTGAAAAAAAGCCCTCAAAATTCAAGTTTCAGGTACAAATCAAGAAAGCAAGGAACAAAAATGAAACAAAACACACATCCTTTTTCACACTCTTCTGTAAATTTTGGAGACTTGCAGTTGCTTGCATTAACGCTGTCCTGTCTGGGCCAACCGCTGGGGGGGTGTGACACCCATGGGGACTTTGGGCACTTTTTCTAATGCAACTGTGAGCAGGTATCACAGGGCTCCAGGAGTAGCCTCCACACATCCCGGGGAAGAGGTAGAGAGAGAGGGGACAACAGGAGGAAATAGCGTTGTCACAACCGGCGGCTTTATCCATTTATCCATCCATCGATTTTCATCATCTACCAGCCAGCTACCCAGCAATGTGATTTCTTCGCACCTCACAGGGCTTTTCTTTTTTCTGTGAGGTGAGTTGAGGGCGCAAATCTATGAGCCATCATCGCTCTGGCTGGGTCCCCTGCTTTGAGGAGCCCTCTGGGTGCTCAGAGCTTGGGGCAGAAACCACTCGGCGCTGCTCAGCAGCTTCAAGAATGAGACCCAGGCTTTCCTGAAATAAACCCCCCTCACTGACTCCTTTTTTGTCACCTCATCCTCCGCTCGGCCCGCAGCCAGCCTTCCCCCTCTCCCCCTAGGAGTCCCCCGGGAGCGGTCTCTCGGCAGTGTTTTCCGTCGAACGCCACGAATCCGGGATTTGGGAGCCGTTTTGGTGCCCGGGCGCTCGCTGTTTAACAGGCGGCGCTCACGGAGGGCGGCGGGCCCGGGCCCCCCCCGCAGCCGGGAGTTTTTTCCTACTACAGCCCTCAAAGTTTCCACCGGCGCGGAGGCTTCGCAGTTAACCCTTGCGGAAGCCGCAGAGGGGCTGCCGCTCCGGACGAGGAGAGCACCGGAGGCGCCTCAGCGCTCTCCGCCCCCCATGACGGCTCCCCTTCTCCGGGAGCAGCGGCGCCGCTCGCCCCTGGCAACCTCCTCCCGCCGCGGGCCGGCGGCGCGGCCGGCGCCGGCCCCTTTAAATGGCGGCCGCGGCCCCGCCGTGCGCCCCGCGGAGGCAGCTGGCGGGCGCCGCGCGGCCCTCGCCCCCCTCCATGGTAAGCGCCGCGCTCCGCGCTCCCCGCCCGCCCCTCCGGCGGGCTCCGTGCCCCCGGCCGCCGCCCCGCCGCCCCCCGGGCCAGCGGCGGGCCGCGCAGGTAGGTGCGGGGGGGGGCGACAGCCCCGCTCCCTGCCCGGGCGGGCCCCGGACGGGCGGCGGCGTCCCCCGCGGGCAGCGCTGGCAAGCTCGGCCGTCCCCACACGCCTCCCCGAAAGTTTTTCGGGCGAGGCGGGGCCGGGGGCAGGGTGGCCCTCTGGGCTCCGCGATGATGGGGGCGGCGAACGCCCTGCGGGGTGGCCGCAGGGCCGGTCTGGGCTCCCGGGAGAGCCAGCGGGGAGGCGGCGGCGGGGTTGCCGGGCAGCCGCCGAACCCCGGCGTTTAGGAGGGGACGGAGCGGGCGAGCAGCAAGTGGTGGAGGTTGCAGCGAGTGCGGGGTTGGCGTGGAAGAGCCCCCGGGGGCAATTCTGCTCTCACAACGCGTAGCCCGGAGTGTCTGTGCCTTTGGCTCGCCCCGCTGTCCCGTCCGCAGCCCGGGCAGCGCCGGGCGGGGGTGCGCACCCCGGGGTGGCCCAACACTTCTCGGTTCTGAGTTGGTTTGGAGCTGAAACCCAGCGTTGCCTCATCCCGGCGGATCCGGTAGTACAGGCGGGGTTACTCGTTAGGGCCCTGGGCTGCCTTTGTACCGTTTGCTGGGTGGGATGGCACAAGTGGCATTCTATGGCTCAGTTTCCCTTCATAAAGTAAAACTGACTCCCAAAGCGAAGAATACTGATAACAAGGGAGAGTGCTACAGCATTAGAAAAGAGTGCTGCTTCTTTGTAGTAATTTACATGAGTCAAATTACTTGTATCTAAAGTGTTCAGCTTGTATTTATTACAATTTATAGTGTAACTTAACAGTAAGTGTAAGCACTTGGTGTATCGGTATTATAATAACATATGTCAGTCCTCTAGTAAAAAGTGCTACACGTGTATGACCTTTCTCAGGTTCTGAAAGGTCCCACAGGTTCCTGACACGTGCTGCATGTTAGGCACTGATGTCTCATGTTGATATTATTTCAGTTCTAAGGATCTGTGCAGCTTCAACGTGAAAAGTTGGGGGGGCTGCAGAGGAAATAAAATACTTTGATAAAAAAATGTAAGCTATAATTAAATATATCATATTCGAGGGAAAGAAAAAATAAAACCAATGAAAAAGCTGTCAGTGGGAAGCGTTTCCATGCCACTCACCTTGGTGAAACTACCATGTCAGTTTTCATTTAATATACGGCTGTTAAATGGACTACCCGTCTTGTTCCACCTTTCTCCACCACTGCTGGATTACATACCTTATTTCTTTGTTCACAGGAAGTTCATGAAGTGGATCATGGTCTTATTAACCAGCTACTTGCTGATTCAGAGGAGACTCTTAATTCATGCACAGAGAAAATGCAGACTCCTTCTCAGTATAGCTGGAGTGCTGACTGGAGCTTTTGGGTAACGTGTTTCAGCTCTCTCCTAACTTGGTTTTAATTTATAAATGTAATACACGTCTATTTTAACTTACATATGTGTGTATATGTACAAGCTTTATATCCACAGTTCTCAAGTTGCTTTGTAGTCATGAATTAATAAAGTGTTCTCCACCCATGTAGTGAGGCAGGTAATTTTATCATTACTGGCTTACTAAAGTGTAAGGTGAGACCGAGAGGGGATGAAGTTGTTTATCTGATGTCATGGATCAAGTTAGTGACAGAACTTGTGGCTTCTGTCCCCAGTCCTGTCTCCCAGTTCCTGGCATGAACACATCCAGTGTTTCTTATGCTCATAGAAAGACATTTTTGATGCTCTGAAGCTTTTTAAGCTTAAGGACTGAATTTTGATTCTCGGTGGTGGTTGGTGGTTCCGAATTGCATTCCTAGTGTTCATTTTTGTCGAGTAAACACATTTGTTTTCCACAAGAGTAAATAAACTTCCTGTGTCTTCTGTAAAAGTTGAATTTATGAATAAGAAAAGCAGAAAAGAATTTCTGCCTTTATTTTTTTTCCTTTCCAAGGAAATGCCTGACTGAAAGCAGAGTGTATAATAATAAGTGCTTATTTCAGTACTTTTCTTTTGGTAGGTTTTTTTTAAATGCCTTGAGAGAAGGTGAATGTATGTGTGTGTAGACTTGGGGTGTATGTTTTGCTGTTAATTTGGTGCGTGAATTGTTATTGTTTGATAAAGGAAGGAGAGCACAGGTGCATGGAGCCACAGGCATGTTAACAGCTGATCTTGTGGGACACCTAGAGTGTCAGAGGAAGGGATTCTGACTCAGGTTCTGTATCAGGTGTCCTCAGTACATCCGTGTGCTTCAGCTCTTAGGAACATCATCTGGTCTACCTTGTCCTTCTCCTGACGAGGTTGTCACAGTGTTCATTGTGCTTAGCAGGTGAAAGATTGAGTAACTAGTGAGGCCAGAAGGAATCCATGGCAGAGCTGTGGGCAGAAGGGGGGTGATCAGATTTCCCAACTCCTTATTTATAAACCCAGCTTGGATATTTTCATCACTCCTCTTCACAAGTAGATATCCCGATGGTCAGGACATCTGTTTTTGCATCTCAGGCCAAAGGGTAAATCCCCTCCAAATGCGTATATACCCTTAAATGGAGTAGTAATCTGGACACAGTGGAGATGGGACAGGTCTAATAAAACCCCAGCAGGGCATAGGCTTGTGTTGCTAGAGTGGGTTCTTGGGGTCTTCAGTATTTTTCTTCACTATTTCTGCAGGGGCAAGGAGGGTCCAGGGCTGTCCTGCCTGTGCCCAGCTGTGTCTCTGTACTTGAATTGGTAGGAAGTCGTGCTGTGCAGACATTGTGACTGCCAGCCATGCTCTTGTTAGGTGGCAAATTAGATTGTGTAAACTACTGCTCGATGGTTTGTCTACAACCACTAATGCAGGTGGTACTTTGTGCAAGGAATGAACCTGTTCAGGTGTCAGGTTGTTGGACCTGCAGTTGTTTCCTTGGTAGGCCTGGTGATTGAAAATAAAGTCATTAAAGCATTCTCTAGGGAGAATGTAGCTGTACTATTGGCTTTGCACTTCTAGGTTTGAGACATGCTGAAGGCTTGAAGTTTCTTTGAGCAGAGCTTTGAGCTAGCACAGTGCAGGATATTGTGTGTCCTCACAGTGCCACACTCTGCTTCCTGTGGTAATGTGTGCCTGTAACTTCAGGGGGGTGGGATTCTTCAGTGCGGTGGCAGCTGCTGTGTGAGGTGTTTTCCAGAATCATTAAATGATTATCTTCTGTCTGATTTATACTCCAAGACCTTACTGCGTGTTTGATGTTGGTGTTTATCTGGTTCTGCAAATATGACCTTGCAGTTAAAACAAAGTAATTGTGTAAATACTTCCCTCTTGTAAGATAATGCTGTGGCTGGAAATGTTGCAGCCTTACCGTCTGTCACTGATTAGTTTTAAAAGCCTGTACCAGTCTGGCTGTGGGAAGCCGTGGTGCTTATTTTCTCAGCCACAAAAGCAACTGAACTGTAAAGCAGCAAGAACCAGGAAGTCACAAATTCGAGGCGAAAACTAAGATTTTTTTTCGTTTTTAATGTTATGTCATTGGCAACTGTCCCTGCTCTTCTTGAGAGAAAAGGTTTCAATAACTTGCACGGTCGATGATCAGCTGCTGACTATTAAAAACAAGTTGTTAAAACTCCCTAAATTCTGCGTCATAGTAAATGTGTCGGTGATAGCAAGGAAGGCAGCTTGTTGCAATGTGTGAAGCATGTGTCACTAACATTTGACAGAGATGATCTTAGTGTCCTGTGGCAGGTGGGGACCTGTTCTGCTCGTTCCTACTCTTGAGTCAGTAGAATGGAGGAATTCTTACAACAGCAGGACTAGCCTGTGGTAGCATCCAGGATTCAGCTTCATTGCCAGGGTTATTTGCTTGGAGAGGCTGCATGTTTCCTGCCACTGAGGTTTGCTCCAAGGGCTCATTTCTTCTGAGGGTGATGTACTCCTGTTTTGCTGATGATAGAAACCAAATGCGGATGTTAGAGCCTGACTGGTTTGACTTCAATTTTTCCTGGATTGAGTGGGAGTAGGCAGTTGTGCCATGCCTCTGGAAGTGAGGCCAGGTATCATGAATGCTCAGTGGGTGCTGTGAGCACAGTAATTAGCAGCAGGCTGGGGCTGGCAGCCTCTGGGACACAATCTCTCTCCTGGCTATGGTGAGTGGGGAGAAGGAAGGGCAGCAAAAATTATCGGGGAGTGAAGAAGAGTATCCTACTGTGTGGAATTTTTCTTATCTCTTAAGAAAATAATACTTTGGATGTCTTTATTGAATCATTTTGAGAAATAATTAGTTTTCTGTTACTGTAAGCAATTCTTAAACTGATAGTATTACTAACTGCTGTTTTTAAGGTTGATGGTGTGTCATGGGATATTTTTTCATTTTTGTTTTTGGTTTTTTCCCCCCCACCTGGAGGTGGACAAAGCTGGACTTTTATAAACTCACTGAAAGAAGAAAAAAAGATTGCTTACAAACTTCATCTTGGGGCTTTCTCTCTCCATTGGAAACCATAAAGCTTTTATCTCCAGTTGATTAAATGGTCCCACTTTTGACAACTGCAAATAGATGATGAAAGTCAAAGATAATTGGAAGTTATGTTATATCTGGAAGCCCCATCTCAGGATTCTGAATTCACCTTTTTATCCTTTTTAATGTGCTTTATACTGAAACATGGTTCAGTTTAATATCCTTGGAAGAAGAAACCTGTGAAAGCCTTAAGTATTTTCCTACCATAGTGAAGAAGGTAAAGATGATTGAGGAAGCTAATGAAAAGGATCTTTGCATCAAAAGTGAGGGTGTTGTGTCTGGGAACTGTATATTAATGAACAGTCAAAGAAAGTTCATGTATGCCTACAATAAGAACAATGTCCCTGGGGAATAAAAAGCCCCAAAAAAGTAAATCTTCCCCTTGGAATGAAAAGGTAGGTGGAATGAGTGGAAATCAAATGAGCATCTCAGAAAACTTGTATCTGGGAGGTTTCTTTAAGGATTTGAAAATGTGAGGTGTCAAGGAGGCTTAAAAAAGGCAATTGTTTGGAGCATAATGCCAGTTTAAAGAGTTGGTCAGCGTGAAGGAATTTGAAAATAGAGGCAAATAATTGATAAAGTGAAAAGTGAAAATAAGCCTTTTACTTTTCATAATATAAGAGCAACTGAGGTTGCACAAGATCAAGAAAGTATTTTGAATTTTTACACGCATGGGTCTGGTTTCTACAAGAAAGAACTAGTCTGGGAGTGTGTGACAGTATGTATGGCAAGAAAACAGTAAGCATGTATGACTCAAACCTGCACAAGGAGGGATGCAGATATGTATCATAATTTGGAAGATAACTTATTGAAGCACAGATACAAATTGAGACACTTTGGGGCCCAAGACTGGTAGGGTTAAATGAAATATTTCTTGTGTCTATAGTTGTTTGAATCCTCCTTCCACCTTTCTCTGAAGACTCACACCAGTCTTGGAATACTCACACCAGTCTTGGAATGGCTTGCTGGGCTGGTTGAAGTGATAATTGTTTTGGGGGCTGATATTTAAGGCCTTGTGACAATAGCTTGTATACTTGGTATGTTGCTTCTTGTTATCTGTGCCTCCAGATGTTTGGGATGTAGAGGAGATATATCAATTCTCTTGACATTGGAGGAGGATTTTTAGCCTCCTTTTTGTTTGCTGGTATGAAGCAGGCTGCTAAGGAGGATGAGAATTGGTTTAATTATTTGCTGTAGCTCTACGAGAATAAAAGCCTTTAAGCACAGTAATGCTGCATTTTGATGTTTTGTTGGTTGGGCTTTTGTTTATTTGGTTTGTTTTTTTTAAATGCCCTAACTGTAGTACAAATAGCTTTCACTATAGTTGTAGGACTGGCATGTTGTTTACCTACCTGGAATGTCCAGAAACAGGTGCCTTTTTTCAGCCCTGTGATAGCAGTGATTGTACAGCAGCAGTGTTTTAACCTGGTAGGAAGACAAATTGCAGTTCTAACCAACCCTTTAACATGGGTGATTAGGCTAAAGGGGTTTTTCTCCCTTGTTTTCATGCTGGCAATGTTTTTATTGCTGTTGGTGCAGCTCCAGACTGAGCACTGAGGTAGATGTGGTTCTCATAAAATTTAACCAGTTCTGAACAAAGACTGACAGTGGTGCCATGTCAAAATAAGCTTTGCCAGCTGCAGCAATAGGTAGCTCTATATAACATGAATTTTTACTATACACTTGTAAATTAGTCTAGAACCTGAAGGGTAAGTGTAATAGGTCAGAAAGAAAACACTTCAGATTTGTGTCATTTGCGTATTTTTTTTTAGTCACCGGGATCAAAACCATTAGGAATGCAAATGGTTCAGGAAATCTGCATGGAGTTATGCTGCATGGAATAGTGATAGCCTCTTAATTAAAGGGAAGTCCCTAAGTTGCAGAATGAGAGCTTTAAAAGTCAACTCTAGGAGATGGGAATATGATTTTTTAATATTTTTTGCCTTTGTTTTTTGTTTACAGCTTGTATTTCTGCAAACAGGTAGTGGTGTAGCATTGTTGTTTTCAGGTCTGCTACAGGTGAGCCACTTGTGTATAAGGAGGGAAAGAAGACAGGTGGATAAAACTGTGCAAGATATGATTGTTTCCTGGTATACTAAGTCATTAACAGCAGCCAGGAGAAGAAGTTTTGGGGCAATTGCTTGGTGAGTGCCACTTTCCATGGAATTTCAAGTGCAGTAGGGCTACTGGCAGGCTTAATGAGATGACCAGAGTGATTTATAGCAAAGCAGTTTATGTAATTTGCCACAGTCACTCGTGCATTATTAACTCTGTAGTGTTGTGGTTTAATATGCTCCTCCAGGTTTTCACTGTAGTCCTGATGGAAAGTGTTTATGTATCCTTTTAGGAGCTGCTGAAAACTAAATGGCACCAAGGGGCATTACTACCATGGTGACTGTTTCCTTCATGATGATGTTTTCTTATCCTTGTTTGGGGACTGTTACTAAACTTAAATACAGATTAGAGATGCAGTTACAGAGAGACAGATTTTACAGGCAGAGTAAAGAGGGAAATGTCCAACTGAAGTGTTCATTTCCTTCTGTATTTGGCTACTTTGGTGTCAGATAATCTTGGTGGGACTTTGTTGCAGGTAAGGAAGATGAGTTGAGAAATTATGCCTTGTTTCTTTATTGTGGAAGGCATTTTTCCTCACACTGAAAACGTGGATTTTTCCCTGTGTTTGTTAAATGGATCAAATAAATCTAAAGACAGGCAGTTTGA
The DNA here is from genome assembly GCA_008694505.1 of Cyanoderma ruficeps. Classification (NCBI taxonomy): domain Eukaryota; kingdom Metazoa; phylum Chordata; class Aves; order Passeriformes; family Timaliidae; genus Cyanoderma; species Cyanoderma ruficeps. The sequence goes on along the minus strand of VZDJ01000090.1, from coordinate 6,228,670 downwards.
ATTTTTTTTTTGTATTACTTGGGCAGCCTGCAATGAAAGATCAGGTGAAAAAACAGCTGTTCTTAGCCAATAAGATTGGCTACTTGTTTCACACACGTGCTATGAAAACAAATGTGAGTCAGATGAAACTGCTATTCAGAAAGGAATGTATTTTGTTATCCAAAAGGAAATAATCTCGGTTGAGCTTTTAATTGCCATTGCATCATAATACTTACTACATTTATGGCTGTTGAAACCTGGACAACATAGTTACAAGACTCAAAATTAGCCTGGGGAGTGACAAATTGATTTGAGCTAAAGGGTAACTCTGTGCTGGAGGAAGACAAACTCAGCTCAAATAAGTGTTAAGATAGTAAGTGCAGAGTTCATCCAAACACATTTGGTTTATTTGTATTAAGTTTGTTTTAGAAGTTGACATATCACAGGACTTTGTTGTTACATTTTGATTTACCTTTTTCCTTTTTGTTAAATCTTCATGGGGTAGACAAAATTACTAAAATAGAACAAAAAGAATGCTTGAATGCTGCATTTATGAAGTCAAGAAAGTAGGTGCAGATCTACAACTTTTCTCTAAAATGTGAAGGAGTTGGGCAGTTAAGAGCATTGTAAACTTGGCTTGTGCTAATGTTCTGGGGAGACAACAGGAGTTGTGGTTTCTGGTCAGGGGCATTATAGGAATAGTTTTACTACAGGTTCAAAGATGTTATTGCTAGCTAGGGAGATGTTGATGAGAATGCTGAATAAATCTGAGCTTGGGACATCTTGGCTCTTCAAAGCTAAAAGCGCCTTAATTTCTAATTCAGAACTGAGGAAGATGCTTGTCCATGGAAGTGTCCAAAGCTCTTGAGCTTTTTACGTAACTTTCATATTTAAAATCTAAGTGTTTGTTTCATCCAACTCAGAGGTGCTTGGTGGCAGTTATATAAATAATTATATTTGAAACTGAAATAATCAGCCTCGTTGCTAATTGCAAATGTCCACACTCAGGTGTTCAATCAGCTGCAGATGGTGTTATCTTATAAACAGGAAATGCACTTATAAAACAGTCTATGCTACTGCTGTTTTTGAGACCTTAGTCACACTGGTCCCAGGCTCTGGTGAGGCCTTCCTGAGATCACTTTGAATCCTCTCACTGGCTTTCTGATGGAAATAAATTGCCAGTGAATATTTTTCTGTACAGATATACTTCCCAATATTTTGCTGCTCTTTCAGCAGAGGGAGATGCCCCGTGATGTATCCTGTCTTTGCTTTGGGAAAGCAGGAGAGTTACCTTGTTTTTCTGGTGAAACCAGTTTCTGCTATTTAAATATGTAGCTGATCTTGACAGCAGACCTGCAGGCCCTCCAAAGCCACCACCCAGCTAGGTGCACAGAGACAGCTGCTTATCCTAGCCAGCAGCCCGGGCTGCAGAATGACTGTAAATACAGTCTCCCCGTGTTCCATTATCTTTTCTTTTCAGACTTTCAGATTTAAATCCGAGTGATTAAAATGCCTTGACGTGTATTTTTCTGTTTCTTCTGTCAGTTTTCTCAGTAGGGCTGTGCTGGGAGAGGGCTCTCTCTTTGCCTCTGTAGTTAGCAAATGTAGTAATTAAATGTAGAAATTCCATGTAGTTAGTTGTGGAAGTGTAGCGGCCAGGTCCTGGGTGAGGCACGTGGAAAGGGAGAGCCAGCATAAAGCAAGCAGAATAGGTGCATGCCTGCTGCTCCCCTCTCAGGGCAGGCAGAGATCTCTTGGGCATGCAGAACCCTGTATCCCTTGCCTCAAAGTGCCCATGAAGAGCTGAGCTCTGGGTGGCTGGTAATGTACACATTTTGGGGAATTTGGGTGTGCATGAAGCATGCCCTGAGCCTCTGCTCTGGAGCTCAGACTGAGAAGGTGTCTCAGTAAGGGCTTGACTTAAAACAGGGGACAGTGGCTGCGTTTTGTGTGAGAGGAGATTTGTCTCCCTACTGAGTTGCCAGGTGCAGATATACTCCTCAGGCTGGTTCATGGATTGTAGCCTTCAGCGATGCAGAGAGGAGGGAGGGGTGCCAGGCATTAAGTGCTTCTCTCCAAGCTGGTGTTTCCCTGGTGATAGTACTTTCCTCTGCTATTCCCTTTGAGACTTCTCTGAACTCGAAGTGATTTATGCCACTACAGTCTGCTTCCCACAACCAGTTTTGGTGATGGTGATTTTAGATTGGAGCTGGGCACTTCTTAAATGTCACCCCCTGCATAAGTTTTCTTTGCCCCATTGCTGCAGCGTTTGTGTGCCTGTTCTGCAAGGCTGGGGTGTTTCAGCCTGTTTTCCAGGCTGGCAGAACACTAGCTAGCACTGCTGGAGGGTGGCCAGCACCAGCTCTGAGCAAGTGGGTGGGAGAGGGGGGAGCTGTAGAGGCTTTGGCCAGAGATTTGTATGGTTTGGAACAAGCTGCAGGCAGCTAGAGGAGGTATGTGTAGGGGGTGTGTGTCTTCTGACTTTACATTAGCTTCATGCCTCAGTCAGTTTTATTCTGAAATGGAACATATGCTTTGCTCTGCACTGTACGTGGCAAGCTTGAGATTTTTATGTCCAAACCAGAGTTGTTATGGAAGTACATTGGCTTCACTGTTAAAATGCTTTAAAACACTTGCAGGAAAAAAAAAGTACTGAATACTACAAAACCATTGCTTCAGAATAAGCAGAGGATATTCTCAATCCAAGCTCCTGTTTTTCAGGAAAAAAATGTATAGTACTACTAATGGCAGGAGACTTTCTTATAATTGATAAGGTTATCAGCTTGTTTCCCAAGCACGTTGTTGGAAACAAGCACCTTCAGCTGAACCCTGTTTCACTGAAATGTGAAAATGAGCTAATTCTGATGTGACCTTGAAGGAGAAATTTGTGAGAGTTCCTCACATGTCCTAAACTGAAATACTGTTATAAATTTTTCCAGGTTTGTTCTACTGGTTTTTTTTTTGTGTGGGTTTGTTTTTTAGTTTTTTGGAGAACATGAAAAATGTAATCTCTAACTGATTATGCAACTCAAAGTTCTCTGAAGAAATACCTTTCTATTTTCAACTCTTAAGTCTTTTAATTTCTTCTTGGGAAGGATGCCAGATTTTAAAATTCTTTGCAAAAATGTTACCTTTATTATAATTATGTAACCTGATGTTAGCAGCATACTATTTCATAGGATGTTAAATTTTCTTGTCTGTCAAAATCATAATTGTAACAGCTTTGGTTGTGGATTTTCTAGGCTGTTTTTCAAGCCATGCTCTAGTGTGTTTTGATATCTATACTTAGATAGGTGAAGCTGAAGCATGAGACCTTCCTTGCTGCTTTTGGAAGGATACTGTGGCTGGTGAGGTGCAGGAAATGACCAGGCCTTCTGAGAGCAGTATTCTAGTTCAGCCAAGTTCATGTTCCACTTGGGAAAATTCTTGTGATCAGGTCTTCCTGGTCAGTAGTGGACCAGGACTGCTTTTCAGGAACACCTCACACAGGCTTTCACCATGTGTCAAGTCAGTGATGGCTTGGTGAGACTGAAGTCTATCTCACCTGGTGAGAGCTGGGCTCCTCCTGTGGGACACAGTGCTTGGATGTGCTGTACCCAGTCTTCAGAAGAAATAGAAACACTCTCCCTCATTCAGTCACTTTCATGACACTGGGTGTCAAATGTTACCTGAGTGGGCATCCAATATTTCAGCAGTTCTCCAAGTTCAGAGGAGTTTCTTTCTATGTGGATTTTTGGAAGCTCCTGGTGTTAGTGGTAAATCATATTCTGTCTGACACTTTGTGTGCTTGCCTGCGTGTATGTGAGAACTAGTTAATAGTAACACTCATTTTGGGAGAACTAGGGGCTCTGTCTTTAGCCTTGTTTATGGGGTCTTGTAGGCTTAGAAAACCACAACCACCACCACTCACTCTGCTATCCACCCCAACCTTCTCACCCCCAACCAAACTAACCCCTGGAAGATACAGTAGCTGTAGTATTTGCCAATGACCTGTATTTTAATATCCCTTTCTTTAAATTATGCATAGTCTATTTCCAGCAGAAGAAAGACATACTTTCACCAAAGTTCTGCTGGGTGCCACTGAAGGAGATTTCTGTTCTTTCTTTCCTGCTCAGTCACTTAGAAATGTTAAGACGTCCTTTCTTCTTCAACGTCCACAAAGCAGAGGGGGTCTGGGATACGGGAGTGGGGATGTAATGACCTTAGGTGCACACCCCTGTGCCCGCCAGTGGCCCTGTGCTTATGAGACTCCCCTCTTCACAGGTAAGGGTGAAGGAAAAAAAGTATTATGAATGTAAGGAAAATAGCTGTAGCTCCCATTGCCCTCTCCCACTGTGACTAGGAGCTTGTTCACATTTCCTTGAGAGCATGGGAACTTTTGGAAAGCAGGCTCCTAAGGAATACAATGGCTGAGAACACCCTGGCAACAGTTCCTTGGTTTCTTTTTTTTAAATTGGTTGACATGCCTCTCGTGACCTATCAATTAAATGCAACTGTGTGGATAAGCAGGTGTGATCAAATATCTCCTTATTACAAAAACCAACAAAAACTCCCAAACACACACAACACCCCTCCCAAAACCAACAAAAGTGAGCCAAAGTGCTCAGTATACCCTACACAGCGCAGTAAGTCGCCCTAAGTAATGTCATGTCTTCAGGTCCTGTGAGTGGTTCTTTCCCTGTGTAAGTTAAATGCTTTTGTCCTTCAAGAGAGAAAAGAGCATAAATCACTGCTAGTGATTGAAAGTTGTTCCTAAACAATTTTTTTTCTGTGATATTGTCAAGAAGTGGTTAGTGAAGATAGATGGCTGTAACAGAGCAGATCTGGACTGTTTACATGTGGCAAGGTAAACTGAGCAAGTCTGACACTTCCAACATACAGCCTAGTGCTTGTTGTCAAAAGTGGGAAACTGTGCCCTGTAACTGCAAAAAGATAAGGCAGACTGGTAGTCATGTGGATGTGAGCTTTCACTGGGATTCGGCGCCTAAAAGCAATCTGTGATTCAGATTTATCTGTTTGTGGTAACTCCTGCAATGCTATATCTAGCTTTCAAGAAGGACACTGAAAATGAGAGGATTCAGAAAAAGCCAAAAGAATAAGTATGAAAAAGAAAAATCTTTTTTGTTAATACACGTGAGAAGCTTAATCCCTACCTCAGAAGGAGATATGAAGTAACTTGCTTACAGTCCAAAAATAATTCACAAAGTAAAGATAAAGTTAACCAAATATACCAGTAGAAGAACTATCTGTAGGTAGGATGGATTTTTCCATCCAGAGTGACTTTTAATTTAAAAAGTTAAAATATATATTTCGTTCTTTTCCAAAGGGAAAATTTGGTCATTGCATCTCTATTTTTAATGCCAGAGAGCTGTGGCTTGTGTGTTATAGATTAGATAGGATGATTAATGAACTTTTGTGGATTGGAGAAATGGCTGCAGTGGGATTAACATTTCTGTGATGGAAAGGCTCATCAGACCTGTCACGTTTTACAGGTGAGAGATCATCTCAGTGTGCCATGGGAAGTGTTCCTGTGTTAATAAGGGAGTCTGCCTGAATCTGTCTTGGAGTGTGTGAAGTCTTGTCTTACACTTTAATGAGGCTTTNGAGTCTTGTATAAAATCCAGACTTCTCTCTGACTGGTTGTTCTGGAGGTTGTGTTCTTTTTCTTTCTCCTGATGCTAAGAAGGGTTTTATATGAATTTCAATAGGGAAGAAATCGTTATTCAGTAGAAATGCAACAGCTTTTACCAGAATACTTACTGTTTGTTTTAATATGCTAATGTGAGGTTAAAATGTACTTTTATCCTAACCTTACTAATAATTCCAAATTTGTTTTTGACCATGTCTAGAAACTTCATAGGAAAGTATAGGTCTTTGGGGAGTAGTCAGCTGTTCTTTTGGGTGGGGTTTAGAGTTAGTGGCCTGGATTTACATGTTGTTAGAGGAGCAAAGCTATAAGTTCTATGGACCATATTTTGATGGTTAAGTGAGGCTTCTTAGCATAAAAGAAATGGCAGCTAGCTTATAGCCTTGTTTGATTCTGGGACCCAGAGCCTGTGGTGGGAACTGATACAGAGACTGAAGCTCAGTGGGAGACATCTCTTGAAATGAGCTGATTCGAGATTTATTACCCTGCTGGTGAGGTCAACTTACCTGTGATCTCAGCTGTTGTGTTCATAGCTGCATGTCACAACTATGCAATGCAAATTGTCAGGTAACCTGGGTTTTGTGGTGTCTCAGAACAAAGGGAAAGCACTAACAGGCCAAATGCAGAATTATTACTGTCATTAGTGATTGTTAAAAAATGTGCACCCCATTCTGCTGAAGTTGATTGCTTATTTGCATGCTTAGTGATATCTGCAATCAAATAATTCCCTAACAATTAGGATTTTTGCTGTACTCCTGGGAGAAGGCGTTGCTTCATTTTCTTCTGTAGTTTGCTAAATGGCTCAAATTGTTTGCAGTGGCTACACTTCGAAGATGTAAATGCAAAGGGAAGCTGTTTTTTTAATAGGCTTCTATCCTATAAATAACTCAGCTTAGTTCTATTTAAGTTTACTTTTTTTTTTCTGGAACATGACTTTATATAGTTGAACCGGTCCATTTCTAAACAAGGTATGAGAATCATTTGGTTATGTGTCTCCAATATCTGGTTCTTACGTAACTGTCTTCTGTAAAACTTTCTGGTTGTCACTGAAAAATGCTTTTCTGTTTATGATATTTTACAGGTTTCTGGTATATTTTGTAGCTTCAGATGAAAAATTCTGATAAGTTGTTGACTGCATTAATAATTTCCTCGGTGATTAAATATAGCATAACCATAAATGCCTAAGATTATCCTCAGGCCAAGTGTTTGCCTGATGGCTTATAATTAAACTTAGAAATGTGTATGTATTAAAAACAGGTTGTTGTTTTCATCTTGTGAGTGCTAAAACATGTTTTATGCCTTTTGTCTTTTAATATTTGGTGCTAGATTTTGTAACTCAGAGGTAGCAACCTGCTTCAAATGCTGCGTGTTGGAGATTACAGTAGTGATTAGGAGAGATGCTCTATTCATAGAAATGCCTTATTTTCTTCACTTCAAAGTAGTTGAAATTGCCAGTAGTATTAAAATTGCCCCTCTTGTTTCTCAAGTCTTTTGAGGGATCTCTTCTTGATCACCAAACCACCTACTGAGTAGGTAAAAAGTGATTCAGGATTCAAGTGAGCTAGTTTTCATGCAAAGTAGGGAAAAGATAGGGTTCAAAAGTTTCCATGTGCTCACATTTTTCTGCTGATTAAATAAGGATTCAGAGCAGACTCTGCATAAGTGTCCTAAGAACTCAGTAGAAATCTACAATTAATAAGGATTTCTTGTAGTCCAGTCACTTATGACAACACTTCTAAATGCCAGCAAGGGTTTCTAAGACAAGCTGTAGCAGGTTTTATGCTCTAGAAAAATTTCAGTTCTAAGTAAAACTCAGAATCCTGAGTCTGAATTCTTGGACCTGTTGAACTGGCTGATTGAGACATTAATGTAAATGTGTCTGTGGCACTGTGATGCTCCTATTTTCTTTGATTGCTTTTGTCTTACAACCACAAAAATGCTGAACTTCAGTGTAGCTCTTATCTCTTGTAAACAGCATGTTTGAGAAACTGCATTTCCCCTTAAAAGCATTGCTTCCTAAATCATGATTTCACAAATTGTGACTTTCATTTTCCTCTCACGGCAGACCAGTTCTTTTATTCCCTGTATGCTGATATTGCCAACACAAGCCCAGACTTCAGTCAGCTGAGTTAGGACTGTGTGTAAACCATAGGGACTCTGGAACTACAGGTGGAAACTTGACAGATGTGAGTTAATTTTTCATTTTTCCCTATGTCTCTTTCCTGAGTAATTGCAAAGAACTCAGTTTGTTCTTCAAAGCAGTGCAGATATTGGATGCCTTTCTTGGATTATCAATTAAAAGTGTGCATTTCAGGGCTGGATGCTGCAAGCCAAGAAACCATGGCCCACCTACTTCAGCACATTGCATGCTTTTCAAGAATGTTATTTTTATAGTCACAGACATAACTGAAATGTAAATGGAGGCATTACAGCTTAGAGGAGACATGTCTAACATGTTCTTCCTTAGCTACACCCAAACCTTTTATATTTACTTTTCTCAGAAGGTGAGGGGTGGATGTATTTTCTGTGTCCCATCCCTTGCTGCCTTTTAGCATTACAATACTCAGCATATCAGCGGACAGCAAATATGTACTCAACCAGAGGTCAAACATAAAGACTTTCTTTTATTCATGGTACTAGAAGGTAAATTGACTTACTTTTTATAAAAAGCTGATCTGTATCAGGGCAACTTTGCTCTCTCATGTGTTACATGCACTTGAACACTTGACTTTGAGGTTGCACTTGTGTTCTTGAGGCCTAAGAGCTCAATTCTCAAGGACAAGATGCCAGACCTTCGTCGGATGTGAGTGGAGGGTGGTGTTCAGGGAACTTTTGAACTGCAAGAAGCAGGAATGTCCTCAGTGAAAAAGACCAAAATATGGGAATCTTGAGGAGGTGGGAGCACTGTTGGGGCTAGTTTATTTAAAGGCCATCAAGCTGAAGATAAATCTGTCTTTGTCCTTTGATTTTTTGCACAAACATAGTGAAAGGGTAGTGACCAACTAAACATGCTGCAGGAATGTGTCAAAAGTAAGCATGCTGCAAGATCATACAGTGAAAAGTGGGGTTTTTGCCTCCTTTCTTCTTTCTTCCCCCACCCTAAATATAAATAGCAACTAATCTTATGGTGGAGATGGGTTTAATGGTGAATGTCAAGTTTTGGAGTAATACAGGTGCTTAAGATCTTTAGCGAGGTTAAAAAAAAGAAGTGTGAAAGAGGCTTTTGTAGTATATTTACCTGGTTCTAGGAACATTTGAAAGTGATTTCTTCCTGTGATGGCTTTAGTCCAGCTGACTCATGGCCTTATACAGCATTTAATTAAGACCACCTCTGAAATAAGTGTCCAATATCTGTTAAGAAAAAGAATACGATCCTCTTACAACTGAAAATGACAAGTAGGACTTTTACACAGAATATTTCCTGGAGAATGTGCTGAAGCTCTTCATTTGGATGGGGGAGGCATATTTGTTTGTAAGAGAAAGGAGTTAAAGTCCACTGAGAGAGTCCTCTGTGCTGTGAGTTTACTGCCCAGCTTGAATCTTAAGAAAATAATGGGCAGTGATCTTTAAAATGGGGTGAACTGTAGAACATGACAGAAAATCAAGAAGTGATGATGCTGCTGCTATTCATTCTTGCTGGAGGAAACTATTACCTTTATTCCTACAGATCTAGTTACAGCAACTGGTGAAAAATCCAGTGCACTGTAGTATTCCTAAAGTGGCACTCCAAGTAGACACTGGTGTTCTAGGTTGTGTCCTTGTGTTCTATTGGCCTCCATGAGGGCTTCAATTTTCTTTGTCACCTCTGTGTTGTGGCCTTGCTGCCTCTTCACTTAGTCTGTGCTAGAATCTTTAGTCCCAAAAGGGCTTTCATCTCCTTATGGGTGGAGCAGGTTGCAGTCATAGCAGTGTAATGCCTTGTGACTGGCATCTGGCCTGATACAGGGAATGGTTTGGCCCATGCCAAATAAATACTCTTACATAAGTAAGCATAAAGTTACAGTGAGGATCACATTTAGATACCACCTATTCTTTATTGCTCTTCTGAGGTTCATTTGTTCTTCAAGATAAAATTACACATCCAGTATGAAGACAGTTGATGGCTGAAAATAAATCTGTTTGCATAACCTTTTACTGTTCTTTGTTGCAGCTCTCAAGTTCCACTTACAAATATAGGAGTGAGGAATTCAAGAGACAGTTTTCTCATCTGCCAGACTCGGAGAGACTCATAGTAGGTAAGAAGCAATCACAGCAAAAGTCCTTGTCTTCTGTTTGATGATTTCAGATTACAGTCATGTCAAAGCATTTTGGGTTTTTTATGGCAAATTCTAACTACAGCTAATAACTCCCTATTCTCCTGGCTTTACACTAGCATGAGATACCTTCAAGGAAAGGCAGGTCCATACTCCTCTCCTCTACTGCCTGCTTTGTGGGGGAAAAAAAAAGGGATGTTGTTTCTGAGACCCTGTTAACTAGGTAGATCATCCTTAGCAAAAACTTCCCCCTTGCTCCCTGGAACTAATACCCTTGCCCAAAGCACCTTGATTAATGTGACTCCTGGGACTGAGTGACACAGTGGGTGGTTGTAATTTAAAACACTATTTTTCAGATGAATGGGAATGGAAAGAAGCAGGTGTCAGAGAATATCAATATGATGCATAACTTTTCTCAGCACTGAAATATTCCTTTTCTAGCTCTGTTTCACTCCACTGCAGCATCCAAAGAAGGCAAGCATGTAACCCTACATACTTTGCATAGTGATGCACCTTGTTCCCTCCTCTATCACCTGTGTTGTATTTGTGTAACAAATACACTGTATATTTTCACACAGAAGGGGCATTGTGACTGTTTAAAGTTCATCACTCATTTATGCAACTTCTAAGGAAGAGAATATTGACAGGCTGTTTAGTGGATGCTTGCAGTATGCCAGTAATGGCTCTGAAGCAGTTAATTCTCTCTGCCTTTTTCCAGCCTCAGGAGGCAGTTATCCTCTGAAATGCCTTCTGCATTTTTAAAATACTTTGGTAGGGATGTAAAACAGAAGGAAAGGATATTACTTCAAAGCATTGTTTTGATGTTTCTCCTTCCACTTGATTGATGCAGAAAGCCATGGAGCAAACTCTGAAGCACAGTTTCAAAGAGACTGTGTAGGATTTAGAGAAAGACTTAGTAATGGGTTAATCTCAATTTGTTCCATCAGAAGCAAAGCCACTACTTTTATAATTTTTTTTTACCCCATAAAAAGCAGTGTTTCCTTGAAAGGACTTTTTGCATCCTCCAAGCAAGGAGCTTTTCCTTTGCTTGTTGTAGAGAAACTTGGTACAGGCTTTACAGTGCTTCAAGAAGCCACTGCTTGCTGCTGATCATTAAAATAATTATTTCTGCTTCTGTTTTTAAATCAGCTGTTAAAAAAAGCAACTATTCCACTGTAACGAGCACTGTATGTAAAGATTATATAATTATATAAAATATTATTTTATTAAAAAGAAAGGAATTACTTAGTCTGTCTAAATGGCAGCTTAAAGGAGCCACTATAATTTGCCTAAAATGTTGTTTTCAAGCAACATATAAAGTTACTGGTTCTGAAAACTTAAAAGGAGAAATGCTAATCTCTTCTGTTTGTTTTGATATTCTCTTTTGTGCAGGTAGGTCAGAGTGGGGTTGCTCATCACTTGCCCAGTGGTGACCTTTATAGGTCTGAATCCTTTTCTTAAAAGCCACAGAAGTCAGATGCAAGCTTCTTCATAATGCTTTCCTCAAGTCCTTAACTTCAAACTCCCATTGCCTTCCTCTGTCAGCATTTTGGCATCTGACTGTTCTTAAACATGCAGTTAGAACTAACTTCTTTAGATTTAGGCTTCTGTAGTTCTAGTTGTAGTTACATCTCCAAGGCCTTATATATATGCCTCGTTCTTGTTACAAGACAATTTATTTCCACTTGATTATTTGAGGGGAGAAACACTAGAGAATTTTAAAAATAATAATAAAAGCTTCTGTAAATGCAGACACAGCTTGAAGTTAGGATGTTGGGGATTCCTGAACTTCTTGATATTTGAACAAGAATTGTATTTATTATGTTCTTCTTGTGCACAAAATCAAAATTCTGGCTCAGACAATACCAGATACAAAGCTATTAGATACCTAAGGGTAAAATCACTAATATATATTGCACCAATACATACATTCAGTGTATTTTCTATACATTAGGTAGCCCTCTTTAGGTTTGAGGTCCAAAAATATTTATCTTTATTATCTAGCAGCAGTATTCTGCAAATTCCTTTTGTTTGAATCCTCAGGCTCTGAAATTGGGAAAGGTCTCTGAGATTTTTAAGAAGTGTGACTATATCCTCTGCTCTTGTTCTTAATTAGCAGATATCTGATGAGGCGTAATTGCGTAGTAGATGAATTCTGTTTCTTGATAGGGATATTTTAGTCAGAGACATTATCATAAAAATGATAGTCAACTTCAGGAAATATCTCCTGCCTCAAGAACTGGATAGCTTCAATCTGCCTGTTAGTGTCTCACTCTGCAGATAGTTTTAGCTAGTGATAGTATCTGTTCAGTGGAAAACTATTATCTTACTACAACATGTGAACTACTGTTCCGTAGGAGTTGACAGTATAATCTGTTGTACTATAAAATGTTTGTGTATTCTGTTGTTTAGGTGCTTTGAAGTCTGACTAATGAATACTTCTCCCATGTACTCCTGGTCTTGCCTGACACCTCTTCTCTGAAAACCTTAGATAGTGCACAGGGGTTGATGGATGGAGTGCCGTCCTCACACGGATGTACCGTCAGCTCTGGCTTTGGGCTGTTCCCAGAGCAATGGTCTGGATGCAAGCCACTACAAATCTGCCTTTGTAGACTTCTTAAAAGTGAAAGAAATGGCTTTTTATTGTATTGCAATACTCTATTTCATTTTAGTTAACAGGTTTGGGTCAGCTGTGCTGCAGTCAGTGGGTGAGTAACTTGTTCTTGCTCTCTGTACACAGATTACGCCTGTGCACTCCAGAAGGATATCCTGCTGCAAGGACGCTTGTATCTCTCGGAAAACTGGCTCTGTTTCCACAGCAACATTTTCCGATGGGAGACCACAGTAAGATCTCTCAGCTCACTGGAATCCCACCTTTTCTTTGCCCTATCCTATCAGGATATGGGATTAGAGTCTCTCAGATCTCATCCTGTCAGTCTCATGCTAGTAACTCTGGGCTGCGAAGAAAGAGCCTGCATCCCTGAGTGGAAATGCAGATCTGTTTTCTGTACAATAAGAATAGAAGTGGAGGCAGTTGAATTCTGAAGTAAGCCTGCTTAGTCAGTCATTCAGCATAAGAAGTTTAGGAATTATGCTAAAGCTGGCTTTTCACATTTCTGGATGACAATTTGCCTTTCCTTACCATGCAAAGTTGTCCTCTAAAGGAATGTAACACACAATCTCCTACTGTAAGTCCTGGGGCATGACATGGTACGTGATGATGCTCTATTCAAGAACTCTCCAGTATTGAACCTTACTTGACTTAGCCTTACCTGTAAATACCTGCATCTAAGAACAGCTGAAGGGAATTGATAAATGACTTCTGCAAGTTCTCATATTGTGGTCTGTGGTTTTTGAGCAGTATGAGCAAAGGTAGATATTTGTGATATGTTGGCCCTTTATTTCTGTCAGATTAGGTTAATGAGTTAAAATCTTTCATTCAGACAGTTGTATCTGCTGTAGAACTCGCATGAAGCAGTGAATAAAAAAAGGAAGCTAACCTAGCCTACAGAGGATGGACGTGTCAAAATGTTCTGTGAACTTAAAGACTGCTTATAACTTAAGTTAGTATCCTACATTTGAGTGCTCTGAAATTCACAGGACAAACAACAAACAGCTTGTGTATTTAAGAGCGTGAGGAGCTGTAGAAATAGGTAACTGAAAACCAAGCTTACTTTTGTCAAATAGATTTGATGGTTGAATGTTTTCTTATTTTGGATGTGAAATTAATTAAAAAATAAACCCCTTGGAATTATGCCCTTGAATATAAAAGACTGTTCAAAGACTGACTGGGGTTTTTTTTTTAACCAAAACAGCATCATCCTGGTAACCTGTTTCTGCCTGTCTACCAGAGTGATGTCTTCAGCAATACCTTTAGGCAATCTGAGCTCATCAGCTCAATGGTAGAGCCAAGTTTGGGACCTCATTAGCAGGCTGTGTTGTTGCAAAGAGAGATGGAGTAAGTGGAGAACGTTCTGCTCACACAGGAAAAAACAAGTTAGAGCTGTATGTTCCTCCTTTCTCTAAGCTGAATGGCAGCACAGCCTTATATTCAAGAGAAGAGGAAGGAAAGGAAATGGACTGGAAGGAAAGGAAAAGGAAAGGAAAAGGAGGCTGGAAGGAAATGACTTCTTGCAGCCAGTCAGACCATGTTCTTCTAAACAGAAACATTTCAACTACTAATATACAAGTCAAATGTGCCTAGGCAGGAAGAATTTCTTGCAGTGACTAGACTGCAAATGAAAATGGATTGTATGGTAAACTTCTGTGAAATTACACAGTCCGTTACCTGATCTTTCTCATCTGTGTCCTGCTTTATGTATAGCATTCTCATTGGGATTGACTTTCAGATCTGTGATTTGTGTTTGTTTGGGATTGTGGCTGGAGGACTGGAAGAAAAGCAGAAAGAACCACTTATTTCCCTAGTCCTAATGTGAAAGGAGATGACTCTTAAGTCACCTCAGCTTCTACCTTGAAATGCTTGCTGTTAAAGCAGCAAGGGGAGACAGTAATTGCCTTTGTGATCTCATCTGAATTACATCCTGGGGTTTGGGGTTAGTTTGAGTTTCTCTTGCATATTCTGTAACTTTGAACTTTTTAGCTGTAAGTTATTTTTAATATGTCTTGTTACATGTGTTTCTGCTTAGATTTCTATTGCTTTGAAGGATATCACTTTTATGACAAAGGAGAAGACTGCTCGTCTCATTCCAAATGCCATACAGATAGCAACAAAAGGAGAGAAGGTGAAACTCTGGTTTTAAATATGTCCTTGCTAAATGATAGAGTCCAGAACACAGCACTTCTTCTGGTCTATATTTGAATAAGTAACTTCCCTGTCAAACGTTTAAATGTGATTGGGATTAGAAGGCAGACTTAGGTTTGGTCCCTGTACATGTTTGCTTGATAATTCAACTCCAGTTTGGCTGCAGAATCTCTTAGAGGTGTTGATACAGTAACCAGAAAGTAAGAGTTTGTCTCACCTATTCAAAGGAAAACTGAAATTCAAAGCATGAATTCAGAATGTATATTCTTCATACTGAAAAAATATCAGAGTCACTGGATTTCAAGTGTTCTTTGAAGAAAACTACTGAAATCAAAAGGACTGTGGTGTCATGGGTTTTGAGTAATGGAGAAATTTACCTCTGAACATGTGCTGGGAAATGAAGTTTTTGAGTGTGTGTTTGAAAAACTGAAAAGCATGATGCAGTCTTATGTGCAATACACTGTGATAAGTTCTTCTATAAATGACTTGAAAATAATAATTCTTGGCAAAGAACAGAGCTTTCCACAGTGAACCTGGAGCTGTTCTTTGGGAAGCAACTGTGATTCATCATATTTGGCTGTTCCCTCTCAATTCATCCAGTATTAACTTCCAGTGACAAGGAAGATAGACCTCCTTGCTAAAAAACCGCAGCTTTCCAATGGGAAGGATTTTAGCACTTGAAATGATGCATATAATTTGATCTCCTATTTTAATTATTTTAATTTCACATCATCATGTGTGAAAATGTTAGTAAAAGGCTTATGTGGCAGAAGAATGGAAATAGCTCTGGCCTGTAAGAAATAGGCATATGTGTTTCTGATTTGTTCAACCTCCTGTGGGAAAAATTTGAATGTGTTTAGGTTGAGGAGGAGCTCTTCCTTTATGCCAAGGGTAGTTACATGGCCAGAACAGCAAGTGTCTTCATATACTGTGTGGACATTGGGGAACATACTCTTACTCACTGAAAGTGTTACAAACTGTGGAACCAGAGGAATATGACCCCTAGGTTTGTTGAATGTGAAATGAGGCAAACTGTTACTGATAACCTTGGGTGTTCAAGATACAAGGAAGCATTCTGGGATTCTTGAAAATAGCTACATGTGAGCTTATTTTTTATCTTGTTTTTCTTCTGCAGTTTTTCTTCACGTCATTCAGTGCAAGAGACAGAAGCTACCTCAGTATCTTCCGTTTGTGGCAGAATGTGCTGCTGGATAAGGTAAGCTTGTCTGCATCAATACCTGTAGTTAAGCAACCAAATTAACTTTTCCTAATGTAGACAGATGTGCCTCTGGAGAATAAGAGACTTGAAGTTAGCTTTTTCTTTCTGATTTAGAATTCTAATCTGATGTTCTGCTTTGGTTCTTTGCACTTTAGATTACAGATGAAATTCTCATTTTTTCCTTCTCAGACTGCCACCTACAACTCTGCTGTTGAAGGAGCATTTTGTCTTTGCATATGGGTTGCATGCTTCTCCTCACTATGAGCTCAAGCATATGTTACTAAATTTATATGCATTTGCTTCACATTTTCTATGCCTAATTTGTGATCAAAAAGATGAGGTTTTCTCAGTGAAAACTTTCAAGGAAAAAGGCCAAAACGCCTTCTCAGATAAGTTAGCTGAAACTTTGCCAGCCAACTCATTGCAACTCTGCTGACCTTGAATAAATGCAACAAGGCAGGCTGCATGATATGGAAATGTATTTTGGCTAGTTAGCTTGATTTATATTGCAATTTGTGGATACTTAAGCTAATCCTTCTAAAAATGGACTTAAACTTTTGCAGAACATCACAGTAAGAAAGACAATTTTTGTAAACTAATTCCTTCCTGTTTGTCTCTCATTGTTTAAATATTTTAACACTGTTGCAATTACACACCGAAATATCCATATATAACACTGCAATGATCCTCAAAGGTTTAAAGCTGTTGTGCTACTTACACATAGTAGCTACACTTTTTTCTTTTTGTTAGATGAATTTTAGGGCAGACTAGAGTCACTTTTTGTCAAAACAAGCTGAAAATAAAGGGAAGTGCTATTTAAGGCAAAACCAATGTTTCTTGCAAATCTCTTGTCCCTCAAATCAAATACTATTTAATTGTAACTTCATGATCATCTTGTCTTGAATCCAGCCAAGATGTACTATGTCACCTTTTGACTGAAATGTGCAACTGAAAGTGACCTTGCTTTCTTTCATTGTGCAGAGTTTGTCAGAAATGGCACTTATGTTATTCAATTGATTAGTTTGTGGTGTTGGAGGGTCAGTCTATGGACATTCAGGTATACAAACCTATCCTAGGGCTAGAACAGAGGTAACAAGCTTTCTACTGTTCAGTATTAGTTTTTCTTGTGTGTTTCTTTTCTGTGACACTGAAATGAGTGTCATATCAGGATCAATTTTTCACTTTAGAGCAGTAGCTAAAGGATAGATAAGGAAGCAGGAGGCATGGACTGAATGCAAGATGAGATGAATTAAGCCAGCAGGTTTTAGGAACTGGTGCATTTGAGTAGCTTGGGAACTATCCTTATTATTTCTATCAAATCATGCTGTTAGCTTGCTTGCATCCTCACTGCAAGTATGTTAAAAGATAAATCTGTTTATGAGAATTTCTGCTTGGGGTTCTCAGTTGTAAAATGGAGTGTGGTCACGTGGTGTATGTGGGGCTTTTTAACGTAGTATGTTTGGAGCTATTATTGAAACAGGATTTCTGTCAGGTTGAGCTCCTACTTTTGAAATGTAGTAATGGCTTCTGGTTCTCTGTCAGAATGTGTTTGAGTCACCTGTCAGCCTTCTCTATGGTATTCTTTACTAGATAAAGCTGTAGAGGGGCACTGTGGAGTTGAAAGTAGAAACTGAAGTTGCTGGAGCTGGATCCAGTGACATTACTAGAATGGCAGCTGTCTACTGAACTAATACTAAAAGAGAGCCCTTGGTGTTTTCAAGCAGTTTTGCTGTTTTCTCCCCACCACTCCAATGTCAGGAACAGCATACATTTGGAAAATGTCTCATACACCTGAAGCCCTGCCATGGTATGCAATGCCTGAGTATGTGCAGTTCCGTGTTCCTGGCTTCAGTGATCAAAGGAATGGCATCAGAATTTGTAAGGCTTTTGACAAAAAAATAATCTCAGTCTGGAACCAGTTCTAAAAGGAGATGGTTTTGCTGTTTCGTCTGCAAACAGCTAAATGTTTTAAAGCCTGTGAATAGCTTGGTTATAGTCTGGAGCACATCTGCTAGACCTGGATATGACATCCAACTCTTAAACTATGAAATAAAGTTGTCATCAAAAGTGTAACTGACTATAGGTGTCACAGTGCTGGTTTGAGCTGCCTGATGGTGAATAATGCCCAATTTTCAGGATTTGGATGCAGGGGACTGGAATTACATTTGCTTCAAATCATGTCTGTGCAGAGGTAATTTTCAGTTCCTGGCCTTTTCAGCACTTCTGGGCATAGATTTTGTGCTGTGAAGCCTCACCTTTGAGGAGTGGCTGGTCTGCTTTACCTGATATACCCTCAGCTTTCAGCACCTGCAGAACTTGTCGGTGGGGTCAGCATCATACCCTTTCCCAGATCTCCATCTGGTGGCCATTCTGCCTTGTACCGCCCAAGTATTGCCTGTCCTAGGTGGTTGGACAAGTAGTCCTTTGACAAGTCTGCCTTTCTATTAGAAATAACTTTCTTGCACTGTGCAAGAAAACCAGAAAATGGTTACATGCTATTCTGTGCCCGAGTTTACTTCATCCATCAAGATGCTTTCCCCCAACTTTGCACCTCTGCTCTGACAGAACTCCCAGTCCCCTTTAGCTCAGTCACAATTCTGCAGCTCATAACTTCTTCAGATCTTGCTCATAATATACTATAGTGTGTTTGGTGCCCTTCAGCTTCAGTTCCACTGTGAATCAGTGGGTACTTTCCTCTTATCATGGGCCTTTCTTAGGCTTTTTATTCTTTAAATGTCCATGCAAAGACTTCTTTCTTTGAAGAAAACTTCCCCTTTTTTTTTTTCTATCCCTGTTGGAAAATGTGTGCAGTGAGTCTTGTAGGCTTTCACCTTGCCATTGTTTTTTAAATGATCCAGCATCATGGAAAATCAGGAATCATTAATGCAGGTCTGAAAGAGACATGACACCGGTCTTGATAAAACAGATAGCTGCTTCCACAGCCACTGCAGCTTTCAATAATACTTCAGTTTATAGAATCGGCCAAAAATCCTGTTTTGCAGGGGGCTTTCCAGATTGGTACAAGAAGTTTATTTATGGTTTCTATTGACAATAAGAACAGGGCCATTTGCAGTTTTGCTTTATTTTCCTAAACCTTATGGGTGTCAAATATCCCTCAAGTTTAAGGGAGAAGGAACAAATTAAAATGTAATTAGGCAGGTCATTCAAATCCCAAACAAACACAGCGCTCCTTATTTCTAATGGAACAAGATCTTAACTTAATCAGTCTCAATTCCCATGAGTCCTCTGTCTTAGAGTTGGATTTATTTCCCTATTGTTCTTCTTATGCTTTGCTGGGTAGAGATTTGCACCTGTCTCTGGAGACATTGTAGCAGGTAAGTCTAGAGGTGTGAGAAGGGGCCAGAATTTCTGATCAGCTGGGCTTCTTGTTGCAAAACATCTCTTTGGACAGCAGTTCTGCCTTCCCCAGCAGCTTCTCAGGGAAGGTTGTGAAAAGAGAGATGTTTATTTGCACCTTTGTGTACAACAAGATTAATTTAAGACATTAAAGAAGGCTTAGTTTGATTCTGAGCTTCATGTTTAGGCAATTAGAGGGAGAGTTTGCTGTTTCCCTCCCCTATTCTGCAAACAATCAGTGTTCTGTATCAGTTGCCTGGCAGGAGTGTGGTGTATGGTGAAGGTTGTCTCTTTAGTCATGTATGGCATGCCTCGTTCTTATTTCTGCATTTGTCCATAGAAGGTAAAAATCATCAGCTTTGCTTCTGTCGGTGGTATTGTGTAGTATTGCTTGTGCCATGACACCCCTTTGTCTGGCATGAAGCAAAGTATTGATGATCTGTGCTCTGCTTGAAAAGACAAAAGTGTATCCCAGCTGCTTCTTGTAGCCTTTGTTTTTGTATACAAAGAGAACTGAGGAAAAACCCTGTGTAGACCATCACCTTGAATGGGCAAAGTAATTCATGTTTAGATTTTGCCTTTCAAGCTTCAGAGCTTCTCTAAGCTGTCCTCTCAGAAGCAGAAGTCTGACCCAGAAAATTTATGCCCTTCTTTGCTTTCAGAACTGACTCTTTCTGATACAATAAAGCAAGTCTCGTTTGATCTTGGCTTGTGACCATTAAGAACTTATTATATCTAGCTGAGCTAGGAATAAATGAGCAGAGTGCAAGAATCCTGTTTTAGAAGCAGAAGTTGGTAACATTGCTTTTATAAAACAACATGAAGCAGCTTTATAGATTCCTTTATAGAAGCTGAAAAGCTTTTCTGCTTTCGTCACACTATTGATTTGCCCGTAGACAGAACATACCGGTGAATTTAATTAGCAACATTAGCGCTGTGCCATTATGACTGGGAATCAAGGCATTGGCAATATTGGGCAACAGAAATGAAAATCGCTTTGTTTCTGTCTTTTGATTCCTTGTTGGAAGGTGTGCTAGCTAACAATCCACCTCAGTCGTATTTTGAAACCATCTGATGCCCGCCCCTGTTTTTTGGCCATTTAATAAGAACAGCTTGTAGGTAGTTGTTTGTGGTTATACGTTTATTGCTCCAGAAGACAGAATGCCTGGGGAAAGTAAGGCCAGCTGTAAGTGGATGTATGTGTTTCACCACTGCACTGCTCTGTAGTACAAACCCCCGTGCAGAGGGAGGCTGGCATTAGCCGCTATGACCCTTGCTTTATAGCTGTGTGTTTTGTATTTTAATGTTTACTTTGCCCTCGCTAGGATTAAATACCTTGAAACTGATCTCTGCCAATAGGGTGCTTGTTGCCAGCTGCTTTCTGAAAAGACCGAAACCGTGTTGTGCTGTAAAATACCCGGGGGAAAAAACCCTTCCTCGTCTCCCGAGTTGTGCTGTTTGCCCCGGCCCTCGGGGGAGGCCGTTCCTGTGCGATGCGGTGCAGTGCGGGGGGCGAGGGGGCAGCGGGAGCCCCGTGTGGCCCGGCCCGGCGGCGACGGCCGAGACTGGCTCTGTCCCGGCCCGGCCCGGCGGCGGCAGCCCGGGGAAGGCGCTGTCCCGGCCCCGGCGCGGGCGGGGGAGCGGCCCCGGCCGGGCCCCGGCGCCGCCGCCCAGCAGGAAGTGGGAGCGCGGCGGCGCCGGCGGCGGCTCCCGGCGGGAGCGGGGCTGTCCCGGCTGCGGCGCTGCCCGGCGGGACGCGCCAGGTGGGTCGCGGAGCGGGACGGGGCGCGGGGAGCGCCGGGGCGGCTGCGGGCGCGCATTTACATCCTGCGTGCGGGTCAGCTCTCCGGGTCTGTCTAAAATTGCGGGTACTGTAACTAACACTCTACAGGTGAAGCAGGCAGGTGGAGAGGATCATTTAAAGGCACTTTAAATAATGCATGGGTATTTAATGTCATCATTTCATGCAAATAGTAACACTACTTGTGTTACTACCTCATTAGCACAGTCTTGTTCCCTTGATCAATATGGATGGTGGCCGAGGCACATTTTCCGGTGTGGTGTCTCCTGTTTTAAGATCGCTGGTATTGCTCTCTGAGCTCTATTAAATATCAAAATCTTTTATTTTCATTCTTTCTCTCCCCCCCTCCACCCCCTAACCCTTTACGGCTGAGGTGGACTTTGAAACTCATTGCTTACTTTGCAGATATGAGTGTGTCGTACTACTTTCACCTCCAAGCTTTCCTGACGATTTAAGTGAAATATGTCTCAGTAGCTGTGGGCATTTGTGGAACAGGATAGAGATATTGTAGAGAAGGAGAAGACTTAGCTAGTGGTGAGTCAAGGGAATGCTGAAGAAAAGTAACAATTTTTCATAAAGAGGATGCTGGTGGTACAAAGTGAGGACCTCCTGTCCCACCTTGGCAAAGTGGGCAGTTGGCTGACCTAGACACTAGTGTAATGACTGAAATGCTAGCCTCCCACAATTTGTAAAGTACTCTGAGCATCCTCAGGAAACAGGTGAGTATCTATTAAGCAGCTTGTTTGGAATCAGAGGTGCTTACTTACCTTGTGCCATATCAAGTGAAGTTCAAGAGGGAGGTACCTTGAAGATGTCTGTGAAAATATTGGTGACCTGTGAAGAAGCAAGTTGTGGCTACAAGTGTGTGTTTTCTTAAAATGATGTTTTTTCTTATGCCTGGTGTTATTGGTTGAACAGCAATGAGAGTATGAGTAGACAGGAGTACAGTTGCCCAAAATGCTGAAACCCAATCTCGGAACGTGATACCTGAATGCTTTCGGTCCTTGTCAGAATTGAGGTTAAAGGCTGTGGCGTAATTCAAACTTGTTGCTGTTTTTCCTCCAGTGCCTTACTGTCCCATACCGTGGTTCTTGACTAGCTTGCTTTCTTTCAGAGGCTGACCAAGCAGGAATTCTGGCAGCTGGTGCACCAGAGTTATGGCTCCGAGCTGGGCCTGAACAGCGAGGAGATGGAGAGCTTCCACTCGTCGTCTGAGGACAACGGGCAGTCTCGGTAAGGAGAGGCTGTACAGCCTCTTGAAACACCTGGGGAGAAGCAGTGTCTTAGAAACTAAAGAGCTGCTGTAGCTTTACCAGAAAGGTTGAGCCTGTAGTAAAAGGAAGCAAAGGTCTGAACTGTGTAGACTGAGTGTGCATAAAAACTTGACTCTGTGGATTTTCTAAAATAGTAGCAGTGCAGCAGAGGCCCCTTAGAGGAGGAGAGAGGAAGACCTTGTTCTCCCTGGATCTGCTTGGGGACCAGCATGGGGGAGCTTAAATAGCAGCCTTTTCACATGATGGTGCCTAGTCAGCACCTGTATGCCCTTCAAGAGTTTGGAAGGTTTGAATAGAATGGAGCTATGCTATGGTTCAGACAGTTTTTTCTTCCCCTCCTCTGTGGAGACTGAAATACTTATTTTACCTTGTTCTCCCGATATCTGAGATCTTAGCCTATTTTTGTGTTGTCCTCAGCTTGAATTGAGAAACAGGAATAATAATATAATAAGCTGGAATAACTGTAATAATAATGATGTGGTTTTTTGAAAGAGTTGCCTTGATTTTTTTGAACAGATGTGACCTGAATAATGACCTGCCAGTATCAATCTAATAACAGCACTTTACATATCTCTGTGTAAATAAGTATGACTCTACCAAAGTGAACAATGTTACTTATGTCCCTTCAATCCTGTGTTATCTGAGTATGTGGGAAAAGTGTTTTGAGTTCATAACTTCAAAAGATGTTCTATTAAATAGTTTCTGATTTTTTTGGTTTGATTGGTTTTGATTTTGTTTTGGGTTTGCTTGGTTTTTTGGGGGTTTTTTTTGTTATGTTTTAGTTTTTTTCTGTTAAAACGTCGCAGCTTTGCAACTTCATAACAAGCAATGCAGAAGAAAATTATTTTCTGACACTTTTTTAAAACATTTTCTTTCCAGATTAATTATAAGCTGTATCTGTTTCCTCATTTCCCACAGCACTCACTTTCTTGGTTTTATTAACCTGATGATCAGAAGCTGAATCTTCTGAGAGGTGGCTGGAATGAGGAAAAGGGCTGGATATTGATGAGCTCTATGTGGGAAGAATGACTTGGTAGTTTATAATGTTATCTGAACAGCCGTGTTTTCAATGCAAAAATCACGTGAGATGCTTTCTCAGATTTCTCAGTGCTTATCGCTCCAAAGATATCTTCCTTTTTGGTTTGGACAGATCCAGCATTTGTGATGATTCTGGAGAAAGGGATGAAAAACTACCCAAAATGATTGGTTTAGTTCGTGAGCCCATGCTTCAAACAGAAGGAGAGTCACTCAACAGACACATATTGCCAGGAGTAAGTGCTGACACAGCCTTTCTTGCTGTTTGTAGCTGATAAACATGTGCTTAACTTGTATAACTGTAAGCATAGCATGAATGGAGATGTAACTTCCAAAGAAGTCTTTGAGGAATTTGAAAATGAGCAAAATCCTGTATAAGAGAATACTGTTGGTGTGAGTTTCAGCAGTGCTCTGTCATGAATTCACTGCACGGCCTGGCTACAATGTTGAGGCTTATGCCCTGATCTGGTTTTTGTTTTTCCTTTAAAAACAAAATTTCTTGGTTTTTCTTATCCAGTTCCCAAGAGGATCATATTTGTGTTTTATCCAAGTGCTTTTTAAATAATGCCTTTTTCACTTCCAATGCTTTCTTGCGTGTGCTATTTGTCATTTAAAAAGATATCTCCACTTATGTTACTGTCTCTGCTATACGTGAGGCTTATTAAAGGGCAGTTACACTTGTTATCCTTGCCTTCAAAGGTCAGTTAATTTGCTCTTGTGAATATATGAATTTTTTTTTAATACTTCAGAAGGAAGGGGTACACCCCCACACTTGCTATAATAAGGATTAATTTTACCTTGATGCCTTGGGCTAGTACAACTGAACAAGCATGAATGCCTCGCTCCTGTTCATTCATGTTGTATGAATTTGTGAATGTGTTTGGCTGGTGTGAACAGCATGTGTGTTAGTAGTGATATCTGAGATGGGCACAGTTACTGGGGCTCCTGTGTGCAGCTGTAGTCCTAAAATGTTGCAGGTATTTTCTCTTGGTTATTAGATATCCCAAAGATCTGGGAAAAGAAAATAAACCACTAATGCATTTTTTATAAGCTTCACTTGGGCCAGTTTTGCTTTGGAGAATTTGGGGAAAGAAGAAGGGAGATTATTTTAATAGTTTTTACTACCCTGTTAATCTTCTGGCTTTTGTCACTTGCTAAAGCTGATCTGGAGGTTAAGTAGAGTTTAAATAGTTCTGCCAAAATCCAAGTTAATGGCTAGAGGTTCATATCCAGCAAACAATATTGGTGTTTCTCAGATGTTAAAAGCTTAGATGCTTGAGTGATGGATATTCCTCATGGAAGCCCTAGCAGTATAAAACAAGATTTTTGGAGAGTTGTAAGGGAGGCCTGAGAGGACTGGGGATGCTGCTGGAATTTGGACTGTTTGGGATAACTAAAAATCTACACAGATAGCCTTAGTTTGGGGAAGTCTTATTTGTGCAAGACCAAGCCATTTAAAAATAATTGCTGTGCCTGGAAAAGAAGCCACACCCTAAGATGTCTCTTGCAGGTGCTAAATCTAATTCGGCATCTTGGTGAGGAGGAATGCCTGGGGGTTTGGTCTGTAAAAATTCCAGGATTCTGCCTTGAATAAACTGCCTCTGAAAAGTCTTTTAATTATAGTGTAAAAGTGCAGTCTTGATAAATGTGTTTCAGGGTGGCTAAAATGCACAATGATTTTGTTTAGCTGTATGTGTCACTTGGCATTACTCAAGAATGTCGATGCTCTCTCCAAAGCCCCAGGATTGCAGCATATTTTGTAGAACCACGAGGGCAGGAGGAGGAGGCAGTAGTGCTTAGAATGTCTTTATCAGAAGCCATCACAGTGATGACACAAAGCTCGCTTAACCACCTTCTGAAGACTGGAGGGAAACAGGCTTAAGCTCTCCTTTACTGCTCTGATAGACAAACTTAAGTCCCAAAGCTCTCATAAGAGGAAGATCTGAATAGTGGAGGGGTTGGGTCTAGTGTTTGGCCCATCTTGAAAAAAAAATTGTTAATGGCTGTCTGTAGTTGATTGAGGAAAGTCTGTGTCACCAGTCATGACATCAGTCATGACTCATCTGCCTCCCAGTACATGTGAATGTGGGAACCACCTTGTTGCCTCTTCTTGCAACCATCATCTTCCCTCCACCCCTTGTAGGGGAGGCCTTCCAGTCCCTGATCTTGCTGCTCACAGGCTGAAAACCAACAAAGCAAACAGAGCTTAGCAATACTGGACTAGCCCAGGAGATAAATGTACGATAGAGAATAAATTATGCATCTTTAGTTCCAGCTGACAGATCTTAAAATCTTCAGTGTGAAAAAAACCCAAACGCAAACCAACCCAAAACCCCACTAAGTCTGTGTTAAACTCGATTTGTTATTACAAAAGCCCCAGCTTGAATCTCTTCTTCCATGACATCATGAAAAGCTTTTTTTCCTAGGAGCTGTTGCTTTTGTCTTCTGACTTGAGCCTGGCTCTCCTGCTCTGCTCATGGCATAGTGGGCTGCTTTTACGCTGCTGGTGGGAACCCCACTTCACTGGATCCCTGATTGTTGTGAGATGAGACTTCCTTGGGTTTGTGCTGGATCAGTGTGTCAATTTTTAGGTTGTTCTGTCCCAACTAGCTCCTTTTTGACTTCCATCCGTATTGATATTTTGACACTTAATGTTGGTTCTGTCCTAGATCCTGTTATATGACTGAGTATAACTTACATGGCAGGTTCTCTCAATAGAAGCATTTGTTAACTGATCTTTTTTTTCTGATTCAGTCTTTCTTTTTAATTTTTTGACCCTGAAGGGGTACTTTTGTCTGCTTATTCTGCAGTCAGATTTATGCCTGCCTCTGTTTTCTAGCCACCCACCTCCTAATAGCCCTTGGTTGCACAAAAAAGTAACAGGTTTTTATTTTGAAAAAATCCAAGAAGTACAGGAAGTACATGGTGACAGTTCAAGCAGTGGATGCTTTTGCTTTCTTGAGTCAATGCTGAATAATCTTTAGGGATGATAGTTTTGCAGATGAATCAGAACAACTCAGTTGAGGGTTCATGATCATATTTGCTATGGTCCACGCACTGCTCTTCTGGGGGCTGTGCTGCTCTTGATCCCAGATGTTCCACAGGTGGCAGAGGGGCCTTGAGGAGAGGTTTAGAATGAAAACTGGTGCAAAGCTGGTAGCCAAGCTTTTTAGGTGGCATTTTGAGATGCACCAGCTTTGTCTATACAGTTTCCCTGGAGATTTACTTCTCTAAGTGTGCAATGGCATATATGCTTAACTGACAGTTCTTGTTTAAGGTTAAGAGCTGCATCATTGATTCAGTGACTGATGTTCAGGGGGATTTCCTTCCTGCTTATATATTGGAGATGGCAAATGATACTCCATTGCTTTGTTTGTGAGAAGTAACATTTTATAGATAGGATGGCTCTAGACAGTATTTTAAAACTTCTTTTTTCAAAGGGTGATGGTGTCCTACAAAATAAGAGCTTTTCAAATATGTAATTGGGGTAACCTAATCTTGCTGAAAGAGAAGGGCACCCTGCCTATTTCAATGTGCTTCCCCTCTGGGTTGTTGGACCCTTGCTAAACTGTTAGGAAAAAAATAACCTGATGAATGCAAAGTAAATCTGTGTAAAGTTGATGAATTTGTAAACGCTGATGTCCGAGCACGCAAGGGGCCCAAACTGTGCAGGTTGGGTGCAAGGGGACTGTCCCATTTAAGAGTGCTCTTGATACCAACAGTACGTACAAATAAATCTGTTCCTTGTTACCAGGGTTTAGTAAAATATTTAAGTAAAGGGAGGAAAAGTTGGCTAGGGTAGAGGAACAAGGGGGAAATTAGTGCTTGACTGTGTGGTAATTGAGCAGATAGAATTGTGGCTTACTTTGTATGGCTGTCTTTTTTTTAAAGTAACTTTCTCTTTTTTTTTTTTTTTAATGGTCTCTGATTACTGATATTTTTTCTTCTCTTGGTTGTTTCAGGTGGAGGAGACCCCAGCTGAGAAGCAAATGAAGAGTCCTCTTCCATCTTCAGAAAGAAAACCTGCTAAGCTAGTTAGGAGCAGGTCTTTAGAAAAGTCCTTGGACCTTAATGAGAATGAAAATCTTCCAGAGAAGAGCAGTGCTTCAGATAGTGAAGAAGGTAAACTTCTTAACAGTTGGGATCTGTAATGCAACATGACTTCGGTGTTCCATCTCACTTGTAGAGAAAGTTAGAGAGCTTTCTGATCTTATGAAACTCGTGTGCTTTCTTGTTTCACAGAATTGCAGCAAAAATATTTTTTCAGTCTTAGTTTCTGGAGGGGAAAAAAAAAGTTGTTGGGTGTCTAGAATGAAAACTTGTGGTTTTCTTTCTCACTTTTGGTGGGTAGAGAGTTGCTAACAGCTTAAAGTAAAAGTTTCTTGACAGCAGGATGGTGTTAATTTCAAAGATTTTTTTTCCTTTGTTTGCATTCCTTGGAAACTGAGGGGAAACATTTCAGGCCTTTCTTAAGTTTCTGAAAGATTCTGCCACCCCCCCTTCTTTACACCTATACTTTCTTAAGGCTTATGGGCTTCACTGTTATTGGTGGAGTAAGCTGAATTTACTGAAAGCCCAGGGAAGACAACTTCCCAGCTTTCAGGAGAGTATTGTGCATAATCTGAGGATAAAAAACCTTAATGGATATCTTGCAGCAGATTACACTCTCTGTGCAAAAAGGATCTTAATGGATCCTAATATACCAACCTCATAACTCGTATCTCATTACCCAGTACAAGACAGAAGAAGCTCAGGTACCTGGATGACAGACTTGTGCTGAGGTCTGTGGGTGCTCGTCCTGTGGTCCCACAATAGCCCCTGACAAGTTCTCACTTTCTGTGGTGAGATTTTCACTTACTCTGGGGAAGTTTTCTGTGCCAAAGGGTTGTAGTTGTTCAGACAGCTCATTGAACTTTGGTGGATATTCTGTAATATTTGAATCTTGGATTCTGTAAATGCCTTTAGAGTGAAACGTGCACAACGTGTATTGGTTCCAAGGTTATATGGTGGTGAGCAAATAAAAGACAGCAAACCCCAGTAGTAGTACTGTGCTCAGTAGCAGCTGTACATTTCTTTCATGTGCAGAGAGAACTTACTTCATCGCTTGTTGGCAGGAATAGAACAGTTTAGTTAAGTGAGGCCAGTTCTTAATCTCACTGAGAAATTTTGTGTCTTGCCATTTCAGAGTTGACAACTGAAGTTGTTTGCAGGTGTCATTACAGGGAGATTGTTGAGGTGTCCAGGAAAGCTTTCAGAGTTATGGATTGAGTTGGCTGCCTTCAAGTTGTGATTTTTGCCTGGGGATGTGCTCATATTCAGTTAATTTTGGTGTTGCTTCCCCATCCTGCTTCTGTGTTGGCTTGAGTTCAGATTCAACTCTGTGTGTCAAGCGTTATCATTTTTGTGAATATACCTACTTGAACAGGCTGTTGTTTATGCCATGCTCCTACACACTTAACAAGCTTCACAAATTAATTTACTCTTTCACAGGTGTATCTTTTAGAGCAGCAGAAAGTTTTTGCCTTTGGATGTTTTAGATGCTTTGCAGCTTTCCTGTCTTCTGTTACTACATCTCTCTTCGGTCTCTGGAGTTTATTTTTTGTGGCAAAGGTCTCCAGTGAAACAGATTAAAAGGTAGTCCTGTTGTCTTTCCTGTTGCTAGTTCCCTAAGTGATAGCAGTAAATATTCCCTGTCATGCCTGCATTAGTGATGTTGAATAAATAAGGCATATTAAACTGGAGATGTCTCTTTAATAAAAAGACAACTGACTTGATGCTGCTTTTCTTATTTCTCTTCCCTTTCCCCAAGACTTGCCTTTTTTTATTCAGAGCAGGATTTTCTAGACTCACAACATTAATCTTTTCTCTCAGAATCTTCATGCTTAGAATTTTTTTCTTCTGTTTCTCTGTCTGTTTTCTGTTGCAGTTGCCCCACACTCTTACAAGGTGAATTTCTTCATGCAAATGAAACTAGCTTTCCTACATGGCAAAGGTTTACCCATGCGATTAATTTCTCTTGTGTCCTCTGGCTCATACTCAGGCTGCCCATGGAGGTGTCCTGGCAAATAAGGTGAGGGGCAAGCTCCAGACTGTTGTTCTTCACAACATTAATTCCCTTGTCCTAAGCAGTTCTCACCTTGGGGATGAGGGATCTGCATCCCACTGTGCACCACTGGCCTATTGACCTGCATCTTGGTGTTTTTGTCCAGTTTGATAAATCAGTGTATAAATCCTGAGCCATGACAAACTTTTGGCTAAGCTAAACATTAATATCTGCTAAACCTTAATTTTGAATTTCAGAAAATAGATTTTAGTTCAAGCATAGAATACGTGTTTCCAACACCGGGCCAAAAGATCTTTATAATTTCCTCAAGACCTTGTAGTATATAGGGTAGTTTGTTTGTTTTCCATGACCATGTTCAGCAATGTGAAATACTTCAAACAAAGAAGGGGTAAGCAAAATGTTGGAAAAATCACATTTTTTTTGCTAGAAGGCTCTACTTTATACAGTGAGATCACACATTTCTGTTCTCCTTGTGTAACATGACAGACTTATTGTGTTGTTTCTGTGTGTACTAATAACCACCTTAAAAGTGTGCCCTGCAGGAGAGCATAACTGCCTGCACCGTGGGGCTGTAAGATGGGCACAGCAGAGGCTTGGCTGCCTGCAGACAGTGGTGTATAGGGCATACAGTGTTTGAAATACAGGATAGGTGAAATTAGGTTCAGCCTTGTGTTAGTTGTCTCCCTCCCCCCGCCCCCGATACAAACTTTTGGATATGCAGTGTATGTAATGAAGAGTAGCCCTGTTATCTTACTGGCATTTTAATCAAAATACTGAAAGGATATATTTTGTTGAAAAAAAAAATTATTTGCTTTGGTGTTTAGAGGATATATGTTTGAGTCATCTGGAGGCAAAAGGTTGTGGGGATTTTTATCTTGTGAACTGGGAAAAACTAGCATTGTGATGATACTTAGTAGCTCCCCAAGATAATTCTGTAGTTAGTCTTTAAAGTATAGGAGAGTTCTCTGAAATTGCTAATGCAGTCTTTAAATAGATCATGTCTGGAACATGTTCACTTCTGGTTTTATTGGTTTTATTCACTTGATTTCAGGTGTATTTGGTTAAAAGCTTCTACCTACATATCTTTCATGCAGCATGTATTTTTCCCCATTCCCAGCAATATAGAAAGTGCCAAGATTTGCATGCAAACTTTTTAAAAATCCTGATCCTCCCCCAACTCTCTGGAGTGGAAAAATCAACCTTCTTACTAATTTGTTTGATAGCCTCTGCTCTTATCAGTTCAGCTTTCTTAATTTGCTTGTGGTTATGTTTGGTTTTTTGCTGTTGGTTGTTGATGGGAATTTTAATAACCATGCTTTTCTTACTGCCCCTTCCCCCTCCATTTTCTTTCTCTTTTTTTTTTTGCACTGCAGATGTCTTTAAACCTCTGCCATCCCTGCTGCATAATGGTATTATATTCAAGCATTATTTCACAGCTTGCCTTGCAGTGATGAAAATGACCTTATGAAGTGCAAGGCAGTAGTGGGGGAGGGAATAGACATGCTGTCGTTAGGCTGAAGCAGGACACTCTGGGTAGTGTGTTTACTTCTGTGTTTTTGGGTCCCTAGGGATCCTTACCTAAAGTAAGAATAATCTCATGTTCTTTTAGCAGACAGCTCCAATTCAGCTATAAATGCATTCAGGTTAGGAGAATTAGTGTTGATAATTGTATGCTGCTGAGGGGTTTAGAACAGCACTGAAAGTGAAGGAGTTAGATTGATATCTCTGTATTTGCACAAAACATTTTGTTAATAAAGAGCATTTTGAGCCAGTCTTAGGTAAAATGCTTCATGTTGCCCTACTGTCGTGAAAAACAAAGGCAGATACAAGTTTACCTACGTGAGTTAAAACAAATGTAACAGTAGACAAACGTGAATCTTTACTTGTAGCAGAGATAAGTGGTTAAAGGTGCCTGGTCTGTTCAAATTGCAAGTGTATAAAGTGTACACTTATTCATTGCTATGCTACTGTTTGTGCTCACTGCTTCATCTAAGGATTTCTACGGATAAATTTTGAGCAGCCCAGATGGAAGTGACTTGAAGCATGTCAAGCTTTTGGTGTATCCTGCTACTTGGTTCCACAGCTGTGGAACTCACAGCAGCGTTTATGCATACATGCACCTTCCAGACCCATTGTCCAAAAAGTTTGCAGTTTTTCTGGAGAACAGCTGTTTGAATCCTAGCATCTAAAGTAGCTGATGGGCCTGATATGTATCCAAGGTTTACATTGAATTTTCTGAAAATTATGTGCTAACAACATTTTAAAAAACCCCAACCCTTTGTTTCTTCCAAGAGCTGAGAAGGATTGTAAATAAAAAAACATATTTCTTAATAGATACTCATGCACTTGGCACTTCATTGACTATTAGAGACACAGTCATATAGTATAGGTAAATGACAGGAAGTTTTGTATAGACCTGTGGGTGTTCCTTCTTCAGACTCATTAGAAAGAGGACAGACTATGTAATAGTGCTTGGTAGCAAGATCTGCACCTTAAGGTCATAAACCATGGGCTTTGTGCATACCACACATTGCCCTGGCTTACCAAATTACTTTGCATCAGCAGAAAAATAATAGCTGTGCTCAGGCATTTCAGGTGAACCTGAAGTTCAGTTGTTTAGCTCAGGCTCACTGGGGCAGAGGTAACTTGTGTTATCTCATGTTTGCTAAGACACATACAAATAGCTGACGAAGCTGATCTGATGATTATCTGGTGGCTTCATCATGTGTCTGAGTCTTTATTTTATTTTTTTTTTAAGTGGTACCAGAGTCCTTGGCCATGTCAACATCCAGCTGAGTAACAGTCAACCACAGTAACTAGGTTTGAATTGCCTGGTGTCTGACGCCACGTTAGCTGATGCATGTGGAGGAAGTGTCAGCATCAGTATCTGAAACTTCCTGACTCTTAGCAAAGGAGAGGATGTGAGGAGTGCACTCTGAAAAGAGAGATCTGTAATGTTGAGGTCTTGTTAAATGAGATCAAACTTACAGTTCACTTGGCCTGGCTTTTGTTTGAGTTAGATTCAGCTGGAAGAGGAAATACAGTAAGCATAAGCTGAAAAACTCGGGCTGAATTTCTGGCTTCCTGCAGAATGTTTCAGCACAGCAGAATTCATATTCTACATGTAATGACTGCATATTGACTGGTTAAATAGGCCTCTTGAAATGTATGTTTGCTTTCTGTCCCATCTCATAATTGTGTGGAATTACAATTGCATAAGCAGAACACGGCATGGAGAGGAAGTCATTCTCTTATGCAAGCACAAAAATACAGCACTCATGCTTCACTTTTGGGGTCCTACTTTGAAGCCTGAAGAGAGCAAGGAGAGCTTTTTTGGAGGCAGATGTTCTAACAGGCTTCTAGCAGGCTAGGAGCAGCACTAGAGAGGAAGTCTGCTCAGTCAGAACTGGTTTCACTGGGGACTGCTGTGGTTGTTCAGTTGGTGCATTTGCCTCATCAATAGTGACTGCTACCAAGCCAGTAGTGTTTTAAGTGCTGTAACCACAGCCTGCAGGCAGCTTGTGAACTACAGCGTGATATTCAGTCTACCCTTGCATTTGTGGCTGGCACTGACCTTATCCTAGCCCTGAGATTCATTTGTATCAGTTGAAAGTTTGGCCATCCTGACTTGTGTCTGTCTGCTGCAAGATTTGCTTTTGGGCTTCTTGTTTCATTTTAGTGATGTATAGTGGTGGAGGGGCTTGTTTGTCTTGCTGATAATTATAGTTTAGGATTGACTTGTTTCTAAAGCATAAGTAGATTGAGTCGGGATTGGCACAGGAAGCTGCTTGCCCTCCAGGATTATAATTCTATCCCTTATCTCTTGCAAGTGTGGCTGAGACAACCACAAAGCTGAGTCATGCCAGCAACCACCAAGAAGCAGAAATAGCAAAGATGAGTGCTGCAGCCACAGAATGCTGCTGGGGTTCTCGGTGGCTTTGAAATAGGTGATGGCATTTGAGCCTCTGTGCATTTTTGGGGACTGCAAAATGGAGCAGGGTATCCCTTGTGTTCTGTTACAATAGGTATGGAGGGAAGAACTGTTTGGGAGTCTGACAGGTCCCTTAGACTGTGGACATTACCAGTATTACAAATGTTAAAAGCAGAATTCTGAAACCAGCCACAAGAAGAAAACTATTACAGTTTTACTCTCCTTCTTGCTTGTCTTTTGTACAATAGACACACATATTAATGAAAATTATGCTTTCTTTCCCCAATGTTTCTTGCAGGATTAGTAGAATACTGCAGGCAAAATTAAAGAGATGGTACCTTTTGCTGTTAATTTATGAGTTTGCACAGGGAAGGGGTGGTAGTGGTGTGTATTTGAAAATCAGTTCTGGACTTTGTTCCTGAAGGCAACCTACCTACCAAATCATTTGCTGCTGCTGGGTTTCTCCTTACTGGGTTTCTGAGAGTGAGAAACAAATGCTGATGCAAGCTTGGGAAGGATTTAAGCTGTAATAATGCTTAGAATGCTATAAAGGTTCTTTATAATACAGTTCTTAACCTGATCTCTCTGTCTTTCTTAGCAGTGAAGGAGACTGTCTCTGACAATGATCTCTATGGGAGACTTTTTATAAACAGAGTTTTCCACATCACTGCAGACAAGATGTTTGAAATCCTTTTCACCAATTCTCACTTCATGCAGAGGTTTCTTAATTCCAGGAGTATAGTAGGTAATAAATTCTTTTCCCTTCTGTTGGTTACAAGCTACCCTGAAAATTTTTACCTCTGAGAATTGCTAAATAGGGCTAAGATGGATTTTAAGTTTCTCTTTGCTTTAAAAGAATTTCTAAGGCTTTAAGTTTCACTATGAGAGAGAATATTTAAAGCTAGACTATTGTTTCCCTAGGTATGTACATTTTAGAGTAAAAACCTCATTTCGGTGCATCACAAAACTGCACTTTAATGCCTGAATTTTGAGTAGGTTATTAAGTTGATGCATTCTGTGGGGTAGTTCTGATTACATTGTGTCCTGGAAATAGTGAGATTTGTATGGCTGGTACAGAGGCAAAAATCATTGCATCCTCCTAAATGATACTCACAGGCTTTAATTTTCTGGATGAGTAAATTTTATTCACTGAGACCATAAGAACAGAAAATTAAGTCAAAAAGGGTAATATTTATTCAGTGTCTGCTTAAAAAGCAAAGTGGCAAAAGCTTTTGATAATGCTAAGTGAATCTATTCAACTTTAAGCAAATGGGAAATGACATATTTTCATTTAATTGCTTACTTTTTTCTCCACCCTCAAATCTCTTTCAGTAGATTCAGGCTCATCTATTCAGAGCTTCACCTTTGTTTATTAGCAGACTACATGGATATGGTTTTTCCTGGGAAAAAACCCACAACTATTTGGAATCAGTTTTCTCTCTTTCCCTCTACTTTTGTTCTCAAACTGTTAAGACATGATAGGGCAGAGATAATGCCCTTCAGGTAATTTTTTGTGAGATTTTGCATAACTTTTCATCTAGATGCTGTATCAACCCCTTGGAATAGAGACTCCAATGGTAATCAGTTGAGGACTTTGACGTACACTGTAACGATTAACAATCCACTCTGTGGGAAGTTCACGACTGCAACTGAAAAGCAGGTACTGCGTGCATTGTGTGTCTGGTGCCCTTTAAAGCAAGGGACAGGTCAGCTCTGTGGTCTGTCCGAGTTCTGACTGTGGATTAAAGTTCAGTGAACTGAATGTGCATCTGCAGTTTAAGCAGAGCATCTCTGAGGGTGGCTTGCTGTCTCTCTCACCATTACTGAACCACTGCTTATTAAATGAGAGAGGCTTTCTATCTTTACGGATGGCTGTAAACTCCCACAAAACTTGTGGGGAAAAGTATTAACATCTCTTAGGAACTGAGGGGGTAAAAAGGTGCAATTAAAGACTTTCAATGTCTATTTTTGGGGTCCCCAGTATGAGAGGTAAAGAGCCTAACAAAGGGCCACTAAGATGATGGACTTGAGCGGCCCATGTGAGAAATGGCTGAGAGCTGGAAATGTTCAGCCCAGAGAAGACTCAGGGGCATCTCAAAATTTATAGAAGTATCTGAAGGGAGGGTGCAAAAAATTCTGAGTCAGGCCCTCACCATCAAAGGCCACAGATTTCAGTGGTGCTCAGTGACAGGACCAGAGGTGATGGACACAAACTGAAACACAGATGATCCCTTTTGAACATCAGGAAACACTTTTCTCACTGTGAGGGTGACTGAGCAGTGGAGCAGATTGTCCACAGAGGTTGTGGTACCTCCTTTCTTGGAGGCACTGGAAAACCACCTGGACATGGTCCTGGGCAACCCACTCTAGATAGTCCTGCCTGAGTTCTTGGACAAGACAAGCACCAGAGGTGCCTTCCAATCTCAACCCTTCTGTAGTTCTGCTTTGGGAAAGGTCTCAAAGACAAGCTGTGGTCATGAGGCAGTGGCCAGCCTTGCATTGCATCTGGTATTTGAGGTGGCAGTGGGGAAATCCTGCTGCTGCCAATGTTGTCTCTCACAGAAAGCATCTTCTCATTTCCCACCCCACCTATACTTGATATTCTTAACTGGTTTTTAAAGCGCCTCTTCAGGATTTCTTTCTCCTTGAGTTCACTTGGAGTTGGTTGGTCCAGCCTAAGGAACTCAGGCTGAAAGGGGGGTGGGGAAAATTTGTGTACCATCAATATACCTTCTTAATTTTATTTTCTTTTATGACAGATCCTGCATAAGCAGAGCCAGAAAGGTCAGTCTTACCAGGTGGACGCTGAGGTCCTGACCCATGACGTCCCCTACCATGATTATTTCTACACTGTGAACAGATACTGCATCAGCCGCACGTCCAGTCACAAGTGCCGGTTACGGTGAGCCGGGGGGGCACACAGGGGAGGGCAGAAGCCAAGGGGAGGATGTTCTGAGTTGATTATTAGTTAAAGATCTGCCAGCAGCAGAGAGAATGTTGGGTTCTCTTCTGAAAAATAAGTTTAGCTTATTTCTTGTCACATGTGTGCTGTGGTTGGATCTCATTAATGCAGTGAGAAATTAACTGAGATGTTGACTCTGAGGTACAGAACTCATCTCCAAGACTGAGCTGGGTCCTGACCAGCCTTGTGTTTTTGAGTGCAGCTGTGTGAGTGGGAGAAGTTGGAAAAAAATGGAGACGTTTTATTAGAAGGTTTCCCAGACATCCTTACTAAGGGCTGCAGAGGAGAATGGTTTCACAGGAATGTGCAGGGAAGATGGAATGTACATAATTTTGCAAGGAGGGTACTCAAGTGAACTCTGTCTAGATATGGAATTTCCACTCCCATTTGTTGAAAACATTGGTGCTGTCTTTAGTAAGAGCTTTTATCCCAAACTTAATCAGTATTCAGGAAAGGTTAGCAAGCCTGGATTCTATTCTGGTTAATCTCAGGCTATAAAACTACTGAAAACTCCTTCTCTACCGGGAGAAGGAAGGAAGGTCTTTGAAAGACTGCTTTGGATTTTTTTTTTAGTGAATCACTGTTCTTCTTTGAGACCTAGACTTGTTTTTTCTGAGACATACGACAGCCCTAGGGTAAGAGCAAAAATCTAGGTATACATGGTGCACAGAGCATACATGAGCAGAACAGAAGGCACATGGTGATGTTACAGCTGGCCTTACTAAACTGTTCTTAAAATGGCTCAGAAAGTCTGTTTGAAAGGAGTTATTTTGTTATACCATACACAGTGGGCTTACATTGATTTGAAAGATTACTTAAAAAGTTGAAAAAAGTGTATTCTGGGATGGTCAGTGATTTTGACTGAAATCAAGGACTTTTGTCCTTTATGAATAGCTTTGGGACTCACTCCGTTATTAGAAACATCCCTCTGAAGGACTCTAGTCCAATTCTTTTTTATTCTGGAAGCAGCATTGATTAGCTTGACCTGAGGAATACATGGTAGGAATGTCATTTTCCCCTCTGTCATGCTCACAGAAAGACAGATTTTAATTTCTGTCTACTCAGGATACGATGTGAGCACTTGACGTATGAGTTGTGATAAAGAATTTCACCTTCTGCTATTGTAGTGCCCCTGTAATATATCATGTGTACACATACAAAGTAAAAATCACAACTTTATTATCTGAAGCCTGAATTCCATTTTAAATGTGTGTTAAAATGAGAATGCTTCAGAGGGTAGAAGTCATTTGGTAGTCTGAGTCTGAAGGAAAACATTCCAAAATGTTTCCCATAATTTGAACGTTCAGATTTTGACGCTTTAGCTAGAGATGTTGTCTTTGCTACTGTCTCTCTTGCATTTTTTCAATGAAAGTGCTGCCCAGCTGGAGTGATGGCAGTTCCAGTTGGTATCTCAGATTTTAGACATAAGCTGGATGCCTGCTTCTGATAAGAGATTTCTGCTATCGCTGTGCTGCCTAGAAGAGCCCTCTTCCATTATTGCATTTCTGTTTGCTAGGGTTTCTGCAGAAGTGAAGTACAAAAAACAGCCCTGGGGCCTTGTCAAGTCTGTAATTGAGAAGAATACCTGGGGAGGAATACAGGAAAACTTCAAACAACTTGGTAAGGCATTTTCTTCTTTGTGCTGGAGTAAGGAGGCTACCTTTGCTATGTGTGTTTGTGTCTGTCAAACCTGGCTCCTCGAAGAATAGCTTGAAAAAAAGGCAACACTTAAGCAATCTTGAAGATGGAACTTCCTGTCATCAATGTACCTGCCAGTTCCAGGGTATGAAAGAAGCCTTGTGGCTAACAAGGGGCTCTTGTATACCTGGCTGTAATTGCTTTCAGAAGGAAGCACAAGGAGCAGCAGGAAAGCTGTTATTCTCAACTGCATGTGCTTATCTTTTAAGAATTTACTTGATTGTGCATATGAGAAGAGAAGCAGTGGCCCTTGACAGGCTCTATGAATGTCTGTTCACAGCCTGGCCAGCCACTGCTGCAGGCTCACAGTCTAACACAATTCCTAGTCTCAGTCTAACGGTGTCGTGAAGTGCTCTTCCAACTGCTGTCTGACATAGCATTGAACAATCCTGCCTGGGCTGAGTGTGCACCACCTCTGCAGAGTGTTCCAGGTGCCCTCTAGCAAATAGGACAGGGTTGGAGGTCAGGGTGTAATTTGCCAATTACCTGCTTTAAGTTCATATACTGGAAGGTGTGCTTGTTCCTCTCACTGCGACCTTGTCTATCTCACAATTTGTCTTCAGCTTTCCAGCTTTCTTTTTGACAGTTCAGTAACCTTATTTTTTTCCACTGCAGAATCAGATCTCCTAATGGAGGAATATGCAATTAATCAATCTATAGAAGACTCTGGGAAATTACTTGCTCTGAGACGAAGGCGACGCACTTTACACCGGGGTTTGGCAGAATCACTTCCCAAACGCTCTTCCCAACATTCCTCTGGTGACGTGGGAGTAGAGTCCCAGGGCAGCTTAATAGGTAAGAATTTTTTATATCAAGTGGTTTCCAAAAGCTATGTTCAAGGAAGCATAACTCTTAAAATAGTGCAAGAATAGCACTTGTGTATATATTACTCTTGTCTGTGGTAGCAAATGTTTTAACAAGTTCAAGCTTCTTCAGGCTTGCACGAAGTAGATTTGGAGCATGCATGATCACTTTGATCATGAGTATCTCATGAAATTAAGCCTAATATCACCTTCGGTTTTAAAACAAACAGAAATCAACCAAAATCTTAAATACTGCTCTGTATCTGCAAAGGATTGAAAATGAGATTGGATCAGGAAAAAAAATCCAAAAAACTGATTGTTGTAAAGTTTCTGAAAAATTGCTTTTTTCCTTCAAATAACTGCACACACAGGTCATGAGTTGATTGAACTTTGCCACTTGCGTCTTGGCCTTGTCATCTCAGTTTTGGTTATTTATTTTTAATGTTAAGAAGTCTGTTTTCTATATGCTTTTGTAATTTCTGGGTCACTGAAGCATTTCTTGCAGTTCTACTGCCCTTAGGCATGACATACTTGGCCACCAGCATATACAACATTAGCGTCACCTAGAGAGATGAGGAACATCTGTGCACTAGTTTGCACCAGGGAATGGTGGATTCCATGACAGAAGTTGAATTGTAAGCAGTGAGGTAGGAGCAAGTACACTTCCCTAAAGAGAGAGAGAACACTGAGTATAGGTAGCACTGAGAGAATATCTGGATCAGCAGCATGTGTAAATGACTCTTTACCTATGTGAAATTGCTTGCTAATTACTTAATTTTACTATTGTTGCTCCACCCAGATGAGTGTGTCTCTCAGTGTACCTTACAGCTTTTATGTGTGTCTTTTGTCCAGGGCAGGATGTGCAAAGTAAATTATACTTAAAGATCAGTGTGCCCGCAGTGATAGGTGCTCAGTTTGGAGAGAACATGCACTCTGTCCCTCAGTGTCTGATCCCTGTTGCCTGATGAATAGCAGATGGCCGCTCAAAAGGCTGTTTTCAGGACAATAGATAAACCAAGCCAGTAAGGATGGGACAAGTTACAGGAAAATGTGACTGACACTGGTTATCATAAAGATGAATGTGAGCAGGAGAGAGCCACTTTGCAGCTTGTCTCTGCGGTGTGTGACTAGCAGCACATATTCATGTTAGTAATGGATGGACTGCAACCTTCTCAGGCTATTCACATTTAATGTGACCAAGCCCCAGCACTATGTTCTCCCCAGCACAGTGGATAGGGGGAATTCTGATGGAAGAGCCTGACTGTTGAGCCACCTTCTCAGAGATAACTGCAAAAATGCCGTGGTGAATGTTGGAGGTGATCCTTTGTACCTACGTGACCTGATTTTTTTCCATCAGAAGCTGTTGAGCTATTCCGTGTGAAGTGATGGGCACTGGCATACATCTATCTGCAGACATCCTTTAGGAATGCTCTTTAGTACTTTTTAACCTCCTTCTCTCCCATGTCCTATAGGAAGAAAAAGAGATGCAGTAAGTAGGACCACCACCATCATTGTAGTAATGAGTGTCTTGTAAGTATTCACTTGCATTATTAAAATGTTGCTTGACTCAAGCTCATCTTGGTTTTTATCTGTATTTGTTCCTCATTTGCATGTTAAGATTGCATGTAGCATGATGAACTAATTTGAGTGGAACATGTGGGTATAGAAGGGGAATGGATTGACTTGGAGATGACATGCAGGATGGAAATACTGACTTGTCAAACTAGTCTACCTTACAGGTTTTCTTAGGTCTGATGTTATTAAAAAATAAAATCTAGAATCTACTAATTCCTAATTTTAAAAGATCCAGTAAGAGATACTGTTATTTGTTTGCTATTATCCAGCTTAATGGTAACTGCTAAGAATTGTTCAGATAGATATTAATTTTCAATATAGTGCCCAGGATTCTGGGAGGATTCTGTTTCCTTACCTGTCTTTAGTCACACTCTTGTGTTTGTAGCATTACAACTGAAATTGTTACAAAACTTGATTTTTGTGCTTTTCTCACTACAGTTTGCTGCTCTTAGTCTTGCTGAATATAACACTGTTCCTCAAACTGTCAAAGATAGAGCATGCAGCCCAGTCCCTTTATCATGTCCAGCTTCAGGAGGAAAGCTCTTTGAAGTAAGTTGAATTCACAATCTTTGCTTGCTTTCTTCTTCATCTTATGTGAGAATCTGATCTCTAAAGAAATAAATTATAAACGATGAAATTCAGTGGCAAGTTTTCAGAAGAGGCTGGGGCTTGCTGTTCTGTAGTCTATGCTGAAATCCAGTGACATGTCTGACTGCATCTTGCAGTAATAAATTTATCCTTTGACAAGCTGTTTTGGGAGAAATGTTAACCTTAGTTTGCATTTATCAGCCTGCTGTGACTCATCTTCTGTGAATATCATAGTGCTGATCACAGAACCAAAGTGTTCATCCTGTGTGAACCAGCATGTTCTCAAATGGAATGTTAAAGATTCATTTAGCTTTTTAGCTTCTCTCTGTGAGTCTCCTACTAAATCTCCTCTCCTTCACAAACTTCCATGGTAGGTGCCTTTTGTACTCAGACACAGAAAGGTGTTGCTTCCTCTTAAATACAGTATCAACAAAAAAGTTAAAAACCACATCCTGATGCTGAGTCTGGAAGGGCTGTGGGGATCTCCCATAGTGACCATCTCAGAACTGGTTAGAGCACCTTCCGTCATAAGAAAGATCTTGCTCCCTGAAGTGTGGACCTTATGTTGTAAATGTAATATGAGCACAGTTTTTTCTTTGTGGCTGTTGCCTGCAAAAGTCTGAGGTACTAGCTTCAAGAAAATGGGGATTGGAATTCAACTGCAGGCAGCTTTTTACGTGGCTTTTTTAACAGGATGCTTTTAGCAAGGGCAGAGCACTGGTGACAGAGAAGAGTTGCTTTTGAAAAGGCATTGACGTGCTTATTTCATGTTTCTGATGTAATCTCAATCTTTTTCAGCATATCCCCAGAAATTGTATCAAAAGAGGAGATACCTCAATATGATAAGGAACAGGTTAAACACGTGAAGGGAGTTTTAAGAGACTCAATTGAAATGCTTGAGCAGGTAGGTCTGAAAATCTTTCCTGGTAATGTTCTTGTTTCTCAACAACTCAAGTTTTCTCCCTTGTGTTATCATAGCTTTTGTTTTGATGTGGTCTGGTGCTAGATAAAGTTTTCTTGATCTGTTTTGCCCTAGGCTAGAGTTTAGTTAATAGGCAGTGCTTATGTTTCTGATGTTTTGGGTTGCTTTGGTTTTGAATTTTTCTTGGAGGGTAAGGATTGGTTTGTTTGTCTGGTGAGGGGTTTTTTTGTTTTGTTTTGATTTGGGGTTTTTTTTGTTGGTTTGGGTTTTTTTATTTGATGAAAATGTAAGTACCCCATAAATTTTCTCAAACTTGTCAAGCGCTTAAGATGTGTTAATGGAGTTCTGAATCATGACAGAGCAAA
This sequence comes from Cyanoderma ruficeps, assembly GCA_008694505.1. NCBI lineage: Eukaryota > Metazoa > Chordata > Aves > Passeriformes > Timaliidae > Cyanoderma > Cyanoderma ruficeps. Next base: position 6,186,435 of record VZDJ01000090.1, on the reverse strand, counting down.
GACTGGAATATTTCAAAACAGATTCCCTTTTCTAAGAACACTCATATTAAGATTTGTGAAGTGTTTTCCCATCTTATTTTATGGGGTTTCTTCATTCAAGTTTATCCTGGCAATTGCTCCCCACTACTCTTCTAGATATTGGCAAGGGCTTCAGATGGCATGGGTATCAAGGAGCCACCTAATCTCCAGTGAAAAATAAATAATTTCTGTAGACCATATGTATCTCAGAGGCTCCCTAGAAGATAATCCTCCTTCACAGTAACTTAAAATTTCAGGGTCTTGTATATTACAGACACACACATGAAGAAAGAAAGATGTTGAATACTGATGTTGTGTGTCTCTGATCCTGAAGTCCATGACTGTTAAATCCTTACAATCCCTAAGCTGAAATTTTGACTCAGTAACTGAAGGACAGTAAACTCATGCTTTAGTTTCTCCTTACTACTCAGGAATGTTCTGATTTTAACTTTATTTATTTAATCTTAAAATGCGATGGAATAAATTACTAATTTAGGAAAGCTGAAGGGGGAGGTCACATGTACCTTTTTCCATCGTTTTCTCTTTTTTCTTCCATGTACTAAAGGAGGTTAGAAAAAGAAGCCATTTTTATAGTCCTTGTTTAGAAGTGTCTATGCATACACAACTGCTATTAATCTATTAATTAACCACTTTGATCACAACTTGAAAAAGCCTGAGTGCTGGAAGTTTCTTTAGCGATGAAGTTTTCTGGTTTCCATGCCCTTTTTATTTTCTCTGCTCACTATCCAAACAATTCCTAATTCTGAAGTGTTAAGTGCTTTTTGAATACACAGTGTAAAAAAGGAAAAGTGAGAATTTAGCCACCTTTTTCATCAGAATAACGCTTTTTGTCTGGAAGAACTGACACATCTTGGTGCTTACTTCCTTGTGTTTCCTGAGGGTTGTCAATAATCTAATCATGTTTTGTGCACCAAAATGCACTAGGAGGGCCACAAATTAAAAGAAAATTCATGTTGTGCTGCCATATTCCGTGGAGTATTTGCACTGAACATTATCTGTGGCTAAAAATGAGTGGGGTGGTTTATCTTCTGTGCTGTTGTCTGGTGAGGTGTTAAGACTTTATCATCCTGGACTGTTAGTATTTATAAACTCTACAGAGTGTAGCTGTTAGGAGAGCACAGTAAGCAAACTGTTTATGGAAACAGGGAGGAGGAAATCACATGAAATCTCTGAAAGAAAAGGAGGGAGGGAGACTTTATTTTCCTGATATCACTCACCCATGCAGGAGACTGACTTAAGTAATTGGTGGGGGGATGATTGTATTTTCACAGCTGAAGATTTCCCTTTCCATGCTCCAAAGAAGCTTTGACCACTTGAACAGGACACAGAGCAGCAAGACTGAGAGTTAATAGCCACATCAGCTTTTCATTCAAGATGTCGGAAGAACAGATGTGTGTGTGAGGACTTGTGGGGTAGGGATTGTAACTGTCTCCTCTGGACTCTTTACTGTTTAGCTCAAAAGCTGCACAGAATAAAGGTTTGTAGAAGAAGTAAGTCGGGTTCTGCATTGCCATAGCTTGGCAGTCTTGTCTCTCCTGCCAGCCTTCTACCCTGGGGAGTCTCAATTCCACACAGTGCAGAGCTCTTGGATCCATCCCATGGTGAGTGAGCGAGGGCAGTTGTACTGCTGGTGAACATATCTGAACATTTCAGACGGGGAAAAACACCCTCAGCAGAGAAGTGGGCTTGTCTCGTATGAAATTGCAGCTTTTTACGTCAATGTAGAAAATGACCATCAGTGAAGAGTATTTTGGAGAGAAAAAAAGAACGTTTAGTGGATTCACAGCCACAGGATCTTCATAGGCTTTTTTTAGCCATGGGGACCTTGTGAAACAAGTCACCATCTTAAGGATAAATATGCCTAAGATTAATTAACAGGAAAGGGTTTGATATCTCCTGCATACTGCAAGCTTTGGCAGGCTGCCTTCTGCCATATGTTTCCAGCTCTCCCAGAGAAATTTCAGCCCTCGGTGTTTTCCCTCCATCAATGGCTGTGCTTCAGTGCTTCAGCGTGGTGTGCCCACTGATGATGAAACACCTTTTCATGTGCTTCAAGTGTTTTCTAAGCAGGTTGAGAGAAAGAAGACGAACACAGAAAAGATCTCCAAGAAATCGCAGGGGCCCCCTCCCTCGAGGCTGGGGCGTGTTTGGAGGGCAGCACTGGCTCGGGTGGCACTCAGCCCGTCGGGCAGTGGTGCAAACGCGGGTGTGGGGTATGGAGAGGGGGTGCAGGGTGGGTTTACAGGTGCGCGGGGGAAGCTTTCCCGGGCCGCGTGTCCAGCCCCGCGGTCCGGGGGCGGGGGTGCCCGGTCCCCGGGGCCGCCACCTGTTGCGCCGCCCCTTTAAGGCAGGTGGCCCCGCGTGACGGCGGCGCCGCCCCCCGCGCGCCCATTGGCGCCCGCCGCCGTCAGGTGGACGGTCCGGGCGGGGGCGCCGCCCCCCGCACACCTCGGGGCGCGCGCGGCCAATGGCGGGCGGGCGCTGCGGCGGGGGCGGGGCCGCGGGGGCGGCGGCGCGCGCGGGGCACCTGAGGCGGCGCCGCCGGCGGGAGCCGCTCCCGGCCCCGCGGGAGGGACGGGGCGGGCGGCGGCGATGGAGGAGCCGCTCTGCTGCTGCGAGTACGTGGACCGGCGGGGCCGGCGCAACCACCTAGCGGCGTGCTGCTGCGACTGCGAGGAGCTGGACGACGGCTGCGACAGGTACCGGCTCCGCGACCCCCGGGGGCCGCCCGACTGCGGGACCCCTCCCGGCGGCGGCGTCGTCCCCGCGGGGCTGCCGCCCTGAGGGCGGGGGAGGCGCGTCCCTCTTTCCGGGAAACTTGTTGGGAGAGAGGGAAAGGGGAGCGGGACGGGGCAGGGACAGGGGGCCGGAGCGCGGTTGCTCCCGTGCCAGCCGGCGCTGTGCTCGCAGGTGGCTGACGTGCAAATCCCTACCCCCGGGAGCGCTGGAGAGGATCGCCGACACCATCGCGGACCGGCTGCGGGTCCCCTGGTTCTCGGGGGCCGTGAAGATCAACGTCAGCCTCGTGCCGCCGCTCGTCCTGCTGCCCGTCTTCCTCCACGTTGCCGCCCTGCACTTCCTGCTGGGGCTCATCATCCTGACGTCCCTGCCCGTCGTGGTGCTGTGGTATTACTACCTCACCCACCGGAGGAAGGAACGGACTCTCTTCTTCTTGAGCCTCGGGCTCTTCTCCTTGGGATATATGTACTATGTGTTTCTCCGCGAGGTGGTTCCCCGGGGCCACGTGGAGTATTCCCAAGTGGTCGTTCTCACGTGTGGGTTAATTCTTATGCTTGCAGCCCTGTCCCGAGCCAAGAAGGACCCTGGCTACCTTCCCATCCCAGCAGGCAACGAGAAGCCATCGCACCAGGGTTTGCCCAGCAAGAGTGTTAGAGGGAGCTCCTCCAGCGGGCTCCACGGCATCTCAGGTGCTGCCAGCAGTCGTGCTGTGAATGGGGAGGCTAAAGGTTATTGCAGGATGTCAGCTGAGCAGCCAGAAGGTGTGAAAAAGGACTGGTGCACTAAATGCCAGCTGGTCAGGCCAGCCCGAGCAGGGCACTGCCGGCTTTGTGGCAGGTGTGTGAGGAGACTGGACCATCACTGTGTCTGGTAGGTTTTGCAGTGCTGAGGCTCCCTGTGTTCTTTCTGAGTTCCCTCCTTTTTAAAGTAAGCTTCATTTTTTACAGTCCCTGGCAAATAGAGTTGCTTTTACTATGTGTAAGACCTTATGACACTCTTTAAATATAAAAAGCTTTGTATTTACCCTTAAAAGAACAGTTAGAATAACTGTTTATTCTAAGTGGGCTGACCTGATAGCTGAAAGCTTTTACAGCATACTTTAGAATTGCCTTTACTTCTCTACTGTTTTTCATCAGTTTGGGGTTGATTTTGGTGTGGGTTTTCTTGGATTTTTTTTTTTTTTTTTCTTCAGACTTGGTCTGTGGAGCACTAGCAGTCTTGCAGTTAAGTTGGACTAGGGCTCTCCTGGGGCAAGGGAACCCAAAGCTGCCTTTTGGGTGTGCATGTGGTGCTGGACCCAAGGGGCAGTAGGGTATAATGTGTCTCAGCAAAGGATAATACCCTTGGCTAAAAAATTGAGGCAAACAGTCTGCTGCTGTTACGCTCCTGGTTTATTGCCTTGTGTTTGTAACTTTTCTATATAGAGTTATAAATCTTTCAATATTTTTCAAAGTTCTTGGCCTGTGTCAGCTGGAAGCACCGTGGAAATCAGGTTCTCTGACAGCTGGGGGAGGGAGAAGAAATACCAGACCTTCCTCTTTTCTTCTTTTTTTTAAGCAAAGTAATTTCTTCTTTCCTTTTGGAGGATTAACAGCTGTGTAGGGGAGCAGAACCATCAAGCTTTCATCCTTGCACTGTCCTTCTTCATGCTCACCGCTGTGTACGGGATCACCTTGACCCTGCACACCATCTGTAGGGGCCGAACTCCGTTTGTGGCATTGCTCTACTGCCCCGGGGCCTATTCTGACTACAGGTGAGATGTCTGTCTGGGAGAGGGCTGGGGTGGGAGCAGCCTTGCTCAGGCAGCTTAGCTCCTGCTCCTCGCTCTGCTGGCTGGCAAACCTCAACACAAAGTGCTCACTGAAAAGACATGTCTGTGCTTTCACCAAGGTGGGCAGCCTAAGACTGGGAGAGAGCTCACTATTTGTTTGGAAAAAGTTGAAGGAGCTAGGATTTGAAGTATTTTTTGTGTTATGTATAGATGTACTTTTAAATATGTATGCCCCCTGATGCAGGTAATGGTCTGACAGTCTGGAATCCACACGCCCTCTCTCCCTCTCATTCCTCACTATTTATCTAGTGAGTGTCCTCCAAGTTACCTGCCTACAACATGCCCTGCGTGGCAGGGAAGGTGGTGGGAGCTGTTGGACTTGAGTTGAGACCAGCACTACCACAGATGGGCAGAGTACTGCTGGTACACAAGTGACTCTTCCTTCCTCTACTGCATCCCATGACCTGTAGAGGGAGAGCGTCCTGGGGTCCTTAAATAAGGCCCGAGCACCACTACAATAGGAGGAGTAAAGAGCTGGGTTATGTGACAGCAATGTACAAGGGTAGCTCTGGTAGCAGTAAAAGCTCTCATTAAGTAAGCCCTGAAGCTTTAATTTTGAGAAAGCCTTTAAGGATTATCTGATGAAAGCAGCAAAGTGAGATCAGTGTGGCAGATGTAGACAGGGATTTGAAAGGATAGTGATTACCAGGGAAAGTCACTTTAAAGCAGCTGCTCCAGTACTAAATGGCTTCCTTCCCATCTTTTTCCCTGCTGCCAGCTCTGCTCTGTCGTTCACCTGTGTGTGGTACTGTGCCATTGTAACAGCTGGCATGGGATACATCCTCCTCATCCAGCTGCTGAACATCAGCTACAACGTGACTGAGAGGGAAGCTCGGCTGGCTCTGCGGGACAACACCGGGCGCAGGCTGCTGGGCGGGTTAGTGATAGACACTGGCCAGTATAACAGGGGACTCCTCTGCAACTGGGGCCACTTCCTGAGCCTGGGGGCTTCTCCTCCACAGCGCTCTGCCGAGGACATCGTGTGACACCCCTCCTTCTGCAGATGGTGTTGTGTCATGGCTCAATGACTTTGTTTAGCAGGGGAGCAGCCCCTCCCACCAGGACTCCTTCCTCACTCAGCCTTTCCTCGTGGTCAATGTGTGGGCTATCCCCTCACTGACAGCACCAGATGTTTTCCCTGGTGGAATGGTTCTTCGTGTGCACTCAGCCAGCAATAGGATGCAGAAAGCAGTAAGCCATATGTGCAGATGGGGAGAGGAGGAGCCTGCTGCCTTTTTCCACTGTGGGAAACAGCAAGAAGAGCACAAGGTTTTGAGAACTTGAGTTTCTTTTAGATGTGGATAGTGGCATCAGGAGGAACCTGCTGCTTGGGCTTCAGAGAGTGCACTGGTTCCTGCAAAGGTTAAGGAATCCCTACGTGTGGTCTTTTTGAGATGTCAGAAGAGTGAACTTTGGATACAGATGGACCCCTGCAGAAACCAGACTCTTTGTCTAAAAGAGACTGACTGGGCAGTCGCTGGGCAGCACTCTCCTCTCTGGTGCATTTATTTATTTACTTTTACTATCTCTGATTCCATCCAGCTGTGTACATGCTTCTATTAAGTGCCTTTGTGAGCTACGTTCCTGTAGGACTTTGTAAGATCCCTTCTTCACCTCTTGACCCCCAAAGTTGTTACTCCATCCCTGTCTGTCTAAATGAGTGAAAAGAGATCCCACTGTTCTTTCTGCAAGCTGGGTCTGTATTGATTTGAAGGCTTCGCTCATCTCCTTCAAAGTGTTTCTGCTCTGATTATGGATTGTGAAACGTCACAGCAGGTAAATACACCAAGTAAGGAGTTTTGAAGCAACACGTAACAGTGAACTCTGAGGGCAAAACAAGAGTGCTGTCTGTCTGGTATTACTGTAGCATTATGGAAATTGCCTTCATCCTCTGTCTGTGGGAGAGGAGAGAGTAGGCAATTCTGCTAGCAGCATGTTTGGTAGGTACTATCTTGGTTGTGTTGCTGTTAACGCAGTGATCTTGTCTCCTCTCAACACAGTTACTGTGGAGCTGCCTGACTGTAGATCTGTTTTTTCAAGTCAAGAAGCCAAGGAACAGATCAACTCTAAGGTACATAGGGAGAGGTAGAGGATGTGTTGGAGGTGTTTGTTTTTGGGATAGATGACCTGTACTGGCAGGTGAATGAACCTGTTAAAATGTGCTCTGCGAGAGTTCCATTTCTTCCTCATCATAATACCTGCAACTGTATTATGGCTGGGACTTGAGCTTCAGCGAAAATAACAAGGTTTTTTGTTATTGTTTAGTGGTTTCTGGATTTCATGGGTGGGATTTTTTGTTGCTTTTTGTTTTAAACCCTTTATGTATGCTGCTGGCCCTGCAATAGGAATAGGAAAGGTCTGGCTGGAAAAGCTGGGGGCCATGGCACAAGAATTACAGGTTGGGCCTAATGTGCAGAAGCAGAGATAAGAGCTTTGTCTTAGCTGTGTTGTTTTCACATGTGTGCAGCATGCATGGGCTGTGGCTGCCCGAGTGCACGGGCATGGCAGACAGCTGGGGGATTTTGGGCAAGTGCTGCACATTCACTGTGCTGCTGTGCAGTAGCTTTGAAGGATGGATGGGTGGTGCATGGTGCCAAAAGAAAGCAGGGTTGGGATTGTCCCTTGGGATCCCTGCCATATTTTTTGTGAGTGCTCCTCATGACATGTCCCAGTTTAAGGTAGAGACTGTGTTCCTCTTTGCACTGTTTAGTTTCTTCAAGTGGCACTTTTCATAACCAGCAGATAATTAAGGACCAGCTGCATTTGGAATGTGGCTGTACAGTTACTGAATTTCCCTTATTTCCTCTTGCCTCTTTTCATCCAGTGAGCAGTTCTTTATAAAGGAGGCAAAGGGCCAGCTCTTTTGCTTCCTACCTCTAACCAAGCACAGTAAGAGGTTCTGACCACTTTCCTGACCCTAATGTGAATAAAAAGGTACCTAGCTGGACTGTGCAAAGTGTTCCTTTAGGACCTTCTGTTTGGAGCTTGAAGCCTGATCCTAGGAGTTCAAATTGAGGCAAAGTTGCTTCCACTTGAGTTATCTGCAAATGTTTCCATGGCACATATGTATTATGTGATGCCTGCTGAGGTGATACTGAGCTTGGCAGTCCTGGAGGTAAGGATGCTGTGGGCTAGCAGGAACTTCTTACATCTTATCCTGCTGGCACTGAGGAAGGTTAAGGCAAAAGGACCTCCTGGACAAAATGAACCTCTGCAGTGGAGACAGTGAATTTGCCCGTCCCTGTGTGCTGCATGCACAGAAATTAGTCATGCACCCACAAGCTGAACGAGCTCTGGGAGCTTTTGTAGGTTTGAGATAAGTGATTTCTCAGAGTCCTGCTGCTCCTGGCTGGGAGAAAGCAGTGCAGATCACAGGGCATTTCCCTGGCAGTGCTGACCCTGTGGTGCTGACTTGCTCCCACAGCAGAGATTGGTTGCAGCTTGTCTGTCACTGTAGCCTTGTCCCTAGTTTCTCAGTGAGCTCTTAGTGACTCAGAGGTTTGAGCTGCTTACACCAAGACTCTCTGGGCTGTTCTCCCAGGCAGCGTGGAATTTGGAGTGCAGATTAGGAACAAAGGACCTAAAATTAATGTAACCAATCCATACCTTGGTCATACATGCTCCAGTAGAGTGGGCATGAAGTGCTAAAGTAAATTTCATTTTTTGCACTGGCTCCAGGGGGAACTGAAACCATTCAGGGCTCTAAAGGGTTGCAAGGATGTTTTTTTTTTCTAGGAGGAAGATGCAGTGCTGGTTCCTCGGTGAATGGGAGGTTCAGGTGGCTGTAATCTGCATAGTAATGGTGACTGTTTCTTTAACGGCACGGCATTGGTTTACCTCTTCTTCCTGATAGGATTTGCTTTGTGAATGGTTGGGAGATGAGAAGCATACAGTAATAGGATATTTAAAAGACATCTAAATGGGCGGAAGAGTTTCAATCCTTTCAGATGCATACTTGGGAACTCTCCTTTTAACATCCCTGAGAATTAGCAGGAAGCCCTTGGAGGGTAATGCTCCCTTTGCTGTTACTGTGTGTGCTCAGGAACAGTTTGTTTTCTGAGTAATTTCCTGCTGAGCTTGGTACTGACCATGCTGGTAGAGAAATGTTAAAATCTAGGCATACAGAGTCAGTCCTTGGGCTCCCTGTGTTAGCAGATGCCTACATCTGTGCTGCCTGGGGGTTGGAGCAGTGGGAGCAGCCTGCATGTGATGGGGGCCCCGTGGGTTGTGTGTTTCCTTCAGGCAGGGGCCAGTGTCTCACGTGTAAAGCTGTATGCCTGGCAATGCAGAAAACAGTACCCTGCTGGCTCTTGGAAGTTTTCCCTGTGTGAAGAGAGGACTTAAAGCTGATCAAGAGCAGGGAAGGATTTTGGTGATAGCCAGCCTTGATGTTTTTCCGCCCAGACTTTGGAAGTTAGTTTATCTTGCTTTACCCGTGACCTTTTAAGAGGCATTTGTTGTTTCACAAATAGTGTGGACTTCTGCAGACCAGGCAGCTCTTAGGGGGCCAGGGTTCTGGTGTTGCTGGTGTTGTACTGTTATACCCTCTGTGTCCAAATGCCATCACCCCACTGTTTGGTGTCTGTGGTAGGAACAGTGCACCATTAGATACACCCTGCAAGTGGTGGCTTGGCACTCTTTTAACTGTGTCTTCCTGCATTGTGCTTTTTTGTAGGCCACTCACAGGTCCCCACATCGACTGTTTCTCCATTTAACTTGTCCTCAAATGACAAAAGTCACTGGTGAGCCTGAGCTGGTGCTGCTTGTGACTCCTAATCACATTTCAGCCTTCATGCTATGATGGTGCTTTTTTTTCCCTTCAAAGTAGGTTGCTTTCAAGTGTCTTAATGAAACCATTTGCTGTAAAATTTCTTCTGAAGATAAAATGGATACTGCCTCACTGCCTAATGTCTTAATAATGTGCTTGGTTTTTTCCTCCTATATGAATGTATATTGCCTCATTAGGGCAGGAAGCGTGTGTGATTATGGATGTGTTTTCCTATATTCATTTCAGTGAAAAATTCTACAGTTACCTAGGCATTTTTTTTTTTTTGCCACTACCAGGATGTTCATGCAGCAAAAATCTGTCTGCAGACAGGTGAGGTTCTTCCTGAAATAATGTGGGAACTTAGCCTCCCAAGATCTTGTCTTTATGGAATTCCTCTAATGATAATGTGAGGAGTGATGGGCTCTGGAAGAAAGTGGAAAGTATTTTTTTTTAAACCTGAGCTTTAGGAATAAACTTTGTGAAACATTTGTGAGCTTATTTGAAGAGACTGATGTGTGTATGTTTGTGTCCATTTTGTATCATACTCAGTGTTTCCAAATGGGTATCAAATGAGTCAAAATAAATTAATGGAAATGATCTGTGGAGTGGCCTGTTGATTTATGCCAACACATGCAGGCAAGCCAAATGACCAGAAGCTGCCACTATCTCATGGCTATTCAGCTGTGAGCTGGACTTGGGAATAAGGGAGCAACAGGCTAAGGAAAGCTTGGGAAACAAATGTTCTTCCAATTCTGCAAAAGTTGACCTTTGGGCTTGTTGGTAATGAGATGAAAGAGAGACCTGCTGGCAGTCCTCAGCGTCCTAGAAACTAGGGATATTCCCTCATGGTAGGAATGGGGACCTTTCATCCTGTGAGCGATGCATCAGTATCTGAGCAGGTTCCTGGCCTTTTTATCCTGTGTCTTGCTTTCCCACTGAAACCTGCCCACATAGTACACCCAGAACCCCAAAAAGGAACAATCTCTTGCTTTAAACCCTTTTCTAAGCCATGTTTGGAAATTACATGGATATTCTCCTTGTAGATAGTGGGAAGAGAGGTGGCCTTTAATTCTGTTGGTATCTTGGGACAGCTGCTGAAAGGCAAGGTAACTTTTAATGAGTTGAATCACAGGTGCCTTTGATTGTTCCAGAGCTCTGCTTTGATTTGCCTGGGTAGCACTTCTGTCTGCTGTTGAGCTGTTTCTGTTTGAAGATAACTTTGCACTGCTGAAAACAAGGATCTTCCAGCAGGGTTTTAGCTGGATGAGACGGGTGTTCACGGAAGGATGTCAGGCTTGGACACCCAAGCATGACCAGCTTTGTTAACTCCAGTGCTGTTGATGGGGACACAAGAAATTCTGTCTCTCCCTAGCTTTTATTTTTTCCCCTGTTGTGGCTTGCTGTGCTGGCCCTGCAGAGAAGGGCCATGCCTGGAGTGGCAGCTCCTGTGCTGAGAAGGCCAAGGTCACTGCTGGGGTAGGTGCCCATGATGGATAGCAGATGGGCAAAGATGTGGGCTGTGGATCATACTGCAGTGGTCCATGGAGCCTTCCCAGGCTCACTGTTGTCCCTCCCAGCCTAGGGAGAGCAGAGGAAGTTATTTAATATTTCAAGCACTCTTTCAGATCCAGTTTGTGCAGGGCCTGGGGGACTTAGAAGTGACCAATGTACACATTTAATGAAAAGATGATATTTCTATGGTTGAGGTTTCTGGGAAACTGTGTAAGGACTGTGTAGGGCAGGGGTGCCTACAGAAGATGAGTTTGCAATCACTTCAAGGTTCCGTATTTGCTGTTGTACTGCAGTAACAGTCCTCCCCCCACCCCTGTGCAGAACGAAAGCCTGGCTGTGCAGCCACCTCCCTCTCTTGCTAAGAAAAGCAAGGAGCTGACAGGCAGGAGTGTGCCTGAGCTGTGAGTGTGGGCTGATGACCAGCATTAAGGCACTGACATCTGCATCTAGCCAAGTGTTGGAGCAGGAGGAATGCTCTGGCACAGCTGCAGGCTGAAGCTGTTTCCTTGCTCTGACAAGCTCTCATGTCACCCTCCTGTGGGAGCCTCAATTTGCAAAACACCAACATTGTGCCAAGGATTTGAGGGGTATCCTGTGCATCATCTGGCACGGCCTTGCTTCTGAGTTGTTTCAGCCATGTGTGGATCGATAGGGAAGTCAAGGGGCTTCCCATCTCCCTTATGATTTAGACCATGCTCAGTATGAATTTGCCTAGTCCCTGAACATCTTCGCTATCCCTCAGCTGGATCTAGCTGAGGCTTCAGCTCCATGCTTGCACTGGCAGTAGGCCAGGGCTGTCAAAGCACAGCTCCTGGATATTCTTTTGGCTTCTTGCTGCTGCACTGTCCAACCAAAGAGTGTCTTGTCAGGAGAATCTTTCAAAGCTACTAGGAATAGAAGGAAGCCCTGGAAGGTGAGAGTATTGAAGGCAAAGGATAATTTCCAAAGGGTTGACTGTACTTCAAGTTCTTTGGAGGCAACTAAGCTCCACATAAGCAGCATTATTTTCATGGATGGTGAGGGGCACTGAGATGAGTGGAGGCTGTGGGCTTTGAGGAAGAAATGTGCATTGCTGGGGAAAAGAATCTGCAGTTCGGAAAGAATCTGCAGTAGCCAGTGGTTTGGGGCACCTTTTTAGCTGTGCAAGATGTAAATTCAATACATATCCAGCCTGTCACTAGGGTCAATTCCAGGCTGCATGTGGGCACATCCATTCTACTGCTACAGACTCCTGTTCTTCTCCTTACAGCTGCAGCATGTCCTGGCTCTGGTTGGCTGGCTGGATGTCCTGTCACTGCTGCCTTCTCTCCAGATGGAGATCATTTCCTCTCTCTCACCTTGTGTCCTCTGGATCCCTATTGTCCCTACACTATAAATCCAGGTGGAGGGTGGGCCAGAGACCTTCCTTGCTGTGTTCATTGTCAAGCCCCAGTCAGGAGCAAAATTCCAGCAGAAAAATGGGAGTATATGGGCTGGTTCAGGAGTTCCAAGAACTCATTGGCCACTACATGGCAGAGACTTCCAATGGGGGAGAATGTTGTGAGAGCAAGTGGATTGCTGTTAGCACTGAGTGTGGCTGCTGGCTGCACTGGGGCATTACTTTGGGAGCTCAGTCCCAGCTCTGCTCCTCCCTGCCTGTTTGGCTGAGTCCTTTGCAAAAAACCCTCCCTGCTCTTCCCCGCAACACGAGTTATCCAGCCTCTCCCAGCTTGTGCTTCCTCTCACAATCTGCCTCCTAATGCAGCCAGATGGTCTGACTCGCCCACACTCCATGCAGGCACCTTCAGCTCCCTGTGCTTGGAGAACGCGCTCGTCTGACCTGCTGCCGGTCGGGTCTGCACCGCGCCTTTGGGACATGGGGAATGTTTGGATGTTGCTGTGGGAGGTACCTGGGAGTGACAACTGTCTTCAGACCTCCACCAACAGCCTGGCTTTGTGGGCAGGGTCCTTTTTCTGGCCACATCCCTGTGTCCACATGGACAAATTCCTAGTGCTAAAGCTCTGGAGTGTGCTGCCGTGCTTGGGCACCCACCCCGTCGTATGCGACTTTGTCTGCAGCACTTAGGGCTGGTCTAGGTCCCTGGCTCTGGCCTTCTGTCCATTCAGTTGGCTTGACACAATCTGCACCAACAGCTCAGTTGTATTCGTTTCAGATTTGGGTTTATTGGAAACGTTCAGTGCATATATGGGTTTTACCAATGATCTGTTTCAAGATGACAGTAAACTGTTGTCTTTCTGGTGTTACTCAAGTAGTTCCTGTACTGCCAAATGCTTTTGGAGAGCTTTGCCTATCTGGCTGTGAGAGGGAAGTGATTCCAGCTTCCTGCCTTATGTTGTTGCTAAGACATAGTGTACCTGAACAGCATTACCCTGTCTGCATTATGCTGCAGGTTAAGGTTAAATAGTACTATGAAACTCATTTTAATAATGTCAGCTTCAGCTTCTGTAAAAGCTACAATCTGCCTTTTTCTTGGAGTTTTGTCTTTTTTTCTTTGAAGTACTGGATCAACTGAAACAGCCCAGACAGACTTGCACAATACATCTTGAAATATTAAACAGCTTGGGAAGTGCTTAAATGACAACTGAGGCTCCTAAACTTGGGATCACTGCTCGGTACCAAAATCAAAGCACTGTGTTGTGAACTGGCCAGTGCTGCAAACAAGGCAGCCCCTTGCAAAAGAACCCAGGTTTTAGACATTCCATATGGAATGATGTGATCTGGATCATTAGCAAATATGGTTTGCATAAATAGCTCTTCCCTTTCTTCCTCCCATCCAAACTTTCCTGGCACAGTTAGCTAGAAACTGTACTCTGGGTGGCCAAGTTCACAGCAGTGGTTAAGGGTCAGCTGACAGTCAGGTCTGTCTGCCCTCTGGACAAGCTGTTACCCTACAGAGTACTGCCAACAAAAAAGCACCAGGTTACTGCTTAGACAAAAAGAGGTGCAGTTCAGTTCTGCAGTTCTGCTTCCTTGGATGGAAGAGGATTCATGTCACTGCTGCAGCTCTGCATGTGGAAATGGCCTTGGCCTCAAACACACCTTGTGCTAGGCTTTGGTTATCTGGGCTTCATAGCCACCAGCCAAGACAGCCCTACAGAGGCTTGAGGGGAATGAGTCCATGAAGTGCAATGTGAAACTGTCAGATAAACTTCCACCTATGCTTCGTTTACAACAACAGTGACCACAGGGAGCTCCCTTTGGCTCTGAGACCCTCTGTGCTTGGTAATTCCTTTCCCCCTGGACTTGCTTCAGTCAGCAGGGAGACAGCACTGAACAGAACTGGACTTGTTGTCTCCTTCCCATCTCTGACTCTCTTCTGTCATGTTTGGAAGTTGGGGAGAATTTCAGCTACTCTCCTGCGTAGCTGGTTCCTTCTTTCTTCTCTTTCCCTTTCCTTCTTCATCAGTAACGGGTACTGCCTCCATGCATTTAATGCGTTCAGTGTGAGTCTCCTGAAAGAAATTAGGGACACAAGGAACAAAGTAACAACGTGCAGATGTGTACATGACGTAACAGGCAATCAAAAGAGAACTTCTGTTCAAAGGGGGAATTCAGATTTGAGGATTTGTCCTTTGCTGTTAGTCAGGGCTGTCACATGTTAAGCATCTACATGTAGACCATTTCATTGGTATGTCAATCATGCTGGGGAAAAATAACATTGCCCTTTTCTGTTCCTCTCCACCAAGAATTTTGCTCTTCTCTCTGACAGGATTCATTAGCTGGTGTTTGCTTAGCACTCTAAAGATGAAAGAGCTTTTCTGAAGAATAAACAGGGCCTCTGAAAGAAATTTCTTTAGGAAATATGCAGGCTCATTTGGTCCAAACCAACCACTTGGAAGTGCAGGCAGCTGGGCTCCAATTCTTACCTGATTTTAATCACCCCATCAAAGGTGCCCTTGCCCTGGGTTCCCATAGGAGCAATAGGGAACCATAGTCCTGTCTAAAGAAGAGTTTGTTATGGCGAGGTTTGAGCTGCCTTTTACAAGTGGGGAAAGAGATAAGGAAGAACATCAGGTGATTAAGCTCCTAATAGGAGGTCACATGTAGAACAAATCCAGTCTCTTCCTGGGTCTGACTTTCCCCTGGTTCCTCCAGTTTTCTGGCTTATTAATGTTAAGCTGTGCACTATTCAGACCTTACTGACACAGCAAGCTAGAACAGGTCTGCTCTACCACGTAAGAGGTGAATTTAATTTCATTCCTCCTCCAAGATGCTGCAGATCCTGTTGGGGTAGTGCACAGGCAGAGCCTATTCATGACTGCATACAGCTACCATGATTCTATGATGAGGCAGGTGAACAGACTTCTGTTTTCTGCTGAACTTTGACAATGGCTTTTTCTCCCTGCTAGAATGCATTTAATGGGACAAGGAGTGGACTGGGTGTGTCCAGCTCCAGTCATGACTGGTAGAACTGAGTGCTCTAGTTTTTGCTGCCAAGTCAGGCTGGTGATGGCATAAATGTAAAGACTCCTTAAGTAGGATTTCTAGTTGATCAACTTTGGATTTATGAACTAAATATCTGCTGTGGACAAAAAAGTACTATGTAATTCCTACACAATCATTTGGCTTGCTATAATTGTACTTAAAGATTTTCCTAAGGCAGCTTTTAGCAGAAGCTGCATGGCCAGATCTGCTAATCAGCTTAGAAAGTTTCAGCTTCTTATCCTTACTTAGGCTTTCACAGTATTCCCTTTTTTTCAGATTTAGAAGTCCTGTGAAGGGTGCCATTACACTTTCTTTTCCAGGCTGCATGGAAACTTAGCATAAACCTCTGTCGATGCTGTCTGTGCATATCACAGAAGCAAAACATCAGCAGTATAGAACCTGTTTCATGTGTTCCTGGGGAGCATCTGACCTGTCAAAAGTAGTCCCTAAAATAATCTACAGGGTATATTAAACTAAAGTAAAAAGAACTGATAGTAATGGAACTAGAGTAAGTGCTAGAACTGCTGGAACACTTACCTGTTACTGTGTTCAGTGGCAATCTTCATCTTCTCCGATAAGGCCCTTTGTTCCTCCATGATATGATCAAACCATGCCCAGAAGCACTTCCTCATGAGGCACAGTGTGTGGAAGGTACTTGCTCTCTCCTCCTCAGCAGAGAGATAATCCTTGTACTGGGGAGGACAAAGAAACAGGTGAGAATGGCTTTTTTTCTTCTTTTTTCTCCCAACCTCTGGCCTAATAAATAAAACAATGCTGAGACTGTGGCAGTGGAGGGTAGTGGGCACAGGAGTGGAGGAAAATCAGCAGGGAGCAGGATGAGAGAGTAGATGGTGGAGGAGCAGCGTGTAAGAGAAAATTCTGTGTGGAAGAGAGTGATGGAGGATGAGAAGCTGAGAGAAGGTATCTGAAAAAGGAAATAATGTTGCTGCAATGGGGATAGCGTAACTCTGCAAAGGTTGTACTTGTGAATTGCACTGTGGTGAGAGGAAGGCATGGCAGCAGCCAGCTCTTTTAGTATCATTTCCCTACTGTGGTGCAAGCCAACCTTTAGCCAGTTCCTGAAGCCCCATCTCAGTAACATATGAGAATAGAAGTCCTCAGCCCGAGACATCTTCTCCCTGAGACTCTGCTGGGTGTCCTGCAGCCAAGTCATCAGGCATTTCCTCTGCAGGCCCAAGCTGTGGTGCCTTTGTGCCACCTGAGTGAAGACAGCAGAGACAGCAGCTGGTTACCTGAACTGGTGACCACCTAAGTATAAAGCCACAGAAAATTGGGTGCACTAGAAAATAATCTCAGCTTTTTGGGGCTGCTCAAATCCAGATTTCTGACAGCTGGAATAACTTACAGGATCCCACAAAGAGGGGTCAGCATAAGGAACAAGACAAATCTCTCTACCAGGCCATTGCTGCATCATTGCTAGAGAAAACCCTTTTGAATGCTCAGTTTAACTGATTGTGAATGGGGCAGAGGCATGGCCTGTAACAGCTTAGTCCAAGGCTGTCCATAATGCTGACCAGCGGGGTGGACATATGGAACAGCTTGTATCCATCTACTTCTTCCCAGCTGGAGGCCTGGGTGTATTTGGTGAAGTACTGTGAGTAGCTCCAGTTCCAGTGACTTAAATGGAAGCTTTCCAATTTAGCCCTGGGCTCTGGCTGGATCTTCAGGATACAGCTGAGTGTTATCAGTCTCTCCCTGATAAGGGATGCAGACCCAGTCACGTGTGGAAATGTTTCATTAGCAATATTCCTGCATTGAGGTCTCGGAAGCTGCCACTTGCTGTTCTGCACTGAGGATAAGGCCAGGATAGAATAGATTATTGGATTATCAGCTGTAGTGTCTTGCCACCAGCAGTGGCCAATCTGTAGCAGCAACTTCAGAGAGAATGAAAGCCCTGATGTTAGGCTGGGGTTAACTCCTGCAGCTGAAGTTGCCTGGCAGTATCTCACTGATAAGTGTTGCTGTGGAGTAAAAAGAACTGGCAGGTGCAAGTCATATAATTTTTTTTTTTCTGTTTAATCCTGTTTAATCAGCTATAAATGAGGATGCCATCCCTGCGGGTTTTTAATGGCTTTTCATGATTATTGTCAGATGGGCTGATTTAAAGAACTAATATAAGGCAGGGTATGCAAGGGAGAGTTTTTGCTTCTTCCATCTCTACCTGGCCTAAAAACCTATTAAGGCTTCTGCTAAGTGCTGCATCTACTTTTTCCCTTCCTCCTATGGCAGCAGTCATTTTCTTTACTCTCAGCACTTACCAGTAGGTTTTCCTTGGCTTGCTCCCTCAGCCTTTTCCATGGCACTATTCCCAGCTTTCTGAGAAGGACCTTCTCATAGTGATCTCTAGCCTTTTTCTGGAGCTGCTGCTCTTTCTCCAGCCTCCTCTGCCTCTCCAGTTCTTTCTGCAATATAAAAAGCAGTAGTTTTAATTCCCTCAGGATGAAGAGGCTATTAAACAATGACAATAGATTATCATATTGGAGCTGGAGGTTCTGACCTGAAAGGAAATAGGGATCTGCATCATCTTTAGCACTGCAGACTAGACATGACCCCACGCAGTAGAACCTGTGTCCTAAAGCAAACTGTCTTCTGGGAGATGATGGTATTCCTGGACACTCCTTTGGGCTGTGTATCAGCACTGCAGTTTGGAGTTACTGTAACAGACATGACACCTGCGGCTCCCTCAAGTGCTGATGTAGCAGGAACCTTCTTTGATGTCCAAAACATGTCCAGAAATGACTCTGAGTTTATGCATGGACCCTACCACTTAATCTAGCCTAAACAGCAGGGGAGGGATGTGGGTATTTTATAACTGTATAACACCCTTTTGACTGATACTCAGGGATGAATGTCAAACCTTCTAAGACACTCAATTCAAGCAGAACAGTAGCTGTAGGTTGAATTCCTGTAGGATTTGAAATGCGCTATTTGGGTTATTAGGACGACTCATTTCCAAGTAACAATAATGAAGTGCAGCTATTCCTAGGTTAGCTCCAAGAGGAAAAGGTGCCCTTGATATAACTGTCAGTATGTTTACTTCTGAATCATGTGTTTGTGACTGCTATCACTGTGTACATTGGAGGGATGACAAGAGTGGAAGGAATCTGAGAGTAGACTGAACATGCTGCCACTTTGAGGGGCTTATGTGGCTGTATCTCAGCAGAGAATGTCCAGCAGCTGGGACCTCTAGTCCTGCTGAGGAGACAGACAGTATATACTTCATAGCACATTTGGGACACAGCCCTTCCCCTAAGGCCTTCCTTTTCTGCCAGAAAGGGGGCAGATTGTGAGTCTGCACTGTGGGTGCTGTGCTGTGGAACTCTGAAGACCTCCAGCTCACATTACTCTGGCTGCTGACTGAGTACCAGTGGGTAATGCATCTTCTTCCCTATCCCTGCTAAAGGGGAAGAAACAGGTGAGGCATTTGGTCACCAGCTTCTGCTGCCTTCTCTCCTCCCGGCGCTTTTCCTGCTGTGCTTCCTTTTCCTCAGCTTCCTTCCTCTGTCGTGCTTCCTCTTCAGCCTTCAGCTGGGCCTTGAAATGGAGAAAGGTGAAATTCAATTTGTTTCATGTGACTTTTTCTATGAACACAGATCTTTAAACTTTCCCAGTATTCCTCTAATATTGACCAACACCTGAAACTTCAGCAGGTGAAGTTTCACATGCTAGACATGATCTGTGCTCCAGTGTGAACTGCAGAAAGGACAGGGAAGAGGGACTGTCCTTTTTACTACCTATATACATATCTCTATCTATCTATCTATCTATCTATCTATCTATCTATCTATCTATCTATCTATCTATCTATCTATCTATTTTTCTATGTATGTACATGTATATCTTTCTTTGCCCTAAGTTACAGTATTTGTCCACTCTTCCTCTGAAAAAACGTAAACCATACACCAAGTCATTTATTGAGAACTTGATTACTGAAGTCAGTTCTGAATCCCCAGGCACTGCACTCAAGTTTCCTTTCCACATGCGAAGCAGCATTACAGGTACCCAAACATTTCTTTCCCCAGACACTAAAGATCCTTCCTTGGACACTTTTTAATCCTAATGCAATTTACTAGCAATGTTTTCAGTAACAGTTTAATACCCTGACTTGAAGAAGGCTCCTCTGTTGGATGCGTATCCCAGAATTTGTATATTAACTATACAAACATTGTCAGTATCTTCCCTCTTTAACAGAAAGGAAAGGTAGGGAGGGGAACCCCACCACTGCCAGGTCCCTGTGTGCACTTCCACCCTTACCATTCTCAACAAAGACAAGCTACAGTCATGGGGTAGGTGTGAAAAAAGTGTTTGGGGTGGTAAGGGAGGCTGCTTCTGGAACGGCAACTTCAAGATGAAGTGCCTGCCTATGATACAGCAGGGCTGGTCCTGCAAAAGCAGCAGTAACTACTTCTTTTGATGTGTGATGGACATTTGCTTTCTCACAAGTCATGAAACTCCTGCTTTGGATAAAGAGTCTTTTCTCAGTCCCTGACTCTGGGGTTAAATCAGCTTTTCTTGTAACTGGAATGATGTGAAAGACACGTTATTTCATTTCCTGCTTCTCTCACCAATTTTTCCTCTGCTTTTCGTTGTTTGGCTTCTTCCATTTTCTTCTTCTGTTCTGCCCGCTGAATTGCTCTCTCCTCCATTCCTACAGAAACAAAGGACATGAGGCTTAGTGGAAATGAGCTATGGTGTAATGGCTGAAGTTTGGTGAACAAGGATGCATCACTCTATGGCAGGCTCCCACTGCCCTGGCAATGCCAGCACAAAGGGAGCTGCTTCCTACTGCTCTTTGCAGCTGGCAGTGTCATGAACAAGGAGCCCATAGACATTTGTGAGATGACTCAGGAGCATGGCAATTACCTTCTCTCCACCCTCCTTGGTTGGCAGTCACAACCATAAGGATCAGTTATGAATGAAGCTGTGTTCAGAAGGTTTGTCCTTCCCTGCTTTTCCTGACTGAGGGCTGAGGCTCAGGGCACATGATTTAGCAGCAATTGCTCTGAGGTCTCCAGTAAGCTCTAACTGCTTATTTAAAAGCAATTTCATGACAGCATCATTGTCATAGTGACATACAGGCACTTGGTCCCACTAGTAAGAAATTACTGCTTAATGCTTTTTTTGGAAGATAAATTGCAACGGAGTGATCTTGCTGGCCATCAGCAAAGGTGTTACACATGGAACATGCAGAGGAGTTGGGAACCTGTGCTTGCTTCCTCTGCAGTTGCAAAGCACAGCCTAAAGCAGTCAATAACCGGGAGGCACTGAAGTGTTTTGACTACAGTGTTTCCTCAGATTCTTTTCTCCTCTCAGCTGTCCCAGGATTCTCTGCCAAGGGAAAACCATTCAGTGATATTTTCGTCGCTGAATTTTTTGGGGGGGATCTTTAAACACAAGTACTTGAATGCTCTGAAAAATATGCTTGCTGTCTCTAAGGTGTACAGAGTGCAGGCAAATCAGGGTGAATAATGGCTTGGACTAGGTAGCATTGGAGCTGAACACAGGTAGTGAAAGACAACTATTAATGGCCAAAAGGGTCTGCTGATCCCAAAACTATTGAAACATCACAATGATCATATTCCAGACAAGCTTTCATGCAGACTGCATGCATTAATACAGAAGAACTTGACCTAGAGATATAACAGAACCCTGATCCTAGCTGACTGATAAAAAGGCCATGTTGCATGTTTATTGTGTTCCAGTGTGGCCAGAGAAGGGGAGATACCTTACAAAAGAGAGGCATCTGGAGCTCCTTCCCCAGCCTGGCTCACAACACCTTGGCTAGGCACTTAAGTCCCTCTGAAATCTCAACACCTTGTCAAAGCTGGATGAAAATGACTGGCTAGTTTAAGTGTTACTTGGATGCATAATGAAGGGAATGAGACTGATGGCAAAAAAAACCTGTACAGCTTCTCTGAGTCTTGTCACAGCAGACACAACCACAGGTGTTAGGAACAGGTGCCACAACAGTGTACGAAGTGTGGACATGAGGGGTTTGCAGTGTCCCAGGTTTTACAGATGCCTGACTCAGACAGGAAAACAGCTCACCCTCTCCTCTCACAGCACTCATCAGACTGGGAAGGAAAGTGCAGAATTTTACTTGCACAGTATCATCAACCAGCAAAGCTGAGGCAAAGACAGACATTTCCATACAAGCTGTTGAGAAGAAGTTGTCTGGACTGGTGTTTGCCATCTAGAACAATACCTTTCAGTATGGGATGAGGCGAGGTCAGCCGGCTGGGGGCCCTCCTGCCTTGCACTGCTGCCCTTGTGTTTTCTGGCCCATGAGAATCAGGTGGGCTATGGAAGAGAAGAGTAAGGAAATCCTTCAGTAAATGTAGTCAAACTACATCTCGCACCTACCACCTATGGCCTTGTAGTTTCTGTTCTCCACTGTGCTGCATTACCCCAACACACCCTTCTTCTGCTTCAAATGGGACTGATGATGCATCCTTGCACAGGGACTCCCCTGAGTTCCAGGGCTCCTGAATGGTCTAATATCAGAGGATGAGGCTCTCTTTTTTCACAACTAAATAAATCCCCACTGCTACTCTGGGGGACACTGGTGTTGCTGTTTCTAAGGACTCTGCATGGAACCACCTGATACTGAGCCAGTGCAGAGAGGGAGCAAAAGAGAGAACTGCAGCCAGTCTGATACTTCCTTTGAGTCTAAGTCACAGCTGAGAGGAACAGCAGATAGCACTAGCATGACTGAAATGTGTCTGGCAAATTCTGGCTCAGCTTGAGTGGGAATGGGACAAGATGACTGACCCTGCTTTATTGAGGGCATATACCTCAAAGGGGTTGTATTCTTGCATTTGGATTGTTTTTCCTCCCTGGTTTGAGAAACAGAACTGTTAAATGTCTGGGTTACAGCCATAGCTTGTGCTGCCTCTTCTTCATCTCCGTTGAGCTTCTGATTTTCCTGCAGTTTAAGGATCAGCTCTTGCTGTTTCTGAAGTTGCTGTCTCTGCTCCTCAATCACACGTTGCTGGAAGGTGTGACGGTGCTCAAAACGACTGCCATAAGCAGGAGATGTCTTTGGACTGGGTGCCTGAAAATGCTGGAGGACTGTGGCTATTTGATTCCTGTACATAGCCTGGTCCTGGGCACTCAGGGTTGCATGTTTAATGGTAATCTCCAAGGCAAATTTGGGGTTTCTGTAGAAATGAGATGTGTGAACAACATCCCAACAAGACTGGTCTCTGGTCTGATCAGGCTCTTTCTGTATGAGGCAAGTTTCAGTCAGCTAGGAGAAAAACAAAAAGAAATGAGGAAAATTTGGCATTGATTAAAACCAAGCACTCTTCTGCCCTTCCTGCATAGTGTTTTTTAAAATGCAAATCTAGTGAGATGCCTGAGAAGTAGGGTAATCTCAGCTATCTTTATCCAGTCAGGCCAGAGGGGCCCCATTATGCACAAAATGGAGGCTGTGGAAAAGAACTCTTAAGGAGCTGAGTGCCATTTCACCAGGAGGAAGAAAAATCCTGATTAGGCAAGAGCTTTGGCAGGAATACATTCTGACTACTTTGTTATGGAGCACATCTTAGGACAGCTCGTTTCTCGGGGATTAGCACACTCCCTTTTGAACTGCATTGTCCCAGCTCAGCGCTCAGATGGAGAATAAAATTAACAACAGTTGTTGAAGTGATCTACACAGCTGACCTACTGAACAGTCCCCTTTAGATGGAAGGGAAGTCTACAGGGTGCTGCTTCCCCATGCTTCTTTTCCAGCTTTGATAAATGTTACCACAAAACAGGTGCACAGTGGGGAATGAGGCTGCACCTTTCAGACACATGGTCATTCTCTGAAGAGCTGTCAGCTACCAGGTCTGCTTTCTAAATCCTAGGTCAAACCCGTAATTCAGTCCCATTCCTTGAGCACAAATTTTACCAGTGCAGCAGAAGAGAAATACAGGCCTACTAGGATAGTATAAGCATTGAAAGAAATCAACTTTTGCTCACACTTAATCAAACAGAAAGCTTGACCTGTAATGTGTGTGTGAGCTCTAATACTGACACAGGAGCACTGATGTGGTACAGATTTTATAGACAGAAGGGAAGATAGAGATCCAACCTGACAAATGACAATTTAAGGAAGCAATCTCTGATGCTCCTCTCTTACCTCCCTGTGATGTGCATTATCCTGAAACAGCTAGTGACAACCTTTTTTTTTTTCCTCATAGTTAAAAGCAGGAAAGCTGCACTGGCATGAAAAATAGCTCTTGTCATGCAGTCAAGTTATCCTTTTTAAGTCTACGCTGGCATCAAAGATGTAACTAATCTCTCAGTAAAAGTGATCTGGGGGTGGGATGCTCACTGCGACTCAGAGTACATAAAGGGTTGTTCTTTGGCAGCACTAGAGATTATTTTTAAAACTCATCCATTGTCCTTCACATTTGCCTCTGATTTCTAGACTTCTCTCCTGAACAGTTGCTGGCAGGTATTTGGGGGTCATCCTGGGAAAGCAGCTTTCCTCTGGGCAAATGTACTCTTTATTTCAGACTGCATAACGTAAGTACTTTCTAAGAGTTCTGCTATGTGGCAAAACCACATGAGAAGGATTTACCTTGTCTTGCTGTAAATCTCGATGATGGTTGACTTCTGCTGTCCCAGGCTTGTTAGCCTCCAGTGGCCTGTCCCCACCTTTTCCCAGTGGCACAGCCTCCAGCAGCTGTTCCATCTTTCTCTTTGTCTGCTCCCTCTTCACCTGCAGCTCTCGCTCTTCCGTCTCCGCTCGGCTCCAGTGCTGCCAGGCCAGAAAGCAGCAGCGCAGGAGGCGTCGCTGGTTGTGCTCCACAGCCAGTTGGGTTTTCCTGAATGAGAAAAGCATTTGTGTTATGGCAGGAGTGAGGCTTCTGCCCAGGCACCAAGCCACATCAATTCCTGAGTCTTTTTGCTGCTTAACTCTGAAGGCCCTCTGAAGCTGTACAGAGCTCCTCCAGGAGGAGTGGGAGGGCGGAAAGGATGCCTGCTATTCTGAATTAAGTTTAGATAGTTCACACTTTGCAATTTCCTGTGGCATCTCTGGGATGCAGGATAGCTGCAGAACAGGGATCGTGTTGCCTGGCCAGCTGCATATGGGGAAGTGACAGTGTCTCACCACTGCAGCCTGCCAGACACCTGCAAAGGGAAGTATTTTCTCTGGATGATAGGGAATTCATCCAACAGCCTCCTTAATGAAAGGCACTGGCCAAAATGATCTCTGCTATACTTCTACTGGAACAGCAAATATATTAATCAGGAATAAATTTGGCAACTCATATTCTCTGGAGTCCAAAGCGAGCCAGGGTGAGTTTTCTAGGAAAGATACCTACAGAGAGTGAGATGAAGGCTTGTTGGAAAGTGCTGAAGCTCCTGTTTATATCTGTCCTCCTTTTCATCTGTGCCACAACGCCTCTGGCAAACTGCAGGCACTGCAGGAATTTTCTCAAAAAGCTGCTGTTTCCCTCCTGCTGGATAACTGACAAGCTCCTTTTACAGTCCCTGATCGCTGCTCTGCCCAAGTACGGCCGCAGAAGGAGGAATTCCACAGTAAAGGGGCACTACCTGTTTTGCTCTTGCAGATGAACTTCCAATTGCTTTGTCTCCTGCTCTACTTTCTGGGCCCAAGTATAGTTTCTCCAAGCTCGCAGGGCCTTCAGCTGGCATTTCCAGTCAGCAAGGGCTCTGGCTTTTCCCATTTTAATTCTGTGCTCCAGAAGGACTTTCAGCCAAGCAGAGAAATGTCGTTGTAAGCACTGCATGGGAGAGTTTCAGAAAACCAATGAGCAAGATACAGCCTGTCACACAAATACTGATCCCCTCCGCCCTTTGCCTATTCCAGCCTTCCTTTTTGAGATTCTTTTTAGAATCCTCATTTTCAACAATTATCTTAAGGATTAAAAAAAAAATTGCAGAGCATGTACAGGTCTTCTACAAAAAGCAGAAAGGGTCTAGAAAGAGACATCAAGGGGCTCTATGCTTTGGAGTGAAATGCACTTAGTTCACCAAGTACAAAGGAATGAAATGGGTGAGGAACATACAATTCCTAGAGACAGGGAAAGTACTTTCAAATCTAGAAAATGTCTAAGATGCTACAGGTAAGAAGAACACATTTGTGAATAACTGCTGCTTTTAAAAAAAATAAAATTTAACTCAGACAAAAATCAAGACACTTCCTAGAGTGAATTTATGACATGGCCTCAGCTCATCCTTGTTCCAGCAGGAAGCCAAACCTTTCCCCTATTGTGTAATTAGACTCGCTGCCTTTGGGAGTAAATTACATTGTACAGAGCAGCAATTTGCTATCTAATCTACCCCATAATTCTAGCCCTGTCACTGCAGACACTGTTCATTTTGATCCTCCAAGTGGGTCAACTTACAGGACTCTGCTGCTCCCCTTTTGTCATAGTGCCTTGTGTTAATTGTATTCCTCTCCCGCTGAAATCTTCAAATGGAGACTTACAAAAAGTCAATGCATTAGCTGTTTCTTTCTGCTTTAGGAAAGTAATCAAAATGTCACTATTGCTTAGCTCAGCCAAGCTGTGCCTTCTTACATTATGCCAGTCCTGAATTGGTCTGTGGTTTCATACAGGCTTATCTTCACAGCTTAGACTGTGCTGGAGAGAGGTTGTGTACTGCTAAACAGCAGCCAAGCTCAAATCCAGCAGATGGGCAGATGGATTGAGCTGTGAGACAATCACCATTCAACCTACAGGATTCTTCTGCTGAAAGAAACCCTAGATGTAGATATATAGACATAATGATGATGACCGCTCTATTAATTAAAAACATTATGTGATGGATGGCATCCCTACCTGCACTCAGGAAATTTATTTCCTTTGCTGAGACTGCAGATACAAAATTATCAGTACTAAAAGATTCTTTAGTTGTGAGTATTTGATATGTATTTAACCCAGAGCTGACCCTAGTACCAGAATAATGAAAGTGAAACAAAAAGGTTCTTTAATAACTCCTACTAGGAATTATTAAAGTTTGTTTGCCTTGAAAGAGCTGCTACAGTAACACAGAATATCCTACTAGTGTGCACCAACTCTCAGAGCCACGGCTCAAAATTGATCCCAGGCTGCAGCATTTCTTTCCTCTCCCTTTTCCTGAACTACAGTGTGCAAGGCAATCTTTAAAATGCCTTCCCATGTACACAATAAGGGCTTCTCAGGCCTTTTTTCTGCCACTTTCCCCTTTCCTCTCCTTCCTTGAGGGAATACAAATCTCACTCCACTTCCTTCTGTACATCTCCGTATTTTTTGGTTGCAGAAGCCTTTATGCTATCATCTGTCTTGAGAGCCATGTCTTGTCCCACTGAATACACTTGAGGCACAGGCTCAGTGGGATTGGCACCTCAGGATTTCTTGCTCTTAGTCTTACAAGACACTT
Source organism: Cyanoderma ruficeps (assembly GCA_008694505.1). Classification (NCBI taxonomy): domain Eukaryota; kingdom Metazoa; phylum Chordata; class Aves; order Passeriformes; family Timaliidae; genus Cyanoderma; species Cyanoderma ruficeps. The sequence goes on along the minus strand of VZDJ01000090.1, from coordinate 6,159,720 downwards.
TTGGCCCTGCTTTCCTACTTTCCTGGTATGAGGAGGTCTTCAAAAAAGTAAAAAATTCTGCATAACCAGGATTTTTTACCTCAGGTTTGCAAATGGGCAGGTAGCTCAGAGTCTCAGATAAAGAAAGGTGATGCTCACTCTCTGCTTGCTGGTGTGAATCCTGAGCAGCAGCTCCTGAGTCCTTCTCTGTTTCTCCTCTCCTTGCTCTTCTCTCTTCAGGACCAGGGGTGGTGACACAGCAGACACCTCCTGCATTGACAGCTTCTGAGTTTCTTCTTGTCTCTTCCCCTCCCTGCAAAGTGAACAAACACACAGATCTAACATTATGATATGCAATCTAATACCTTCTCTTTTTGGCCAGTTGTAAGAGAACCACCTCTACAGCTTAGAAATTTCCTGATTATTTTAACTCAGTCTTTTTAAAAACCACCTCTGTAATGGTCTGGGAGCCCATAGATTAGCCAGTCTAGTGCATTTCCTAAACACAGAAGGCAGAAGAAAATAGTAAATCATTTCAGTAAATAATTCATTAAAGAACTTTTATAAGAAGATTTACGATCACAGGGCTGCCGAAGTAAATAAATGGCATCCCTAAAAATGACATCTCTGTGACAATACAAGCTCAGCAGATAAAAAAAAAATGATGTCTGCAGAATTCTCAGCCAAGAATGCTGTTTATTCTCTCATAGTAAGGAAAGTATTGCAAGTGCTAGACTTTCAAAACAGACTTTTTTCTTTTATTTTTTTCTGTGTACTGGCTTTCACGTGGTATTAGATCCTAACAAGGCTGGATGTAGCCACAGAGTTGACAGAGAGAATGCACCGTGGTGCAAACACACTGCTACTTTGTGATTCAGTGCACATACTGTAATGGCTGAGGGGAGGATAACACCTTTCTTAGCCCACCTTCCCACTCATGAAAAACTCTGCCACTGATGTTGGTAACAGAGGACTAAAAGAGAGAGAGTTTGGGAGAGTTCAAAGTCAGTAACAGCCGTTTTGTTCGGGATCACCACTCTTATATTTAACAAAGGGACCTTTTAAGTCGTTTTCACCTCTCCACACCCCCCACACCCTTCCTTACATTCTCCAAACTTTTGCCACAGTGTGCTCCTTCCCAGCCATTTCTTTTCGCAGCTTCACCATTTCCCTTTGGATCTCCTCCTCCTCTTTCTTAGCCTGCAAGGCCTTCCTTTTGTCCTCCTTCTGTGCTCGGAGCCTGGCCTCAGACAGAATTGCTTTCTTCAGGGACTCTTCTTGTCTCTGAAGCTCTAAAGCCTTCTGATGCCTCATTCGGTTTTCTTTCACCTGGGCAAGCGAAAATTGGCAAAAGTCAAAGCAAACAATAAAGGTTGAAGAATTTGAAGTTCACTGTACACTGCCAGGGTGGGTCACAATCCACCTTTCACATTAAGGAAGAAACCCTATCCATAGTGGGCACTGACTGGAGAGACTGTGCTCTTGACCAGCAAAACACTCCATGCGAGAGAGTGAAATTAAATTAAAATTCCTTAACGGGAGCAAACTCAGAACTGACTGCTGTGGCAGCTCTTCTTGTCAGTCTTCAGTAAAAGGGGGAAAACCGCAACAGTTTTACTGAAAGCTGACTGTGCAAGCTACTGCTGAATGGCTGATGTGCCCATGGAAATACAGTAAAGTTTCAGCTGAACTGTGGAAGAGTATCTTTGGGTAGTTGCTTCCAAGTCAGAGATTATTGCAGACTCTGAGAGATATCACTGAGCATTTACTCTAATCCTATAATCCTCCACCTTATTCCTTTTAACTGAGCTGCCTTGCCTGCTCACCTGCTTGTGTCTGAGCTCCATGATTATTCGTGGATCTGCAGGTTGTTTTTTTTCCTTGATCTCTTCAAATCTAAGGTGTTTCGCTATCCCAGAGTTCACAGCTTCACTCTGCAAAAGATGCTGGAGGTATTTCTGGACAGAGGAACTTTCCATTTCACATTCCAGATAGCTGCACAAGTCTGAAATGAGAAATTCAGATTATCTCAGGCTAGTCTGAAATGAATAAACCCTTCTGTCTCAGATCACAAAGCCTAATGTAATTAAAGGGATCACTTCCCCAGACTGTGAATGCATTTCTGATGAACGTGGACACACTGACTGCACTCCATTTATCCCCAGAGCTTTAATCAGTCTCCCATTGAACACTCTAGAGCAGTAACAATGTTTCATCCATTTTTTACTGTCTTGCCTCTGAGCATCTCAAACGGCTGTATAAACTCCACAGGCCTCAAAAATACCTGTTCACAAAAGAAAAAAAAAATTCTCTTTACAAAGGGAGATAGTGAATGTTTATAAGGTGCATTTATGCAGCCCTACAGCAAGATGCTGTAAGATCTAGGGGACAAAAATAATCACATATCATCTTGTTTCTACTGAGTCCACTGTCCTGACCTCAAAACAACTGTTACCTTTCAGTCTGCCAAACCAAAGGCCTGATCTCCTTCCCCGGCACAGCCACAGAGAGGAAACCAGGACCTGCTTTGCAGTGCTCTTACCATCAAAGTGCTCATACTTTGGACGGGCTGCAGAAGGCTCTTCCTGAAGGACAGAGTCAATGTCGTCTTCTCCATCACTCAGCTCCAGTTGCAGTTGGGATTTCATCCAGTTACTGAGCAGCTCCTGGGCTGCCATGAAGAAAGAGACTGATGACTTCACTTGCTTAAAAAAAACTATATGGCTAAATGTAAACTAGCAATAGTCTGGGATAATTATATCACATGCTAGGAATGACTGAAACCTAATCTGCCACAGAAAATGGAATAAAGCTCATAGTTCTGTTCTTATCTTCTTGATCTGTAAAAAGACAGGAAGAGAAGGTGGCAAACTCTTACCCAGTCACGTAAATCAGAAATTAATTATTCTCCACCTCATTTTTACTATGATTCTGCAGGCATTTAGATCACTTGTGGTTATTTTCTAGCATTTATTAAGCAGCCATTCCAGCGGGAGTCCTTACACAGCGTCACACACAGTCAATGCACAGGAGCAAGCAGCTGCTCCTAACAGCTACTCCTAACACAAAGTGAAGACGCTACCTGGTATTTCTAAGGCAATGAAGCCTTTTTCAAGCTTTGTTTGAAAACAGTGAGTTTTTTTAAGAAGACGTAAATCTAATGTTTGCTGTCCTTCAAATCACTTTTATTCTCTTTTATCTCTCCACACAGCCAGATCAGGAACAGGGAAATATATCTGATAACAGAAAGAAGAGTGGAAAACAACGTGCCACTTGGGGAAGAGTTACCTTTTTGACTGGGATTTGTGATCTTCTCATAAAAGTCTTCTGGTACTTCTCTTATCAATACCTCTCTTTACAAAGTGGGCTTTTTGTAGTTACTACCATTAAGTATTGTAATAATGGATTCCAGGTGAAAAAATTTCAGTTGAGCTAGGGACAATTCTGAGGGATTGGTAGCTATAAAAAGGAAAATCCTAGCAGAGAAGGGCAAACAAAACCAATAAAGAAACATGAAGAACGGAAGCAACCTTTCCACCAAAGGAAACGACAAGGCTTTTCATGACAGCAAACACAGCTCCTTTGGAGCCTTTGGCTGTATAATGCATTCAGACAGTGCACTGTAAGCAGGTAAGCGTATTCCATGCTGTTAGTTGAACCCTTGATGATTACAAGTGAAAAAAGCTGACTTCCTGGACTGAAGTAGATGATCTTAAGATGTGTTGTCATCTTGTTCCATAATGCTGACTTTTGATTCTTAAAAGAATTAACTCAGCTTTTAAAATCCTGTCTCCTATCAGCATTTTATAATGCAGACATATTTCTAGCACTGATGGGTGATCATTTCCCTCCTTTTTGTTTTTTGCATCTACCACAGCTTTCCTTTCAAACTTCAACAAGCCCTTTTGGCTGCAGGTTTTATGAAAGAAATACTTAGTTAGGTAATTAGTGGGGAAATTTTTGCATGGGAATCAAAACCACACTGTTGTTCACAGATGTGAAATTTACATAGGGCAACTCCAAACTCCATTTCCACAACTAATCTGCTATCAGAAATAGTCAGGTAATTTCACCTGGTTTCCTACAGCACATTAACTTGGTTTTGACCACACAGTGTATTTTCAAGGGCAGTTCTTATCCTTGTCTTGACCTGGTGTCCCCAGGAGAAAGAGAGTTTGTCCTTCTCTCAGGCATGCCATTTAAGATGTGTCTTGAACTCCTGCAACTGACCTTTCTTATGCCTTTCTCCATTAGACAAAAGCCATCTTACTATAAACTGTTTCTTGTGAACTCAAGCTTTGCAAGCGCCTTTCAGGTCAGAACCACAAAGCTGGATCAAGAACAGTTCATTTTAGGCATCTTGTGGCAAGCAGAATTTTACCTCACCTTCCTCACGGGCCTCACGATGAACTTGCAGCCGTTCTGCAGTTTCCAAACTTGTCACAAGACCCCAAAGCCTTTGTGGACATCTTGACTTTTGAAGGGAAAAAACTTCAGAGACAGCATACTCAGAAGCTCGGTCCACTGTCTTAAATTAAAGAAAGGAAAACATTTCTAAGGATATTTTTACACTTCCTATATCCACATTTCTCCTCCAGAGAGCAAACATCAGTAGGAATGTAACACAAAACAGCACAGCTATTATAAGGAATAGATTTCTTTTAAAATGCATTTCTAAAACTGCTTGATTGCATAAACTGGACTTGGAAGTCACTAGGCAATAAACACTCATTTGGCAATTAGTGCCAAACACAGAGACTGGAGAACACAGAGAGAATGGAAACACCCAGCCCCTGGGGGCTGGATGGAGACTTGCTGAGCTAGTGCCCAGCAACTATGAAATCTGATATCAGCTTTTTGTCACAGCCAGGCTCAGAGACTTCCTGTCCCATACTCATCTCTCTGAAATGTTAATGGTCTTGATTTGTCACTGTGTTTTCACGAGTAACACCTGTGCCCCCAACAGTCCAGATTTTTGAACTCCTTCCCTCTGTGCTGCTGCCAGAGGCTCAGGATGCTGCCTGAGGAAGCAGATACACACTCCTACCTGCCACCAGAAGCAGGCTGAAGGTGGGAGCATGGGGCTGCCCAAGGAAGCAAAACAAAGGGAACCTCACCCTAGAATTCATTTTCTTTGATGTCACGTAGTTGTAGGTGCAGGACACAGTGCTTTGGGGTAAATCTCTTTTATTACTTGCCCAAAAAACCTGCAGCACTCCTCAACAGCAAGCTTTGTGCGCTGAGTTTTCTGCATAGCAACAAAACACCTTATTCTTCATAAAGTTTGGATTGGAAGGGACCTTTATAGGTCATCTAGTCCAGCCTCCCTGCCATAAGCAGGGACATCTTAGATAACACCAAGCTGGGTGGGAGTGTTGCCCTGCTTGAGGGCAGGAAGGCTCGGCAGAGGGGTCTGGACAGGCTGGATTGATGGGCTGAGGCCACCTGCATGATGTTCAACAAGGTCAAGTGCCAGGTCCTGCATTTGTGTCACAACTACCCCCGGCAGCACTACAGGCTGGGGGAAGAGTGGCTGGAAAGCTGCCTGGCAGAAAAGGACCTGGGGGTGCTGGTTGACAGCAGCTGAGCATGATCCAGCAGTGTGCCCAGGTGGCCATGAAGGCCAGTGACATCCCAGCCTGGATCAGCAATAGTGTGGGCAGCAGGACTAGGGCAGTGATTGTCCCCCTGTACTCGGCACTGGTGAGGCTGCCTTGAGTCCTGGGTCCCCTTTTGGGTCCCTAAATTCAAGAAGGACACTGAGGTGTGTATTCAGAGAAGGTCAAAGGTGCTGAAGGGTCTAGAGGAGCAGCTGAGAGAACTGGGATTGCTTACTGTGGAGAAATGCAGGCTCAGAGGTGAACTTATCACTCTCTACAACCACCTGAAAGCAGGATGTAGCCAGGTGGGGGTTGGTCTCTCCTCCCAGGTAACAGCTAACAGGATAAGGGGGAATAGCTTCAAGTTTTGTTATGGGATATTTAGACTGGATGTTAAAAAAATCTCATCACTGAAACGGGGACCAGGCATCGGAACAGGCTGCCCAGGAAAGAGGTTGAGTCACCATCCCTGGAAGTGTTAAACAACCTGCGGATGTAGCACGTGGGGACATGGTTTAGTGGTGAATATGGTGGTGCTGGCTTAATGGTTGGACTTCATGATCTTAGAGGTCTTTTCCAACCTTAACGATTCCACGATCTTCAACCATCTCACGTTACCCAGAGCCCCGTCTAACCTGATCCTGAATGTCACTGCGCAAGTTATTCAGCCTTGGCCCATTGTTCCAAGCTACCCGATGCAAACCTCGGCAGGGACTAAGGAAAACCACAGCGTCCCGACCTCCTCTGACTCTTCCAGCTTTGGCGCCGTTCGCTCGAGTGCAGCGCGGACTAACCAGCCGCCGGCAAACAGCACAGCCCTGGGAAACCTCATCCCTGATCCTGACCCTGCCTCGCTAAGCGCCCGCGATCCCAGGGACGCGGGATCCCAGGGAAGCGTCCCGCCTCCGGCGCCCCGCCAGCTCTGAGGGCGAGCGGGCCGCGCTCCCCCGCCGTGCCCCGTTACCTGCGGCGGGCGCCGCCCGCGGGGCACCCCCGGCCGCTGCCCCGTGAGGGCCATGGCCGCGCCGGGCACCGCCGCCCGCCGCCCGCCCCTCTCGGCCATGGCAACGGAAGGGCGGCGCCCGCCCGCCGGCGCCCGGTGATGACGCCCGGCGCGGGGCCGGGGCGGGAAGGGGCGGCCCAGTTGCCCGCGTCCCCTTTCCGCGCGTCCCCGTTCCCCGCGTCCCCGTTCCCCGCGTCCCTCGCCGGCGCCGCGGGGCGAGGATGAGGCTGAAGCTGCTGGGTGCGGGCGGCGGGCGGCTGGGCTCGCTGGCGGGGCTGGGCCGCAGCGGGGCCGGCTCGCTGTCGCTGCCCGGCTGCCTGCTGTACACGCGGACCGGCGCGGCGCCGCACCTCAGCCACGACACGCTGCGGGAGGTGCGCGGCGTGCCCGGCGTGGCGCACATCGCCCTGCCCGCCCTGTGAGTACCGCGCCCTGCTTCCCCATCCCAGGGAGGTGCAGGGCCGGGGTAGGAAAGGTGAGGGGAAGGGAGGTGCAGGGCTGCGTGATTTTTAGCGTGTTTAGGCCAAACCCATCGCGGTGACTTCACGGTCATCTTCCCGAGGTGGGCAGCAGGGCGACGGAGCTGATTCTGCCCCTCTGCTCTACTGACACCCCTCCGGGAGTGCTGCATCCAGCTCCGGAGCCCTCAGCAGAAGAGAGATGTGGGCCTGTTGGAACAGGTCCTTTGGAGCACCACAAAGATGCTCAGAGGGCTGGAGCATCATTCCTGTAACAACAGGCAGAGAGATTTGGGAGTGTTCAGCCTGGAGACGAGAAGGCTTCAGGGAGACCTTTTACCAGCCTTCTGGTACCTAAAGGGAGATTATAGGACAGATGGAGACACATTTTTAACAGAGCCTGTTGTGGTAGGATAAGAGGTAATGGGTTTAAAGTATGAGAGGGTATCTCTTGTATTGAGGGTGGTTGTTATAAATGCATATTATAAAGTTGGGTTTTCGTGAATATTGGAATGAATACTATATGTATAATTGTACTGTATTATGGAATTTAGAAAAGTGATGAGTGTACTTTCTGATTGTGACATAATGTAAGTGGTAAGAGGACTGGCTTTTTTTTTTTTTTTTCCCCTTTGTAACATTTAAACCACCAAGCCAGAAGTTATGGGGAGGGGGTCACCTTGTGACCCTTAATAAAAAAACCCAATATGTTAACCTTCTGTTTTCTTATCAAAATGAAAAGAACCAGAAACCTCAGGAGAAAATTTATACCCATGTTACCAGAGCAAGTGAAGCCACCCACAAAATAAATCTATTAGATAAAATAATCGAAAATACTTAAAACTAACCAAAAAAAGAATGTTTGATTAACATCTATTGAATATTCAACACAGCTCTCCTTAAAGATAGAAGTCCTAAAAGGGTGAAGGTGGGCTACAGGCAGACCTTGTGCCAAGCCCCCTCGGCCGAGAAGCTTCGCTTATTTTGTCTCCTAATTTGTCTATTTTTTACTTTTTTATTAAACTTACAAATTTTTAAAAAGAGACTGGAGCTCATTTTTCACAGTGGTGAAACACTGGACCAGGTTGTTCAGAGAGGTGGTAGGTCCCCGGTACCTGAAAACATGTAAAGTAAAACTGGAGCAGCAATTAACTCTCAAAACTACTTAAGTTGCAACCAAAAGGAAGGATTAACATGGTAAAGCTTGTGCAGTTGTTGAATGATGTGAACACATTAATGATGCTCCCCAAAAAGTCACAGTCTGGCTTTGTGCTCTCCATCAAGTCAGTGGCCCCTGGTCGGTGCAGGTAAAAGCTTTACTTTTTTTGCCACAGAGTTATGAGTGCCCCAGGTTGTGAGCTGTGCTTCTTGAGCTCTGTGACTCTGGCATTTCATTCCATCTGTCCCTGCTTCACTGCCTAATATCTGGGTGGCAAATACCAGTTCAGTGTCAGACAATGCATAAGCATGGAAAAAAAAGCCTTAGTTATGAAACCACCAGTCTCTTTAGTTGTCTGCTTAGTTAATGTGTTTCTATATCTGGATTGCAGGGCAGAAATTCATGACGTCCTGGAAGAGTATAAAGAAGGAGCTGCAAAATTTATGGGTAAAGTACAAGTATTTGCTTGTATATCTGAGAGATAATGCAGGTGGATCCCAGTAGAGCATGTTCAGGCAGTACAGTAGGCAGAGAGATGTAGGCTTTGCACATTTAGAGATTTTCTCACTCAGAGTGGCTCTAGGGAAGACTTGAAATAGTTTGTTGTCATTAGTATGGCCAAAAATCCTTCAGTCAGGCTACAAAGTGATGATGTGTCTGTAATTTCTATAATTTGCAGACAGTTCTTTGTATATGGAATCTAGCACATTTTGCAAGAAAAAAAAAATGAGTTGCCAAAGCTTGTTTTGTTTGTTTTAGCTTTTTAAAAAGTTCCTAAAAATTTGGAACATGCATTTCATGATATGTAAAATAATTATGGTTTGGCTCTCCAAAGGAAGTTTGCGCCCAACTTTCAATAAGCTTTACCCATTTGGAGCAATTTACTCCTTCAAGAAAATTTGAAAAATGTCTTTGTCTGGAACTTTGAGGAGGCTTTACCAGTTTCAGTGGCTATCTCTGAAGAGGAGGCTTTATGTCACTGGGACATACTGTCTAGCTTTCTGACATTTGAAACCTCCAGTCTGTCAGGGGTGATAAATTTCTCATTGGTGTAATTAATACATTCTCTCTCTCTCCTGTTCCTTTCTGTGAGGGTGGTGAGCCACTCAAACAAGTTGCCCAAAGAAGTTGTGGATGCCCCATCCCTGGAAATGTTCAAGGCTGGGTTGGGTAGGACTTGGAGCAGTGTGGTTGAGTGGAAGGTGTCCCTGGCCATGGGGCATGATCTCTAAGGTCCTTTCCAACTCAAACCGCCCTATGATTCTGCTTTGTTCTTCCTTAAAAGTCCTAGGCTTGGGATTGTTGCTAGTTTGGATTGTGTCAAGTGTCACCAGTATATCAGTTGAGTCAGCTGTTGGGTCTGGGGAATTTTAATAGGTGGAGCATTAATCAAGAAGAAACATGAATAAATCCCCAAGCAGCTATGCAGGCTGCAGAACCAAAAGGTATTGTTTCATGGTTTGTCCTGCTACTGCACTCTTCTCCAGGTGGTTAGTAAAGCTGGGGAAGAAGTCTGCCCTCTTTGGTGCTTGCTGAGAGATAGGAGAACAGCATTTTCTTTGTCAGAATGGATGTACTTGTGTGGGGGACAATACCCTGTTCCCTTTTGCAGATCTGCAAGCCACGTCTTTGTGTTAGCTTTGCTTTGGTTCATGAAACTCTGCTCTGGATCTGTCTCTCTGTTTTCAGGTATGCCAGATGCTGTGCTCTACTGCTCCCTTCATGACCCAGTCACTCCCTGCCCCTCTGGCTACAACACTAACAAGGTACAGTAGCTGTAAAGACTTGAAAGGGTCCACCTTAAATTCCCAAAAGAAATCTGCCAGTCCTCCCTTCATGTCTGTGGCTGTACTCAGACAGCTACAGGATTAGCAAAATAAACCTTTGCACAAAGAGGATTGTAGTTTACATGCTCATACTGCCAACTGACTGAAGCTGTACATGTTCTTACTTGGCAGCATGTTCCCTGAGTGGTTCCTGAGCAGTTAAGTGGCAGTTCAGGTAGAAAGGAGAGCTCTGGACTACTGTGCCATTGTGGTTTAAATGGCAGTAAAAGAAAATACCCGTGTTTTGCCATATTTGCTGTACAAGCTTATGCTTATGCCACTGATAAAGAGTAAATCTGAACCTCTGTGTGTGTATTTACATACAGCCTGCTGCAGGCCCCCCCTTACAAAGGGGAAGGACACCAGAACTTTTTGCAGGAGGGTGGCTCAGCAGTGCAGGAGTGCACCATTGCAGACGTGAGCCTGTTCTGCCCTGCAGGCACACACACTGCCTGTGCAGTCCACACACAGCTTTGTGCTGGAGCTCCTGGCACCTGCTCAGATATGGTCAGTCCCATGGCTTGTTTGGGTTTGGCCACATTTGGTGGAGGGTCACAGACTGATGGAGGGTAACTCCTGCCATACAGCTGTCAGTGTACATTCCTTGCTGCTGGGATCCAGGCTGAGTCCTGTCTCTGCAGGGAAGGATTTACCTTGTCCTACTGTTGTGCCGCTTTGAGGTGAGAGCAGCAATCTCAACCTGGGTGTTGGGAGTTTGATTCAGACTTTTTTTGGTTTTTAAAATAAGCTGGTGAAGATATTCATCACCTTGTTGTAAGGCCTTCTGCAGCTGGATCTGTGCTGACAAATACTTACGAAAGCTTTTTGAAAGCAATGGGACAGAAAGCTCTATGCCAGAAGGCCTAACACTGGCTGGATTTAAATAATCACAGGATAATGCTCAGCTCTCTAAGCTGCATGGCTATTTTATTTATTAAAGCAGCTTTTTTCCTCTCGAGAACAGAATGAAGGTAACTATATGTGATTACACTCTGGCTCAGGCAACTCTGACTTTCCTCTGCCTGCCTTCACCAGCTGTTCCTCGATGTTCTCAATGTTCTCACAATAAGAGGCAGCAGGTACTGTCTGAACAACATGCTGCTGCAGAACAACGTGCAGCTGCTGTGTTTCACTTATCCTGTAGATACAGATTTTGGAATTCCTTTTGGAGTTGCTCTCTTTTTTTAGTTGAAAATTTGCAAAAAATTTTATTGCTTTGGAGACTTCTGGTTTTATTCAAATTTGGTGAAATTGGCTGATAAGGCCAGAAGTAATCAGGATGGATGGATGGACAGCAGGCACATGGTATACTTGTGCAATCCTTTTGGGTCTTTGTGGGGACCAGACCAAAAAAAACCAACTTCTGCTGGTATTTTTTGCTTTTGCTGATGAAATTCAATTTGCAAATTAGTATGCATGAGAACTGCACTGCTTAATCTGTCTGTCTGGCATAGGCTAGGAGAATGTGTTTAAACCCTCAGGCCCCAAAAAGTGCCCATAACACTCCAAGCTATATGCTGTTTCTGATGGCTGAAAACACTTTCTCATTTAAAAAAGCATGAACAGAATTGCAGATGAAAAGAGCTGACTTCCAAAGGGCTTGAGCCCTTTACTTAATCTATTTGAATATCCCTTTAAAGTTTTGGAGCAGCAGTTTCACAAGCCTAACAATAATACAACCAAAGCAATGGCCAAGCTGCACTCGCAGGTTAATTACAGATTCTGCAAAATAGGCTAAAATGTGAACATTTTATGAATCTGAATGTTTAGTGAATTGAATGGTAACATCTGCTAGCCTGGAGGTGTTCAGGTAAGATAACCTCTCTGTCCATGTCCTTTTGTCTTGCTTTAAATTCTTTTGAGTATATCAGAGGGTAACAATGGAACATGGGCTCCCATGTGTGGTGGCAGGATGGGAAACATGTGAAGAGAGGGAAGATCGTGTGTGGAACCCTAATGAGCAAGTGCCAGTCCTTACATTGGTTCGGTCTGGGTATTTCAGTGCCTTCTAGAGTTGCTGGATTTGGGACCTAAAATAACATGGGCTTCTAAGACTGAGTGCTTAACAAGCTTTTGTATTCTTCCCAGTCTGTATGGTTTATATAAACACATACATTCATGTGTGTTTTATGAGTTAAGTGCTCAGAAGAGGAAGTAATTCCTTGGGTTTGCATTTTGTACAGAAAATTAGCAAATTGTATTTGCCATTGCAGCCTTTGCTGCTTTTTATGAGCTTTTGTTTACTAGACTACAATTTTGGTGGCAATTCAAACTTTTTTTCTTTTTTTCCCCAATTCTGCCACTAATTTGTGTGATGAGAGGCCAGCTGCTCTATCTCAGATTTTTAAATGTGGAGAAGTCCGTGTTAAGTGGGATGGTTTCACTAAAGAGCATCTCAGAAATTCCAGTTCAGTCATTTATTTTCTTTCATTCAATGTGCCTAGTGTAGCTGATTATGTGAGCCGTGCTCCAGGGGAACTTATCTAATGAGCTGTCATTCCAGTATCTGGTGTTTCAGTTCCTTCTCTCCAAGTGCTGTTCATCCCTGTTCTTCCTGTGCAGACGGTCTCCCTGTGGGGAAGCTCGGGGCGCATGGAGATGACACCTTCCAAGTTCATGGACATCCAGCGGGCCATCCAGCCAGACTGGTTCCAGTGCATCTCTGATGGAGACACCATCTCTGGGGAAGCTGGCAGAAAAAGAGCCAAAAAGTCTGTGGATAGGTCACTTTCCTTCCTGGACATGTGCCTTCAGCTGCAAGAAAAATCACCGGTAAGGTCCCCAAGATACTGAGGCAATATCACTGCGTGTGCTTCCTGGTCTGTGCTGCATCCTGGACCAGCCCCAGGATGTGGTTTAGGAGGAGATTGTGGCATGTGTGTATCAAAGAATGCCCAGCCTACAGNTACATGTCTTCCCAGAATTCTGCAGTTCTAATTTGAACTCTATCAGGTTATTCTAATTCTTTCCCTTCCCTTCCCTTCCCTTCCCTTCCCTCTCATCTGCACCAGGATCTCCCTCGTCTCTACTTATTGAGGAGAACTACATTTTGGGATTTTTCTGTCTGCTTTTGGGTTGTGATGCATTTTTTCACTTACCTTATTATTAGATGCATGGGCAAAGTGGCATCTTCTTAACCAATTGAGAAAACCCATCTTTTTGCTCTGAAGTCCCCTTGGTTCCAAGTGAGGGAAGATTTGATAGAATTAGTCAGTGCTATTCTTTATTTCTTCCAGCAGCTTTGAAACTTCCTTCCCTTTTAGTGAAAGGAGACATCTGAGTCTGGGTCTGGACTACAAGGGGGAACAGGTGACAGGAGTTGGTGTTTGTATGTCCTGAGAGGGAAATCCCTGTGACATCTGGTGTCAGACAGCCAGGATAGTGGCACCTGCTTTGTGTTTTGCATTAACACATCTATTGCTGAGACCCCATCCATAAAAAGCCATGTACAAAGATGGTGTGTGGTTATTGCCTTCTGTAGGGAGGTGGGAAGAGTGGCATCAAAATTCTCAGTGATTTAGTGTCGAGGCAAGGAGCAGAATCTTGTCTCTACTGGTCCCATTTGTTACACATGGACTTCACAGTGTTGTGTGGGGAATAGTCCTACATGAGATGAAACCCCGTGGTTCTGGCAAGTTCCTGGGAATGTGGGGCTTAGCAGGCATCTGAAGTCTGGGCTGTGAGATGTCTTACATGTCTTTGGCAGAGCATGCTCTAACACTTGTAGCTTTCTCCTGGGACAGGAACTACAAGGAAGTGTAATGTTTGGGGCAATTGAAGGTGGAGATATCTTGGAGGAGAGGCTCAGATCAGCCAGGGAGACTGCCAAGAGGCCTGTGGGTGGCTTTCTGCTAGATGGCTTCCAGGGAAGTGCCATGGCCAAAGAGACCAAGTTGAAACTGATAGCTTCTGTCACAGCAGAGCTGCCAGAGGATAAACCAAGGTAAGTTGTGTGGGCACCATCCCAAGAAATCCATCTGTCCTACTATGAGGAGCATCTACAGGCTGCTGTGCAGTTTCCCTGTAGGAAATAATCACTGTATTGCACAGCCCTGTGTGTGCCAGGCTGCATAAATTTTACCATTGTCAAGCTGCAGTCTTCAACACTTTTTTAGCTGCAACTGGCACCAGGCTTTGATCATGCTGTGGGTTTGAGAAAGAGTTTTTAGGAAGAGTTACAGATAGGAGATGTCAGGGTTACTTGCATTTGGTCTTGGAGGCCATGGTTTACTTGAAGTTCAGCTCAAACAAGAATGTTATCAAGATATTTTGCAGGGACTTCTCAGTAAAACTGTCACGTTTTAAGTTCTCTCTGGCCTGAACTGGCAGATGGCAGAGAGGGTTGGTGGCAGAACCAGCCAGTGCATGCTGCATGATCCTGGTAGCCAGCTCTGTCCTAGTCCCTGTGGCACTGCACCTGTGCACTCCCTGGGGTGGTTCAGGCTGGCCCAGAACAGAGGTGTTCTCCTCTTGGACAGTGTGGGGCTTATTGCATATCTGAGGTGTTAGTTGTGCTCATCAGACCCATGCCAAGGACTGGACAGGAGTGGCAGCTTCCTTGATCCTTATAACTGACTAACAGTAACTAAAGACTTCTTGAAAACCTGTGCTAATATTTGCTAGTGGTTCAGAAGTGTAGGGGTTGTTTTATTGGGTCGAGCTCGCTGGATTGCTCTTACCAGAGCAACTGCTACAGAAATAATATGGTTGCCTTTTTCATCATTTCCTGAAGAGAATGACGGAGGCCCCATTGTGTTCCTGCTTCCCTCTGCTAGCAGACCATTGCTCTGACCTAATGGTGTTTAAAAGGGAATTAAATGCAAGAGCACTGTGCCTGCTGTTGTAGCTTGTTCTTGCTTAATGGTGCCTGGGGTTTGAATTTTCCTGACAGTTAGGAGGCTTGCTGTGTTGTTGCTTTCCTGCCTGCTTGAGCTACTTAAAAGATCCCCTGGGAGCGTTAGAGTCCAATCTGCTCAGCTAACCTCAGTGGCTACCAGTGCGTCTGCTTCATCTATCAAATAGTTTGCTTGTCTTGTTAAAACAAGTGTTTCTGACCTCTTGATAGGAAGAGGGCTGGTTAGCCCCTGGGGGGTCTTGGAAGTACCTCAAGTGAATTTCAGGCAGTCCTTGCTCCTGAAAATCACCCTTGCCGTTCTGGCTGGAGAAGTTGTTTTTCAGCTGTGTTCTACCCCAGCATGAAATTCTCTAGAAGACAAACACTTTCTGCGTGTCACTCAAGAAGTGGTTGCTTTTTGTGTGATGGTAAAATTATCTTATGAATGCACTCTTTATGAAGAGTCCTTTCATGTACCTAAAGGGGCTGAAGTCTCTTGATAAAATTTGTTTTCCTTTCCAGTAGTGTAGGAACCCTTGCAAGAACAAATGTTTGTCCTTACCTGTGCAGAGATGAGTTTCAGCAAGGCTTTGATCATATATGCAGAGCTGCTGTTTTGACTTCTGCATATCATTTTCTCCCTGTCATGGGAACCTGAAACATAAAACACTCAGGCTGTAAACTTCTCCTATCCTTATTCTGTGCTCATCAACTTAATTGGAGTACTTAGAAAAGTGACTAAAAATGGCACCTTGTGACTTCATTTATCAGCCCCTGTGTATTTTCCTAATTATCTGTTTAGCTCATTGCCCTACATTAACTTGTACTGCTTTCAGACCAGCCCTGCACCTGCAGGAGAGCAGGCACTGCTCTGCTCTCTTACACTTCACCCACTCTCGGTGAAGCTGCCAGCTAAATTTGGCTGCCAGCAGGATCTCTGTTACCATTGATGACAATCCAGCCAGGCTCTTCCTGGCTCTTAATGCCAGGAGATGTTACAGCCCACGTTTTTGGGTAAATTATTTGAGCAGGTAGAGTGTAAAGAGAAAGGAAGACTAAAGCAAGGAGGTTTTCTCTTTCTAATGATGTTTTTCATTAGTGCATTCTCCCCCAGGTGGTTTCCCAAGTGCAATAGGATGTGTCTGTCACCTGAAGGACTTGTATCTTTGACCAGCTGTCTACTGCTGCTCCGTTGAGACTCTTTTTAGACTGTCTTCTAAACAGCTAACAAGCAAAAGGGTCCATGTGTCTGGGAATTGGTAGTTCATTGGGGCACCAACATGATTAAGGAAAATATCTGCTCTGTGGCACAGATGTTATGAATCTCATTGTGTACGCGAAAGAAATCACATGCAAATCACTTCAAACACAATTAACAGAATGGGGGTTTTCTGCAGTAAATGAGGGATTATTGCTCTCTTCCAAAGGGAAAATAGTGTACTGGGGGCCTGTTATGTACTGGATAGGTTGGAGGTGGAGGAAGTGGGAGCACATGGAATTTTGAATGATGACTGTTAGCAGTTGCAGAGGTAAGCTACATGTGCTGCACATGACCTGGAGGTCTTTTCCTTCAGGAATCTGCTCGCTTCTACCCAGAATATTGTAGATTTGTCTTCTTGTGTGTCTCCTACAGAATCATTCATGGTGTAGGCAAACCAGATGAGGTGCTTGAGTGCATTGAAAGGGGAGTGGACATTTTTGAGAGCTTCTTTCCCTTCCAAGTGACGGAGCGAGGCTGTGCCTTGGTTTTCAGTTACAGCTACCATCCAGATCCTGAAGCAACAGGTAGGCTTCTTGATGATTGCTACAGTTTTTACATTTTATATTGTGGTAAAGCATAATTCATACTTGGGAGGAATCTGTATTTATTTGAGGGCTTTGTTCCTGAAACAAATGCAGTCACCACTGGAAAAAATGGGATTCCACTACCACGTGTTGCTTTTGAAGGCAGGGTGCTTTGGTGTGAAATTGGTTGAGTAAAACTTGAGGCCTCTGGATGTCTCATTATCCAAAATGTGATGATTAAATATTTCTTAAGCACCTCCTGAATAGAGGGGTATTAGTTTGACACCATTGGCAAATTTTCTGTTACCATTAGCAGTGAAGGCTGGACCTATTAAGTGATCTCTAGAATTAAATTAAAATGTGTCTGTTGTAGTAATATATTTTCGAAGTTCTTTTTTCTAGCTATCAGAAGTTTCCCATTTATTTGGGCAGTTTTCCTTTCAGTCCTTGCATTCATAAGTTTATATCAAAACCAAAATGCTCTGTTCATACCTCATTACACTGTGAGATGGGAATGTGTGTCACCTATTAAAGCACCTATCGAATGTGTTTCAAAAAGCAGCTGTTTTGTTTTGGCCTATTAAATGTTTTTAATACAGGGAAGCATTTTAATTTTTTCTCTTGGGTAGAACCTAGTGGCTTTTCATGCCTGGTTAATTCAGAGCCAGCTGAACAGAACAGAACATCTTGTTTCTTTGTGCTTGCTGCTGTTTTTTTAACCCTTACCTTTGTTCATTGTTCTTTATCTTGTCTAACTTTATTCTTAAATTATAAGGCTCTGGCAATTATAATGGCAGTGGTTTTGTCCTCTGTTTTAAAAACAGTAGGCATGGATTATGCAAACAGTAATATTGGTATTGTCAGATACATCTCCTTCTCCTTAAGAACAAACATAAAATTGCAAATCAATAATATCATGGGATGGTTCTTTATTTTTCAGATAGATGCTGAAAAGGCAGATGTGGAACCTACCTCTTCTGAATTAGTGCTACCAGCCTCTTTTGATTCCAGGGTTTTGGGTTTTTTTAAAAAACAAGAGGCATCTAAATCCCTGAGTGATCACAGTATGAAAAGTAGAATGACTGAATGCAGATGAGTTGCCTGTCTACTCTAACAAAATCTCAATAAAATCCATTTGTTCAGGTGATTGCATTCTATTCAGCATGCAGTTCAGACAAAATACTTTTGACATTTTATAAAGAATTCAGCTCGGTAGAGCAGCAAAAAGTTGTACTGTTATTTCAGCTCTAACTTTTGATTAGTTTTAGTTGATTAGTTTTCACTTCTCTTGCTGTTTTGATCATCTAAAAGTGTGTTTGTGTTAACTAACCTACAGCAATTAAAGTAAAATACCTGTTTTCTAGAAGAAAGAAGTGGAAACTTGTGGCAGTTTTCACTTGGCAAGAAAGCAGCAGAAATACCTACTCTAAGGTTGCTACCCTTGCTCTGCCCTTGCTCTCTGTTCTAAGGCTTTCCTCTTTTTAATTTAATCAGTTTTAACACAAAATGGGACCCAGCACCTGGAGAAGAATGGTGCTCAAGAAGACCAGGAGGAAGTCTCCAAAGCTGACCCAGAAATGACACCATTTGAGATATGTCTGAAGGATAAAAAGTATGTGAGTTTGTGGGGAGGGTACCTGCAGCTGTATGACTAAATATGATGCTTTTTCCTCTGTATTCATTTGCAACTGGTCAGCAGCTGGATGAGAGACTTCATAAAACATGAAGCTGTTGAAGAGAGTACTTCTGGACATTGAGTGAAGAGTGTTGGACAAACATTCCAGCTTGTTATCAGGCAACAGCCTATGTCTGAAAGCACTGTCTTTTGCCTGACCTAGAGCCAGGGCTTTTCTGGTCATTTATCTAGCAAACACTCTGTGGTCATAGTTACGTCTCAGCTGGAAGACCATAGGTTCACAAAGGTGGTCTGGGAATCACTTTGCTCTTCCACATCTACCTTGGGTCATCTTAAGATACTAGGTTTTATTTAAACTTTGGAGACCCTCTACTCTGTGACTCAGTTTGGGCAGCTGCTGAGCAGTTCTGCCATTTCTGGATACTTCACAAAAATTTGGCCATTGTTACCACTTATTCTCCTGTCTCTTTGTCACAGGTGTCTGAATAGATAATTGGCGTTGCTTTGCTCTCTGAAATGGTGCATCTGTTTTGTGAATAGTGGGATGAGTAAATCTGTGGGTTTGGTGGCTTTCTCCTTCATGCACTTTGCGATAGGTGTCTGGCACTGCAGCTTTTCTGCCAGGGAAGGCACAGATGAGGCCTCTCTCTGCTGTCAGCTGTGATGTAGTCAGTTATTCTGACTTAAATGTATGGCCTTCTGGCTCTGAGGGGACTGCTGGTGTGAGGAGGCCTGGGGCTTTCAGCAGCCCTGGTCCCACACCGTGGCAGGGTGTGGGAACTAAGTGATTTTTAAGGTCTCTTCCAACCCAAACCACCTCTTGATATCTGAAGTCTTTTGTGCCAGTGGTGCTGGTCTGAGTTGTCAGCAGATCTGGATTAAGGACCTCAGGACTTTTAAGGCCCAGGTCCCTGCAAAAGGCCGGGTGGTTAGAGGGGTACTCTTTATTGCTTGGATGGGTCTTCTTAGCTCTGATGTTACCCAACATTGCTTCTTCCTTAGATACCACGATGACTTTGGTCCTGTGCTGGAGGGATGCAGCTGTTACTGCTGTCAGAGGCACACTCGTGCCTACGTCCATCACCTCCTGGTGACCAACGAGCTGCTGGCTGGTGTCCTGCTCATGATGCACAACTTCCAGCACTACTTTGGTTTCTTCAGTGCCATTCAGGAGGCCTTAAGGGACAGGAAACTGGATCAGCTCAAGGAGCTTGTCTTCAGGCAGGCGCTGCAAGGCCCGGCAGATGCGACGCTGAGACAGTGAGCTCACAGAGGACGGAGGAGGTTGCAGCCTGCATCTTCTTCCAGTGGGACTGTATCACCTGGACCTGTCAGTAGTAAAATGCCTTTTTTTACTCTCCTGGAGGAACCTGAAGGAGACATTTCAATAAGCTCTCTCTTTCTGGTGGGGAAGGATGATCTTGTTCAAATGTCTCTTTTGGTTAATTGGTTCGGTGCATTCTTGGTGGGTGGAAGAGCCTGGACAGTTCACCAGTACGACCAGTATGGATAGGTTTGTTTTCAGATACTCACTGTTGGTTTCCCATGTGCAAGGACAGAGTAATTGAACTTGTGATTGAGGATAAAGCAGGGCATATACTTAACATTAATCCAGCAACCTGGAGACTCAGCTGCTGCTTGGGACTCTTGTTCCATACCCAACAGTAATTATTTTTCTAGAAAAACCTAGTGGTGTCCTAATCTCCCATTGTGTATCTCCTTGGTGAGAAATCCCACCTCAGTCTAGCACACTGTCCTTGTAGCCATTGCCAGCATCTGTATCCTTGGAAAGAACTGACTGGAAGTGCTGCTGTGTCCAGTGGCACAAGGCACTATGTGTGTACACCTCTCTCAGGCCACCTGCAGTGCAGAATGTTCTCTGGGCCTGGAAGAAGTTTGCCCCTGCCTTGAACAACCCTGCCTCAGGAGTCCCATTCAATGACATTGGAGCCAGAGAGAAAAGAAAGTGTTTAATCCATGTCCTGCTGTAGAGGGGTTTTTTTAAACTCTCTGCACTTTTTCCAGATTTCACTCCCATGTTAACGCATGGGTGACAATGTCTGTACCATTCTTTCCAGCCACCCTAGCACTGGTCACAGCGTGCTACACAAATGTCACTGTGAGATGGAGCTGTGGAAGGAAAGTGTCATAGGAAAGGACTTTGAGAAAACATTCTGGTGGGTCCTTGCTTTAAAATATGACCTAGTTATGTTACGTTCCTCTTATTCAGTTGTTTTTTTCTTACTGTCCCTTACTGTGGAATCATGGTTTTAATAATTTTATATCACAAAGCAACAATAAAAGAAATTTATTATTTGTTATACTGGCTCCTCAGTGTGTGGCAGAGGTGGTGTACCAGAGAGTTTGAACTCAAGAAGATGTCTCCTGAAAACTTGACCTAGCAGCCTGATGGAAGACATTATCTAGGAGTAGGATCCTGTCCTGGAGCAGGTGTCCAAATGATTTGGAATTTATTATGACATTCAAAAGAATGCCACAATAAACTTGGAAGTGTTGAGGACAGCTTCCTGTCCCTCTCCCCATAAGGACTCTACTACCTTAATTAAGCTTGAAAAAATACTACACTCAATGGCCTTAAAACCATTTGCAATTTCAGCAATGCTTTAAGATTTTAGTACCTCCCATCAGAATGACACTGCCATTGTGTACAAGGGGTGTTTATTTTCCCTGTCTCTTTGGGCAGCTACACGAGGTTGTAGTCCTTTTTACCATTCCAGCCTGACTCACTCTGTTGCAGTAACTACACTTCTGTTCCACAGGATCCTAAAGAAATGGTGCAAATACTGCTCTGCTGTTGTCTTCACACGGATTACAGAGTGTGATTCAGCCACAGAAATGACACAAAATACAGAATTATCATCCTCACTCCAAGTAGTACTTTGTGGGTGTTAAAACTGATGCAGCTCTGGGAAACTTGGAGATGGTGTCCTGGGTATACAGTGTGAGGTAGAAGGCCTGCCTAACTTAAAGGAATTCTAATGAAACAAAATGGTTTATGCTTTTTTCAAGAGGAATGCAGTGCATGGGACCTTGCAATGCTTGTTTCTGCAGTGTCTGTTTCTACAATGTTGCAAGTGCTGTGCAAAATTTTGGGGGGGGGGGGGTGNCTGTATCCACATACTGAATCACCGAAATGCCTGACTCAGCCCAGCACTTGGGCACCACGATGGTTGTGTCCACCAAGTCAGTCAGGGGTGCTCTGTGATGACACAGAGGACAAGGGGTGCTCATGGTTGTGTCCTCCTTGCATTTCCTGCCTGCTTCTTAGGTTGGTAACCTTCCTGCTAGTTTTGGAATTGCTGTTTTATACCTTTTGGGGGCTACTGGTGATCAGTCAGTCTCCCTGTCCTGCCCCACCTCTGTGAATCATTCGGATTTATTCATTTTTTCTTTATCTCCCAGCCTGGATGTTCTCAGGAGATAAATGTAGCTGTGCTAGGATCTTTGTGGCCTGCTAAGCTAAGTACTAATAACATGCTATTCTCAATAACCCTTCTCTTCTTCTGGCTTTCCAGTCCTTCCATGCTGCTGTGTTATGTTTCTTTTTCCAGTCCTACACATTAGGCTTTCCTGTTACAGTGCTCTGCTTAGCTTTTTGTGTGTGTGCACATGTGTACCACGGCTGCACAAAGTAAACCATTTTGTGCTGGGCAGAATTTGACCAGCTACATCATTCAGTATCTAACACAGTTACAAACAACACTAACCCTGCAACCATCTTAATGTGTTGTATTTATACAATGTCTCAACATGTCTGTCCACTTAGTTCACACTGTAAAAAATCAGCAACATTTTTCATACTAACTTAGAAAGTTTTTTAATTTATTTCCAGGCAGAGATCTAATTTCTATTAACAACAGAATTCTTGCCCTAATATGGGGATGAGAACTGCATGAAGAAAGCTAAACTTTCCATGGAGAAGTGAAAATTGAAATTAATAGGGAGTGGAAAAATGTCTGTGCTAAATTAACTTCACTAAGCACAGAAGACTGCAAAAACATCCTTGACTGCCATCCATCCCCAAAGGGCAGAATATAAAAGAACAGAGCAGAATACAAAAGTGATGGTGTGTTACAAAAACATTAGACCCTTGAATGTCTTTTCCGTAGCAACTTCTAGTGTAATCTTCCCCTTAATAAAGAAAAACCTTTCATGCTGATAAGAATAACTGTCAGGGCCTCATGTTAAAAGTCCTATGCCTTTCTGACCACTTAATCAGTATTCTGTTCAGTAACTTCCTCCTTCCAGAGCTATTTTAATGTTGCAGACTCTTCAGCAGTTTCAAAGGTATGCTTTGAAATGTATTAAGGAAAAAAAATCAAACCGGCTTATCACAAAAAAGTTTTCTCCTTTCCTTCAGGTTTGTAATTTCCTGCCCCCTCCTGCTGTTTACCCACCCCGTCCTGTAAATCACTAGGACACAGTGTCCAAGACACACACAGTGTATATCCAGCCTTGTCTGGCAGTTTCTAGGTCTGCTCCTCTGTGGCTCTGCAGGATCACAGGAGCTGCCCAAGACTGGAAATGTTCCAGCAGGATGTTCAATTTAATTCCTCATCTCTAAGGTCCACAGGGTTTTCAGATGAGATTTTTATGCATAAAAAATTGAGTTCCAGGTGTGTTTCAGAGGTGCTTTTAAGCATTGAGTAGCTTTTTCTTTTCTTCATCCTGAACTCTGTTGGTTTTTGATTCATAACCTGAGGTGGCAGACAAAGGGTTCCAATAAAATGTTTAAACCTTTCCCAGTAATTTCAGAGCTGTTTCCTCTGTGATGTGGAAGGCATGCATGAAATAGATGATGGTGCAGGCCAGTTTTATGGTTTTATTTGTAGTATTCTGGAGTGATCTGCATAATTCGCTAGAGACCTCATCTCTTTTCGGGTAATGCAGCACTCCTTCACACTTTTAAAGATGTTCTAGCACGTTACCATCCTTTCTTATGCACATTCTATAGGCAAGACAGGACTTTTCAAACAAAAAAATCCCTTTGAGAAGTTTGATCTAGACTGGCAAAGTTGGT
The DNA here is from genome assembly GCA_008694505.1 of Cyanoderma ruficeps. Taxonomy (NCBI): domain Eukaryota; kingdom Metazoa; phylum Chordata; class Aves; order Passeriformes; family Timaliidae; genus Cyanoderma; species Cyanoderma ruficeps. The sequence goes on along the minus strand of VZDJ01000090.1, from coordinate 6,136,399 downwards.
CCTGGCACAAAAATGATGCAGCAAAATGTTCTTGCTCCCCTGTTGATGTTGCCAGCGTGAACAGTGTCTGTCAGAGAACACAGTCTCCTCCCTGGGAACATACTGACTTGGAAAAGCAACACCTTTCCTGCCTCACAATGAGGTGATGATGAACTGCCTGATTAATCTATATCTGTTGTCTAAGTTTTAATTACGTTGGTCAGGTGAAGGTGCAACACAGTGGGATGCCCTGTCATGACACAACTCCTCCAGCTCCTGGCCTTGCTTATTCCCCACCATTACAAAGTCTTTGGAGAAAGCCTGCTCTGTTCACAGCTCTTTGTGTGTCTAAACATCTTGCAGAGCTCTTTGGGAAGGAGTTTTGGATGAGAAGGGGCTATGTGGTTAACCAGGATTATTTCAACCTTCTGAAGCCTGAAAATCTAGAAATCTGTTTAGTGAGGACCAAAGGTAAAGGAATTATAAATAAAGGCATTTGAATCTGCCAAACAGCTCAGGATAAACCAGCTTTCTGTCTTCCCTATCCTTCTGCTACTCTGTAAAGCATTTTCTGGCTCAAGGGAGTGGCCAATGCACTGGGAAAGGAAATGGTTCATGCCAGAGGCTCTGCAGGAGAAGGTGAATCTTACTGCCTGTATGTGCAGAGTCAATTGATTTGCAGGGTGCTGATCAAGAAAAGATCTAAAAACTATGGCCCTTATATGTAATTGCCCAGCACAGACTTTCACAAAGAAAGGAGTGGTTCCAAGGTCCTTGGCGAGAGTTCCTGGACCCATTCCTGTGCTCTGTGTGTGACACTCCATGCTCTTGAGTTGGCTGCCTTTCTGAGCTGGTGGATGTGTTGCAACACGTGGCACGAAGGTGGCTTTGTAGCAATGCTTTGTGCTCACTGCTCCCTCCTTCCACAGGAGAACATCTGGTTTGCCTTTTGATGAGGTAATCAGGGGAGGTATTGATGCAGTCAGCAACTTGCAGGAAGTCAGCAGAGTCTACAGATCTGTCTTGAGCTTTTTTATACTGCCCTTCCTGGGCCAGAATGGAACCATCTACAAAGTGATGTCAACTTCAGTGGGACTGTGTGCTGGAAAACAGCTGAAGAAACCAACCCTTAGGAAAGCCAGATGCTTTCCTCAGACAAAGCTGAGGGAACTGGGGTGAGAGAGAACAAACTGGCAGGCAGCCGAAGCCTTTAAAGAGATGCAGCCTCTTCAAGAAAGGGAACAGGAGATGGAGTGTCTGGGAGGAAGGAACATAGGCAAACAGGATGATTAGGATTTGGCAAGGCCAGCAAAAAAAGGAGTGGGAGCTGTGCAGTATGTCCATGGGTAGCACTGCCAACATCAAGTTGCAGAAGCTGCTGGCATGTGCCTTTTTCCATCCCTTGTTTTGCATGCATCTTGAGGAGGAAGAAGCACTCTGTTGTGGTTCAGGGAATTCAGCAATGGCTGCAAAAAAGCAAAAGGCCACAGAGTGATGCTGGTAGCCTTCAGAGCTGAGACTGATGGAGGTACTTAGTGTTGGACTCAACCCTGGTTCCTGGCTCCCCTGCTGCCCACAGCCAGTGCCATCACAAATATTCAAGGGAGTCCTGTAGCATCAACCATCTGCTCACATCCCTTGACCTGAGCCCCATGGGGACACAGCAGTGCTGCTGCCTCTCAGCTGAGGCATAGCAAGGTGAGCAGTCCACTTATACCACAGCCCTTCTGCCATGACATAGGATGGCAGAAATTTGTGCTTCTGTCCGGTGAAAAATGGTCTTCATTTGGGCTGTTCAATTTGCCATGCTCACAGCTGTGCAGTAAAACTTATTAAAACTGACAAGAGTCCCCAGGGCAGGAAGCCATAAGGGTCTTCCCCACATCACCAAAGATACAACACCCTGATGCTTGTCTCACTGAGATGCTTTAATCATTATACTGAAATTAATTTTTAATTATATTTGGTTTTATCTTTGGCCCCAGGGGTTTTCTTTGCCTCAGATTTCCAGAAGCATTCAGGGATGAGACCAGTGTCTGGCAGGAAGAGATTTGCTTCCAGAATCACGAAGGAAGCTCAGGAGAATTCCTGGCCTGGGAGAAAATGGATGCCTGTTGTGGAGAGGTGTTGTTGGCATCAGAGCTGGTGGGCTCCTGATCTGACACTCGAGGCAGTAAGGAACCAAGGAAAGGTGGCATGAGTGATGTCAGGAAGGCATAACAAGAAAGGTCACTGCTATGTCTTAAGATTGACTACTTGGGGAGTAACAGAATAACTGGATCAGTGGCTTTTGAGACTGAAAGGCAGCATTGGTCTGGGATGCATCTTCTACATCTACATCTTCTACAATGTCATTCAGCAAGAGGTATGTAACAGCAGATGCTGACTTTGAAGAAGTACAGTTTTGAATCCCTCACACCTTGAAATTCCTACAGTCTTGTGAGCCTTCCTTTGCTCATTAGGCAGCAGATCAGGTGGCAAAACACTGCCAGGAGTTGACATTGTTATGTTAATATTAATTCATTATTACCATTAGATATAGGAAAAACTCACTTCAAAGTCTCAATCAAAAGCTCATGCAGATTTGGGATACTTGCACTGGTCAGAGAAAGAACTGATGAGCCCGTTCTTCTTGTTAGATGAGTCATCTCACAGCCAGGTGTGTTTGCAGACTGAAGGCTGCCAGGGTCTGTCACTTTGTGACCAAACCATCATACACTTAGCTGAAACTAATCAGATTTCTAACGGTGTCCTCTGGGTTGTCCACAATTCCTATTTGTAGTTTTCTGAGTGTCTCCATATCAGCAGCCTGCAGGCTGTTGATCCTTCCTTGAAATGCTGGCATTGATTAGACATTCTTCAGAAAACATCACATCAGGAACAGCAATAAGCTGCAGCCAAGCTCTGTCTTCCAGGGGAGCTGCCATCCTGAGCAGGTTGTGCTGGCCCCAGCTGGGAACAGAGAGCCCCCTGTCACCCCAATCCCCCTCAGAGAAGCAGACTCCAGGTGTACTCCCTCCTCTTCCCAGGGGGGAAACTCCCTGTGCTTAGCCCCACAGTGGGGTGAGCTGAGCTCAGCTGAGTATCTGGCCAGGCCAGCCCCTAAGGGACCTGGGGAAGTGAGATTTTTTTTGCAGGGCTTTGCTTTGTAGTTTGGTAAATGTGGATTTTAATATCTGGCTGCAGCTGGGATTGTCAAAATAACACGTCCAACAGCTGCTGGAAGGTACCTGCAGAGAATTCACTGAGCAGTGTCACCTGCAGAGCATTGGTTTGTGATGGCAGGTGAAACCCACCTCCTCCATAATTTCCTTGTCTTCCCAGGAATCAGCTTTTTTTTTCTCATGGAAGATTGTTTTATCTGCTGCCCCGTGGACCTTTGTGCTCTTCTGTTTAAAGATTCTTGCATCATCTGGTGCCTGTTGTGCCTGTTGCTGCCTCTGACAAGGTAGAGTTTTATGGTTTCTTCCCTGTTTATATTTTATAGTGTAAATCTCAACATAAGTTGGTTTTAACTCTGGATGGCTTCGGTTCAGTGCCTGGTACCATTTAGGATTTTAGTAACTTGGATAACCTGTGTTTTTAGTCCTAGAGCTGAGGTTTAACACATGTAGCACACCTGTCACAGGTGTACATGTGGAATAGCAAACCCTGGGATATGTGGGCTCAGTGGCTCATTCCTCTGGGTTCCTGCAGCTGAGCCAGAGCCTATGGCTCTGTGAGCTGGGAGATGGTGGATGCAGGGGATAAATGGTGTTTTTCCATCCATTTCTCAGGCGTGCTGTAAATGTGTCTAGACAGGCACTACTTGGATGGCTGCCTTGTACCTTGTGAGGGGTGGGGCTGATCATCCCAGTGTGTGTTGCCAGCTCTCCTTCGTCTCCGTAGGGTCTTAATTCTCCTCAGTTACGGTGGAGCTGCTTCCTGGCTGCTCTCTCCACTGGCTCGTTGACAAATGTCTTCCAGCTCCGGGGACACGAGGTGTCCCATTCCAGCTGCCTGGAGGTGAGCACAGACTGCAGGGCCCCTTGCTGCACCTGCAGCCCTGCCCAGCCCTGCTGCCAGAGCCACCTGTGCCTGTCTCTGAGCTCCCTTCTCCTCTCTGCAGGGGAGGAGGTTACTGTGTTATCTAAAGGCTCTTCTGATGCAAACATCAGCATGTAAATGAATCCCCACAGAGTGCAGAGCACATCGTCTCAGCTCACCTCTCCCAGCCAGTTGTGGAATCAGGGAAAACAAAACACCAAGGAGGGAAATGCAGAAAATTAAGGTTAGTGGGAGACATCAAGCTATTGGAAAAGGAGAATGCTGATTACTCTACTGTAAATAATGAGTGGGGGTGTGTCTTGGGGGAGCCCTCAGCTTGCTCTCTGGCTTGCTGCAGAGGGTGGAGGGGCATCAATTTCTTCTAGATTTAACTGCTTCTGTTCCTCAGCATTTTCTATAGGGTCACCTATGTTCTCATTGACAGACCAAAACAGGGCATGGTGCTCAAGCAGCATTTGAGGAATGGGGAGACAGAGATTGTTTTGGTTCAGAGTTTAGTTTTTGTAATTGTGTGAGGGCTTTGTGCTGTTCTTTTTCTTTTTTTTTGGTTCCTAGTCACCTAGTCAGTTCCATGATCTGGTAGTTCAGATCTTAGAAAAGAAAGGACCATATGTTTAAATACAGAATTTTCCCCATCCCTTATAGCAGTGTAGACACCAAAATGTTGCTTAGCCTTCTGCCACACCTCCTGCCCTTACCTCTATCCTGAATCATCTTAGAGATCACTCCTTGAAGAACCTGTTCAAATTCGAGTAAGATCAAACCGACCCCTGAGAGATGCTAGGCCAGATCTTGAAATGGACCTACTCATTCCTTATAAGATCTTTCCATTTCCTCCTTTCTGACAACAGTTATATAAAGCAACTGGACTGGTGATCTCTGTTATGAAGCATCTTAATGAGAATTCCTTGAGTGGCAATCTGTCCACAGGTTGGTTCACTTGATTCATACCTCCACCATCCTGTGTGCTGAGTGCCTCCCGTGCTATCCAGCATCTTTGAGCAGATGGAGTAACAGTACTGCATGTCTGTCTGGCAGAGCTGGGAAACTAATTGACCGTATTTCCAGAATTCATCTGCTGGAAGTTCTTACAGCAGCCTTTGATTTCTTTCCCAGTTGCAAGGAAAATGCAAGTAATTATAAAGACTCCTTGTGGGTGTTCAGGTGGATGATAATTTTTTACAGGGAATGTGTTAGAGAGGTGACAAAAGGTTTATGGAAGGAGGTACATTCACCACAAAGATACCAAAACTTCCAATCACACTTGTGTTTTATTGGGTTAAGGCAGTCACAGTACAGTATGGAGGGCACCTGCCCAGGCAAATGACACATGCTCTCCACAAGATCCTCAGGATCAAAGCCCAGACAAACCAAAGCAGCAGCTAGAGCTCTGCTATGTGCTCTGGAGGCGCAGAGGACAATGGCTTTGGCTTCATATTAGGAAAGAAAGGAAGCCCTTCCCAGATGGAGAAGCTGTGGTATGGACACAGGCAGGAGCAGCACACAGAATTATGGCCAAAGCTATCAAACGAGCATGGCTGACAGCACAACTAAGCCAAGCCCTGGGAGTGAGAGCTGAAGCCTCTGATCCAGTACAGCAAGGGGACAAAAGGAGAGAACCATGTTGAGGCTCTCTGGCCCATGCCAGGTTTGTCTATACAAGGGGAAGAGCATTACAGTGCCCTGACACCAGACCAGCTTAGGGTACATCAGGACTTGTCTGGTTTTTTCATCCAGGAACTACTGGGGATGGCTTTGCAGAATACTGCTGGGAAAGGAGACCATGGCTGGGCTGTATTTGGCCAGCTCCTGGATGCTGGGATACACAGATGCCATATGTGATGCCAAGAGTATTGGCAAGGGCTGTCAGGGAGAGTCCTGGGGCTGATGCCAAGGCAAATGTCCCTTCTTACTGGGAGGAATGTTGTAAAACAGCTCTCCCCCAGGTGTGGGCTGGAACTGGAGTGATTGCAGCAGCCAGGTGGTACAAACCCTAAATCTAGCAGTGCTCCTGTCAGGAGAGGAGCACAGGTGGTTCCAAAGAGGTCATGAACAAGTTTTGAGACAGGGTGCATGCAACCAGCTGCAAAAAACAGGTTTGAATCCATGGCAGCTATCAAGATCCTTGCTCTCTTAGTGGCCCCTGCAGATCACTGGGGCGTGAGATAGTGAAGTAGTGGCCAATCTATCACTGGTCCTTGGGTCAGGAGGAGAGGGAACCCCGGGGTAGTGTTGCATTTCTCATGTGAGCTGATCTACCAGAGGGAGGGCAGCCACCTCTCTACCTTGCAAGGAGCAGTAAAATACAAGCTGGCGGCACAAGGGAAGATTTCATTTGCAACCAGGGTGATTTTCTCAAGCACTCAGACTGACCCAGTTTTACAGGCAAACCTTTTGATGGAAACAACAGGAAAGTTGTTATTTCTCTATCAGTGCTCCTTTTCTAAGTTTCCTTGTTCAATTTTCACTCTTGGCTCCTGACTGAAGAGATCAGGGCCCTTATCAAAGAGGTCAAGTTCTGTCCTCTTGCTAGGACTGCTGTGCATGAGCTGGGTGCCTTCTGCAGGCTGAGGTTCCAGCTGTGGGAGGGCAAATGCATTTCCACCATGTAGGCAGCTGAGATGAGAGATGCCATCTGCAGGTGTGTCCCATGTGCCCTGCAAGGCTGTCAGCTCCCAGGAGTGATGCACTGGGGTGGCTCATCTGCTGCACACTCGGGGCTGTGCCCAGCTGAGGGACCCACTGGCTTGTCCCTGCCTTCTTCTCCTCCCAGGGGGCTGCTGCAAACCCGTGCAGCCCGGTGTGGCCCCACAGTCAGCAGCAGAGGATCTTGAGGAAGGCTTTGCGGAAGTCAGTGTTGAAGGTGGTGTAGATGATGGGGTTGAGGGCACTGTTGACATACCCGAGCCAGGTGCTGGCACTGTAAAGCCCTGGAGGCACGTGGCAGGATGGGCAGTGGGCATTCAGGATGTGAATCAAGAAGAAGGGCAGCCAGCAGACTATGAATGCCCCTGGGTTTAGAGAGAGGGAGAAAACAATCTGTGAGTTTAGAGCAGCAACTATTTGGAAAGGGGCCTGCACTGGTGGCCTCTCCCTCCAACCCCTCACTATTTCCATGATGTTCCTGTATTTCACAACTACTGAAGGTCACGTTTATTCCTGACACAGAGGGATTTGGCAAAAGCTTGGGCTCCTTGGGACCAGCCTTGTGAATGGATGGGGCTTCAGAAGTGGTCTGATGACAGACAAAAGCAAGTGGCCACCACTTTGAGGGAAAGCCTCAGCTGCTTTAACAAGTTAGGATGAGGGCTGCTTTATTTCTGTGCTACTACTGAGTAAAAGGGGGGAACAGTGCATCTGGTGACCACAGCAGGTGACAGGGACACCAGTCTCCTGGCTTCTCTACTCGGCTGTATGAACTGGTTCCTTGCGGCTGCTTGCCTCAGTTTCCCCTTCTGTAATTGGATCTAAGAGCTTCTGCATGTATGGAAACCTAGGATTGTTCCAGCCTTGTAATAGTAAAACAAAGGAAAAGGAAAAGCCATAAGTATTTGCTGTTGCTCCCTCTAGTAGGGCTTACTGGCCACTGATTTTAAACACAGGAGTAACAAAACATAGTAAATAAAACACTAGCATATGTGGCTCTCAACATTTGGGACCATTATTCTAGATCCCTAAATGTCCCACTACTGTCTCTCCTGAGTTTGTGAAGCAGTAACAGCTGAAGTCAAGGCCCAACTTGCATTTTTAAAAAAATCTCAGTATTGTATTAGGAGATTCTGTGTTCCTGGAAGTCCCAAACCATGACCCCCTGCACCCCAGAGACAGAATGGCTCTCACTCACCCAGGACAATTGCCAGCATCTGTGTAGCCTTCCTCTCCCGCAGCTGGATCAGTCGGGGCTGCTGCTGTGCCAGCCTCAAGCTGCTGATGGTTCTACCATTGCTGAGCCTCTGTACCTCCACTGCTGCCTTCGTGCTCCTCCTCCTCTCTTCCCACCTGCTGTTCTGGGTGGTCCCTGGTGCCTTGGGGAGGGAAGCCTCGTGGCAGAAGCTGCGGTACCGCTGCAGGCTGAAGACAGTCAGCAACCTCCTTTTTGTAGACATCTCCTGGCCCGTGCACTTGAGTGAGAGACAGGGGGAAAACCTGCCTTGGCATCTGTTTGGCAAAGCTTTCCTCTCCATGTGTTCCTGCAAAAGAGGATGCCACAGAGGAACTGGAAAACATCCAAACTGCGCATTGGGCCAGAGGATGATGAGGGAAGCTGTAGGAGTTTCCCTTAGCCTCACTTGCCTCTTACATTGCACCATGTCCTCTGGGCTGACCTCGGGGTGAACCACCAGTTGACAACTCTGCCTCTATTTCACCAAGGAGAAGCATGTAAGAGCAGAAATACCTGTTCTGCTAACCTCTCGTCTGTATTTTTGTGTTGGCCCTGCTCCCCTCAGCATCCCCACCCTTTTAAAACAGCTTCACTGTGCAAAAATGGGTAGAAGGAGTGGATATGCATGACCAGGTAATTCCTTTCCAACTGTTGTGTTGGTTCCCATGGTTGCAGATATTTCATCTAGAAAGGTCAGTGGAACAAATGTTGCATGCACCACGAGTATTTTGACCCCTTAAGTCGGTCAGATGAAGAAGGTTTTTTATTTTAATAACAGAGGTTAAAGCCTGTGAAGCCCTGAGAATGAAGCTTCATAGAGCAAAAATCAATAAATGAAGACATTAAAATCAATAAATGAAGAAATTACCCAGACTTACGCATGGCTCAGAAAACCCTGCTCTGAAGAAATATTGAAGTAGGCTGTGCTCTTTTCAACTTGCCACTTCTAGAGGGCAGAGATACACAGGGAATATCCTCATCCTAGAGGTCTGAAAAGGATTTAACTAGAGCTTCTATGCCTCAAATATCATGGTGTATGAGCGAGGGATGGGATGAAAACATGTCATGCCCCTCCTTATGCTTTCTGTTCTGTGTTTTAACCCTTTGAGGAGAAGACATGATGCACTCCTGTCCTTTTTGACAGCTCCTACTGGGTTCTTGTGGCTCTTACTTGGTGTGCATAACACGGTTTGGTGCTGGCGCTCTGGCTGCCCTGCCGGGTGAGGGTTCGCTTCTTTTGCCTCTGTCTGAGCACGAGGTAAATCCGGACATAAAGCAGCAGGGTCACCATGAAGGGGAGGTAGAAGGACACCAAAGAGGAGTAGATGATGAAACTAGGGTTGGATATGGAACAGACACTGGGATCCCCTGGGGAGGAGAAGAGAGAGAGAGAGAGGAGTGGCTGAGCAGAATCGGTTTAGTACAAGGAGGCTCTGGTGTGTTGGCAAAGCGAGACAAAAGGTGTCTGGGGACAAAGGCAGTCTAAGGAGTGCAGATTATGCTCTGGCTTACCCAATTACCTAAGTGATGCTTAAAATGAACCCAAACCAGGGCCATCTAGCATTAGCCAGCATGCATCTGTCTGCTTTTCTGGCCAACAGCTCTGTTCTCTTCTCTCATGTTTATTCCCATCCTTTCTCCTGCTCCTTTGACAGCCTCTGAGCTGTGTAGGTGCAGAGTGTGCATTCACCCCTATCTGCCTGAACCAGGCAGAGGGGGACAGCAGGATTTCCCACTCCCATCCCTTTCCTGCCTCAAGCACTGCAGAGAGGATGGATAGGGAGCAGAGGCTTCTGCCTGTGACTCAGTGGGAAGGGAAGGAAGGATCCCCTGCTCCTCTCCCTCCAGGGAGACTGTGTTGCCCTAGCTGAAGGAAAGGAAAAAGACCAACTTGCTTCCAAACTTGAGGCTTAATTGTTTGCCCTCCTCAAGGGATTAGCTAAGGAAGCAGACAGCCAGTTGGATAGGAAGGAGGTTTCTAACAAGCAATGCTAATTTACAATCCCTGCTCTTTAGAAATGTGTTCTGTATCAGAGTCAAACCTGTGCTTCTGAACCTGTTGATATCAGCAAGATGCCGTTAAGTCTGGTGTATGTGTGTGTGCTGTATGTGCTACACGTTTCCCTCTGTGTGCTCAAAGTGATTGTTTGATGGGAATCTGAAGACCTGGACACCTTGATGGGCATTGATTTGGCAGTAGAGCAGGCAGGTTTGCCCTTTAGAGCAACAGTCAGTGTCTGCCTGAGCAAATGGCAAGTTTACAGACAAGAGCACATGGGGATTTTTCTCTCCCTTCATAGTGTGCTTTCCTGCTGTTCCTTAAAATTTCCTGTAACTTGGCAAATCTTCAGGACCCATGTTAAATGACCTGGCCATACACAGGGCAGCTCCACTGCCAACCCCTCCTGCATGCTATTGTTCAGAGTGTCACCTACCTGTAGTGTTGAAGCCAAAGAGCAGAGGGCATGACACTGCGAAGGCCAGCATCCAGACTATCACAATCATGAGAGAGACCCTCCTGCAGGAGCTCTGCCCAGTGCTGTACTGGTACTGAACTGGTTTCACCACTGCAGTGTACCTGCAGACCAAACCAGTTCCGGGAAGAGGAGATGGAGGAAGGAGGGAGGGAAAGGACCAGGTTTTTAAAAGAAGTGAAAGCAGCACAGGGAACATGATGGTGGATGTGGTGAAGAAACAGCAGAGGAAAGTAGAGAAAATCAGATGATGCGATCAGTGATTTGTGGAAATGGTAAGTGGGGCATTGGGGGGAGGAACAGAGGAAATCAGAGTTAGTTGGCAGCAGTGCAGAGAAACGCTCTGCAGAACTCACAGCATATGAAGCTACAAGGTCTAGGCTACCAGATGGATCAAGAAACCTCAGGAAATCCCCAGCCCTTAAGCCCCTACAGTTATATGGGCACTGCTGTGAAAGAGCACTCTCTGAAGTAAGCACAAACTACTAAACTCTTTGTCTCAGCTGCCTGGTCTGGTGTTATCTGACCTCTGCCTGACAGGCAGAGGGTTGCCCAGGACCTTCATTTGCTGGGGTGCCCCAGGAGATGCAGCTCAGAAGGGCAAGAGTTTGGAAGGCACAGGAGTCTCACCTTTCAGAGCCAAACTGAAGTGGGGATACAGATTCCCATGGAGGAACACCAGACCAATGCAGAGCTGCCTTGCATTATTATCCTTGAACTCCACATTACAAAGGTACAGCATGCAGTATTTTTCCCTTCTCCCACTCCTTGGTCCCAGTAGGATCACATGTACCAAGGTCTTGGCTCCCAGCCCTCAGCATTGCTTAAAATAGGCTCAGTTTTAAAAGGCAGAAAACCAGAGCAAAGCTCAAGATTACCCAGCAATAATCTTCATCTCTCCCTGTGTATATGGCAGGATTTTGTTTATTAAAGCTTCATGAGTGAGGTCTCCAGAAGGAGAAACCCTCTTCACATTCAGCAGGAGCTGGACGACCAGTTGTGGTTCCTGTCTTTAAAAAGCTTGAGGATGTTTGACCATCTGCTGAGGATATTTTAATGCTTGTGTTTCCCTGCCCTCCAGTGCAGACCTCTTCTTGCACAACATGAGCAGAGCCACATTAACAGCACTAGTGGCAGGGACACACCTTCAGGGGTTTGTTGTCCCAAAGACACTGATGCTGTCTGTCCTCACCCCAGTTCTTCGCCCCTGCCCCACTGGGGCACAGGGCTGACCCCCATGTCCAGACTGTCCCCCCTGGATGCTGTTGTGTCTCACCTGTCAATGCTGATGGCACAGAGGTTCAGAATGCTGGCTGTGCACATCATTACGTCCATGGTGACGAAGATATCGCAGCAGATACGGCTGAACGTCCAGACCCCGCCGGTCACCTGCACCAGCGACACAGAACTGTCAGCCTTGCTCTGCACCAGCTCCTGACAAATTATGTGTGAGGAGCTGCTCTCCAAGTATCTCAGCAGCTGGAGGAGCTCATGTCCACAGTGATGGGCAGAGGGAAACTGAGGCACCTGTGTTTGTGTGGAAGACAACACAGCAGTAGGATATGGAGAAGGAGCCTCACTTTAATTCCAATCCTTTATTTGCTCTTGCAGAGGGAGGCAGGGAGAAGAAACAGCAGCTATCCCTTCTCTCAAGGCTTATCACGATAAATTGATTTAAATTTGATATCACTGTATTTATCCTTTGATTAATGATTATCTGAGGAAATCTAAGGGCTGAAAGTCTTTCTCAGCTTAGCTGCCAGAGTGCTCTTGCAGGCAGCAAGCCGGAAAAGTGCTGCAAATTTTTTGCATTTATGTATGAAACTGAGATCTGAGACTGAGGCTTCTCAAAAATCTTATTTGCATTCTTATCTCAGTTACAGATTTAAATTATTAGATCTGAGATCTCACAGACTACCCAGATAAAGGATCTTGAGTTATTACCAAGCTCTTGTTCTGATTGTTTTGAATTTTTAATCTGAAGTGTGTGGTTGTGAAAGCTCAGCCACAGCCAGACTTGGCGATGGAGAAAAGTGGGTTTTGGAGCAGCCACCGAATTCTCGACTATGACCTTTTTGATTGACAAACATGCTCCAAGCCCCGTGTGGCCCTGCTCTCCTTGGGGTTGGGATGGCAGCCTGATTCCGAGGGAGGTGGTCTGCCTCAGTGCCCACTCCTTGTGGGAGGTGGAGGGCATGGAGGGGAGGCTGCCTCCTTGTTCAGCTGCAAACAAACTCAGTGCTGTGCTGAATGGGGGAGTAGGAGAGAAAAAAGGGGGAAAGTCCATGCTTGGGAGACAGCCTGGATTTTAGCCTCCAGCCCTGTAGATCCTGCTGTTTCAGCTGAGCCCTGGAAGCTATCAGAAACTGCCACTCATTCCTGGTCTCTCCACTTACATTTAGACAACATCTGGAATACTGCACCTGGTTTTGAGGAATCAATAGAGGAAAAACACTGATAAACAGGAGTCAGTCCAGTAGAGAGCCACCAAAACAATCCACAGGGGCTGGGGCAGCTGTAAGGACCAGCTAAGGGAGCAGAACTTTTTCAGTCTGGAAAAGAGATGGCTTTGAGGGGTGGGAGACCAACAGCCCTCTAGTGCCTTGTGGGAGGTTATTGAAAAGGCTGAAGGCCTTGAAAAGGTTGGAGCCAGGTTTTTCACAGCAGTGGTGTGTGGGAGGACAAGAGGCAATAGGCATGAGCTGGAACAAAGGTGCAAACTGGTTATGAAGGTTACTTTTCTGACTACAGGGACAGTGGAGCCAGTTGCTTGGTAAGCCTGTGCAGGATCCATCCCTGGAAGTTTTCAAAACCCATTCAAAAATACCCATCCCACACCATGCTGGAGAGGGTGTCACAAGTAAGCTTGGCTTCTCAAGCAGTGGGTCAACCCTGAGTGCTGGTGCCTAGGAAGGATGCAGCTCCCTGCAGAGAGAAGCACTTGTATAAACACAAAATTCACTCCATGAGAATTGTTTAAGAAATAATCCTGAGAAATTTAAGTGGTTTTGATAGTGGCAGCATTCCCACACATGGGCACAGAAACTTGCTGAGGTGAGCTGTGTCTTTAGGGTGTTCTCTTCTGGACCCAGCTGCTACATTTCAGAAATCAGGTATTGAATGAGGCAGTCTTCCATTAGACCCTCTGACCCTGAATAAATGCAGGGGAGGGAAATGGGAATTGGCTTGCAGAACGCAGGAGGAAACTGTGCTTTCTTCTCCAGTCCTCCTGATAATGGTGGTGCTCCTTTGTTTTCTTATAAAAAAGTAAGTAAAGGGGAAAAAGAAGTTAATCCAAAACCATTGAGCTTTCCTGCACAGTTGGGTGAGCTACAAGACATGCAAATTGAAGGCTGTCCACCTGAGATTAGGGACCTTAAGAGGTAGGTTCAGCTTCCAAAGAAACACTACACTGGTTTTATTTTAGTTTCATATTTTGAAATCTGCTCGACCACCTTAAAATATATTAAAAAAAGAAATTGCTGGAAGCCTTTGCAGTGGGACCCAGTAAGGGATGTTTCTGCAGTTTGAGGCAAAAAGCAATGCAGTTTCTGTGTGAGCTGTGGAGTCTGAAGAATATTTCACCAAGCCAGTCGCAGGTGTTCACATGACAGCCAGCTGCTGCTAACCCAGCAGATGAACAAGCACTTAACTGAGGGAGCTTCCAAGGTCCCGAGCACATCCAAATGCTGAGCTCAAGAATGTGAACCATTAAAACTGAAGAAGGTGGTGGGGGGGGTGGCTCAGAAGTGAGCCCTCTCAGGGTGATGCTATCAGATCACAACACCTGCATACTAGACTGTAGCTTGTCTAAGAGGATGCTTGACAGATCAGAGTGTTTGGGCTTAAAATCCATTCTCACTTCCACCTGCCACTTCTAAAATGGGGAGTAGCTCTGCTGGAATTGGTGAAGTAGTTAATATTTACCTGTGGGGTATATGAAGCCAGAATTTATTCCAAAATTTAATGGTGAAGAAGAGCCTTTTTATTATATACCTTGTTCAAAATTTTTAAAATTCTATTTCTGCTCTTCCTTTTATTGCTCAGTTCTAATCATCTTTGCTACAGCAGCTAGAACCTGCTAGTCTGCATTTCTGGTTTTTATGTGCTGGCAGGGTACCTCTTTATCTCTCTGGTGCTTTTTTGTCCAGGAATCTCAAAGGATATCCCAGGTATCAATTGAATGAATTCTCACATCTGCCTGGGTGAGGTGGATGGTCAAATATTATTCTCTTACAACTGATGAGAGCAAACTACAGAGAGAAGAGCTGATAGACTCTCTCATTACCACTCAGTGATTATGCAGCAGAAGAATGTCCAGGGTGAAATCCTGGCTCTATCAAACACAATGCTAAAGATCCCTATAGACTATTCTGGTCAGGTTTTCACCTAATCTTCCTTAATGACCAGTCTGTTTATCTATAAATTTGTGGTGTTATTCTTTTTTAACTTTCAAACTCTACAGGAAGCTTTCCAGTTTATGAATGTGCAATGTTTTGTTTTTTTTTTTAACTTATTCATATCCACCACTCTCCTGAACTCTTTGAATAAACAACACAATCTCCATAACTCAGATACGAATGGTGATGCCACACTGAGGAGCACATGGATGGGACAGCAGGAAACCAAGTTGCATCAGGCAATGGCAGGCATGAAAGCAGTGGTGCATTTAAGCAGGCTCCCTGAAGGGTTTTGTGTTTGAGACCTGATGCTTGGGGCTGCTGCTGTCTCCTGCAGCTGTGAGATGGCTGCTCATGGGTTTTCATAGTGGGAGTACAAGGAGCACTCACGTGGCCAGGACTGCTGAGCTGCAGTAACTCTGCTCTGTTCTCCCTCTGACACCAGTCCAGCAGAGCTCCTGGAGCTCACAGAGCAGCTTAGGTCTCACTGCTCCCATGTGAGAGACAAGATGTGGAGACAGTGTGACTCCCATATGGTATCAGCAGATTAGACCTCAGTGACAACCTTCCCCTGAAGCTTTCTTCCCCTTTGGAGGTAGAACTGGATGTTGTGAGAAGACTGAGGAGGGTGTTCCCAGCCATGCTGCCACATGTCCTCCTCCATCCATGCCATGACTACAAGTCATGATGGTGTTTAATGTCCTCAAACTCCACTGGGCAGGATACCCTGATGCCACTGTCTTGGAAGCCTTGGTGAGCTTCAGCAGCCACAGCACCAGGGATCAGTAAGGAAGAGGGCAGCAGTACTGGTGTGTCAGACCTACACGTTGGCCCCCAGAAGACTGCCAGACGCACTGCTGAATAGCACTTCTGTGCCAGAAACCTCCTTAAGTGGAGATGAGGATTTTGAGGCTATAAAATGTTCCTGTTACTGCTCTGTCACAGCATTCCCAAAAGATTTCTCAGAATGAGACAGTTCTGGTCTGCATGATTGATAAAATAACACATTTCATGGCCAATGATGACTCTAAAAATGGAGTGTAAAGCACAAACTTCACAAGCAGCATTTAAATCTGAGGCATCCATCCACCTTAGGCTTCTCCATAAATAAGGGCCAGTTCTGAAGTCTGGTTTGGCAAACCTTCAGTAAATGAATAGGTATTCTACACGGTTTTAGGAACTGAATGATTTTTTGGCAATTTTCAGGCTCATGATGTATTGAAGGATGATGCCATTTCTGCTTCATTTATGGCATCGCTGATCCATAAACAGCAGCAAATATTGAAAAAACTTTGGGGGTCTTTGGACTGTTTTTTAAATTTTAGTCTTGCTGGAGTCCGACAGCCCAGTTCTATAGGAAGTACTGTGCAATGCCAGGATTGGTAGTTCAGGTTTGGGATGTGTATGAGTCCTCTTCTCTGTTGTTTGGATGACTCTTGCATCAGCTGCTTCGCTTATCCAAGCTCCACAGACAGAAATTAGTCTTGAACGGGTCTACAAACACAACTAGGAAATGGACCTACTGTTGTGCTCACAAATCATGACCAAGGCATGGCATGGGGAAGAGGCTGCTCCACAGATGTGCCTCAGTCCCACCCTGTCCACAGCAAGAATGAGTGCCAAGTATTTTCTAAAGCAAAGCATAATGTGATTTCATTAAGGATTGGAATGCACTTGAGCTGATAGACTGTTCCAGTCTGAAATAAAACTTGACTTTTAATAATATTTTTTAGTTGCAATCAAACTGAAGAGTCTAATTCTATCTTTCTGGGATGGCTTCCCACACACACACATACACACTTATTCCTTTTCTTTTTAATCATTCAATGTAGCACACCCAAGCAGTACACAGCCTGCAGGACAGCTCCAGGGCTGTTCCACACAGATCAGTCTAAATGTTGCTACTGCATTAGGAACGTGACCACGCCTGCAGTGGTGTGGTTAAATTCTGCTAATCATTCCTGAGAGGTACTCACCTCCAGGTACACCATCCAGGGCATCACCAAAGTAGCCACCAGCAGATCTGCCACTGCCAGGCTCACCACGAGGTAGTTGGTCGTGGTTTGCAAGGTGCGTTCCCTCAGCACGGCCAAGCAGACCAGCACGTTCCCAAAGATGATGGCCAGAATCAAGATGCAGTAGCAGAGGGCGTAGTAGGCGTGTGAATGGGGCAGCTCAGGCTCTGTGGTGCTGTTTGCCCCACAGGGAATGGGCTCTGTTGTGTTAGGATGGTTGCTGGCTCTGGTGAAGAGGGCCATGGGGCTGCCACTGCAAAGAGAAAAGAAAGAGAGGACTGAAAATCAGAGCTCTGCAATAATTGTGGAGAACATTGCCCCCTTTGGGTACTGGTATGATTTTTATACTTTTCTTACGAATTCTCCTTCAAGCCAATCCAAGAAAGAGGTATTTTTTCTGCTCATACATGGGCAGAGCTTTGCTTAAAGACTTGCTTGGCCTGTTCTGTTTCTCACTGAATCTAAACCAAGGGAAGAATGCAAGATTTCACCTCCTGTGTGCATGTGAAAGGTGGATCTTAGCAACCAATACAGCAGTTTGGAAAGTGGGCAATGATTTGGCGATGCACCAAAGTCACACCACAGTACAAGTCAGCTGGGCAAGAGTGCAGCCTGAAAGACAATTTGAAATTATGAGGAAAACCCAACACAGTTACTCAAACATATTAGGGTTAGACCAGAATTTAGAACTTATATCGTTTCTTCTGGGAAGTATCCTCTTCCTTCTCTCATCAAAAAAAGTCTTCAATAACTTCACACACTCAAGTGCTTGGCAGCTTGGCAGAGCCTCTTGATCCCTGGCTGCCTGGCAGCACGCACCACCTCCAGAATTCCTCTTTTCCTGCAGCAGGTCCCGAGCCCTGCCTGCCTTGTAAAGGGTTGACTGCTGGTGCTGCTCCCATTCCATCCATACTGTACTCTGTGTTTTCCATGCCTGGCCAGAAGATGTGCTTCCTGTGCTGAAAAGCAAACCAGCTTGATGTTTGGGATGACAAAAGGGAAAGATGCTGGCAGAGTGCTCTGCACTTCTTTTTCTTACAATGGATTCAAGTCTGTTCTCAGTAACCTACCCTTCCTTGATTTAAGTGGAGGATTTTTATCCAGAAATATGAAAGCTGCTGTACCAAGGTTGTTCCATGACATTTAATGGCTTGTATGTTTTTTTCCTTTGCTACTGCCCCTGTTGCTGAACCCATCATCTGTATGACAGGTATGAAAAGCAAGGACAAAACATTGCAATGCCAGTGGTATAAATACTGCTCTGTTTCACCTCACCCCTTGAAGAGCAGCATCTGTGCTGCACAGCTACGCTCCTGGAAGAGTAGCTGTGCAATAGGTATAAATTACTCCAGCCCCTTGGGATATACTCATCCTTAAAACTGGTGCCACTCTCCCCTGGTGCTTTGTAGCTGGGAGAGGACAATGGTTGAATGAGATGGAAACTGAGCTTCCCCACGTCCTGTGAACACAGATCCCTCAGAACAGGGCTTGTGCTTGTGTTCTCTATTTTTCTTCTGTCTGACCCTGACAAAGAAGTTAAGCTTTCCACTGGATCACGAAGATCTCTTGTAGCATGAGTGCTGCTGCAGAGTCCAGGACTGTTCATAAAAGAGTTGAGCTGCAGCCACCCAAAGACAGGATTCATTTTACTGTGTCCCTTGCACGGACACAGTTCCCACTCTGAGAATTCTTTATTGTCTGGAGCCAGGAAAGGCTGGTTCTGTAGAGCTGGAAAAAGCAGCTGCCTAGGTGATAAGCAAGGCCAGAACAGGGAATGAACAAAACATCACACATAATATATATAACCAGAAGGCATAAAGCATCCCAATACACACTTTGGCTATGGGTTTCCTGTCTAGTCTTCTGTTTCTTATATCCATGAGACTATTTTCGACTCTTATCCCAAAGTCAGTCTTCCCTACCAAGAGCCCTCCCAACCCTGCCAGATCCCTCATCCCTGGACTGTCCTCCACACCCCCCCCACACCCAGTCCTGCTCACTCCGCACCTGGCCAGGGTGCTGCCAATCCAGGCACGTACCAGTGTCCCTGGATACCCTCAGAGGGGTGGCCGGACACCCACCACCCTGGGCAACGGGGTGACAAACTGCCACGGGGACGAGGGTCGCAGCCGTGGGGAAGAGCAGAGGGAGGGGAAAGGGGGGAAAAGGACGCTCCGCTCCTCCCGCGGGTCTCCCCTCGGAGGGTCCGGGTGCCCGTCCCGGCCTGCATGGCAGGTCCAAGTGCGGGGAAGGGTCCGGAGCCCGAGCGCAGGGTCCAGGTGTGGCGGCGGTTTTGGGTTCGTCTCCAGCTGCGGGTGCTGCTCCGCTCCCGCTGTTCCGCCGCTCCCGCGTCCGAGGGGCATCGGGAACCGCGCCGCACCCCGAGGTGCCCCCGGCCCGGCTGCCCTGTGTGTGCCCCGGCGGTGCCGCGGGGCGCCGGGAAAACCGGGCAGGGAGGGAGGCAGGGAGCTGCGGGAAAAGGGACTGGCGGCTCCGGGCGGGAGGGGAGCGGGAGGCAGCGATCAGGACTTACCCCCGGCCCGTCGGGCCGCGCCACCGCCGCCGAGCAGAGCTCGGTCCCCCTCCTGGTCCCCGGCCTCGCTGACTCCCGGCCCGACCCGCTCCCTCCTGCCGCCTTCCCGGCGCGGAGCCGCGGGGCGGGACCGGGCTGGCCACCGCCTCCCGCCCGCCCCCTGCCCCGGGACCCCGCCGTGCCCGGAGAGGGGGCTGCGCTCGCCGTGCCCTTCTCGGGTGCTCCAGAGGTTGCCCTTCTCCTAAAGGGACGCAGCGGAAGGCATCCGGGCGAATTTTGGAGCCGGGGTCGGCAGCAAGGGCGTGCTTTGCTGAGGGATGGATCTGCTCCTGCCTGGGGCGAAGCGGGAGTCGGGAACACGGGGCGCTGGGAGCTGGTGCTGCGGCCCAGAGCGGGGATGCCTCGGCCGGGCTGCTTGCCCAGCAGATAGAAACTTGTCACTTAAAAACAAAAACAAAATCAAAAACAAAGACAACACCCCCCAACCTAACCAACCAACCAAATAACAACAAACCCCGCCCCCAAAACAACAACAGCAAAAAACAGGTAAAAAAATATCAAAGCAGAGATGATTTTAAGAAGGGGGAGGTTTAAAAAATATTTATATCTCTAAATGAACTACCTTAAACCTGAGATGAAGGAGTGTGGGTAAGCAGGGAAGAAGCTGGAAAGGACAGTAATATTGGGAAGCATCCTTCTCCAGGGACCACTGCCAGAAGGCACAGCATGAATGGCCAGGGCATGGCTGCAAGCTCTGCCACATCTCTGCGATGTGGCCTCTCTGGAGGTCTGGGATCAAGTCTCTGAGGCACAGTTCTCCTCTGACTGTAATCACTGGGGTACAGTGATGCCGGTGGATCTTCTCCCTCAGGAGATTGTGCCCACCACCCACCCTGGCACAGCAAATGGGGCTTGCAGGAAAGTGTCAGGAGCATGCAGGAAGCTCAGCAGCAGGACTGAGATCTCCCTTCACTACACGTATGATTTGTGGCCCTTCCCCTTTATGCACCCACGTGTTGGGGTGGCCACAGTCTGGCTTGTATGTGGGCAAGGAAAAGAGGAGATCCCGTAGAGAACAGAGTCTATCTGCCTATTTTTTAGAATTTACTTCAGAATTTTGCGCTGGGACTTGGGCAGCCTCTATCATCTCTCCTGCCTGCAGCTTTGCAGGCTGATCTCTTTGTGGATGAGAGTGGTAGGAGGGAGAGGTGCTGTAGAAAGCCCTCACACCCATCAGGTGTGAGGGGTGAGAGTGCCTTCTTTGGCCTGGCTGGGGATGGTGAAAATGACCCTACAGGATTTGATGGGACTAATCAGCACCACTGCCTGTAACCAAGGCTGTGACTGTCCCATGGCAGTTCTGTGGATGGCACTGGAGGAGTGTGATGAGTCACTGCCCAGCCCCTAGGGCGACACATTTGTGTCCTGCTGGAGGATATAGCTGCCAGGCTATGAGACTAAATGACCCATGAAGGGCTCTCCAGCCCCTTCATTCCCTTGGGAGCCTCCAAATGGTGTGACATGGACTACATTTACCATGCTTATGTTAGATTGGTACAGTTGAACTTCTGCTGTCTTCTGAACCACACTGCTCACTTTTGGGGAAATGCACTCTTTAACCGTGCCTGGGCAGTCAAGGAAGGGGGAAGCCCATGTCCAGCAGAGGCTTTTTGAGCTTGGAAAGAGTCCAACACACCTGCTGCATTTGTGTGGCTCAAGCCAGAGGGGAAAGCAATTCTTGTCCTGACTGGTGAGGGCTGTGCGAGTCATGGGCTGGGTGCAGATGCATGACTCCTCACAGGGGAGCTGGCAGAGAGATGGAGGCATTTTAACTTCCTTTTAGCAGCTTTTAAATGCAGTTTGTTTATGGGCAGTTCCCAAAGGACTGTGGCTGGCAGGGTACTCACACTGGTCTAGGGTGATGGGGCCACAAGGTACAATGGCAACAGGGTTTGCTGCTGTCAGCTGTTGGATGTAGCAGCTAACCACAGATCGATAAAGAGACACTGCCTGGCCTCCTTGAACATAAGGGAGATGCAGCAGGAGGAATGCACTGCTTTAACCACAAAATCACTGTTGTTTTGCTTCATATTTTTACCTTCCAGTGCTGAAACCTTCCCTTTGCCTTGCCTCATATATCAGTGGATCCCCTGGTTGTGTCTCCCTTGTGAAACTTGTTTCTTGCTTTTAATTATTTTTATCTCATTTCTTAATATTACTCTGACTCCAGGAAAAAAAAAATTGTCTCACAGAATCATAGACTGGTTAGGGTTGGAGAGACCTTAAAACTCATCTAATTCTAGTCTGGCCTTGAATACTTCCAGGGATGGGTCATCCACAGCTCTTCTGGGCAACCTGTTCCAGTGCCTCACCACCCTTACAATATCTTCCTAATATGTAATCTAAATCTACCCTCTTCCAGTGTAAAGCCATTCCTCCTTGTCCTGCCCCTATGTGCCCTTGTAAAAAGTCTGTCTGTCTTCCTTGTAGGCCCTTTTAGGCACTGGGAGGCTTCTATAGGGTGTTCATCAAAGCTTCTCTTGTCCAAATGTAATTCTCCAAAAATAATCTAGTTGTAAATGCTTCCGCTCTATTGAAGCTCATTATCCTATGTGCTCCCACCCCACCTCCTTCATGGAATGGCTCCGTTCACACCCCCTTGTCTGGTTTTCCCAAGACTGGAAGCTCTTTGGGGAAGGGACTTAATGACTTTCTTGTGTTTGCTTTGCAGCAGAGGTCTTGTGGAGCAAGATAATAATCCTTGTGATCATTTAATTTGGAATAGATTGCACCACACGCAGAGGCAAAGCTGAATTAAAATTGCATAAGCAATCTAGATTGTGATATTTGCCGTGGGTTTTATTAACAGTACAACTTTTTTAATACAGTGGTTAATGCAATGTCTCTCTCATAAAATCCTCTCCTTTTTCCTACCCCAAAATCAAGTGTATGGTGTATATTTGCCCTTGTTAAAGATCGGACATGTTGCAGGCCTTGGTTGTCACAACATGATATCACTGGAGCAAGGCAGAGAAACAGGTCAGTAGCAAGTTGTTAGAACCTCGAAATCAAAGAATATGCCAACAGGCATTGCTCAAACTCCTGGTTCTCCTACTCCTTCACAGGTGTTCTGCCCTCTGTGCAGAAAGGGAAGAAGTGCCATAGTTCCCAAACCTGGTTCATTTCCAGCCTGTTTCTTTGCCCTCACCTCCAACACCAACTCCTTAATTCTTCTTTTCAGTCTTTAGTAAAAATTTCAAATAACTTGGATAAATGCCAGTGTTTCCTCTTAATATCCCCCCACCTCCTTGCCCATCAGTCCTGATGTTCCCTCATGCATCTCTCAGCCTGTGCTTGTGTTTCTTCCTTTGGTTTCCAGCCACAGTTTCAGCGTCCTGTCCAGTTCCCAAACCTGTTTATCCTTCCCTACTACTGCTGATTCCCAAGCTCCTCACTTTTCACTTTGCCATCTCTGGATGGGTTGCTTTGCCCTCCACTCCTGTTATTTATTGTGCTTTCACACCACAGTTGCTGTCACTACAGCCAGTATTTGAGGTGCACTCAAATGTGTCACTCAGGTGGAATAAATCTTCCATCCTGCTTCTCCTGGAAGCCAGGGTGCCCTCATGACAGTATTGTTAAAATACTCTGTATCCATGGGGATTTTCAATACCTGACTGGATAAAGCCCTAATTTGACCTCATGGCTGACCCTGTTTGGAGCAGGATTGCTGAGACCTCCTGGGGACTCTTCCCAAGCTAACTTATCCTACACTGATGTGAAAATAACCTTGCCTGCTGGATGTGAAGTAAACAGAACTTTTCTGGCTGGCACAACCTGCAAACTTCCAACAAAACTTTAATTCAAACCCTTACCATCTAAGCAGGATATGGCTGCTTGGCCTTGGTAGCTTTAATTTTTTACAAAACTCACCTGCTTTCACAGTGGTGGCCAAAATGGAACTTAGTCAGCTTCAGGATTATCTGTGCACAGCAACTTGCAGAATCAGTGCAGACTCCTTGGAGAGGCTACCACAGCTCCTGTCAGACAAGATTCACATGAGATTCAGATCCTGCTGATATTGATTCCCTTCTGCCCAGCCTTCACCTTTCCTGTTCCCTCTCCCAGCAGCCTGGAAAGAGGTGGCGCATCCCAAACCTGCACAATCCACAGAGATCTGAGCTTAGTCCATGGGGAATTTTTGCCATGCAAATCACATCTGCAATGGATTTTATACAGCAAAACATCCTGACTCCAAGGGTGGGTGGTATCATAATAACTCTCATCTGCTGGTTCGGTATTAGACTGGGACTTTAGGTCCAAGTCTTCCTTCTGCTTTACCTCAGGCATAGTCTGGTTTAGAGGAGCTCTCTCTATTTGG
Organism: Cyanoderma ruficeps; assembly: GCA_008694505.1. Lineage (NCBI taxonomy): Eukaryota > Metazoa > Chordata > Aves > Passeriformes > Timaliidae > Cyanoderma > Cyanoderma ruficeps. Next base: position 6,112,687 of record VZDJ01000090.1, on the reverse strand, counting down.
CAGAACTGTGACTTCAGGCACTGTATCCCATAAAGCAGGCTGATTGGATAAAGCCAGCATCCTGCCAAATTCCTCTCTAAAATTACAGTTTTGATCCTGTTTTGCTTTAATTAAATTTTGGTCATGTTAGAACACAAGTTTTGCAGCGTGTCCCCGGAGGGATGGATCCTGCCACCGTTTTCTTCTGCATCAGTACTGGGCAACTGGTGCTGCTCATGAGGAGAGGAGATGGGGGTTTTGAGGTGAGGAGGGTGACTTCTGCAGGGATGCCTGACAGAGGAAGGGCTGTGAAGGGGGCCAGAGGATCATATCATACCTCACCTTGTGGTATCTCCCCACAGTCTTCACACTGCACCATGCACAGGGAGTCCAAAGGGCTCATACAGGTGGAGCAGTTTCAGGAGATAAGAGAGCAAAAATATCCATGTGAGAAAAAGGGCATCAATTTTCAAAAGTGTCATTATGCTTTTCAGAGTATCCCATGCATATTTTCATGCCGAGAAGCTGAGGAGCAGCATGGCTGTCATTACCTCTGTCCCTCCTTGCCTCCCCAGAAAATGATCCTGTCTGCTCTGTGAGGAACTGTGCTGCTGGGGCTCTTGCCATGCCCTCCTGTGAGGCACAGACCTTCAGTAGCTGGGGTTGTAAAATCATCCATCAAGGTGGCCCTAAATCTCAGAGAGGCTGGTTATGGTTCAGCACCTGCCAGAGACACCTCTGGGGGCAGAAAGGGGATGTTCTTTTCCTTCTGCCCAGGACAGCTTGACACTACTGGAAGGGAGCAAAGCACCCTGGAGACAAGGCTGGCTGTGGGAACAGTTGCTGCATTTGAACAGGAGGAGGGGTTCTAGGAGCCAAACCCAAATGCTAACGCTCTGTTATCTTCCCAAGTCAGTGCCTGCCTGCCCTCCCATTTCTCCCCACTGCCTCAGCCCGAGGATCCTCAGCAAACAGGATCCCTCCTTAGCAACAGTCTGCTGCAGCTCACTCTGTGGTGTCTGTGCCCCTCTTCTTCTCTCCTACCACCTCTATCCCGAAGGGCTTTTGTGGTCTTGGCATCATCAGTGCCGATGCTTTTTATTGTACATCTGGGAATTCTGCTCCAACCTGGCTGTCTGGCTCAGGGGTGTTCTCACAGCTGGTGACAGGAATATGCTCATCCCACAGCTAGCAGGCATCTTTTATCCTCTCTTTCTGTCTGAGGCAAGAGGATGTTTGCACACATGTGCATGCAGGTGAGTTGAAAGGGGCGTTTGTGGCTGCCTCCTGTCACTCACCGGCCTCTGGCCCAGTGTTCACCAGAGTTACCTCTCACTTTGTGTGGCAGTGTTGTCACCCCACAGACTGTTCTCACCAGGCAGTGGCACTGGCCATCTCTTCTTTTCCAGCTGTACTGTGACTGAGCAGCGGACATCTGTGTCCCTGGGGAGAGTGCTCACTGGGGAGTCCCAAAGCTTCCTAAATGGGCTTGGACAATTCTTATTGCCTCTGACTAAGATACCTGTGTATCCCACAACATACACCAAGCACTTAAGTCTCACCCAGGAGTGTTGCCTCTGCCGAATTTTGACTTTCTAGCCAGGAGGCATGACCCATGAGTAGTGCAAGAACATTCCAGGAGATTTAGTTTCTAGTTTGAGGAAGACAGCAGAAGATTCCATTTCCACTTTTTTCCAGGGATTAGTTGTACCAGGAGCCTGGGCTGCTGCCTTTTTCTCCCTCATGCTGCTGGTTTGCATGGGACTTGGAGGAATGTCAGCCTCTTTTGGTTTGCTGCTACTCCCCCTGTCAGACTTGGGTCACAGGGGTCAAAGTCTTTTCTACAATATGATTGACATGGTTCAGTTGCACGAGTCATGTTTCCTTCAAAGAGCAATGAAGCTAAAAACATCTCAACCATTTTTACTTAAAGGCACTGGGACGCTGAGCTGAGGCAAGGCCGACAAAATAATAGCCCCAACAGTGAGCCAAGAAATTAGGCTGCATTCTGGTACTCTTCCTTACAGCTTTCAGAGGTACTCCAACTGCTATATACAGACACACCATGAAGTGATAGCAAGTGAAAATTGTTGGGGTGGATGCAGCATTTATGCATTTCCTTGGCTGTGAACTGAAGTCTCTCTGCTTCCTGTCTGCCTTAAAGTCTTATCTCCTCCAGACCTTCCCTTTCTCTCCTTCACCCCCTCAAGTACCTGCCCTGAGTCTTATTCATCTACTTGCCTCAGTGAACTTGGCTTCTTTACCTATGATTTCTTGTGAACTTTTCAAAGCCAACCTCTATTCTGGGCTGTCTGCTGGGACAGAAAACGCTGAGAGCTGCTGCCGCCTCCCTGGTTTTCTGCCCCGCATCCCTGGAGCGCACTAGAATACTTGTAGCAGTGTGAGGTGTCTCTCAGAACAGCATCTTCCTGTCTCACTGCCATTTACATGCTGTTCAGGTTTTAGAACCTTACACTAAGTGCTTTTTCCTGAAGAAGCAAACAACAGCTTCATCAGAGTCATCTGCAGCACACTCACAGTCACACAAGTGTTATGTAGCTCCAGGCTAATTTATTTATTTCTATTAAGCCAAGTCTCTGAAAGCCAGAAATTAGAAATTCCTGTGTGCAGTTATTTTCAACTTGGGGGGCATCTTCTCACAGGACTTAGTTGTGGAGTGAGTACTGTGGGCCCAGGGCTGTGGTGCCGAGGTAGCTGGGCCACCACAGCTCCTTGAAGCCATGGAGTGGTTCCTTGTGGCTGGTGTCCAATGAAGAGGAGCAAAGGAGTTTTGTGAGGGAACGTCTCACCACGGAAAATGCCTGAAAGCCAAGAGCCCAGAGCATCTGGCTTGCTAGATCTGATGAACAACAGATATTCTTTCAAACATCTGAACGCCTGGAATACTTTCACTCTCCTCCTCCTGCAGCAACACCTACTGATCCTTTGCCCAACACCACTGCAGAAGGTATGACCTTCTTCATCACTCCTTTTAATTATGCTGCACGTAGCGACTTTCCATGCCAGTGGCCTGATTCCTGCTCAACATTTTCAGAAGTGTTAAACTGGAACTAGAACACAGGGGAACAAAATGCCTTTGTTGAAACCCTGCTCCTTAAAATTGAAACCTCCTGTGGTTTAGAGCTCATACTCAAAAATTGACAAGGAATTCCTGCAGGAGGAGCCCTCTTCTGCTCTGGTAGGGGTTAGTCTGAGATGTCCCAACCCAGAGCTGAGGTTGCACATACAGGTTGCTCATGAGCAGGTTTGGGGACTGAGTGCTCTGATCAGCCCTGAGGGTCTGTGGGCCCTGCTGAGCTCCTGTGCAGCAGCAGCACAGATCACTTGGATTATTTCAGCATCTAGGAGAGCCAGCTGAGAGGAGCATCCTCCTGAGCTGGCATTGGGGATACCTGGAATAAGAGGAACCTATTTCCCAGTATACCGGCAAGACCTACAGCATGGGATGACTGCAGCTGGAGTGGCAGAGGCTTTGCTCCTGCTGGTGGCAAGGGAGATGGGGGGCCCAGGAGGCTGTCACAGGGCACATGGGGTGAGGGCACAGGGCACAGACCCGTGATGACAGCCCACAGCCCTGTCTGTGGGATGTGAGGGGATACGGTGTTGCTGCTCAGAGTGAGAATGGATGCACAGTGGCTCTGGAAATGTATTTGAAAAGAGATTTTCCATGTAGCAGGTGCTCTGTGGTGTTTGATACAAATCCCTCAGCCAGTGGCAAGGCTGGATTGTGTCCCACAGCAGTGGGTGGCCCTGGAGCAGCATCTCCCCATTCCCTCTTGGAGCAGCCCCTCTGCCTGGTCCTGGTGTGCTGGACAAAGCTGCAGCACGTGGCTGCAAACCAGGATGCCAGGAGGGTCTGAGCACCCTGGCCCCACAGCCCAGGGACAGCCTGGCCCCACACCAGGCCTGTGCTCCCAGGAACAGCCTCTGCTGTATCCTGGCAGCTGCCCTAGAGCAAAGCCCAGCCTTTGGGAGGGAGCATGGTGAGCACCCCTGTAGCTCAGCCAGAGGGGCAACTCAGAAAATGCAGAATTACAGAAAAGGTTCCTAATCCTGCTCATGACAAATGCTCCAAGGAAAGAAAGAGGTATCCTGCACTGGTTTCCCTGTCTAATACAGCTGTGTACTCTCTTCTGACTCATATAAACACCATGTGCTTGTTTTTTTTTTTAATCAATATCTAACTTGGTAGCGATGATAACGGTGAGGCAGTGACTCACACAGGATAATGATGGTGTTTAAAAAACAATCTTTGTCAGTTCTGTTTTCCCTTTTAATTTCACTGTCTTCTTATGAGGGAAGATTAATGCCACTGAATATCCTTGAAGAGAGGCTTTCTCAGGAATGGGCTCTGTATGCACAGCTCTCAAGAGGTCATCACTGGACTATGGTTAGGGGTCTTTTTTCAGTGCTGTGTTGTGGTTCAACCCAAGCCTAAACTAAACCCCAAACAGCCAGTCACTCTCTTCCCTCCAGTGGAATGGGGAAAGAGGCAGAAGGAAAAACAGCAGGAAAACTCATGGGTTGAGATGAAGACAGTTTAATAGGTAAATCAAATGCTGCATATACAAGCAAAGCAAAACAAGGAATTAATTCACCACTTCCACTGGGGTCAGCTGTCCCAGCTGTGTCCCCTTCCAACCCACTCCCTGGTGGGGCAGTGTGAGAGGCAGGAAAGGCCTAAACTCTGTGTAAGAGCTGCTCAGCAATAATTTAAACATCTAGTGTTAGCAATGCTGTTTCCAGCACAAATCCAAAACACAGTTTCATACCAGCTACTGTGACGAAAATTAACACAGATAATACCCCAGTCAAAACCATCATGTGCCATAATGAATGTTCCTGCATTGGTCTGGCTACTCACAAACTTTCCCTGTGGCTGGTCTCTGGTGGATACGACCTTAAGCTTTTTTGGTGCTTTTAGAGCCAGCCTCCTCTGTACCATGAAGGGCCTGAAGAGCATTTCAGGTGCTGCTCATCCCACAGGCTTGTCCACTTGGCTTTCTCCAGCAGTCTGCAGACCAGCCAGCCCTCCCAGGCAGCCATAAAAATCACAGAATGGTTGGAGGGGCCTTAAAGATCATCTAGATCTGCAAGCTCAATCCCCATGTTCAATTTTGATTCCTGCTCTGGAGTGGGGTGATTACAGTTTCACTCCAAAAGGCAGAAATAAGGAAATAAAAATCCTACTTCTATGTGGTTTTGCCTTTGGCGTAGGAGAGACACAAAAGGATATTAATGCCTCTCAGTGCCTGCCCCACTGTCTTGTGCTTATGATGCTGTTCCAAGCAAGATGTGGACTAGCTACAGTGTGTTTGCATGGAGGAGCTTTGCATTTATGGGATGACTGTGTTAGTCAAAGGAAGGAAACTTTCAGATACGCAGAAAAAAAGCTCCAACATGGATTAACTATAAATATATCCCAAAAAGTCAGGCAAGACACCAAATGCAGTGAGAGAGCTAGTTCTTTTTCTAACATTTTCTCTTTCAGTGCAGAACATTAATCTTCTCAGTCCCTCATTAGAAGTGTCTGTGTCAGAGTTTGTTCCAGTGTGCCTTCTGGGAGGGGTCGGGGCTCCTTCACACCAGTGACACAGCTGTCCCACCATCACTCGGCAGCTGTGCAGGAGACCTGGGGCACAGCTGGGCTGGGAGGCCATGAGGTGTCCTGCAGCCCAGCCTGGGACTGTCACACCAGGCCTCAGCAAGGTCCCTACTCTATGTCAGAGTAGAAGCCTGGCTGTATCCTCAGTGCTTTATTTCTTGGGTGTTTTTTTTTCATTTTCCATTTTTTTTTTTCCTACAATGGAAGTTTCACATGAGCTGTTCCTTCAGTAAAACAAAAGGCTATGAAACTTCAAAATGTCCAGAGTTTATTGCAGCACTGTGCAAGACTGGGCTTCATTCTGGGAAGGGCTGGAGAGAACTAAACCCCTCTTACTAATCCTTGCCAGCTGCTGGTGTCTTGGTGGGTCAGTGCTTGTCACTGTGGGCCAATCACAGTAATTAATTTCTTGCCTAAGCCTTCCTTGGGGTACTAAATATTTCCATAAAAGTTCTTGCTGTCCGTGTGCTTCCCTACAGATTCTGAAAGTATATCAACATATCAGAGGGAAAGTTTAAATTCTTTCAAGTACTAAGGTCATTTGTAGTAAAGGAAATATAAGCTTTGGTGCATAAGAGTGAGGGGTGGTCTCCTGTCATTTGCTGACATGGATTTGTAATGACAGAAAGGGGGAGATATTACTTTAGAGAATTCACCATGAGCTTTTAGAAACCACAGGAGATATAGTTGATAACAAATATATATTGGGTTCAGGAGAGGCTCCTCCAAAGGGGTAAAATGGGATTAAGCTGCCATGTGGCAGCTGCTGACCCATTCCTGTTGCAATCAGGAAGAGGTGCTGGTGCTTTGATCTTGTCTGGGATGGGGCTGGATGTGAGGCTGGACTTTGCCACACCAGCTGGCTCGAGATGGAGCTTGCCCCGTGAACTCATGGCTCTTTGCTGCTGCCCTGTTGGGTTTTCTGCTGGAAGAGAAAGCTGCTGGCTCTCACCAGACCTCCAAGCAGCGCACACATCAAGTGGGCAACCGGGGAATTAAATCTCTGAGTTCAACGTGCACATCAGACAAAGATCACTCCCACAGACTGGCCAGAGAGGTCTGTAGCTGTTTTGGCTGGAGGATAGTTCAAGAGCAGGTACAAAAAGAGAAGTGTTTCTTGATGACCTTTCCCAAAGTGTTTCTTGATGACCTTTCCCGAAGTGTCCTCTCCATACTCAGTCATATTTTTTAGAGGAACGTTTTTGAGATCAGGCCTCACAGGGTCCATGGTTTATGAACCATGCATGTAGCTGACAAATGTGTGCTGCCACCCTTGAGTCCCTGCAACATCCTAACTCCAGATACTTGAGAGAGAGAAGGTGCAGAGGGCACCAAGAAGAGTAGCAGCTCTGCAGTACCACCATCAGTGCCAGGAATTTAGGAGGATGCCAGCATCTAAATTTCTTTGGTGTTTATTCAAACATCACCCCAGGCTGGTGCAGGATGGTTTTGTAACATTTTTTTGTCTCACACATAATTGCAGACTAATGGCCTTGTTAAAATACTTGGGCTTATGATCTGATTTTCTCCTAAGCAGCTGTTTATACATTTTATTAATGGTTACTAATTAAGTCGCTTGAATGAAGTCCTTTGGAGAGTGTCCAAAGACATAAACCCAAATAAAGCCTGGGCACTGTGATGAAGCACAGTCACTAAAATATCTTCCCAAAAGCCATGTAAACAGATTGAAAATGGACCAAAGAAAGGTCTGATGAAAAGGAGTGGGTGGGAAAATACATGGATTTCGGTAGGTGTCATCTAAAACCTAGGGGAAGCGTGGGGAGGAAACAGGATTTAAATGCCTTGAAGTTCCTTTCATGCATGAGATCTTAAACTCAGCAGCCTGTATTTATGGTCAGCTCAGGTTGCTAATGCAGTTCTGAGCCAAGGGGCACTTGGGAGACCTCAGCTCTGAGCTGTCACACCATGGCTTGTGAAGGCCACGGAACGTCCTGGAAGCCAAAAGCAGCTCTGAAGTGGAGCTATTGACCTCAGTGTGCTGGATTGTAAATCCCCTTGGAGGCAAGACTGCCCAGCTTTAAAAGGAGCTTGTGCAGGCAAGAGATAAAAAATTAAGAGCAGGAAAATTACGAGCATGTGAAGTTTTGGTGCTCTGTTAAGCCTGGGGAAGGAGATGGTGAGAGGTGTGAGCAGCACAGGCTTCATTTGCTGTCAGGACCAAAGGTGCCCCTGTCATGGCTTTGCCCAAGCTCCTGTCCTAAAGCTGGTTTGGCAGCATGAAGGAGTGAATGCATCAGAGGAGATGTGGATTGAGAACTGGAGTGAAGAAAAAATATAATTTGACTAATGCTGGAGAATTCCCATCTGGCAAACCCATCCTCCAAGGCAGTGGTCACTCTCTAAAAGTTTGAAATAGCGGCCCTTGGGCAGCCTGGAGCAAGCCTGTCCAGGCAGGACTCAAAGCACAGGCCTTGGGCAGGGCTGCCACAAGTGTTCAGGGCTCAGCTGTGTGACTGACTTAGCAGAGACGTGTTAACAACTTTCCTTCTGTAAAGCTTGAGGGAATTTCCAGACTGAAGAAAACACAAGAAGCTGAAAACTTTAGAGGTGCCTTGCCAGCTTGCTTAAGGACAGGACTTAGGCAAAGGCAAAGCAACTGCTGCCCAAATCCCTGGGGCAGGCTGAACTCCTGTGGGCTGCAGAGCTGCTCTCTGCTGGGAGCTGGGGTGGGCATAGAGGTGCCACAAAACCCAGAGCTTTGTGACATGGGGTGGCAGGTCATAAATTTCAGAGCATGAGGACCTATTGGGCTGAGAGACTTTCTTCCTGCCATCATCATTAAAGCCATGAGCTTGCAGATGCTTCTCCACTCCTCCTTCCCCAGCAAAACATCAGAGTGGTGTCTTTTTGGCTTATTCCCACCATGGGAGATACAGCCGGGGCTGTCTCCCTCACTGTATCTGCTAAACTGGGAACTAGAAATGCATTTGCAGACAGATGCAGATGACTGCACGTTGGTGGCATGCTTATGCGTATTTCAGAGAATAGCTTTTAAAATAATTCCCTAAATTCTCTCTGTGATAGCCATGTCTGCTGGAGTGGGAGTTGTGAGAGCTATTGCTTGTTCTTTTCATGGTGTGGTGGCAGAGTGGCCTGGCTGCTCCTGCCAAGGGGCCTGTGCTGGTGTGTGACCAACAGCTCCGTGCTTGCTGGTCCAGGTAAGGTCCCAGGAGAGTGCTGGGTTATNGGGGAAGTTTGGCTCCTGTTTGGTTGTTTGTTTGTTTTCTTTCTTTCCTTTGATTGCTTTGTTTTTAGTCTTTTCCAGACAGCTGGCTCTGCCTCATTCATCAGACTAATTGATGATGGACAATGTGGCTATATGGAAAATAGAATTTGTCTGAATAGCAGGATTCTTCTTCCCTTGCTTATTTTTATGAGACAAGATGAGAGAGATGGGACTGTGGTCAGCAATACTGCCAGTGCCGTTATCATGCATTTCTTCTGGCCCTGGTGTGAAATCCCTGGGAAACAGCCAGTGAATTTAAAGCTGGGACAAGGCTCAGCCGTGCTTTGGAGAGAGGTTCATCAGTGCTGTGCTACAAGGACAGTCCCTGGGTGAAAAAAATGCTAAAATATTGTTGCCTACTATGTTCTAATGACACAAGTGGACCATGTGAGCTGAACACTTTTCTCCACCCATGTTTGAGTTTGAAGCCCATAGTGGGGTGGATATGGGTAAGGAGTCCCCTGTCTGCTGGTTTGTAAGGCACAAAAAGCCTTTTTGGTACAGCTGAGTTTCTACAGATACTTTAAATTCCTTGGATTAAGGATATTTATGTCTTCCCTCCCTTCTTATATAATGACTTGGTGGAGGACACATTACATAGTGTTTGTATGAGTCGCAGGGTGGTCATTGATGATGATGATGATGAGGAGGAGGATAATGATCATTACTAAAGGAAGCACCTATGCCAAGGCTTTGAAGCACAGTCAACCCCACTTCACCAGGGCCATAGGGAATATGTCTGATCCTCAAAAAGATGTGCAGTGGGGGCACTGGTGGCAGTATTTGTTTGGTCTCTCTCCATACAGTTGTGCAAGGGCATCCTCCTGTGTCTCCCAAAGGAAATCACATTTTTTGTTCCTTTGGTGAAATGATATCCTCCTGCTGTGCTTCAGGAAACTTGGGTTTCAGTGCACCAGACTCACCAGAGAATAGGTCACCGAAGGAAAATTGCAGGAAGACAATGAGCAAGGAAAAAGCAGCTAGATCCCACTTTCAAGAGGGGTTGGAGCTCAGCTCTGAGGAGCTGTGTAGATGTTTTGCCTCCTTTGAAACAGAGCAATGGTAGAGTCACAGCATCATCCCCATGGACCTGGCCTTGCAGCACTTTCACAAATCTCTGTGGGCTCCAGAAATCAGAGTCACTGTTTGCAACTGTTCTGCATCCCATGGGTATCCACTGGGAACATTAGGACTGCAGCCCTTCTGAAAAAAATCGAGCTATTTTTAATGAAATTTGACTGTAATTTAATTTAATTTTTTAATCAGCACTTACAAAAAGTTGCAGGTTTGATAAAAATTACTTGAACTTTCCACATTTTCCCATGGGGATTATTCATCCTTGTTTTGGCACAAGGAGGCATTTCTAGATCTGTGAGAATGTTGGCCCAAAAAACTTTGAGTTTCCTGTTTCTTTTTTTAAAAAAATTATGTTCCGTTTTCCATACTCTGAGATATGCAAGCGTGAAGCTTTAAATATGCATAAAATAAACTAGATTAATAAATATTTAATATTTATTAAATAAATATTCCTGAAAATCCCAATTTGGGAGTGGTGCTGTAGCCTGAGCATTGAGCCACAAATCTCCAGGTACAAATCTTGCATTTCTTTCTTAATGTTGGAAACAATTGTACACTAATGGGATTAAACTTTTTCTTGCATGGGCCATTTAGCTATTGACTCTTGCAGTGAAGGGCCTTTAGGAAAAAAACAACAACAGCAACTTAAGCCTGATCTTGAGTTCAGCCCTCTCTGCCAGCTTCACCTCCCTGCTGGCTGGCTGGGAAAGGCTCTTGGCTGCTTGTGGCCACTCTGGAGGGGGTTCTTTGTCATGCCCTATCCATGGCTGGATGTACAGCCCTTGCACACCCACACCCGGATCCATCCATCCCTTCTGCCCTGTGCCTGGGCACACAGACCTGCACGGAGCAGCCTGCACGTGCCTCGTGCTGTCAAGCCACGCCTGGTGCCAGGCACACTTGGGGAAATGAGGTTTCAAGAATGGGGACTACCACTGCAAATACCATCCACTGCCCAGTTCCACAGCTGCAAGGAGCCCAAGAGTTGGGGAAAAGGCCTGCAAGGAGCACTCTTGGGACTGTGTTTAGCTCGGGAAAGCGATCCTGCACTTCCTTTGACAGTCTTCCAGTCTGCAGAAGGGAGGACATGCACTGCTGGTAGATTCAGGCTGCTATTTCATTCCAGCAGGTAAGGGAGAGCTCTGGCCAGGGCCCAGTCCATCTGTGATTATTATAATCATGACATAACTCAAGAATATAGAGCTCACTAATATTTGCCACCTGCTTCTGACTGAGTGAGGTGCATGATGGGGTGAGGAGACCACGCAGCCACATGGCTCTTCCCATTCTGGGGGACAAGTGGTGCATACCCAGCACCCCAGGCTGGGCCAAGGAACCAGCCCAGACCCTGGCTGAACACACCCAAGTCATGGCTGCTCTCCCTGGGGTGGCACCTTGCCATCCCAGCTCTTGGCAGGCAGCTGGAGCACAGCCCTGCCAGCAGGCTCTTGGTTGAGCATTACAAACTAAAACAAATGTCTCCTGGGCAGAAGTTTCTGCCCTTAGCAACTCTGGAGGAGGGTATTGAACCCACTCTAATGTTGTGGTTCCGTGTTCAATTGCATCTTCAGATACAATCTGAGGTGTGAAGTCCATGTCTCCAAGAGGGCTGAGCTGAGGCCATGACTCAGGGTCCCCTGGGGAAACCTCTCTGTGGTGGTAGAAATGAATGTCTGCATGTGCACACCCATAAGTGTCCGTGTGAGTTGTGCTACATCCTTCTAAGTGTTTACTGAGGACGTGCAGTGGCTTCCCGGAACCCTGTTTCTAGGCATTTTCCTAGTTTTCTCACTCCCAGCTACTACAGAGCTACTCTCCTCTTCTGAGGAGAGGCTCATGTCAGGCTTCTCAATTTAGGCTTTTCTTGTGTGTCTAAGTGTGCTGGAAAATCCTACAGCTGCATCGACCCTGTCCCAGAGAAGCCACAGGGGAGCAACCTCTCCCCCACCGACCAAATGTGAGGGTACAGTCTGGGAGACTTTATTTCTTCCTTGAGTGGTGACAGGTTTCCTGCAGGAACTTCTTCCTCATCCACTGTGTGTGACACCACTAAGGAGCACTGCAGCCTATGGGGTTGGTATAGAGACACAACCCATGTCACCTCTGTTCCATCTTACTCCTCTGCTGAGTTCCAACCCCAAACCTCCTCCTGAGACAGTGAGACCCTTGGTGTGGTCATACCAGCCCATCTCCCAAATTCACCGAAACTCTGGTCAGTAATGGGAACACTGCCACAAAACTGGGCTGCTTTGGTGAAGAGGGACGGAAGGTGAGGCTGAGAGGGGATGAATGTGAGATCCACCCTGTTGTTCCTGGCATGAGTTGTGCCTGGGCCTCTCTGGCTCCTCCCAGGTCTGTCACAAATGAAGGTGACAGCAAGGTCTCTCAGCTAAGAGGTCAGGGAGGGTCAAGCCTGGGTTCTTGATGTCTCAGCCCACCCAGGGTGGCCACTGCCAGGGACACACAGGGGACATGCCCGTGGAAGGTTGTGGCTTGTGACACCTGTGGCCCAGCAAACCTCAGTATCCAGAGCTGAATTCTGTGCATTTGCCTTTGTGACTCGGAGGGAGGTGTGAGGAGTTAAAGCTGTGATAATTTGGCATTTCTGCTCAAGGGGGCTGACAAACAGCTTTTTAGTTCCATGCTAAAACTTCCCTTGTAGCTGTTCATGGAGCAGCTTATCCAACATGGTTTCTTTTCAGGATTCTTTCCCTCCTAACACTCATGGGTCACAGGACTGTTGGGATAGTTGTCCTTCATCCATTATGGAAAATTAGGAAGATCACTGTTTTGAATGCTGTGCAAACAAAAGGCCAAATTTGGTCCTAATTTTCACAGGGAGAAAGAGCAAAGAGAGGGTACTGTGGTTTCCTCTTAGGGGTCTCACTCTGCTCCAAGCACAAAGCTGGTTATCCTGAAGTAAACCTGTTTGTAGTATATGACCTGGAAATGAAATCAGGGGCTTTTCTGGACCCAACATGGTTTTGATTGAGTGAGAGCAGTGTTTGGGAAGTGAGCAGGTGCTCAGCTGCATTTTCAGTTCTGGTTTGTGCAACAGTACTAATTCTCAGCCTCAGCAGCCCAAGCTTGGCAGTGTCTGTGCCCTGGTTTTCACATCACACATCACTTTTGCTGTAACTTTTTTTAAATGCACTTGCTGCAATGATAGAGGAAGGAAAAATATTGAACCTGGAAGACTGAGGACTAGTCATTGTCAAGAAGTGGAAATCCAGGGCACATGAGACCCCTTAAATTAAGTGTGGATCCCACTGCTCCCAAGGAGCGCTTTCCTCTTTCAGGGCCTGAACTGACCAGCAGAATACATCACTGGTATTGAGGGGGCTGGAAAAGGCTGAGCAAGTGGAATGTCCTGCTTTCATAGACGTGGTGCAGAGTTACTTAAAATCAGAAAAATAGGAAGTCTGTAATTTTATCTCTGAGCAGTATCTTGGACACCAGTACCCCGGACTGTCAGGCATGTGGCTCTAACATCAACCACTGCTGATGCTCAGCCTTGACAATGATCCCAACACAGCAATGTTTGTGGCTGCTCCTGCAGACAGGTGCCAGCAGGACTCCTGTCATGACTCGTCACAGCTAAGAGAGGTCCACGGGACACTGGCCATCCGCCTTCCGTGTTCTCCACAGAAAAAGAAACACACAAAGACACCTCTCACATTCTTTTGTCTTTTTTTTTTTAATTATTCCTTCATATTCAAACTTCACAAACAGTGTGAACTTGTACAATACCTCAGAAAGTGAAACTTACAAAAAAAGTGCTGGTAACATTAAAAAAAAAACAAAAAACAAAAAAACAAACATCATTCTTAGCAACATCAATTACTCTTCCACACAAAACAGAAACCTTGTAAAATTTATTTCCGTATTTTTTTAAGGCGTAATACTTCCGTATAAAGTATATGCAAGAGATAAAACTTCACAGTATTCCAAAATGTCACAATAATAATAATAATAATATAGTATAATGAAGCGCTACAGTTAATTTTCTTTTTTTATTTTTTTTTCCTGTTTTAAATAACAAATACAAGTCACAGGTAAATATACGTGAGAAAAATACGAGGCTAATATTAAATGGCAGGTAAGGATACTCTCACTGTAAGAAAAAACTGGCAGGATGTGTGTATTTATTCTATATTTTAAAGCACTTGATAGAAAAGGCGTATGCAAGGTTTTTTTTTTTTTTAACAATTTTCTATTTGCTTGTTTTTGATAACTGACATACCATTTACAGAGTATAATGAGAGAAAAAAAAGGAACTTAACCCCTCAAAACTTTCGACCTGCTCTTCACATCATCACGAACCGTGTTTCTGGAGAGATGCCTGTACAGCTGTGGGGTGTGTGTGTGTGCACAGCGGTGCGTGCGGGGCTGTGCGGGTGGGTGGCTGCCTCGTCACACGGGCAGGGATCCATGTCCTGCGCGGGGACCTCTGCCAGCTGCGGCCAAATCCTCAAGTCTCCACCTTGGCAGGACGATGCCCGAGGTCATCGTCACTGCCTGCCTGCGCAAGGACTTCAGGATTTAGGCCTGGGTGCAGTTTCCCATTCACTCGGCATCTATTGACTGCTGGGAATTCCTTTGGCCCCAAGAAGAAAACGTCCGATTTTTACTTTTTACATCCGCGCACATGAGCGTGTGCTCTCCCCTCCACCGTTTAGCTCCCATCCATGCCACAGAGCAAAGAGGAATTTCCATCTGGGTCCCAGCCAGCACCACGAGGGATGGGAATGCGGATGGATGCGCCCGGGTGCAGCGTCCCTGCCCGTGCTCGCAGCAGCCACTCAGCCCACCGGGAACAAAAAGACAGCAGATAGCATTAACACATCAGTAAGGTGCTCAAAGAAAAAAAGGCAGCTCCCACTCCTGGAATGGGAAGCCACATAAGGTGCTTCAAAAAGTTTTTTTTTTTTCCTTTTTTTTTTTTTTTTCAGTTTCAGACATTTTAAAAAAAGGACTGATTGAGCATGTGGTATGTGAGAGCAAGGCCGAGAGTTTTGAGATTTCTAACATCCTCCATAAATAAGCGCTTCCTCAGGGCAGGATGCATTTTTGTTTGCTTGCTTTGTTGTTTTGTTGTTTTCTTTGCGGTAGATTAGTTTAGATGAATTTTTATTTTCATAGAAACCAAAAAAAAAAGTAACGAACCAACCCAATGCGTGAATTAGTATAAAAAGTTTAACTGTGTTTTTGGGCTGAGTTTTTGTTTTTCTTTCTTTATTTTTTTGCCCGTTCATTCATTTAGCACCGTTCCTTTTTATTCTGGTTACAACCCAATTCCTTCTGTAATTATTGAACATACAGAAAGGACCAAGCAGTTGTTTTTATTTTTTGTGATCTGTTTCAAGAGCCCAACCATAATTCCTCTGCTGCTGCTGTGTTTGTGTAGCATCTGGTTTCATGAGCTTAAGGAGAAAGGTTAGTCTGCTGATATTTAAGGTTGACATGTGTGTTTGTATGCATACACATTGTTCTATACATACACACTGCATGGAGTACATTGGAACTGGAGATAAAGTCAACTGGGTTCAAACACATATGCACTGTCTTCCCCTATGTATTTGAAACAGTCTGGAGCTTTGATTTGATTTCTTTTTTTTTAAAGTGCATTTAAAGCAAAATAACTGGCATTCACATGCCCCATGGAAAACATGATTGCAGTGGAAAGCATGACCATGCTAAACTCCTTGGACTTGACAATGCCAAAAACAAATGGGGCAGTGACAGGCCTCGGTGTAGGCAGCTATTCTTGGGCAGCACCATTGGCAAGGAGGGAAGGCAGGAGGTGGTGGAAGGGAAATTGCTTTAGAGGTTGAATATTTGAAATGTTTCCAATTCTGACACAGCTGTGTCATTCCCAATACAGCTTCCTTTATGATGATTAATGACCTCTGTCTTATGGATATACCCATCTGACTCTCCCTAGTTCTATCTTGTATTGTGTGTGTGTGTGTCCCAAGTGCCAGCATCTATTAGGAATAAGGCACTGTTAAAATTACAGTTTTACAAAAGATGCAAAATAATCCAACCCTAAAAATCCCAACTGCCCATGCTGCTCTCCTCCCCCTCCTTCCCTTTTCTGGGGGGAAATATTGCATGTGATAAGAGTCTATTCTTATGTTCTCTAAATGTGTCAAAAGTAGGCTTTGGACAAATGTTTTAAGACCATCAGCACCAAAGATGGGTAGGGACGCACCCTTTCTCTTGGATGTATGTGCACACATGCAGACTTGTTGACTGTAAGAGGGGGAATTCCCATACTGCTCCTCCCAGGCTTTAGAGCTGAGCCTAAAAAATAAACTTCCAATACCACGTTCACAATGTTTACATTTACTGGATCATTCATGGAAGCAATTGAGGGGTTTTTCATTCCACCACCCAGGTGCCACAGGTTTTACAGGTGGATTTCTGGAAGGGCAAGCTCCAGGAAAGCCTGCATGGAGTTTCCTGCTCTGCAGGGCAACAGCACAGGTGGGTGCCCACCCTTGGCCTTGCCTGCCAGAAAGACAGACACCTCTCAGGGGCTGCTGTGTGCCGATTCTTACAATCAGAAAAGCTTCTCCAGCAAATTTGGCTCCTCCATGGAGTCAGGACACCGACTGTACAGTGGGCAGAGAAGCTGGGTGGTAGTTGGATCCCTGTCTGCCCATGAGCAGCTCTGGATTCCGAGCTGCCTTTCCATTGTGCCAACGTGCTCTTTTCTCTCCATGGTTCTGACCTGGGAACAAGCAATGTTCCAGTAACTGGGTGGGGTTCATTTCCCCTAAAAACACTGCAGTCAGCCCATCATAATGTGCATGTGCTGTGGCAGCTAGTACATCCTTCTCTTGCTAAAATGTCCATGAACTACCTTCCCTGTGCCAGAATCCTACTGGCTCTTCTCACCTTTCACCAAAGGCTAGGGCTGCCTCATTAAGCAGAGTATAGTTGAAAATGAGAAAAGCAAGCAGACAGTAGGGGTAATAGCAAAGAAAACATGAGACCAGACGGTCCAGCATTTAAATTCTAGGCTAGTCACTTCAGCCGCCATCATCAAAATGGACTGAGATTAAAGGAGTCTAAACTGCTGTGGACTGGGTTTTTAGAAGTGATACAAGCCTTGGGAGGGAAATGAGTTGCCTTTTTTTTTCTTTTAGCGGTTTAAGTCATCTTGATAAGGCCACAAACTGCATTTGTCTTGTCAGTGTAACTGCTTGAAAATGGCATGAATTGAAATTGAGTGAGTGTTTCACAAAGCTAGGGTTGCAATGGGAGAGAAGAGCCACCACATGCTCACTAGGGCTGCACTGTAGGAGAGAGGAGTGTCTGAGGAGGTGGTGGTGGAGGGTGTCTCCTTGGGAAGACCTGCTACGTGTGGAAAGGGAAAGGAGCTCAAAGTATCTCCCAGCTCCCCTTCCTCTCACCACCACCGTACTGTTTTGCTGGACACCTATGGACAAGTAGCACTTCTAAAGAGCCTCCTCCTGTTGTCTCTCACATGTGTAAGTTGGGGAAGGGGAGGAGGCTGGTATAATTACAAAAGGGGAAAAAGAAGGCACATGATTTTACTCAGTCCTGACTGAACCCACATTTTGAAAGCAAGGGCAGTTTAGGTGGAGGGCAAAAAAGTGCTCAGTGGAGCAGGTGCTCACTGAGAAGAAATCTCAGGGCAAAGGAAGCAGGAGAATAAAAAGGAAAGGCAGGAGAAATGAAGGCCACATTCAGCTTTCTGTCTGCTTGACAGTCTCAAGATTTGGCTGCATTATTGTCCAGGAAGGAAAAGAGTCTGGTTGGTCTCAAATGTAGCCCAGTTACATATCTCCAGTTCCTGTTATGGCTGTTGGTGTCTTCCTCATTCCCTTTTCTCCAGTCCCATGAATATTTGGAGCATTGCTTTAGTCTTTTAAGCCTGTTCTTCAAACATTGAGAACATGGCACACCTCTTAGGTCACCCTCAGCCTCTACTCCTCCTCCTCAAATCCAGACCAGTGATCAAACTAAGTAGTGCTCCCCACTGGTCACTCCCACTGCTGGGGTGCCCAAGAAGGCTCGATCAGCGATGGAAAATGCAAACCAACCTCATGGTTTCAGTGGGGTTGGTGAGTTGTTCACAAAAGCCACTGGCAGGATGAGGGCAAACCGAGGGAGTTGCTGACTGAGAAACAGATGTCATTTACAGAGGTCATTATGAGCATCAAGTCTCTCAGTCACTTTTCCCTTGCACACTGCCACATCCAGGTACTGTAAGTTTTCTGTCTCCTCCAGTGACTGCAAGCTTTTCTCATTCCTGTGGTAGACAGGAGAAGGAGTAGAACTGATGGTCCAGCTTTAGAATTCCTAATTTTCCCCCAAGTCTCTGAGCCAAAAAGGCATTCAGTTTCTCGCTCCACTTCCTGCCATCCCCTCCAAATTTGCTCAGGAGATCATAAGGCAGAGTAATGAGAAGTAGGATCACCAACAGCTCTATGAAGACACAGGGTGGTAAAATGCTTCCCTACAAACTCACAGTCCAGTGTTTGTGACATTTCATAAATAACTTTTTTTTTTAAAAAAAAAGAATAACACAAGAACAATCCCTTTACTTACTCATCTGAAACAAAATAAACAGCAGTGGCTACAAACTTCTTCTTGTAACAATTACAAAAAAACTCCCAACAATACAATTCCCCAACTTTTAACACGCGCCTTGAATGGTTTTTTTAATGTTAAACCTCAAAACTGCAGCATATCCTTAAGGGCAAACTTTTCAATTAGTTTTTTCTTTCTTTTCTTTTTTTTTAAATAATGTGTTCACCAAAAAGAAAAAAAATTCCACAAAACAGTCTTGTACCAAGAAAATGCATTCAAAAATAGAAAATACTACACAACAAAAATATGTACCCTTCCTTTCCAAAAGAGTCTTCACAAAAATGTAGAAAAATGCCAACCATTTTTTTCCTTTCCTGAACACTTAACTTTCAATCTAGGGCACAATTATTTATTGACTTATAATGTCTGTTTTTGCATAAAATATGGAAGATAAAAACCAACTATCAGGACTGTGAAGTTACAAACAACACCTCATTATTCTCCCCACCCCACATTCCCTCCTTAGAAAAACAAAACAGAGAAAGCCAATGTTTCAACAACTGATTGAAAGTCGTCAGGTTAGGGAAACCCATCAGCTGATATGGGGATTCGAAGATGCTGGCATAACAGGAAAATCATCTGTCTTTTAAAATGTATGCTTTTTGCATTCATCTCAGCACGAGTCTCTGCCCCGCTGCACTCAAATGACCAGGCACTATGGAGACAGGACACTGCCGGGCACAGAAAGGTCCGGGAAGATTTTGGGGCCAGGAGCCCAGGGACCGCCCGTGGGTGTGTGTGCACACGTGGCGTTTCACTTGCAGAGAACTCTTTCCATTTTGAAAGACAGAGAGGATGTTTCCATATGCCGTAAAAGTGCAAGGGCCGTTTCTGGATCATAGTAGTTAAATATGCAAAAGTTTTACTATGCTTAAAAGTCAAGTCCATTTTTCTGGCAAAGGCAAGCCAGAGATAGCTCGCATCAGTTCACGGCTGGGAGTGGGTAACAGCTGAAAGCTGGTAGGCAAAAAGTGTCACACCAAGGTGCATCCAGAACTGATTTATTCAGTGGGAAAGTGTTTTGCCTACCTTGAACAATGTTCAAGGGATATTATGCGATTAATACAGCCAAAAGACCAGCTGTTTTGACAGCAAAAACCTCTAGCAGTGGGGAGTTGGGTACTATGGGGAAGGCAGCTGTATCTTGCACGCATGTGGCTAAATCCATCCTCTGTGTACCTCCTTTGACTTCATTGCAATAACATCTGCTCGCACCAGGGATGAATTTGCCCCATGTGGTTCTGGATTTTGTGCCTGTTGGCCATGTAGGAGCCCAACCCTGCTGAACACTGTGCTAGAATACTCCAGATGGCAGAGCTAGGATCAAAAAGGCTTCTCTCTTCTTCTGTTTGAGATTGTTTTCTTTCTATATCTTTTAAAGGATGCTTCCATAACAAGAAGGAAGAGGGGAGCTTTTTCTTAGCCTTTTCCACTGCGTGGCTGTGTGTTTTCCTTTTATCAAATGGAAAAATGTGTTTGTGTTTACTTCCAGTGCATTTTTTTTCTCAAAAATTCAAAACAAAAAAGGAAACATTACTTTTCTCATCCTTCAAAAGGAAACAAAACCAAAACAGACCGATAAAGTACAATACAATAAAAATCAGGCATTATAAAAGACAACATGATGTGCAACAGCAATACCAAAGAAACAAAAATAATAATAAAAAATATATATTAGGATACAGGTACGAATGAGCCAAGAAAGCTATCTAACCCCACTACTGGATGATTGGTAAGCATTGGTTAAGAAATACGTAAGGCTATTCTGAGATTTCTAACTTAACACAGTTAACCACTGCTTCTCTCACACCTTCACTTCCGAAATTTTTCACCTTTCACTCACTGGTCTTTTAGGTCTTGAAACTGATTTTTTTTCCTTTTCATATTTTTTGGTCTACAGTAGAATTACATGTTAATAACAACAGCAAAACAAAACTCAAGCTTGTTGTGAGAGTAAATTGGTGCCACATCCATGATGCAGAAGAAAGAAGACAGACAACAGAACAACCGCATTCAGTTTTTCACACACAAAGCATATTCGAGGGCAACAGCATAGCTGACCAGAACAAGTTTGGAGGGGCAAGCAGCAGAAGCTGTAGGTTTACAACTACACCACCAGCCACAGCCTGGTCTTTCACCTTTACCACTGTCTGTCCTTGAGGACAACATTAGCTCAGCTGCCATGTGGCTTTGCCATTCCTGTCATCTGGAGCAACAGCTAACCTGACATCTACTTCACCACTAAATGCACACCTGGTTCGATGGAAAACCAAAAGGAAAAGAAAAGGTAAAAGGCTCCTAGCTGAGGCCAAGTGTTTCTCTTGGTCACCTTGGCTGGTGTGACAAGTCCTCCGCTAGCGGGACACCAGGATCAGTGAGAGAGGGCATGTGGCTGGCAGGTCACTGGGGAGCAGTCTTGAAGCAAACTCAGACTGTCTAAGGTGATGTGACAGTTGCTTAGCCTCCTCCATTAGGGGAAAAGTGATGAACACTGACAGGTTACCCTGGGATCATTCCATTAGTATAAATGCTCTTAGTTCAGCAGGGATGAGTAAGCATAAGTTCTCTGCTGCTTTTGAATTGCCTTTATAAATGTCAGCATCGCCAGCCACCAGAAATGCATTCCCTACAAACTTGGCTACAGCACTGTCACTGAAGCTCCACCGTGAATCCCGGCATTTTCTTTTTCCTGCGGAACTTCTGAAACGTCACATTTTCCTCAAGGGTAAGCTCTGAAATTACTATAATGCTGAAAATATCACTAGCATTTTCTCGAACCATAACTATGCCACAGTCCCAGCACAAACTCAAGCTGATCCTCAGTAGTGCTTATCAGTGTTGAGGAAAAGAACAGGCAGAAACAAGATGATCAAACAGTACAGGGAAGTTCTGTTTTGGATCTAGCCCACTGGCCAAAGGGATCTTCATTCAGGAGAAAAGGTGCAACAATGAAGCAGGATGACAAATGGAGGAGAATTACCGAAGTTAGTGTTTCTCTATCTGGAGAAAAAATAGGGCATTAAGTTACGGGGCATGTCTAGTCAGCAATACATGTTTTGGCTTCTTAAAATAGACCTCAAGTTATCCTTGGTTTCTCAGTCAAGCACTGTCTACATGGGGCAATAGTACCATGCTGGAAAAAAGAAAAGAATTTGTGCTATATTTAAATGTAGTTCCAGTTAAACTAGTTTCAAACTGACCATGTAAGAAGGAACAACTCACTTGAAAAGCCATTGAAACTATTCAATCACACTTATGCCCAGAAACTGGTGTGGTTGAGCACTGTAACCGAGTGGGAACATAAGCTGGAATTAGGCATCTAAAAAATGGTTTGGTTCCTGTTTACATGGATTAGACAGCTCCGTTGAAACTGAGTCAGCTGGAATCAGGTTTAAATTCAAATTCAAACCCAGATTTAGAGCATGGCTCAAAGCCCACTTCTTCAGGTTGCAGTACTTCTAAAAAACTAGTGCAAATGGCATCTTATCACAGCATTGCAAACATGCAGTGTTCCTCCCTGTCCAAGTATGGTTGCCATCAGGTCACACCACAAGGGAGGAATATGCAGCAATCAGTCAGCCGGAAGAGCTCAACCTACAGAAGTTCTTTATTTTACCACAGCAGGAAAGGCACTCTGGACACAGCAGGCTCAGTAAACCCTCAGCTTCACTTTTTTCTTCTGGAGCAGTCCACTACTCCTCTTTGACAACGCAAACCCACTCTGACAGCAGCAATACATGCAGCTGCCTTAAACCAGGAAACAAAGAAAAACTCACCTAAGAAAAACCAGGAGTATTGGCTCATTACATGAATTAACTTCAGCAGACAGACTTCATTTCCTCCCCTATCACAGCTCTGTAGCTGTCACAACTCTTACGGAAGCAAATGCCACTTTACAAAATTAAGGTGCTCTCCTGCCTCTGTATTATGCTGGCTCTCAAATGAACTGTGCTTTTGTTGGGCATCCACTAACTCATTACTGGAAGTTGACCTTCCAGTGGTTTTCATCTTAGAGGGCTCCTGCAGATGGCAGAGAAACAGGTTGCATGTTCCACTGTGCTGCTTGCTTTCAAGGAAAGAGTCATTCAGTAGTTAATCTACCAGTACATCAGGGCGTATCTCCAGTTCTCCTCTTCCAGTCCTTTCAAGCCAGGATGGCTGGAATCTAAGAGTGGAAATCTCAAAGCTCACCAGAACAATACATCCTTAACTCCAAAGTCTCTCCCAGTTCCAGACTTGTTCCTTCCCACCTGCCCCTTGCATACCACTGCTTCTCTAGTTCTTGACACTTTTGTCAAATGAGGCAGCCCAAGAGACTGAGCAGCAGCAATCTGTTCAGCATTGTGCACTCTGTGAAAGGTCTGTACTACCCAAGACTACTGTTTTGGTACTAATGAAGCCAAAATACCTTAGTTTCACATAAAAGCCGAAATTCAGGGCATGAATAGATTTCTAGTCCCCCAACCACTCTAGCCTTTTCTTATCAATTGGATAAGTGCCTCCCCTTTTCTGTCCATGAAACCCTGTGGTACATCAGACAGGAGATCCCTCCACTACAGGACCAAAGCAGATGCACTCATGTTTTACATTCTTCTCCCAGTTTCTCTACAGAACATTTTCTGGGATCCTGTTTTACCACTTGGCTAAAGTTGCAATGATAGTCTTATGGAAGAGATTCAACACAAACTTTTGAGAGTTCATAGATCACAAAGAGCAACAGCAGAGATGGATCTTGCTGCACATTGCTACTGTTTTAGTTTTTTTCTCATAGTATGCTGGTTACAAAATTAATGACCAAAGCATAGGCCAATGCATCTTGACTGTAAAAATATTTTCCACCTTAGGATTCCATTTGGTTCCAGCTGAAAGCCTTCATAATGCTAGGCCATCTGTTTAAGGAGAGAAATCAGAGAGAAGAACTTAAAATGCTAGACAGCACCTTTGCCTAAGCAGGAATATTCCAGTATATAGTGAAGTCCACAACACTTTTTTTTGCCCAAATGTTCCTCCTGCTTCCTCTGTACCAAAAGCTTGACTGGAACACCTGTAATTGAGTGTTCAGGATGACTGTTTATTGCACTGTTCCCATAACAGCCTCGGAAAGACATGCTTTATTTCAGTGACCTGCCCCTTTGGTAAAGTCTGCTTTGTGACTTCACTTCTTGAGCTCAGAGATCCTGCTTTTACTGAAGGGATGCTAATCATAGTCAAACCTCTGGAAGAGATTCTATCCAACAATGCAAGTTTTGACATTAGAACTGGGAATTTGTGTCTTTATGGTGAAGCCTTACGGTGGTTTACACAATAAGCAGTTCTCTTAACTTTCTCACAGCCCTAAAGAACATTTTCTACAAAAAGGGGAGAAAAGATCTGTAGCACCCAGAAACTTGTGATGCCTCTTCAGTTTCCATTATAGTGCTTTATTTATTTATTTTAACAGAAGGTATCCAAGACAGCTGTCTCAGTGTCTGACTAGTTGCTTAAAATTAAGGCAACCTCATTTCTCTTTCAACCTGGTCAGGTTTATAGTACATCCTGTTTTCTGTGCCTATCCCTTTCTCTTCTCCCTTCCTGCTTAATTGGCCCCTTCCAATCCCACCACATGTAAATACATTTCAGTAGTGCAATGCAGTGCAGTGCAGTCATACTTAGTGCAAAAATAAAAAGCCTTATCCAGACCAAAAAAGCACAAACTCCCTCCCCACCCCACCCAGCCCCCATGAAATCAGCTCTCAGTAAAAGTATATGAATGCCCCTAAAGAAAGGGGGATTTGCAGTCTCCCAGCCACACCTTCACATGCCTCGCTTCCTCTCCTCCCAGTTGATGTGGAGATCTCATTAACAGACAGGACATTTACCAAAAACAAAGTCAAATGACAGAAATCAGAAAGGAGACAAGCCATTGTTTGGGGGCTGCAGAAAGAAGAGAGAACTAAATGGATACAGCAAAAAAAAGGTCAGTAGTGGTTTTACACAAAGTTGTCTGATGCAAACTTTGTAAGGGTACACCTTGCAAATGGCATGTGTGTGGATAAAAAACACTAAAAAGCTTACCTGTTCCAAATATACAGTCCCTATTTTAACAGTGCCCAAGCTAAGGTTCTGTAGTGCAATCAACTTTTCAAAGTGGCAGCTCTCTGTGGCCACCCTAATACAATTGGACAGATCAACACTAACTTCAGTTTTCTCCTGCTCAAGTAGGCACACGTGCATGAACAACTCCCTACTCCATCCTGCAAATACTTGGGGATATATATAAAGTATTTTTTCACAGCCCATCTAGGGCTATGGCGGGAAAAGCAGGAATTTTAATGACAGGCATACAAGCTCTTAAGTACCTCAAAATGAAAACTTAAAAGGAAAATAAAATAAGGCTCACTAATTACAAAGGCAAGCAGGTTACTGAATCCCAATCAGATCATACCTCTCCTAGCCTATCTGTCTCTTTTAACAAAATAAAACATCTGCCAGGGCTTGCCAGTCGTTAAAATACCACTTGGGATAACACAACAAAGACTTTGGGATATTCACCAATTTGGAGGTTATAACTTCAATTTGGACAGCCACAAGAGCCTCCATCAAACCCTTGTAACTACTGGAAAGGAGTGTGGGGAACCACTGAAACAGTGTAAGAGGCCATAAGAGGGAAGGAGGAGCAAGAAAGGGAAATGTATGGAAAATGGAACACATCAGGGCAATGCTGCTGCTGTTATACTAATCTCTTGTAATTGCTCAATATATAGAGGAATACTGCATGCTGCTTCATTTGGGTTCATGCACATGCTTCCTCTTACCTTCTGCCTCTTCCCTCACTCCCAGTCCTTTGTTGAAGATGGCAGCCCACCCCAGAATGTAAACAAAAGCAAATACCAAGAGATAAACCAAATTACAACCAAGAAGCAATTTTTTCATTTCTCTCTCTTGAAAAGATACTGTATCCTTCCCTCCAGGCAGGTGCACTGTTTCATCCACATGCATAGAAACAAGGAAAGAACCTAAGAGAAAGAATCTAAATAGAGCTGCAGGGATCCCGATTATCTACCTCTAAACCAGAAAAATGCCAGGCTGCAAGGACTTTTGCTGTTTATCTTTACCAATGAGCCTATAATGAAAAATAAAGAGCACATAATAGAACCACAAGGTATGGCAAAGGGACAGCACCTAAACCCACTGTCTCTGGGTGCAGAGCTACAGTGGTGCATCCCATGCCCGAGCATACATGAGACACAAAATGAGTAACACTTGCCAGGTGTTCTGTAAAGTCTACAAACTTCAATTTAGCCACTATAATCAACAGCAATGAATTTTTTTTGCTGTTCAGCTTCATGTACTTCAAGGGGGTCCTACCTTTTTGCTGAAATGCTGCTCATGCTATCTATTCTCCTGCACACCCAATGCAGTAGCACTTTCAAAAAGTCTACCAAAAAACTTGATGTATAGTCTGAAGTTGCAGTTATGTAATCAGATATTATAAAGAAACAACTTTATTTTACCCACATGAATATATGACTACCATAACAGAAAAGGTATGGCCAGAGCAATTCTGGGTAAAGCAGTCAGAAACCTGGAATCAACTCCAAATATCCAATACCCAAATGCTTTTACACTGTTCTGGCAATAGCAAAGTGACACATTAAGGCTGTAAATTAGGGAAAAGCAATTTCTATGAATCATCTATCTACACTACCTGTTGTGGCTCCTTACTTAAGATAAACATACAATCACCAATCAAACCCAAAGAAAGAATCAAAACTGTTTAGGACTCTCTGAACAAAGCAAGTTCAAAGCTTTGTAGAAAGGGAAGCAACTCTGTAGACTTTTTTGAATTAAGTCTCCCAGCAAGGAGAGACTATGTAACCACACAGCCCTTAACACAGGCGAAATCTGCCTGATGGAGTGAAATCAAATCTTGAGTCAGTTTTATGAGGAGTAAAAACTTTGGGCAGAAACAGGCTAAATTTTGGAGAGCAGTCCTGTGGCATCTTAAATAATGCATATGAAACTATATTTTAGGACTCTAGCTTTCTGTAGGACTACATATGCTTTCTCTGTCAGAGAAAATGGACTCAAGTGAACAACAGAGTACTGGTCCAATCAGTTTTCAGGATTAAGCATGGACCTCAGTGATGCTGACAAGCAAAGTCATGCAGTATGTCCTGCCTAAACTGAGCAGCCTTTTTATATTATGTTTGTCAAACAAAAGCTCATTATGGGTGGAGTGAATGGGAAACCACCAATTTTCCAATTCAATTACAATGGTAAGAATTTCTTTGAACCTGAACGTTGGAGCAAGGATCTAGAGAACTGATTGTTCAGGACATATGAAGTTGGGAATAAATTCCAGATTTAAAGGACTCCTATGAGTTTCACAGCAATCCAAGCTACAACCTGGCATTAGGACAAAGGAAACAGGACACCACAAAAGACAATGAAGCTTGTTGAAGATATTTGTGAAGAAGTAATTCTGACCGCAATAAACGTGGTGACACTTCTTTCACCAATAAATAGGAACAATAAATGGTTTATAAGTTATTCGTACATTAAGCAAAAAAAAAAAAGAGCAGCAGCAGATACTGGAGATTCAATCTTTTCCTCTAAGTGGCACAGGTGAAGAGCAAGTCCCTTGTATGGAGTTCAAGCATCTCCCTCTCCTAGGAGGCCCCCTGTCTTTGGTGCAAACACCCCCAAAGTGGGCGACTCCCCTCTTATTTAACCTTGCAGCAAAGAGCTTTAAAATCCCTTTCTGTCCCAGCACAGTAGCACAGAGCAACATTCTCTAAGTACAGGCTTCTCCCTCTCGTGGTGAGTGCTACTACTTCAACTGTTGTGTTCCTCAAAAGCTGTACAAGAAAGAAAAGAAGTGCAAAAAGGAGCTGAATATAAATGCTGCTGATGACAGAAATGTGAGACCATTGTTTGCATTAGCCCTGGAAATCTACTTGGTCAACGAGGAGACGGAAAATCGAAGTAATAATGAAAACCATATACTAGAATAAACCTAATATTTGGACAGAGTCTTCCCCTGATGTTTATATTGTTCAAGGAAAGTCTCCAATGCAAGAATCTACAGAACTGTAAAACTGATATCACCTCCTCTTTTCTCTCTCCTTAGAAAAGCAGAAAACATGCACATATGAAACGAATTTCTTAGAACATTGCAAGTCTCAAGATCAGTATTTCTTCAGAGAATGAAAAACAAAGGATAAATGTTCAAAAAAAGCAAGATTTCTGGAATCACAAATGACTGACTGTCTTTTATGTAGAAGATATGTTAAAATAGTGTTCACCAGCTGATTATTTTATTAGTTTCACTTTCCCTTAGGCAATTGTATCTGTACACACTGCGTTCTAAAAGTACAATCTCTAGTGTGGATAATCTACCTGTTTGGTACCATCCTGTTTGTAAAACCACTTCTTAGCCTAAAAATATAAACTGTAAACTGTATAACATGCAAAATGAATTGAGGTGTTTAAAAAAGCATTAGGAAAAATAAAAGGCAACAAAGAAATTAAATCAAGAAACACATTAAACTAGTATTTATGCTAAATGAATTACTGAACCTTACAAAGGATTAGCAGGGCAAGTGTGGAATGGGTATGCAGCCATTGAAATGATCTGGTGTTCTCAGTCAAGTGAGAACACTCTCTACAAAAATATGTATGTTTCAGCATTCAGTCAAAGGAAAAGGCAAAGAGCATGGTCAGAAAATGTGGACCACTGAATCAGCACTCTGTTGCAGCAGCTAACTGGAATTAATTTGGGAAATGGCACCTGTTTGGCTTAATGGGACAAAGCCCATCCTTCATGTAATAATCTAGTTTTGTTACCTGCGTAACTGATATTGAGAGGACAGTCTCCTCCTTCCCTTACAAATGGGTTTACACAGAGTAAAGAAAAGCCAGACTTAGAAATCACTGCTGGAAGACCATAACTTTTAAACTGCAAGTAGAAAGAAAAAGAATGTGGTAGTGGCCTCCACGTACGTGCAAATGGCAGATGACAGGGGACTGTTAGCAATGCCGGCACTTGATAATTCCCATTCTTGAAATTCTCATTTTAATATCCCAAGCTGTGGCATAAGTAACTCTTTCCCTCTCTTCTTATTCCAGAATAATTTAGTGATTTGCAGTGACAGAGATTTGCTCATTCTCAGTGGAAATAGTTTGATGCGACCACCTCTCATTTCTTCCAGTCTTCACAGTTAGGAGAAATGAGACAAAATTAATACCTCCTCCACAACCCTCATCCACTTGATTTTGCACATTTTCATTTAGGAGTGATATGTTGGCCATCAAAGTAATGAAGGTCAGCTGAATTAGAGGTACCTGAATTAGAAATGCATAAATTTCCATCCTCTCTTACTAATTTTGAACCAAGGCTGGCTGCCTGGACCATCTGCTGCAAGGTGAGAATACAGAAAGGACACCCAAAGCCATGAGGCTCGGGTGTCAGTCAGCTGTTCCTTGGCTATTTGGATCTAGATGTTGACATATCCCTAGTGACATCTTTTTCAGCAGTTTCATTGTCACCAGTTCTATGGTGACAATTAAAATCCAGTGGGACTGACTCAAAATTCAAAATTCAAAACCAACAGGAATGTACAGTGGAGATGGTAAAGGGAACATTCACCTAGAAAAACTTAGGAACCGAAACTAAAACTTTCAGAGGTTGTTTTCATTTGAAAAAGGGGTGATCAAGTGGATAGGTAAGGATCCAATTGGAATATATTAATAGTGGTGGATGGAGGTATTTCTTTTTCAATTTCTGGCCACATTCTATATAGAGAACAATGTTTCTTTTACCCCACACAAAAAAATAATTTTAGGAAACCTTAAAGCTTCAAAGAAACAGGATTTGGAAGGGATGAAAGACCACTTTCAGCATCTTTCTCCAAGGCTAGGAATGGAAAAGTCTGACATACACTTTTACAAATGAAATAACAGGACATTTTAGAAGAGAGCCTTATTTGTCTTGATTAGTTGCTCTTCTGATATGAAAGGGTAGCAGGGAACAATCTCTAATTTTTTTGCAGAGCCTAATACTGTTTTACCTTTTCTTAAAAAAAAAATTACTTTTCTACAGCTTACTACATAGAGATTTAAAAAAAGCCTGAAAAAAAATGTTTGTAAAGACAATAAAGAAGCCAATAATATGAAAAAGCACAATAGAGCTGTAATAATTATCGGTAAATGCTTCAAATAGCTGCAGCAGTTGATTGGGTTGTGAATGATACATGTGAAAAATTATTTTTCTATGATTGTAGGCAGATGCAAAAGTTAAATGATTATACTATGTATATATATTGATATAGAAATGCTATATATATTGTGTACTGTATGTTCTAGCTTTCAGAAATACTGTATTGTAGTGTACTGTACTTAACTAAGCAGATCTAAATAGCAACTTGTCATTTTCCACAAAGTCACTAGTACTGTTAACAAAAACCAAAAAGTCTATTTTCTCCAGTAAAAGAAATACATACTGTTACAGTCATAGACATTTTGACTATAGAGAGACAATGTACATTTAACCAAAGGAAAACCCTAAATCAAAATAAAAATCTCACCCAAAAATCAACCAGCCCAAACTGTTGCATTATTGTCTTATTCAAAAGGGGAAGGGATAGGCCACCAATCTAAGAAGAAGACTATTTACTCACATTGTTATGACTGAAAATGAAAGAAAAAAGGTATTCTACTAAATCTTTAATTACCCTTTCTGGAACACGGAAAATCCCCTGGTCAGGCAAAAGACTTCAAAGAATAAAATGCTGCTTTCAGGGCTAGCATGATACCAAAATAAGCAGCTGTAGTAAAACATATTCATCCCACTAACTAAATGGGTGCAAAATGAGTTCTAGAAATCCTGCAGCTCTCATGGATTACATACTGAGTGATCTTACTGACCAATTTCTTCTCCTCCTGAATATCTACTGATCTTCTAGACACACTAATCATGATCCTGAAAAGATTTTGGCAAAGACCAAGGGAGAGAATGTCACCTGTTATTTGTTATTGACTGCACATTTGAAATGGATTACTCAATCAACAGGTTTCAGAGTACATGAGGTGGGGAAAGAGCTGTTTGATATGGTGCTTTGGAAACTAGAGACTCCAGACCTGGAATATTTTAGAGCCTATCAATATATTGTGCTGTTAACTATTTAAAGGCTTGATAATTTTTTTACTGCTCTTTTTAAGGGACGAAACAGGCAGGTTATTTTGCTTGGATTTTATTTCTTTGCCAGGTAAACATGTTGAATTTCAATGAAAATGAGTGACTGAACTCAACAGTATTGTTCCAGGGCTGTCATCCCCCATGGATGCCTCTCTCTGCTAGTGAAGCCCGCTGAGATGGACTGTTTTATTTATTTTGTGGCTGAAAGACCACATAAGGCTCTGGGAGGCACACACAGCCTTCCCTTCAGAATGGGTGCTCACAAAAATGTCCTGGACCAAATTCGGGTGCCACATTTTCAATGAGGGCAAGCATCTAATTTGGGCTAACATCCAACTAAGAGCACCTGGCTGATAGAATGCTTTTTATGAATGTATGTGTGCATATACAGTGTATGAGTAGTGCACTTGCTTTTCATTAGAGTCATGTACGATGCTCCACAGTTCATGCTGTAACCTTTGTTTCACCTAAAGCCTTCCCTGCATCTAAACCATGCATGTCCACACACTCAATTAGCAGCCTGTCTGTACAGCCAGGAAGAAGTAACTGGCTCTCCCTGCACACGCACACATCCACATGCACACTCAGACATACAACTGCATGCACACACGCACGCACACATGCCATATAATTTGATTTTACTCAAAGATCCCATAGGTACCAACAGCCTATGTGACAAATGGAAGTTAAGGGCTAAATGGGAAAAATCAAAAGAAAGCTGGGCAGTTGGGTAAATGTAATCCTGTTCCTTGAATGTGATGATCTTCTCTAATCAAGTATATATTCAACAGTGAGGGCTGAACTTCTAGGGGGCTTTATATGGTTTAATAAAGAATATGGCAATATCCAGGTGGCAAAAAGAGAAGAAGCAAAGTGAAATAGAAAAGGTTCCTATTTAACATATAGATCTCAGAAAGGTATCTGTCCATTTTGTAGGAAAAAGATCTCAGAAAGATATCTGCCTGTTTTGTAGGAACAGTGTGGGAATACAGCTTAGAAGCAGGACTCAAAGTGCTGCTGAACTCATTAGAAAAGTAGATGTGCCAGAGGGCTACAAGCTCTGGCAAGTTGAGGCAAGACCCTGAAGGAAGAAGAGATCAGGGTGTATGTATGTATGCAAGGCCATACAAGCCTGTAAAAGTCTGTACTAGCCCATAGTTAAGCAATGTTACTAAGAGACATAGATATTGTTGTTATGCTTGAAAGGTATATAAACCAGCAGCGTGTTCAATAAAATCGGCTTCATGATGTAAACCATGGGGACCCCATCCCTTCAATCACTGTACAAATAGGACACTGCAGAATCACACAGTTGAGCACAACAACAAGTACCCAAGTGAGCTCTGCGTGTTCCTCAAGCGCCACTCTGAACTTGGCAAAGAATCACCAGCAAGTCAACAGCAGGAAGACTGAACACTGTAGAAGTCTGCAGTTCTGTCTGGAAAATACCTAAAGCAAGCAATGCTTTGTTCCACTGGTACCAGATTTTCCAGCAGGAAAAACTCCAGTGGGGAACCCATGAAAGCATATGGGTACTGTTAATACCTAAGTCCTATGTGACAGAGAGAATTTATGAGGGATGCTTGGGGTGTGGCTGCAAGGCTGTGAAGGAAACTTTGCAGCTCAAAGAGGGCTCGAGTGCTAATAAAGTTTGCATGAGGAGTGAAAACAAGAACGTCCCTATGAGCTGAACTGGGTAGATGTTCTCACATGTGATGGGATATGGGTAGTTCTTTTGTTTGTGTAATGGTATTGCTGCAGCAAAAGGATATTTTTAGAGTATGCTTTTCTTAAAAGGAATCACAGCTAAACTATTCAAAGGAGCTATATTTATGTGCAGTGCATGAATGGAATCCCTAAAGTGCCAATACAGGTTGCACTGATAGAAATTCAGAACAGAATTTGTCCCTTGAAAGTAGCTTTTCACTGGATTTTCTCTCATGAATTTCACTGGCTTTGGAGATGCTGGAGTCAAATCACATAGCCTTACCCCCCATATTATTAATTTGATTTAGGAAGTACATTTACCCTCCAGTATTTTACAGGGAGCTGATGCCAACCAACCAATCAAAAGTAGATCACTTTGGAAGAGGAACAAACTTGGGAGCTGTAACTGAAGGTAAGAAACTGAATGGTGCAGAAAAGCACCATCCAATATGAAGAGATTACTATGCCTCACTAATATTCCTTCTTCCCTACCCTTTCAAAGGGGAAAACATAACATACTTTGTAAGAAGGGAATGTTTTAGATGAAACTTTGCTGCAGAGATCAAATTAAAGCACACTTCATACTGCTCAGATGTATTTCTGTTTTAAAGCAATTGTCCATGAGGCCGTAGTGTATTCAAAGCTGTAGTGTATTTACTTCCCAAGGAAGTATCTTAATGTTCTTTGCTTTTTGAAGAATAGTTGAGGACAAACGTGTAAATTGGGGTGTTACAATACAGTTAACAAAGTATTTAGAAGGCTCCCAGAGAGGGATCTGGAAAAAAAGGGGGTTGAAAGGGAACCTCATTGCTCTCTAAAACTAGCTGAAAGGAGACTGTAGCCAGGTGGGGGATCAGTCTCTTCTCTCAAGTAAAAAGCGAGAGGATGAGAGAATATGGCCAGAGGTTGTACCAGGAGAAGGTTAGATTAGATATTAGAAAAATTTCTTGACTAAAAGGGAGGCAGAACTGTAACAGGCTGCCCAGGGAAGTGGTGGAATCACTGCCCTGGATGTGTTCAAACACATGTGGATGTAGCACCTGGGACATGGTTGAGTGGTAGACTCAGCAGAGCTGGGTTAACAATTGGACTCGATGATCTCAGAGGCCTTTCACAATTCTATGGTTCTATGATTGGTTTGTTTATCTCAGTGCTACACTCCTTTTCCTACAGGAAACATGAAGAGTTTCTTGGGCATATGTGGCTGTGCACAAAAATCTCAGTTTACTGACTCTGGGGAAGGTCAATGAAGTTCATGTAGGTCTGGTAGTGGAAACTATGATCATGTGCAACATGAAGAATTGCGTTATAGCAGCAGAGTTCTGCTTATCTTGAACTTGCCTCTTTTATTTTAAAAAATATTAATGAACAATTTTAGGGGAAATTGACGTTTAAAAACCATGACTTACTTTTCTCCTGATATGACTTTGCTAGAATGATGTGTAGAATATATCTGACTCCTTTTATTCTAAAATAAACCTAGAAACTCTTTAGTTACCAGCTGCAGCATGAATAGCAAATTAAAGCACATTATGGGTTAAATTTACTTTTTAATCTTATTCACAGTACATCAGTAATGTCTGCTTCTCCTATTTGGGACTCTCTCTTAATGCCTGTGAGTCAAACACTACTGCAGAGGCTAAAATGCAAAATGATCAGCAACACTGCCAAATACATAATGAAAAATACTGATTAATATTTAACTTCGCTTTTTTTCACTAGAAACATAATTTTAAAATGAAAATTATCCAACAGTATCCTGTTAGATATATTGTAGGATATTCTCTCTAAGTCAGAGAGGATATTTGTCCAGATACTGGCACACCTACATAGGGAAATAATTTTTTTTCACCAAAATTTCGCATTTGTGTAACTCTGCTCTTTCCACCTTAGGTACTCCTGATCTAAAGCAGAGGGGGAGCAGAAATAACAACAATGAATGCATAATATTTTCTCTATTCTTAGAGGCACTAATATAATTGATTAGTTATCAGCACTGGGAATAATTAGATGGATATACACTAATACCGAACACATCTAGTTTCTCATTTACATATGTTCTTAGAAAAACAAAACAAAGATTCCCCCTTGTGTTGCCTTATAACAACAGGTCTAAGAGAGTTAAGTACTCCTCTTTTTCAAACAGGTTGTGTCCCTTGTGGACCAAATTTCTGTTTTATGCTAGAGAAGGCATAACCCACATTTTTGTTTTGTCAGTTTGAAGAATATGCACATACCTAAAACTCTCTCCACCATATTTCCCAGCTTAGTGATCTGTGAAAATATGGGGGCTCCTTTGCTCTGGCTGAAATGAACTGGATTGCTGAGTGGCTTTAAAGGAAACTAGCTGAGAGCTTATTACTTCTTGCATGAGAATAACATGAACAGTAGCAAGAACACTGACTTGGCATGGCCAGAACCAGTCCCTGTGGATGTGTATCCAGCATCAGGCCACCTCCACACAATTGCCTGTCTTACTGGCCATGCTGCAGACACATGGCATTTTCAGCACCTGCCCCTCTGCAAGGCCTTTCTACCTGCATTTGGTTTCTGTTAGCAGGACTGCTAGGTGCTGGGAAAGGTGTTCATTGCATTTACAAACTCCAGATTCCAGACTTAATGCATTATCTGTAGTTTCCCTCTTTTTTCAGAAGAATTCTCATTGTTTAGGGGTCAGATGAAGACAAACCTTCTGGGAGAAGAGGAGGCTCAAAACCTCTCAGGGCCAAGTTCTTATCACTTTATACCTCCTTCACAAATTATCACAGCCAGTATGAAAAGAAATCAGGGAATTTGAAAAGCAACTGTTTTGCCTCAGGCTGATCAGATACTCCTTCAGTTAGGCTACATGCTGACTCTTTACTATCATGTTTATTCCAATGGCTCAGAGGACCTGGATGCTGAATTGAAAGGGTTGACTATCAAGGTCTAGTCCTTCTAGAACAATCACTAGGGGCTAATTTGATATTATCAAAGAATTATAGAATTGTTTAGGTAGTAAAGGTCTTTAAAGATCATCTAGTTCCAACCCCCTGACATGTGCAGGGGACCTTCCACTAGACCATGTTACTCAGAGCCCCATCCACCCTGATCTTGAACATCTACAACCCACACCTTCTCTGGGCAACCTGTTTCAGGATCTCACCACCCTTATCATAAAGATTTTTTTCCCATTATCTAATCTAAACCTACACTCCGTCAGCTTAAGACCATTTCCCCCAGTCCTATCGTTACATGCCCTTGTGAAAAGTCCCTCTCCAACCTTTTTGTCGGGTTCCAGATGGTCTAAACTGGACTCTTCTCTTTTCCAAACTGATGCTACCTTTTCCTTTTGAGCGGCAAGTCACTTTCAGCAGTGAGAGCTGGAGGATTTCTTTAGCATAGGACTGTCAGGAGGGTCATAGATCTAGGCATAGTGAAGGTCTGATTATGTTTAAAATGGTTTGGGTGCTTCTGATTTTGGACTGGACTCAAAGAGTACCAAGATGTCTTGTACCTTCTCCCTATGGGACTTGTTTTCATTACTAGGAGAGACAGGAAATGTTGGGAAAATACTCACTAAAGGCAAGATATGTGTTCCTCCACCACGTGTGCGATCCAGCATTAATCAAGTAGCTCAAGGTCAACTGAACTCAGTCAGTGGGGTTGATAAGAAGTGGGGTGCTGATGGTATGTGGGTTATTACTCAATTCCTTTGGAGGAAAAAGAAATTGGAAGAAGAAAAATTGGTTCCACTTGGGCTCTTTGATCTTAGAGCAAAGGGAAGTCTCATTCACTTAGAAAGTTAATTAAATGCCACTCTCCTCTGTTACCTTACTGGGAACTTGAGCTGTTTTTGAAGGCAACAGCATGGGCCAGAAGTGGGCCTAGTAAAATTATGATGGATGTTGAGAATGTGTCTTCAGAGCAGTTCCTGCAAAACACCCACACCTATTTCCCTTAAGAGAGACTATTAATAGGGGTTTTCTGAGAGGAGGGACCAGACTGAAATATCTGACTACAATTTACAAACTGGTTACTGTGCTGCTAGGTTCCCATCATTTATGAGTTGTGCCTGCCAGTACCCTGCAAGAGATCACTGTAGGAGAACCTCGCTGACGCACACGCCCCTGACACATGGACACGCTCAGGAGCTGTCCTCTCCCTGCTGATCAGCAGACACTGAGCTTGTGGTCCTGCATTCCTTGTGGATTCAGCTTCCCAGAGAGAGGCAGATCTCAGAGAAATGGGCAAGAGAAGTTAAATTTTGGATCTCTGATTTGTGATTTCATACAATACAAGAATAAGCGTGTCTCAGTGAACAACAAAATAAACTTGAAAGGGAATAATTTCAACAATGTGGTAATTAAACGGAGGAACTCACTTCCACAGGACAGCATGGAGGCCACCTAAAAATGAATAAGCTAGATCTCTCAAGGACAATGAGAATTATCTGCCACAATATATAATTTTTATATGGGATAAAAAGGTAAAGCCATAAATTATTATGTCTTTAGGTTACAGGCAAATACACATTTTATTTGTACTTATATTTATTTTATATGTAGAAATAGCTAATGAGGATTATATAATAAATCTTCTCCCTTAGGCTTACTGCTTTGTAATGATGCAGCACAGGTTTTTCATCTTCATTCAAATCATCTCTAACTTGCCACATGGCAGAGACACAGTACTGGGCAAGATGGACCACAGGGGAGATCTGCTCTGGCCAGCCTTACATTCCCAATTCACTTTACCAGCCTCAGCAGCAGTAAGAGAAGGCACTTCTCATGCATTCTAAGGCTTCCTTTATTGCACATTTGCCTTGCAGAGAGGCCTTGATTTGTAAGCTTGAATTTATGTTCTATTTAATGGCCTTTTCCATTACCAAAGCAATACAAAGAGAGCTTTAGGGAAAGCGAGAATCAAGCTCAAGGAATGCAGGATATTGCATGCTTCAACAAAAGGATGTGTGCTACAGTCTGCATTTTCTCATCTGTATAATTTCATCAGGTGTTTTGAAGGAAGCCTTTCAAGCATACTGAGATTCGCTCCAACATTGTCAGCAGCAGTTTCCAGATCACTGTGATTGCTATTCTTTTTGCAAAGGCATATTGTAACAATATATGAAGCTTGAATACACCTATAACATTCAGATATTATAGTTGTTTCCAAGTAGCAAATAAGTATTTCAAAGATGGGAGGAAGAATTGCCAAAGAGAATCTAATATTTTAAAAGATAAAGACGACTATGCTTGAGCTTCCAAATTCAGAGTGACCTGGCAAGCACTTTCAACTACATTTGTAGTCATGCTGCAAGTTGCTCCACGTTTTACAAGATCAAGTCTGGAAGCCCAACAAAATCAGTTTATATTACAAGCAGTCATTTGTGAAAATCTAGGCCTAAATTCTTTGACAAGTGCTTTAGAATTCAATCTAGTTTGCCTTAGCTTTACTTTTAAACTGTTTATTTTTTTTAATTGGCATCATTCATTCATTCATTCATTCACTCACAACTTATCTTTAATTCACTTCAAATTTATTAGACCTTATAAAAATCTGCATTTCAAAGATAATGCTTTGATTTAGGGAAGGATGAAAACAGAAGGATTAAAATTTGGATACTATTTGGATTTTGGTGGATGTAGACCCTGACTTTATTTCCTGTTTACTGGCATATCTCTCCTGGTATCAGAAGTTTATTCCAGAATATGCTACATTTTGACTACAGCTCACCAGGTTTACAATGGCAAATTAAACAGCTTTTTCCCAGACCTCAGATGACAAATGAGCAGCTACATATTTGTAAGCTGGGTAAAATTCTTCACTAGTTCCTCCTATGGGAGAATATTCTTCAATACTAAAGATCTCAGAAAAAACCCTCCTTTCCCCAGAGAAAAACCTTCACTCCTTTTCTCTAGGTTCACCTTCCTCATTTTCTTCTGCACCTTAGTCTCCAGAACCTTTATTTTCTGTATAGCCCTAGTGTGTCTAAATGGCAGATATCAGTTTTCCCTCTATGTGTCTTGGGCTTTGTCTTTTCACATCTTGATTTACATGCCAGCATTGCTTTTACCAGTGTGGTTGTTAGAAGAATATTTGTTAAGTAACTCCTGCTCCTTCTCCAGCCCCTTGAACTATCCAAACAAGCGGGTAACAAAGAAAGACTTTACCATATAAAAAACTCAACTGCTCTGGCATTCACCTCAAAGTCTCTCTATGCTGCATACTGCAGCCAAGAATCTGGGCTTCAGCATTTAGGATCTGCTGAACAATACCTTGCAGGGTACAGAATGCTTCTGAGACTGAACCACCTGCCAGGTTCTTTTCCCCAAATAAATGGTAGTGTAACAGGCATAGAACATATGGATGAAGTTGCCTGTACTGAATCACAGACATCTGATAGGGAAGCTGCAGGTGTAAAGAACATGAAAAATTGTATGTGGAGATCTACCAAATCAATACTCAGAAAGTTGTTCAGCATAAAAGAATGTCTCATGTGAAATGCTCAGTGTTCACAAGCAAAAAGTTTTGTAAACTTAAGAAAGCTTAATTTAAATATAGACACAAGTAAAAGCTAAACTAGCAAATTTTCTTTTTTTTCTTTTTGCATATTTTTGTTAGGTGCTTCTTCTCTGCCTAAAATGTGAAGTCCAGAGTGCAGTTGGTGTAAGTCCTCACATGGATTTCAAGCAAGACAAAGATAGTGTCAAACACTGATCCAACTGAACTAAGGACCCACGTACTTTGGGAGTTGGCTGTGGGGGAAAAAATTCTTACACAGATACACAGAAGACAACTAGGGAGAACACCAGTCCAAACACAATAAAACAAAATACAAAACACCAACATATATATGCAGATCAGGAATCAATCTTTCACACTGATCCTACATTCCTTTCATAGCTTTGTCTATGCAGAGAATGCGGGATGTGGCCCTTCAGTCAGACTTTTTGCAAATGAAGGGAAGATTATTTGCAATGGTAACGTTTTAAGTTGTTTTGGCATCAGCACAAATTATCGGGGGCAGGATCAGATTCCCACACAAATATGGAAGCTCTCTAGCGAGCAAGGCAGGGATGAGAGAATAATACAGCAGATTAATTCTTGTCCAGTGACCAAAAAGAAGGGAAATCCTGGTTATTACACACTTCCAAAACTTTCATTACTTTTTCCAAGAAGAAAGACTACAGTTTATATCATCCCCAAAACCAAGGGAACATTGCTAGAAAAAAACTCTTT
Source organism: Cyanoderma ruficeps (assembly GCA_008694505.1). Classification (NCBI taxonomy): domain Eukaryota; kingdom Metazoa; phylum Chordata; class Aves; order Passeriformes; family Timaliidae; genus Cyanoderma; species Cyanoderma ruficeps. The sequence continues at coordinate 6,073,027 of VZDJ01000090.1, read as the reverse complement.
CTCAAAAGGAAATGCTCTTCAGCAGAAATAAATTCTGAGATGGAACCAAAAGAGAAGTAACAGAAGCTTGGTAAGAGCCAAAAAGAGAACCATGTAATTCAAAAAAACATAGTAGCAGTTCAAATGATACTGCAGGATGCACAAACACTAGTAGATAATCTCACAGATGACTTCACAGAGCCCCTCATCGACCCAGGTAATTCTTGATTCCATTAGAAAACAGAGAGAATAATACTAGAAAAGAAAATTGAGAAAACATCCTTCCTCTTTTTTAAAATAAAAATCAAGATCATCTCCCCTCCCCCCCTCTATCTGGAAGCAGGTTAGCTAACCTTAACAGTCTCAATTTAAAATAAAATATATATTTTTATATATATTCATATATATAATAAAAGAGAAGATATTAGTGGCAGTGTATGCAAAACAAAAAAGAAAACAAAGAAAAATTACTTTTAACAATCTCACTTTTTTTGTTTTTTTTACACAAATACTGTTGTAAATATATTAAAAAATCAGCATTCTATCTGGTAAACGTCACTTTTGCCCCTCTATAAAATTTTGAATTAAAAAAGTCCCAACAACTCTTTTTTTTAATTATTATTCCCCTCCCCTCCCACCCTTTATTAATCTTTCTTCCACAAGAATAAATCCTGATGCAACTTTTTTTTTTTTTGCAAAGATTGTGGGAACTAACCCTTCTCTTGTACCTAGATCCATAGGTTGCAACCTCTGATATCTTTGATTTTCCTCTGTGTTTCTCTTTGCCTTCTGTGAAAGTCCCTCTTGATTGTGCTGAGGCCCTGTGCTCAGCGAAGACACTGAATAAATTACAAAAAAGCCACCGTTGCTCGTTGTCTGAATCTTCTTGGTTTCTGCTATAAGGTGGTGGTGGTGGTACGAGAAAAGCAGCGGGGAGGGTGCGCCAGACAGCGTGGGATGGAGCAGAATCCAGGTGAGGAACCTCTGATTCTTTCTCCTCGCCCTGCAAGGACTCCACACTATCCAAGCCACACTGCCTCGCATTCCCTTCAGCCCTTTTTGTGTGTTTGTGGATGCGTGCGTGTGAGAAAGCAGACACGTGGTGGAAACCAGCAGGGCCTTGTTTCCTCTGGTTGGTGCTCAACCAGAAGCAAAATATTCCACAGTTCTAACTGGATACTGTGAAGTCCAAAAGCGGTCAGCAATGTGAATCATGTCCATTGAAACACTGCAAGCGGTGTACTTATAACGACAGTAGGCCTTGTAGATTTGTAATATATTTTGTTTTGTTTCTTTATTTGTAGTGCTCTTCACAAGTGAGAAAAAAGATTTTTTTTTATTATTTTTCTGTCTGGTTTTTTTTTAATTTTTTTGTGGATTTTTTTTTTTTTTTTTTTGTTTTTTT
>VZDJ01000090.1:6021459-6071377 GCA_008694505.1 Cyanoderma ruficeps | reverse complement strand
AATAAAAGTAAAAATGAAACAAAAATAATTTCTTAAATTCTAGTGCCATAGCTTTTTTTTTTTGTTGTTTCTATTTTTTGTTGTTCATAACAAAGAGGGAGAGAGAGATTCTACTTATCCGTCTGACACATGCATCCTCATGTGGTCGTTGAAATGCTCGATTTGGTCAAACTTAGCTGGACAGACAGAGCAGACGTACGTGGTCCCCTCCGTGCAGGCCACCACGCCGGCGGGGACGGCCCTCGCGCCGGTGCCGGTGGCTCCAGGCGTGCCATTGGTGGCACTGTGCAGAGCCACATGCCTCTCCAGCAGGGTCTTGTGGGAGAACTTCTTCTTGCAGATGTAGCACTCGTAGGACTTCTCCCCGCGGTGGAGACGCATGTGCACGTTAAGAGAGCTCTTCTGGGTGAAGCGCTTGTTGCAGATACTGCACTGGTAGGCCCTCACGCCAGTGTGTGTCACCATGTGTTTGATTAGGTAATCCTTTAAAGAGAACGAGCGCCAACAGATGCTGCACTGGTGTGGTTTCTCACCTGCCCGTTACCAATGAGAGAGAGAGACAGAGACAAACAGACAAAAAAAAAAAAAAATCATAAAATTAGACCACTTTGGTAGGACTCTTTTGCAATAAACTAATGATAAGTCTCATGGGGGTCTTTGGAGAGGTGCTCTGGCTAACAGAGAGTAAGTCTGCTGATCAATGTGTTTTGACACACAACATTTTTGCAACCAGAGGTTTTGAAATGCTTTACAAAGGGGGCTGTAGGAATTCCCTATCCACATACAGAAAAAAGGAGCTCAGGTGATACATAGTAGATAGGCACTGACAAAGATAGGACTTGAGTTAAAAGGTCCCGGCCTCTACACCTGTTTCAATGGCACAGCCTCTCCTGTCTGTGCTCCTGTCTTGTTCCTCGTGCTCATTTCTAGACAGGAAGGTCTCAGCCATGATACTTCACCTTTCAGTGCTTCCATTTCCTTACCGGCATGCAATAAAAACAGGGACAAATCAGTGATTTCCAGACAGTTGACCTGGGCCAGACTCATTTCAGTCAAATTGCTTTCAGTTTCTCAGGAGAGAAGTGATAGAGATTGTCAGAGGAATCCAACACTTTATAAGAGGTTTACATTTGTTGCTCCCTTTTCTGTTCAAATGTCATAGCTGAAGCATGTACAGGGAGTACCAGAAAAGGGAACCTCAGGACACAGAATTGCCTAGGCCAGCCAGCACCATGCAAAGGGCAACCTAACAGATAAACGTCCAGTGTAAGACACAGGAAACTTGAATCATTTGACTGCCAGTTAAATAAAACACCTTATGAGGTAAACTAGAGAGATAAAACTCTTATGTAATCTTCACACTGCCTTGTGTCCCCAGGACTATTGTAAAACTTATTATGGAAACTTGTATAATTGAACTCTGATTATGTTTATACAAAGGACGAACTGGGAAAAATACTTAGCTGAGCACATGTGACTTTTTTTTTCAGACTACTCTTAAATCCTCCTCGTGCTCAGAGTTCTGAAAGATAAGGCACAGTCTCGTGTTTCATGGTATCAAGCACTGTTTTCATTATATGCTGCTGAACTGGTAACGTAGACAACAAGCAACACCCTGAATGCCCCATCAAAAGCTATTTTTTGTTTTCTGAATCACTTGTGGCATATTTCACATGTGGATTTCATCATCCCCAAAGCTGTCAGGGATAGAGATGGTACCATAACTCTGTACGAATTAAAATGATCCTCTGTTTCACTGATTGAGAAAATTATTTTCCTGTGGTTATTCTGCAATTTCCCCTTTTTTTTTTTATTTTTCTCCACAGACATCCTGCTTCCCTCTTTTTACAGTCTATTTGGCACTGTTTTAAATCCTGAAGAGTCAATCTTCAGGGACCAAGACATGCCTGTGGTAAGATATAATTCACTCATTGTATAGTGAGATTACCATATGCTTCTTATACTCAATTTTAAGAGGAGATAATTAAAATGGATTAGATGTGAAAGACCTACTTTTTATCTCCCCAAGTCTCTGTTTCTTTTTATTTCATGGTTTGCATGTATGATGGTGACGACCATGAATGAAATTCACTTGCTACTCTTTCTTGCACTCATGAGGAGTTTGTCCCTACTTGGTGAAAGACACTTGCTCAAAACACTAAATCCTTATTTTCCTGATGGCTTTGCCACACACAGTGCTGAGCTGTGTGCAGACAGGCCAATATGCTCAACACGTGATGTGGAAAATGACAGTGTCAGTTAGAATAACATCTGATTAACTTACAAGAGACTGACTGTATTTACAGAGCTCTATTTTGCCTCGGGCAATATATGTCCCAGAGTTTGTAATAAGCTGGTTTCACCCATTCTAGACCCTGTTAAGATCGTGCTATAAAAAGCACCTTAATTTTTGCCTGCTTACATTTCTAAGATACGCTGGGTTGTGGCTTTTTAATCTTGGCTTCAAAGCCTTCCTGGGATTTCTCCTCTCCAAAGAATTGCAAAACTTTAGTTTTTCTTTTTTGTATGCAAATTTTTGTGCTTCCTAAGTGAGCACTGTAGATTCTTTATTCCTGTGATTCTTCATTTTCAAGTCAGAGAAACTTAGTGCATGTTCTTCCTTTTGCTTATTTATTTTGTATTTGGCTGTTATTAGACAGCAATATGGGATGATTAGAATAACAGAATCATAGCATATCCTGAGTTGGAAGAGGAAAGAAGAAATGTCAGTGCTTGGCCATGGTCCCTTTTTCCAGCCCCTGTGCTTCTGGTGATGTAGGCTCTGCGACTCTTTAAACACTAACCATAATGGATACTTGGTGCTGACACTGAGGTCATTACAGAATCCTGACTTGGAAGGGACTCCCAAGGATCATCAAAGTCTATCTCCTGGTCCTGCACAGCACGATCCTAAGAATCACACCATGAGCCCAAAACTATTGTCCAAAAGCTTCTCAAACTCTGCCAGGTATGGTGCTGTGACCACTTCCCTGGGAACCTGTTCCAGTGCCCAACAACCCCGACCAAAGGGTGAAGAACCTTTTCCTAATACCTAATCTAAATCTTCCCTGAGACAGGTTCATGCCATTCCTTTATGTCCAATCACTGGACAAGAGAGAAGAGGGCAGTTCCTGCCCCTGCACTTCCAGTCATGAGGAAGCTGTAGGTCACAATCAGGTCTCTCTTCAATCTTTTCCAGGCTAAACAAGCCAAGTGTCCTCAGCCACTCCTCAAATGACTTCCCCTCATCCTATCACCAGATTAGAAAGGTGCAGAGGCAGCAATGTTGGTGCTCTGCTGTGATCCCCTTGCCATATCTTTTGCAGCCTTTAATCCAGTATTAATCACAATGTGATATATGGGCAAAGGCGACGGTGCCTTATAAAGTATAGACACTGCATACACTCTAGCACTGTATTTCCACAATATTGTGGGATATATTAAAGTGAGTCTGCACGGAACATGGAAAAATAGCAACCTCTAATATGTTTGCACCCATGTGAAAGCAGAAAAGGAGGTTGGTTTCTGTTGCATGGAAAGCTACATCAGACTGCAGTTTTTGGAAGCATAAAACCATACAGAGATATAGAGGCCTTTAAATTACTGAATTTATAATTCAGTTTATGATTAGACTCTACCATGACTTCTCTTGTGAGCACTCCAAAGAGAAAGATTAATTCAAACATTTTCATCTCCCAAACCTCTCAATTTTTCTGTGGATCTTTTCCAGAGCCACTCTCCCTGGCTCCTTGTAACAGGGCTAAGGAAAAGTCACCCTGACAGTGGGAACAGCTGCCTCCCCTCTGTTTTTGTAATGATCCTGTCCAGCACTAGCCAAGGCAGCAGACAGACTTTCTCTGAGGCTGCACACATAAAGATTTTTATCAAGAGGGTTTTCTGAAGCTTAGCTCTCTGTTGGTTAAGGTGAAATTATTCTCCCAGGAGCCAGGTAGCTTCTAAATGAATTTTGAAATGATTTATCTACCCAAATCCTTCCTTGCCACTACAGCTTGTTTTTTAGGGCATTCTCAGACGTACGCAAATAAAATATTAATTCATGATTCGAGATGCCTATCAATTTCCTTGGCTGGTGTTACCTGTAGTAGCTAAGAATGTTTTAGATAGGTCTTCCAGTACTATTCTTTATCTGACTCCAAAACCGAAGTGCAGTGGTAGGGGAAATAAAGTACCTAATCTCAGTGAAGTTATTTGTAAAAAAGTCTTTTTAGCTTTTAGAACAAGGATGCAAGCAGATACATTTGATTGCGTTCTGAAGGGGATATTTTTCTGAATACAACACTATCTGTGTAGCATTTTAGCTACTCATCTACAATAGAAAGATGGAGAACATAAACAAACACAAAGGTAATCTTGGGATTCAGGACTCTTGATCCTTGCAATTATACATTTTGTACCAGTCCTGAGAAGTTGATCTTTTTATATATGCACATGTACATCTACTACTGTAGATGTCTGGAGTTTTTCATTGAAGTGATAAATACAGGTAAATTGAAGGTAAAACTTTACATGTACACATGGGATTGAAATCTATTGCATCCAATAGAGAGTCATGACCTACATTCCTCCCATACTTTGGACAATTTTTCCAGGTTCTCCTCCAGGTATCACAAACTCAGCATTTATTTTAAGATCTGATGCTAACAAAACCACTGCTTGGTGAAGGAAATATTTACTCTTTCTCTAAACTAGAATTTCTCTCCAACAACAGCAAGAGTCAAGGGTGAAAGCAAGCAAAACAGTCCTGAACCCATGATAACTCCTCCATGTAAAATACATACATATCCTTGCTTTGAAGTCCCTTAACTTGGCAAAGCTAGGAAAGACAGTTTTGGCTCAGGGGTAGATTTGTTTACCTATGCTATCTCAATAAACTGTAAACCATATACTAAAAGCAGCTGCAGTTTTAAACCGAAAGGTGCCAATGTTGTGTTCCATATATATTCTTTCAATATTTTCTCATCGAACCCAATGTTTCTGTGCTCACAGCTATTGATACTTTGGATTTACCAAGAGACAAGGGATTACAGCAATCAGCTTCAGTGAAGTACAGGAAGAGTTTCTGACGAAACTACAGATTTACTTTCTTACGGTAGTATGTGAGATCTAGAAAATATGCAGCAGTGTGTGTAACATCCAGGCCTGGACCTACTGCTGCAGCTCCACAGGTAATGAATTTTCCCTAACCTCACCACTACTTGAGCTTAACCTTGTAAAACCTATGTGGTGGGGTGGGATTAAGCTTTCACTGTAGATACAGTTTTTCTTATGACCTGTTAGTTTCCTCTCTTCCACTCTATGTTGCCTGGTCAGCTTGCAGGGTAGAATGAATGCTCACCATTTCCTTGGATGGATGCAAGACACATTTTACTCCAAGTGAAATGAGCCTGTTTCTGCACCATGCATAGTCAGGCCTCTATTTGGGATCTGTATGTGTCTGCAGGGACTCAACTTCGGTGCAGTAAGGCCAGGAAGTGTTAAGTGACACCACCTCTCTGGACAAGCCCTCCCTCCTGTTTGTGCTGGGGGCTGGCAGGTTGGCAAACACAATCTAAGTCCATGGTTGTGAAGGACCTTCTGTGGCTCCGTATGCAAGCCAAAGGGAAGTGCTCTTACCTGTGTGTACAAACATGTGCTTGACGTAGTTCTGTTTGGCGGTGAAAGTCTTGTTACAGAGAGTGCACTCGTAAGGCTTTTTTTCGCCTTGCCCACCCGCTGTGCTGTGGCCCGCAGACGGGGCCAAGGGCTGTGGGGCTGGCAGCTGGGCAGTAAAGGTTGACAGGCCAGGCTGGGACACTGTCACAAACTGTGTCTGTTGGCCAGCTAAAGGCTGGGGCAGGCTGAAGAGAAAAGGCTTAGGGCCGCTGCCAGCAGACTGCGTGGTGAAAAGGGCAGGCAGGTAGGTGTTGCCAGCTGTGCCAATGACCTGAGTGTTGCTGGTCAGAGTCAGTGGCATCCTCAGATTGCTGGTGAGGGTTTCTGTCTGGCGTAAGTAGATCTGTGTGGTTGGCAATGGTTGGGCAACAGATGTGTTGACAGAAGGCTGCAAAGCCCCCTTTTCGGTGCTGTTATTGACTGTGAGCACTTTGCTGTCCATTTCGACGTCATTGCTTCTCTCTGGTGAGGAAGAGTTGGCATCTACATGTTGCTGCTGCTGCTGCGGCTGAGTGCCGTCAGCAGGGACATCATTTTGATCTGCTTGAGAAGGTTCCTGCTGCCCATCCCGGCCCAGACCAGCCATAAACTGCTGCTCCATGGAATCAGGCTCAGTGCCAATGGAGGAACTGACACCCGAGTCAAAACTCTCCCCTTTGGGCTCGCTCTCAGTGCCTTCTGCTTGGTCAGTGTCCTCAGTGCATTCCTCGGACTCATTGCGCTCAAGGATCTGCACCCTCTGTTGGCCGTAGTAGTCATAGTCATCCTCCATCTCCTGTTTAATATGGATGTTGCCCATCAGGGTTTGAATTCGGACAGGGCGGGGCTGCTTCCGGCAGTGTGTGGTCTCTGGAGTGGTGGAGAGGTACCGCTCCATCTGCTGCGACCGCTCATGGATCCGGGTAATCCAGCTGGGGTCTTCTATGTGATGGTCCCTGGGGAGTCCCAGGGCTGTTTCGTGGTGGCTGACCACAGCTCCACTATAAAAGGAGCGCTCCCCGCTGCCATTTTGCATGGAACAGGCATAGAGGGCTGAATAGATCCTGTCCACACTGTGCTGTGAATGGCTCTGCAGGTAGCCAGACTCTGTGTCAGTGCTCTGCCCCGAGGTGCCTGATTCAGGTGTTCCCCTGGGTGTCTCTTGGCCAGAATCCTGAATCACCGGGTAGACATCCCCCACATTTTGCGAGACAATCCTTGTGCACTCATCAATCACAGTCTTGATCTGCAGGATGCTGGCGGCGGTGAGGATTTGGAGGGCCTCCGACTGTGAGACCCGCAGCACCCCGCTGTACATGAAGTCAATGAGCTTTTGCACAGACTGGACCGACACCACGGAGGGGATCTCGATGTCGCTGTAGCCCAGCAGCAGCTTGTCCTGGAAGAAGGGGCTGCCAGCCGCCAGCACGCAGCGGTGGGCGCGCAGCATGCTCCCGTGGATGCGGACCGTCACGTCACAGAAGTGGCCACGGTTGCGCTGCTCGTTGAGGGTCTCGAGCACAGAATTGCTGAAGTTGTGGAGGTTGATGCTATGAATGCGCTCTGTCATCCCCTTGCAACTGATGTTACCTGGAGCAAAGCAGGTGACAAAAGCAAACAAAAAAAAGAAAATAACAGAATGAGTCTTGTCCTCTGCGGGGCCACAGTGAGAGCGCTGGCAAAGGTAACTTCCCACTATGTAAACCAAACTGATTGCACTGGAAAAACCACACACAGAGGCATCAGTAAAAACACATCATTTTTTTGTAAGGCTACAAGTAAACTTCACTACTGATTTCCAGAAGCTCGAGTCCTGAATTTTTGGGCAAAACCAAATGAAGACAGGTGTAGCTGGACCTAAATTCCAATCACAATCCTGGGTCTTGGACTTCCTATCAGTTTATCTGGCTTTAAAAAGCTTAGAGCCAGCCAATTGTAAACACTGAGCACATGGATTAAAGATGGATTTTAAGCTTTGGATTGGACCTACGCCAGAAGAGATCAGAATCTGTAATGACCCTAAGTTGTTAATGCAAAGGCTATATATGAAAATATGATTTCAATCTAGATTGGTATTTTAAGGAACTTAGATCCTGTGTTTCACAGTACAGTTACTTGTATCAAAAAACTGGCAGTCACTTTGTAAAATCCAAATCTGGTTCAAGATTTAGGCTGTAAATGTTCCTAAAATCCCACGCAGAGTTTTGTCTGGGGTTGTGGTTTAGAACATTTGCTACCCAATAGTGACAAACAGTTCTCTGAAAGAACCCAAAGCAAAAAGTTAACATGAGCTGTCCTCTTCATTTTTAGCATATCCCAAGTTCTGACTTGCACCAGAATGCCATCATATAAAAACAAATGTTCTCCTGCTGTTATTTACTTGACAGAAACTGGAAAATTACAGACATTTATTCCAAGGAAGATTTTGTCTTAGTTTGGCTGAATAATCTAAATAGAGAACAGTTTAGAAAAGCATCTAACCAATTTGGATGCAAAACCAACATAATCTTCAAAATTTACAAGTAACTGAAAAGAAATTTCTCAATTTCCCAATCCACTGTTCCCTATCTTCATCTTGCTTGCTGTGGTTTCAATGCTTTCCCATTTCCTTTCCTGTTCTTTACCAAATTTTCATCTATTTAGATTTTGACAGGCAGAAACTATGGTTTCACTTTTTAATTATGAAGAATCATAACTGCCCCTTGAATGGTAAACAAATAAGCCACTATTAATAACTTATTTCTTTAAGCATTTGTAGTACATGCACCACCTTGGTTTCTAGAAAATTAGACAAAGTAATGATAAATCACCACTAGTATTACAGGCATTTTGTCTTGAATATTCCCACCAAAGGTCTAACCACTCTTGCCGCAATAACTTGGTAATGTGTGAGCATCCAAAAATAGAAGTTGGTAAGTACGAGTAAATTAAACTAGCTCACTGGCACTGTCTAACAAATGTACAGAGCAAATAAATAACATTGAAAGCAGCTGAAAGGCATACACATGCCTTTTAGCCCAGCAATGTCTCTCTGCTGCACTCTAAGGAGTGCTTTACCTCTCATCCACAGGCAGGAGAACACTACTCACTGCAATTTGCAGGCAAATGTGGCATCCTCCCTGCTCTGCATTCCTCTTCCCATTCATTCACCACCAATGTCTCAAGCACCCTCTGTTGTGGTGGTTCAAAGAGAAACCACCTTGGACACAAGCAGTTATTTTAATTCTCTGAAGTAGCTGATGATTAAAGGGAAGCACAAAGGTCAAGAACTGGAAATCACAATGGGGCCAGGCTGTCTGAAGAAGTCTCATGTTAACAGATGTAAACCAACCTGTACCAGAAGGTTACTAATTTCCATGTGTGATTAGCACACTGAGGGGATGCTCACACAGCAGAAACAAGGAGGAAATCACTAAGACCCTGGTGGAAGTTGTGAAACATCTGTCTTGTTCATAAACTTAGCCAGGAAACCTGAGCTTCTTTCTCTGATGGGACTGACCATAGGACTGACTAGAAAAACATCTTAGAAACTGGGAGACTTTCCTTCGAGGGCACTGCAACTATTATTACACAAAATGATGTAGAGAAGAGATGTATTTCCTCCTCCTTCCTGATAGAGCAATTCTCCAGAGGCCTCCAGAGCAATTCCAGATGCTTCCCTGTCAAACATGTCAGATCATACAAGGATCCAAAACGTATTTACACACCAAGTCAGAATCCTTGGCAAAAGCTTTGTACCGGTGGGGCAACAGAAAGGTGGAAAATTATTGATAAATAGGTGACATCTCTTTTCAAGACTTACTATAGGCCATAGCAAGTGACTGTACAGCTACCCATTTATCTTCATCTATCTTTCAGTAGTATCAGTGACTACCTGGTTTGCTCCTAGGACTCATTTTCACAGAAACAAAGTCTCTGTGTTCGGCTTTTTCAAATGAGGTAATTGAAAATAAGAAGAAATATGCAGCAGTCTAACCCAATAACCCAAAAATCCTACCTTGAACATACACAATACTGAATATTCTACACATACTAGAGATGCTACAGACAGGTCATTTGATTTGATTTAAGAAACCTACTCTGTTACTACGTTCCTTGGCAGATAAAATGAATTTTGTGAGCAGAACTCTGAAAAATGCATCCCTAGGACAACTCCCATCCAGAAAGGTGTGATATTCATCATGAGACTGGAAGACTTCCAGGGAAAGTGCATTCTGCCACTTACCCACAAATCACGTGTAGAAAGGAGGAAAGGCAAGGTTCATCACTAAGTTTCAACAGCCCTTCTCAGGTCCTGGCTGTGGGAATCAAGAGTTGCGTAGCCACGGTGTATTTGGTCCTTAGCTAACTTAATGAAAACAGGCAGTTGAAGTTGATCCTGGCTACAAAAAAGATGTTTGTATGCATTTGTAAGAGCGATGTGAATAGCTCACCTATAGGTACTGATCTAGGATGCTCTTTGTGGTGTCGGAGCTGGTCTGAAAGCCAACTGAGTCACTTCATAAATGGCATTATTTTTCATTGCTATTAGAGTTTGTCCTTAAAAAGATCCTCTCGTTGGAACATCTACCACTTCTTCAACTGAGAAGCAACTGAAATTTACTTCTTGAGGATAAAAGAAGAAGGGTGGTTGGAAGAGATACACAATAAATTGTAAAAAAAAGCTAATAGAGATTTTGAGGATGATTTTTCTAGGCCACCTTCCTTGACATTCAACACAACCATATCTATCCAAAATCCAGGCAACCAAATAAGTAGCATAAATGTCAGAACACTACTACACAAGCCACATCAGTATTAAGAACAGTTTCAACAAATTCCAGAGACTGCTGGAATTCCAGCAAAACCTGCTGTCCAAAACAGACCCTTTCCCTCTCTGCAGGAAACCAGATCCGGTTTTGTGGCTGACCCCTACTCTATGCTGTTCTAAGCTGAAAGTCCAAAGGTGATGTTGCCCACAAAACACAGACTTGCCAATACAGGTTTGATTCTAAGTAAATGCCACATTCTGACAAAGATTCCTAGAGCCTTGGACAAGCCAGAGCGTGTCAGCTCCTCTCAAGGCCCAGCTGCACACATGCACATTCACCTACTCATCACTGCACAGAATGCCCAGCTCAGGAAAAAGACTCCTGTCTAGGGCTCTTCTCAAGCCTGCCACTCTTTTAAACTCGAGACAGTGGGAAACCTTCTGTGAAATTCAAGTGGTCTTTGTTAAGTACTCCCGTTTTTTTTGTCCAGTAAACATGATGTAGAGATCCCAATGGACTTATTCTGAGAAACTCCTGTAAAATGGTTTTGTCCCCTTTCTGTGAAGCAAATTCTGATTGGAGGGGTATTCACAAACCATATAGGAAAGAATGGGTGTGAAAATGCAAAGGCCATTCTTACCCAGATGGGCAATGAATAGGCATTTGCCAGTTTAAAAAAAAAAAAAAGGCAGAAAAAAAAAGAAAGGAAAAAAGCCCAGACAACTGCACAGATTATGCACATTTGAAATCCTCCTGGGATACAATTTGAAGCTGGCATGGCATAAAGGTGAAACATATTACTGTGCAACTTTGAGAAAAGCTTCATTTGCCCGTATGCAAATGTACCGATTAAACTGTCAGGCTATTCACAGAAACATGCATGGAATTCATCCTCAACTAGTAAGAAGGAGCACAACGTGGATGGGAAAGGAAAAAAACTTTTGTTGTGTAATACATGACTGAATGCTTAGATTAGTGTTTCCCTGAATCTCATCCACCCCTCCTGCTGACTTTTATGCTATGGGCATTCAAAAGAAAGTAGGTTTTACCATGACAATAACAATGACAAGCTCTCCAAGTACAGTACCGAAGGGGAAGGCAATGGCAGAAGGAAACAGCAGGCAGTGGACTCCTGGAAGATGTTATAGAAAACGTGGAAGTGCAGCAGTGAGGTACATCAAGCATGGCTTGAGGCAGTTCTCTATTTGCCAGAATTACCACACACAGACCTACATAAAGCTAGAAAGTTATGGCTTGAAATCGTGATTTTTTTGTTTATCAAAAACATAAAAAATTACCCCCAGAAAACACATGATGTAGTAGAACCAAAAAGATGGACAGAATATTGAACACTGCAGGCCATACACAAATGGCTACGTTGTACACTTGAAAATGCGTTTTGCAAGGTTTTGTTCTGTACAGCCACTAGATGTCCCTTTCTGCAAAGCCAACTGCTGAAAGTCTTAATGCTCATAACTCAAGGATATTAGAGAATTTGATTTTCTCTAGTGTCTTTTAAAATCACAGTGTCTCAAAGCTCATTGCACAGTAATGACTACCATTGCTAGGAACACAGTGGTGATGAACCCATCACAGTTACTGTAACTCAGCAGTAGCTCAGCACCTCGGCACAGCATTCACCTGAAGCAAAACTGCCTGGGATGCTGGAATCCAAGCTTTTTTTGAGACTTACTGTGTGCTCTTTCACAGGAATGACTAGCAGAGTGAAACCCAAAGGCTGTGTCTTGCTTTCATACCTAGGGAGAATAGAGAATAATTGTTCTATATCCTTGAGAAGTGGTGAGCTTGCTGAGACAGATACAGATTTAGTTTTTGCCTCAATCTTCTGCAGGATAATTTAGAAAATTGTCTGGCAAAACATCTCACTGATGTCTCAGACAAGATCAAGTAGCTTGGTATTTTTGCCAAGTTTGTCTTTCTGACAACCTTGCCAAGCGCTGCATTGAGAAGAATGCACACTTTTGAGAGATGGTGGAGAAGTTCGAGACATTGTATCTCATACAGAATATGGTCTCTTTATGTTCTTAATATCAAAATGAGAAGTGTTTCCCTAGTTGGGAGAACACTCTGGGCTAGGACAAAGATGTAGAAGTTGGGCTTGGTAGGTGGTCTTCCTGCTTCTGGAATTGCTTTTCTGTGCATCAGTAATCCAGCCATTAGTTCCTGTGAGCTGGACACAAGCAGTATCTTCTAGTCCTTACTCTCTTCCTCCACCACGTGTGATTTTGGAAATCTTTAATCCTTGGTCTCCATACCAACTGTTGGATGGCTTCCTGTTTGTATTAAATGGATGCATTATATTCTTCAGACAGTCATCTAGATAACTATTCTTCCTCACGTGGGAATAATTTACCTACACTATCTCTTCCAAAATTTGTCTACCGTGTTTGCAAAAACAGCATTGTGGATCTCCCCTCCCTCCCCAAACAGACAATCTATTATCTTTCTAGAAAGAGAGATTTCCTAGTATTTAACTTTGAAATTGATTACTCAATCCTTTCCCCTAACAGACAGGGAGAGCTATTGACTATCTTCCTCTTTACAGCACTCTCTCATATACTGGAAGGTGCCTCACTTTTCTTCTTTAGACCTGTCTTTTCTAGAAAATACAAACTTAGGTCTCCAAATCATCTGCATTGGTTATAGGTATTCTCCTCCTCCTTATCTTCTTCCATCTTCTCTCCAGCTTGTCTTTCTTTCATGTAAAATGCAGCCCAACCATAGATAAAGTACTCTAGCTGAGGGAGGTGAATGAAGGAGTTGCCTATATATCACTGCCTATGACACTCTTTAAAGACCTCACCGAATAAACAACCCCAAGCAAACAAAGCCCTGTTATCCAAACAAATCTTCCTTAAGAAAGATGTGAGTAAAAAATCCTTATGTTGGAAAGAAGATCTCAACTCCTTCATAGACACAACAGTTCAGTCAAAATACAGCATGACCATCACAATGTGTGAAAGCTACTATAGCCCCACAATTTCCATAGAAGTTCTCATTTTCATACATTAGTGTCTTGTATTCCAAACTTTGCACCACAACAAACGTGGGTGCTTTCTTCAGCTCCAGTGACCTGATTTATCCCAACTGATAAAGCTCCTTCCTTGTGACTTCTGTTGTTATCAAGTTAGTCACTATAGGACTGGATTAACAGAGCAAAAATTCCTATCTAGTGTTTCCATACACAGTATTAGTCCTGCATCAGGTTCCAACTCTCTGGGACCAATTTAGTGGAGAAACATTTCTTCCACTCAAGGAAGTGACCAGAATTCAAATGCTGCAAACCTGGCAATGTGTGACTTCTCAGTGCATCTCAAAGATGCCGCACAGAGCAATTCAGCCACGCCTGCTCAGACTGATTCTTCTTAATATTTGGCCTCATTCTAAACAGGGGCCTGCAAGAGGAAAAGCTTCCATGGAGTTTCAGGAACACAGAAGAACATTTGTATCCTCAGCAGGATATCTGACCAGGAGTAGCCCTTGCTTTCTGTTACTTTAAAGGTTTGCTGGAGTTTTCACCCAATCATCTGCTTGAACATCTTGAAAATCAGTATCTCCTTCTATAATATCTATCCAAAACAAACACCAGATGACACTACACAAATTGCCCTAACCCTACCAGATTGTTGTTAGAATCAAAATATGTAGCAGTCTACATTTAACAGGAAGTACTGTATTTTTACCAGCACAACATCTATTAATGTGTCAGTAATACACTCTATGGAAGGAAGAATCACTGCGTTCTGAAAGCTGTCAAACTTCTCTAAATTTTGTAGCTAATAACTGCATTTGTTTGAAAGACAGAAATGCGTGCACACATAAACACAACCTTATTCTCCAAGGAGAAAACACACCAAGGAGATGGCAAATAAGAAAGAGTTTGCTTAAACTTTTTTTTCAGGAGACTTTTTCTGCAGACTAGAGAATGCTCAGCAAATTTCCTACGGGTGATTTATTCAGTTAATTGCCCTGTCCTTTTCAGCATTTACCGAATGATGAAATATCCATTTCACACAAAACTGAAGACTAAACCATAGGTGTTCTGTACATAAAATGGCTTTATATACCCAGTGGATATAAACCCCCAGTGTCAAGCACAAAAGCTTTTATTTCAGCCTCCAGGCCTGGAGGGCAGGCAGAGAGTTACCTTACCTTCCTGTGCTTTGCCTGACACACCTCAGGAGGTGTCCATGGGCACTAATCCTGTTTTCTCTGAAAACCACAGGTGGCAACATCTGTGCCTCAGTTTGCTCCACACCTAGAACAGGGACAGCATCATGCACCCAATCCTGCAGGACTGCCTGCCTCAAGGAATTGTAATAGATTGTTTTGCATCCTTGGGTAAAGAATACTACAGAAATATCAAGAATTAATTCCACAGGTCTCTTCAAATTTTATCCTCCAGGCTTACAAAAAACCTAGTTTTCTTCTCAAAGTACTCCAGTGCCTTAATTCTTCCATTCCTCTTTAGGATCAGCATCCTACTTACAACTGTAAATCACCAGTCAAAAACTGGCTCAAATTCATAGCAGTGTAGCGACCAAAGTCAGTGTTACAGCAAGATCAGCTTTTTAAATTTAGAGAAGTTTTACATTTTGAGCCAGGATATTTACTTTCCCCACTTTCAATCTGATTTGTATATTTGTTATTTTAGAAATTCCAAAGATACTTAGAAGAGTGCATAGGCAAAAGCTCTTTTTTATTCCCAGGCACATATTTGGGGTCCAGTCAAATATACTTCCACATTAAACAGTGGCACACATATACACACTGATTATCTCAGTTCCTCTCTCAGACCTTGTCTGCAGACTACCTACAGCCATGCCATTGTATCTCCATTGCAAAGAAATGAACTGCATTGATGGGGGATACCTCTGTGGGTATCTACACCACCTCCAAGCAACATGTATGACATTACAGAAGAAGCCCTGGAGCTGTCACCACAGCTGCATTAACAGGGATTTCAACAGACTGTGGCCATATCAGTTCAAGGGTGTTAATTGCCATGCCCCAGTCATTTTAATCTATTTATGCTAGTGAAATATAAGTTTGCTGAATAGCATTTTAATGCACTTCTTTAAAATGTAAAGGGAGAAAACTTCAGAACTGTCCTCTTAAAACAGGAAACAGAGAAAACAACGTCTCCACATGATGGCACCATTTCCTAGGAGGAGAAATGACGCTGTGCTCATCCCTTCTTCAGTAGGGAACATTTTCACGTTCTACATCAAATCTGTTTCAACTGCACTCTCTTGTTCCCAGAGAGCTCATGCCTGATCCTGCCAAGCCTCAGCATGGTCCAACTGTTTTAACTGGCTATAAGTTTACGGCAGTTCAGCTCTTTAAAAATCGAGGTGCATCTATTGCTTGTTTTCCTTCCCAGTGTCAGGTGCTAATACTTGGAGTGCATGTTTCACCGGTGGACCCACAGCAAGAGAGTCACTGAGCAGGAAAAGGGGGAGATGGGCCAGCAATGCTGGTGTGAGCACCCCCCCCCCAAAAAAAAAAGATTAGGTGGATGCTTCTTGGAAAAAAAAAATTGGAAAACATAGGCAAACAAGGTGATTTGTTTTGCTATTCTATGGTCCAGATTAAAAGATTATTCTAGTCCTTAAGAATACCTCCACCTGCTTTAAAAGCTTTTGTTTAAATCCTAATAGTGTATTTCAGACTGAATCCTCATAAGGAAAGTGGATAAGGATTACTCTTGATTGTCTTGCTGGGGGGGCCTGTATAAACTTATATCCTCTTTCAGAAACCTTGTTTAGGGAGGAGAAAGGCCTGGGGTTGAAGGTGGGAGCTGTATCTGGAGGAGGAATGAATTAGAAAGCTAATAGCTACAAATATATTAAAACATGTCTCCAAAAGAAACAACTGCTATTCCATGAACTCCTTCATGTTCGCCCTGCATTGTTAGATGCTCCCCCAGGCAGAAAGACAAGGAGAAAAAGCGTATCAACCTGAGTGTGGTTAAATACAGTAAGCCTGAAAGCTTGTGGGCTTTGGTTAAAAGGAAAATATAGATTAAAACCTCTTAAGGTAATTACCTGTTTAGAAGGTTTCCATTCAAGCTAGAATCCTCTAGAGGGAATGTGTGTAGCAGTCTGTTAGGAAAAGGGTGCTGTCAGTTATGGTTGAGTTTTGTGGGAGAGCCTGTGGAAGAGCACTGCTTATTTCCTCCAAGATTCCAGAGAAAAGCCTTTCAGTGTAGGAGATTTTGTTCTGGTCACAGAACTGTGGCTGATGGGAGAAACAAGGGATGGATGAAAAATTGTAAATGCCAGTCCTCAGGGCTGAGAAAAAGATTCTTTTATCTCGTCCAGTGCTTCTGTCTCAGCCCTGAGTAGAGGAAAGCTATCACATGAAAATGCTAGATCTTATTTGGTTGTTTTTTTCACTTGTGTTTTTTATCTACTAGTGAAAGGGTAATTGTTA
Source organism: Cyanoderma ruficeps (assembly GCA_008694505.1). NCBI lineage: Eukaryota > Metazoa > Chordata > Aves > Passeriformes > Timaliidae > Cyanoderma > Cyanoderma ruficeps. Next base: position 6,054,518 of record VZDJ01000090.1, on the reverse strand, counting down.
ACTACTACAACTGGGTGCTTTGGTGAATATTTCAACTTAGAAATATCGTGAGACACATATTCATACTGTTTTGGACTGTGGCTTCTTTATTTTGAATTTATGGGATGGGTATTCAGGCCTGCTTATAGTTCAGATTTAAATATCAGTGGGAAACAGAACATGCTCATGTCTACAATACTGAAGGCTACAGGAAATGTTTCTGTCCTTAGTGAGACCTCTGCAACCTCTTAGAACAGACTTATTTCCAAAATCACCTACTTAGCTTTGATAGGAATAGAAATGTATGGAAGAACACTTTAAACTAATAAATCAAGGGAATAATAAGGAAGAACACGGCATTCCTGGGTGGCTTGATACCATCAGATGGAACTCTAGCATAAAATTGTCAGTTCCAGTGCTCCCCCACCCTCCCTGGGGAAAAGGCCCTGGAATTGCATGTATACACAAGCATTCAGACACCAACAGGTAATACTAATGCAGTGCATGGAAGTTATTTCTCAAGTCTGCCTTCAGGCACATTCTACCCTCTACTCATCCAAAAACACTAGAGATAGCATCTGGGAGTTTTACTTTTGAATGTAGCATAGGATCAAAGCACAAGGTATTCTTGTTAAAATTGACATGGTTGCCCACACAGGCATGAAACTATGAGAAGTCCCTTTCTCTGTTTTTATTTCCTGTATCATACCCCTTTTCACACAAAAATTGCTACTTTGTGAGTTTCTTCCTCTATCTGTGTAACATCAATAAATTACACGTTATCACTCCTATCATCTAGTTATAAAGAGCCTTTCAAGATTTTTAATAGATGCACAATATTGCTACACTTACATTTTCACTGGTTAAGAACGCAAAAATAGCTGCTGTGAGATTACTCTTAATTTATACTACTTCCCTCTCGTGGGTTTTCAAGAAGAAGCGTTTCACCACATGTCACAGATGGATACGGAGTATATACTGCACATCCCAGCCAGGCAGAGATCCTTTCAGTGTTTAACACAACAAAGCTGTGATGAGTAGGGGTTCTAGGATACGTTTATCTCTTTTTCATAGGTGCAGTTAATTCCCCAAGGAGGTATTTGTGTTGACAGATTCTTGAATTCTCATTGTACTCTTTTTCCTGAGTGGCAGATACGTATGACTGGATCTCATGGTTATTTTAGCCTCGTGAATGACTCCATGGACAATGAAAACAGCCGCAAAAAATATAAATGAAGAGATAGCACAATGGCATCCCCTCTAGAAACAATAGCACTTGGTGTCCTCAGGAATTCAAATGCACAGCACCAGCCAGAACATGCCACTACGGTCTCCATGCACCGGGATGCCAGGCAAACAGCCTGATGCAAATGAAGTTCAGTGACATTCCGGTGGCTTACAACTGACTCTCACCCATGGAGCAGATGAAACACCACATTTCTTGTGAACATGAGTTTACCCCGCAACACCTCACAGCACACTTTATAAACATTAGTAGGTGGTATTAAACAATCCCTTGGTTTTATGTTTCAGGTTCTCTCCCACTACCATGTTAAGGCTTTAGTTCAAAAAAGGGTTCAAATGAAAGAGCTCCCTTTGTTCAGCTGCTCAGTGGAGAACAACGCGAGAATTGTTCTGGTTTTCTCTAATTTGAATACTCGTTTGGCCATACCTTGTTCTAAAGTTACTGAGGAGAATCACAGCACAAAGATTACATGGCTACCCTACCACAGGTAAACAAAAGAGGAGAAAGTGACTATGGAAGATTAGAGGAAAGGAGCAAAAATCTCCAATGCTAAACAGATCACAGTGGTGAAAAGGAGCAGGAGGTGACCAAGTATGTTTTTCCACCTGTATCTTTGGAGTTGTGTAGCTGCAACAGACCAGGCCACTCCTACACCAGCCAATGTTTGTCAATGCATGGAAGGTGTCTCCCTACAGCACACAAGGGACTAACCAGGAGAGATGCAAGCACTGAGCTGCAGAGCATTTTAACAAGCCACAGTAGGACAAAGGGAGAGGGAGATACAGCTGCTTTAGTTTCTTACAAGCAGGAGTCACCTGTCAAACACTGAAGTATTCCTCTGAAGACCATATTAGGGAAATGGCACATTTGGTTTAGTTTTCTCACCCAATTAAGACAGAGGAGATGACAGCAGTAGCATGTATGGTTAAGACATGAAATAACAATGATTGGCATGATTATGTTTGATATCCTTCAAGCAGATCGCTAAGTGACAGTTTTGGTATGTGAAACTTTGAGAAGAACAACTATTGAAAGGAAAAAAAGAAGAGGAAGTTAGTCAGAAAGGGTCTGAAAGGAAAAGATAAGGAAGTAAAATCTGTAAGAACAGTAGGGAGGTGGCCTTAATAATACTTTAGTCAAGTCCATATGCATATCCAAGGACAACAAAAGAAATATGAGGAAGTAGAAAATGCTACAATGGTTAAATAACAAGGTATAAGAGTTCATTAAAGCTGAAAATTTATTCTTCCAAACATGGAAATCATGCCCAAGTGACATTAATAGAACTGAGAATAAACTGTAGCAGACTAGATGTAAAACAAAGATTAGGAAGGGTGAAGAGGAAATTTAAAGAAAAACTCACTAAAAGCATAAAGACAAATACTGTAATAAAACGTTATTTAAATGTATCAGACAGAGAAAGCGAACAGAACAACGATTGGTATCTATGAAGTGCTGCAGACTATGTGGATTGATAGATTAGGCAGGCAAGTAGTAGTGTCAGTGTGTTAACAAGACTACTATCTATGAGAGGAGTAAAGGTAATCAAGGAGGTTACAGAAATTCTACTGTGGAATTGACATTCTTGGCTCATTTTCAAGATGGTGTATGATGGAAGAAGGTAAACCAGCTCAAGGGGAGAAGAGGAAAGCACTGCCCTCGAGACTTATAAAAAACCCCCAAACTGAACCAAACACAAACCCTCACACAAAAACAAACAAAATCCCAAATATTGAAAAAAGTACTAGAACATCTTGATACACTGAAGAGTGACAGCTATTTGTACATATTCATCAGTCTCTCATTTCATGAGTGATGTAGCTGAAATATATACAAAAGAAGGATTTACTGAAGACTGTAAACATAAAGAATAGTAATTAAAATCTTGGAGGGGGCTGACTGAAGACACGACAAAGTAAACTCAGAAACAGACTGCAGACATCTTAATGGACAGTTAGAATGTGTCTCACTGGCTGCACCATGACTTACAAAGAGAAACACTACAGCATTACCAACCCTGTCACCTCAAGAATAGAAGCTCTGGAACTGTAAAGAGCAGTAAGTCTTCTCCTTTTCCCTGGTATTTAGAAAGGATAGATACATGGTAGAAATATCTTCAAGACGTCCCCTGAAATCATGGGAGTTAGGAGCATGCACGGCACTTTTAAACCAAAGCTGAGACTCTGCTTGTTACCACCGACAGTTCTCTAAATGGAGAGCAGTAAGAAAAGCACTGAACACCACAGCCTAACACCAAGACAGTATTACAGGGACATCAAATAACAGAACCAACATTTAGGATAATAAGACAATTTTTCAAAGGCATCTGTGTGTTACAAATATAAGTGATTTATGCATCAGTGGAAGTTGAGCTCCGCAGTTGCTTGTGAAAACATACCCACTGACTTTGTAAGTGAAGTACCATATGCTATTAGTCATTTCTCAAGAGACGAAAAACCCGAGAGACCAACCTGACAAAACTCACTTAGTGCACTGATTAGAATATAGAGACCAGTTCCTACCACTAGCACATTTTTCACTGCCAGTTCTTCAGTGTATTGTGATGGCTTTTTCAAGAGGCAGGGTGAGGTCAGCTTGTGCCTTTGCATACCTGTACTTTTACCTACTTTTGTCTCTACACAATTCAAGCAACACATACTGCTTCTATGAAAAAACAAGTTATTCCTGACTGATAAGTTTCTTTGATAATTTTACAAACAAAAATGCAAGTGCAGGGGACATAGAAATCACTTACAGCTACTAAAAAGAGAAGCAGTTACTAAACAAAATTTCAAATTTTCTGCAAGATGAAATTAAGGGTTGTGACGTCAGTATTTGAGAACTATGGATATCCTTGCTTTCAGTTTAGCTTTCTACAGAAAAGGTTGGTACCATTATTATTATATCATCTAAAATAGATATCTAAACATACATCATTTCTTAGGTCACCAAAAACAACCTAAAAATACTCAGCATTAGCTAAGACATGCCATACATAGATAAGCAAAATACAGCTGAAACAACTATTGACATACTGCCTGACTCTCTAAACAAGGCAGCTGGTAGAATCAAGGTGCCTCTTGTCTTCTCTGAGAGGGAAGACTACTTGAAAGCTCCAGAGCAGTTCCTAGGCAATCACAGCCACAGATTTCCAGGGAGAGGGGGAAGACCATCAGGGCATGTAACCATTCTCTTCCTGCCACAGAACCTTGAAGAGAAACACAGGAAACCTAAAAGGTGAAGATGAGGCCAAACCACTTTCAGATCTACCCAGCTCCTACACTAGCCCCAGGCAAATCAAACTGGCAGATTCATGGAAAGGGAATGATGGGTCCCTCTAGCTGCTCAAGAAAATGACACCCCAGAGTTTCCATATTCACTCTCAATGCTCTGTGGAGTTCAGGAACCTTGTGAGGTTCCCACTCTGTCTTTCCCTCTAATGCTGGAAGGCTAAGAAGCTACAAAAATCAGCACTTAAAAGGAAAAAAGGCAAATACTCTGCTTCAATGTTCTCGTCTTGTGAAAGCTGAAAAATGCTGGAATTGGACCAAGTCAGCCATGGTACTTGAGCATGTAGGGGCAAAGAGTTCAGATATGGTCTATCACTGACAGTGTTTATAAAGTACATTCTATTTAGTGCAAAAAAACTCCCTGTCCCTTGCTAAAACATAACTTTAGAAAGTCCTCCCTTATTGTGACAACCTGCCAGTGACTGTTTAACAGATTTAAAAAAAAAAAAAAATCATACCTTACTTTTCTTCTCTACTCATTCCTTACCAGAATTCCAGGTCTCTGCAATAATTCTGTGTTCTCTAAAATCATAAATACTGCTTCAGAAGTTTTTTCAGTGATTGTCCAACCTGCCTCTCAGTCCCATGGAAAGTCTTTGCAAAGATGTTGCTTTTGTCTTGTCTGGAACAAATTCCTTCACAGATGGACCATCCAATGTCTAAGAATAACTCTTTTAACTATCAATAGAGACAAAGAGATTCAGTTGCACTGTTCCCCTGGGATTCCTTTGAGTTTGGACACATCTGTTAAGATGCATACATCAGAGCCTGAATGAAGTTTTTGTCTGATTGTATCTTTGAGAACTCGAGGAAGTTTCTGCCAAAGTGATCTTATCTCTTGGCACTTGCAAAACATATACAGTTATAGATGCTTTCTGAAAGGCTCCTGAAATAAGTGGCCTATGCAGACCAAACCAGTTTAAATACAGCCAGGTCCTGATGACCTTCTTTCTCCCACCAAAGACTTTAGAAACTTTACCTGAGGCTGTTCAGCCTTTGAGCTACAACCTTATTATGCACTTTATGCATTCTCTATTCATAAGCAAGGGAATATTTGAAAAAAATGTGAATAGCACAAATCTCATTGCTTTCCTTTGCCTTTTTATAACCTTTCCAGAACCTTGTCCTTGCACGAGCACCTTTCTTCTGGGTAAGCAGATAGATCTGTTTGTGACAGCTGAGTTCTATCAGCTCGCTCTACCACTTAATTCCAAATTAATTTAAAGGGGTGCTTTTTATCTGCCAAGCCCTCCGTGAAAAGAGTTACCTCAGGAAGCATCTCTTCCTCTAACTTGTCTCTCCAATTGCATTGCATGAGTCAGCATTTCCCAAGACTAAAAGAGATGGGACTGGACACAGTGCATCCTATGCTCTGGATTCAGCTTCAAGGATTCATCTGTGCTGGAAATAAAGTGTTCAAACCCAGGAATCTAAGACCCAGTCCTACAAATTTGAGGAATAATGCAATTTCATTTGGAATAAGTAGCACCAGGAGCAGCATGTAGAACATACTATGCTACAGAATGAAACCCTAAATTATGTTGTGCATCATATATGACTTTATCGAGTTTGGTTTTTTTTCCTTTTCTCTAAGTATTCAAATCAGTAAGACTGGCATTCAGACTATTGCTTTAGGCTTTCTTCACCTCTGCCTTTTACAGCTGAGGAGCAGATGGCTATCACAGAGTTTTTATTTCTTGTGCTTGGAAAAAAAAATTTGATCTGAATCATTCCAAAAGCACCCTGATATTTCAAAGTAGATTGGCTTCTGAACATTTCTCATAATAATAAATATGTGGTGTTGTTTTCTGCCAAGCACTAGTGACTGTACATGCAAAATGGTCAGTGAAGATTTCAAATCGATTTGAATAGGTGGTCCATAAAATCCAATCCTTTTTTTCCCCCCCAGACACATGAATGAGGCCTTATGAAACCATCTGTACATCTGAGCATTTTTCCAAGAATTGATATACCCTACCATGCTAACTCCTTCTGAGTGTTTTTGGTATTTTCAGGGAAAATTCCTCCCAAACTTCCTGTCTAACTCTAGTTGTAAAGTATTTTTGTATTATTTGCCTTCCACTAGAAAACTCCCCAGAATGAAGAATGTCCTTTGAAAATGAAGTATCTGCCCAGCTGTGGTGGTACAGCTGTTGGGTGGTCTGGGCAAGGGAAGAGATGCAATGCTGTGCTGTCTGAAAGTCTTGCTGGCCCAAAGAAGAAAAGGATCACCATGGGTCCAAAAGCTGAGAGGAGGAAAGATGTGGCAATGTAGCTCTCACAGGAGGGGAAGAGAAGGACAAAGAAAGAGATTCTAGAGCGAGGGGAAAGAATCAATCTAAAGGACAGGGCACATCAAAGGTATGGAGAAAGCATTTGTAACTGCAGGGAAAACCATTTTTAATGTTGGGAGCCACAAAAATCAATCTTCTGTGTCCATGAACATATTCCAGCACTAAGGATTGAGGAATATGAAGGAAAAATATCACAAAACACAGTAGAAGGTGACAGAAAATATGCAGTAAGTACTCATCATGTCTCATTTTAGTTCATGTGAGTTTTTGCTGTTTCGCAAGGGCACGCCAAACATTAATTATATGCATAACACCCCTAACAAATACAGCCTGATAGAGGTCATAACCCATCATAAATGATTGTGAGATTTTCTACTGGTTTCAAAGTACATGGGATCAGCTAGCAGAGATCAATACCACAAGAGGTCCTACCATTTCCTGAATTTTTGCAGGAATCTAGCTATATTTTGGGAGCTGATTTTCAACAATTCACAAGATAGGACAACGTTACTGCTGAAATTGCTATTAAGCCCATTTTCTGAAAAAAATCTCCCACACTTTCAGTGTGAGAGGAGCATCTAACCTGGGCCGGCAGCTTATTGCTATTTATAGAACAATTAAATTGTTTAGGTTGGAAAAGACCTTTGACATCATCCGGAAGGTGACTTGGGGACACTAAGAACTTAGAGGTCTAAAAGACACTGTGCACAGAACAGGTAGAGCATGAAGAGCTGCAGGCTCCACCTTCCCCTGCTGCCCTCTGCCAATATTCCTCACCCTGAACTTGGCCACCTCAGAAAGCAAAAGCAGGAGTTCATTCTCCAAGTTCCCTACAATTCCTGCTGGCCTCTGTCCTAAGGTTGCTTTCATGGGTTTCCATTTGTGCTGTCAAAAAAATCAGTGTGAGGTTTCAAATCCCATTTACTAATGAACTCTTTCATCTTTGTGAATGGGATAAAGGGATTCTTTGTTTGAACATAAGGATTATTTTTTTCTTGTTGTTCTGCTCATTTTTTGCATCTTTTCACAAGCTTTTTCTTTTCAGAAAACATTACAAGACAAAACTGCACCCCAGTTTTAACAAAGAGCCTGACATCTCCAATTTGAAGAGAATTCTTCTATACACTAAATTGCATGCTGCCTGCTGTTTAATTGTTTCACACCTCTTTCTTCTCCCCAAATCACCAGGTGAGATTTAGGAAACTCTCCCCAATGTTTACCAGCTCTACTAAAATCAAGATCTCTAGCAGAAGCTCATAATGAATAAAGTCAGAAGCCAACAGGAATGAATTGAAGCTAAAGTGATTTTGATAGTGATGATCCCTATAACCCAACTGCTTCCAAGCTTGGCCCTGAGGCAGGACTTTTAAATTAAAAAAAGAAAAGGATAGACATACTTTTTAATCTGATTTTTTATTGTCATGCCCTGATTTTTTTTATAGGCTTTTGCAAAGTCTGGTTGGTTTCTGAGCTATTGAAGCCTGGTGTCATCATCCTTCTCCTTTTCCCCCCCTCTTGTAAATTTTACAATATCCTAAACCACTGCAGAAGAGGTAAACTATATACTCTAAAACTAGTGAGGGATGAGATTCACATTACTCTGCACATTCTTACCCAAGTGACTTCCAGGCAAGGACCTCTGTGAAATGACAATGTTTTGAAGAGTTGGCAAGGTAAGACGACTTTTCAAAATCCAGTTTTAATAATTCCCTCCCTTATTTTTGTATTTTTTGGCAAAATGGAGAAGAACATTTTCTAAAGGGCAATTAACCCATGCTGAGTAATCTGAAAGTGAATGCCCTCAAAACAAGGGCCTTAAAGCTGGTACAACCACACAAGTCTACAAAGATTTTCCAGACTCTCACAGACTGATCCTCTCCACAAAACACTCCCCTTTCTTCATAGAAACTTTACAGAGCTAGGCTGCAGAGCCAGACACTTGTTTTCAGCACATGCTGAAACCCACCAGTCAGGAAATATGGTTGGGTAATGAGAAGTATGTGACTACCTGGAGGGGAGCAACAGTTCCAGTTGGACAGGGACATGCTTGAAGGGTCTTCCCTTTTTAATTTGTAATAAGCAGCAACCGGACCTAACAACATGCTCTCAGCTTTCCCTGGCTGATTGCATTATCACAACCTTAACACAAAAATGTTCTGCTTTAGATATTACTCCCAAAGAAGGGAAAAGGTAAGCCCTGAGGAAGTCCTGCTTATGACATTACGGGAAGAGCATCCAACTGGAAAACCTGGTGCACGGTAAGGGAGGTGTTTTTTCAAGAACCCCAGCAGCATGTTGGTGTACTCACAATCAGATGACCCTGTGTGTGCGTGCAGGTTTGTTGGTGAATGTGGAGAGTGGATGAGGGCCGGGCTCAGAGAAGGAACAGCTTCAAGGTTCAGGCAGGGAAGGCCCGGCTTGGCGCTGCATGCACCCGTCTGAGTAATCTCATTCTCCTCAGACGCCTTCTGGTTTTCAGCTGTCTTGGGTTTCTTCCTGAAAATAAACAAAGAGACCTTTGAAGGGACTGACTGCATATTTGGGAAAAGGCATTTTTAGAATCTGTTAAAGATAACTTTCTTCCCCCACCACCACCCCCCTCTTGCCTCTCTTTTCCCTTACAGGGAAGGAGGCAGAGAAGACTTTCCTCCATACTTCTTGTTTGGAAACAAGCTGCTCCTTGTTTTGACTCTGACGCAATGGCCCTGAGACTGTGTTACAGCAAATAGGCCAGGCACGAAGCTCCTTATTCTGCCCCTACTGATGATATATAAAATGAAACTCGTCCCAGTAGTTTAGACAGTCAGAGTGCAGTTTGACAAATATTAACCAAGGCTGTAGCATTCTGAATGGAGAGGGTTATACAGAAATATAATAGAATTGCCTGAAAAGCAAACAAATATGCAAGTTTCCAGTTCAAGACGAATCAGTGCAGAGACTTGCTTTGTAGTGAAAAGCACTGAGGCAATTTTGAGATGCAGAGGTCATCTAAGTAAAGCGTTAAGACTTGGAACCTGAAACAACTGTCTGTGAGCACTGAGCACACGTGCTCCCAACACCTCTCTCCATCCAGGACTTCCAAGGAATTAAGCCTCAGTGGTACATCAAGCAGGCAGTCAGTCACCACCTTAGTTTCACGGCTGGCGAAGGCGAGGCACCGGGCGAAGTGGCAGGTTGTGAATCACACAGCGAACACTCCGAACAGGGCAGCGAGCACCCGTCTCACTGTGCCCCCTCCGCTACACAGGTGCAGGTGCTTCCCTCTGTGCTCCCCGAGCCAGGCAGCGGCACCGCCAGCTCGGGATGCAGCCTCCGGAGGGGACAGCGGAGGGGATGCGGCTGGGGCCCCCGCAAACATCGGCTGCTGTCGCCGCTTGCCGGGGGGAGAACCGCGGTCACCCTCGCAGGAGAGCAGCAGGAGGCGGGCAGGCTGGAGCCATCCCGGTGGAACCCGTTACCTCCTGCCGACACCCGAACAGTGCCGGGGGCACCCTGGGAGCACGTCCTGCCTCCCGCCTGCCGGCAGAGCCCTTTCCACAGGCCGGGACTCTCCTCATGAAGGGCCAGGGCAGGAGCCCCTTCTCCCCGCGCGCCTTTGCCCTGCTGCGTCCCAGCCGGGACGGGGTTTGAGGGCTGCGCCGGCCCCTCCATTCCGAACGCGATGGTATAGCGCCGAGAGCGCCGTTCCCGCGGGGGGCGAGCGAGGCCAGACGGGCCGGCCGCTTACATAAAGGCCTTACATAAGGGCGGCACGCCCGGCCGGGGGCAGGGCCCGGCCCGCCGCCATTGCCTGCGGCCGCCGCCGGGAGACAGCACCGGCACGGCCCGGCCCCGGCAGCAGCGCCGGGAAGAAAAACTGCAGTTAGAATGAATATATATATATAGCTTAAACGGCCCAGAAAGAAAGAAAACAGATCCTTCCCGTCCTCCTGTAAAGCCCCCCCTCCAGAAGGTGGGGGGTGCGGAAGGGATGCCCTGGACCGGCCTCGGGGCAGCAAGAGGTGCCCGGTGGGCTGGCCGGGGCTTCGGGGTGCGGGCGGGGAGCTGAGCTCTGCAGGTCAGCCACTGCCGGCGAGGGGGTCACACTGATAACCCCGCAGTTTCTGGCAGCCCTGCTGCGTTCTGGATTACCGGGACTATAAATCTCCGCACCACGGGATGGGCAGGTGGTATTGCTGCTGTAAACTATAGCTTGTATGTGGGCACATGTATTTTAAAGTACACAGACTGAATATGTTTTGTTTGTAACACTCCGCATGGATCTTTGGCATGGTCCAAACAAACTGTGGCACACCTTCACACACCTCATTTCCAGATCCCAGGACATTCCCATGTGCAGGCAGCATGCACTGGGGACTGCAGGAAATCGGTGCATAAACCAGTGGATTTTTACAGCACTGCTACCCAAGCAGCTTTCAGATAGCATATCTTTCCTTTTTTTTCGCCAGGGAGCAAAGGCTTGGACTCTGGATGCACAGGGCATGAAGATCCTTGTACCTGGGAGCTGAACTGCTGTATTTAAGGTCTTTTTTCAGCTCAGAGTTAGCCCAAGTTACATCCTTGGAATACAGCCTCTGACTCCAGGGCTATCCACACAAAGCCGCCTACCGTGGGCAGGAGACTGCTGTTATTTGCAGAGTGGAGGCTTAGTCTGAGTAAACAAGACTTGTCAGTCAACCAGCACAGCCACAGTTCTGTTGTTAAACCAAGCACTGACTGATGTTTCGTCCTGTGGCTGATCCTGCATGTGCCTCCCAGGCCTTCAAAACTCATTAGAGGGACAGGCTAAAAAATACTATAGCAACAGATAGTGATACCAAGGAGGCTGTGCAAAGCATCCCCTTCTTCTTCCTAGCCAAGCCTATATATTTCCTACTTTGCCCCTAAGGCTGACACTGTGTTAACCAAGATGCTCTTGTGTCATCCCTTTTCCACATTGTAGTCCTGCACCTCGGTGACTTTTGCTCACTAGGATGGTAAGGATATAGCAGTGGTGCTGACTGGGACTGGAGACAACACCTCCCCACAGCAGTTCATTTCTCTCAGTGTTCAGACATGGGCTGCATGTCACTACCACCAGAAAGGAATGCAGGCTTCCACAGGAGGGAAGCTAAGGAATCAGCAAAGTCAGCTAAGGATCTAAAGAAAGCTTTTCAGAAAAGAAAAATCCTGGGGACACTTTCTACCTATGAAGAAACCCAAACAAAGTTCTCCACCCTGCAGTGTCCAACTACTGTTGCTAGCAAAGGCAAAGCCACAGAAATCCTGCTGTTATTTTAAGTATATTGCTATTCTTTTGTTCTGCCTTATCACCCATACAGAAAGCTCCTATTGCCATGATCTTCACCTATATATTCTAATTAAATATTCTTACATTCTCTTACATAGTCTATGTCTATTGCTATCTTATTGCTTTAAGTCTTCACAGGGAGAGTTGTTAAGTACTCAATCAGGTTGTGGCATCTCCATCCTTGGAGATTTTCCAAACTTAATTGAACAAGGCCCTGAATAACCTAATCCAGCTTGGATGTCAGCTCCGCTCTGAGCAGGGAATTGGACTAGAGACCTCCAGAGGACCCTTCCAACCTAATTCTTTTTCTGATTGCACACTACTTCTATGAACACTTTCATCAGCAAGCTCTCTAATATATATCCATGTTCCAGAAGGTAAAAATGGCACACTAAATTTGGAAAACTATGAATTGTTATAGCTATATCAAAAACCCTGAAAGAACAAGGGTAGGAGCAAGAATGAAACAAGTAATAAATAGTGTTTGTGGAACCTTCCCAAATTACACCTGTTTATGTCCCATCTCTGGACTTCTTTGATTGGCAATCCTATGTGATTATTTCAGTCGTAAGGGTAAGTCTATCTTGCTGCTTTAGTTCTTTTGATTACGTTCTTCTCTACATACTAATCTTGGAAAAGAGCTATTTGCTATTTACTTTTTAGTAAGGGCAATAATTGCCCTGTTTGGAATGCAAAAGACTTGGGAATGTGCTCTTGGAGGAAGGGGCTCAGTTCTGATCTCTGGTTATCTCCTCCACACATACCTGTGGTGCATTACAAGTCCTTCCCAATAGTGAACCAATTCTTAACATTATCAGAGGGCCATCATCATCATCCTTGCTCCTTGTGAAGAATGGCAGAAGGGCAATACAGCAAAGAGATGGCACTTTTGTACATGGACTCGATGCATCCCAGAAACTGGGAACAGAAAAGATACTGACTTTCCAAGTCTAGAAGGTCCCTGCAGAATTTATATTTGCTACTGATTTACAAGAGATTTATCCAGTTTATTTCTAAACATCCTACTTACTCTGTCACTTTAAATTTTCTATCCTATGTCCATGTACTTTCCTTTTGTTGGTATTCAGTTTCAGCATTCCCTTATATTTATTGTGTTATTTTTCATTATGCTAATTTACACCACGTTAAATATATTATCTTCTTTCTTCACTGTATGCTCTCTAGTACCTAACAGTAGGCTAACTGCCTCCACTGTCATCCCTGAACAGAACTGTGTGTACTTGCCAGCTCATGTGTAAAGGGAAATGTACAATCACTGCCACCATTTTATTTGTTTTCTGTCAGCATCCTCATTGCACTGAGGCATTTGCTCCTTTCCATGTGCCTTAACACCACACTATCGTACAGCAAGATCTCAAATGGTGGGCAACTCACAATGGTGCAGTGGCTGCAATGTTCTGGGCACTGGCTGGAAACTAGAGCTGGCTCAATTCTGTTTCATTTGAAGGCAGAATGGGTAATATTTTGGGTGTCCTAACCTCAAAGCTATCTAGAAACTAATTACTACCTCTGAGCTTTGGAATGCCTTTAAAACCCCTGCCACACTTCCCCTTTCTTGCTGCCACTCTTGCATACAACTTTCTCTCCCTCAACCCTCCACAGTTGATTTCTTTGCATGTACCTCCCTTGCAACCATTACTGGAGTTTGGAATGAATTTCCCCTGGATGAATTAACACGTTCTCACAGCGGGGCCAGCAAAGCAGGTCCCTGTCAAAAATAGACAGTGTATGTTGTACTTCTCACACAGCAGCTATAACTAATGCTTGAACCTTCCATTACGAGGGGAATAGCTCTCTGTCCTGCAGAGACATCAGGTTAGCACTGAACAAATTAGCTCAGGTATAGGAACCAGTGTAGCTGTGCAGAGCCCACAGTAGCATCCTGGCTCTCAGGGGAAGCTATGGTAATGTGACTGCATGAGAATAATACTACATAATGAACAATAATGAGGCAGTTTTCAGCCTCTGAATACAGGGAGGGCTGGGTCACCAACCAGACCTTTGTTTGTCGCATATTAAACAGCACAGAGGGAACATGGCACAGGGTTGCTGGTGTTGTTGTAAGCGCTGCCGCTGGCTGAGTCTGCCCACCCGTGTTCCAGGCATTATTTTACCTCTTCACAGCTGTGGCATCACCTCATAGTAAGTGCCCTCAGGTCAGAGGTGCCTGTAGTGTCCAAGCACTGCACTTAACTCACTGGTGCACAGTGTGTTTGTAACCTCAGTAATTCAGAGGCTGTATGCAATTGGAAAAAAACCCAAACTCCAGCTTTTCAGATCCTAAAAATAAGAGTGTGAAAATAGTTCATGTCTGATTTTAAGCAATATTTTTCCTGAGTGTTCTGCTGCACATTCTTCCTCTGCCTGTGTGCGACTAACACAGCTCCTGATATCAGTGCTTATCACTGCCAGTGTTGTGTCTCTTCCAGACATGACATTGACAATACATATTTAGAAACTGACAAAGTAAAGAGAGAGAGATGAGTACAATCACTGAATATGAAAAAATAGGCCTGAAAGAACAACAAGAACCCACTGAAATCAGCCCAGAGACCTCACCTCTAAATTCAGGGCACACTGAATGCCAGAGCTAAGGGTGAAGTTTCCCAAGACAAGCTCACTTTAAACCACCTGAGCCATCACGGTTTTCCTACCAGAAGCGTTGCTTCAGCAGTTAAAAGTCCTGCACAGGCTGGCTGCCTGAATATTCACACAGCTTCTCTGATGATTTTGCAGCCACATTGATCTTCACGCCGTTGCAGCTACATGACTGGCAGCTTGTTTGAAATCTCTGATTGCAAGTTTGTGTCATACAATGGAAAACACAAACTCCTGAAAACATGGCCATAAAATGTAATATGAAAGAGAAATCCCAGCGGAACACTGTAAAGCAAGAATGGGAGGCACGGAGAATTGACAAGAGAGACCCAATGTTCTAGTGCAATAAAAGCCTGGAAAATTTAATCAACACAGAAAAGTAAAATAAACTCCAAAATCCCTTACAGGAGACTGATTAACATAATTAAATTAAAGTCAGAGATTAAGTTAAAGTAAGATTGAAATTTGCTGGGTCCTTTTCAGGCCTGAAGTAAGGTTTATACGGCCTAAAATTTGTCCATTTATTCCATCTAAACCACAAGCCTCATGAGAGTTGGGTCCTGGTTACAGAGCTTGCCTGACTTGTAACATCACAGCATCTCAGCTATACTAACACTGTGACAATACTGACAGTTACTGGTAATTGAAAAAAATAATTGAAAACTATTATATTTACGGGGGAGAAGTACAGATATTAGATAAATGGTCATTTCAGAGCATAACAGAACCACAATGCAAAGTCAGAATTCTCTCAGGCAACTTTACCTATGTAATCCAGCCAAATCTACCAAATCATAATAGCCTTAAGTCATAAATGTCTCAAGGCCCAGAAAGAACAGAGTAAACCTTTAAAAAGTTGCTGCAGATTCCAACTGTATTGCCTGAAACGCCAGTGAGAGGAAAGGTGTCTCATTAAAAAATAATAAGAATAAAAAAGAAGATAAACACTGCAAAGACAAACACGGATGAACCAACTTAGCATGAACTGGAGCAATAAGCAGGGAGAACCTGCCAAACTAGAAGATACAAGCAGATCAAACCAGCCATTGCTGAACTATGCTGTGAGGCTATGACTTAAATATTTAACAGTTCTTTACTGACATACTTTTTGCCCACATATTTCCTTGCAAATTTCAAAAGCAAAACTTAGTTTACCCTCATCAGTAAGGCTCACAGGTGCTGCAGTTTGTTTTTGTTTTTGTAAGATGTCTTTTTTTTTACTGAACAAGAAGTCTTTTATAAGAGATAAAATATACTTACAGTGGTTTCCAAATGGTATCACTCTTCAGGTAAATTACTCCAAGCCTTGGACCTAGTGCAGACGTTCATTGGGGCAGGGAACAGAGAGAGGCTGTGTCTGTACCAGGAAGAATCAAAAGGAAAGGTCAGGGGAAAATAATAATTATTTACTGAGAGCAAGAAAACTTGCTAAAACTCTAACTGGCATTCTGTGCTGTGAGTACAGCTGGCTGCAGCCTGGTAGTGCTGAATTCCCACTTCAGCCCCTCCGGCCCTGGCTGGAAACGACCACAGAGTCAGTCCCCAGTTACCCCAGTGTGCCCAGGCAGCCTAATCCGGTGAAGCAAGGAGGAGAGGGAGGATTAGCCACCAAAGTGCTATCAGCAGGATTCCTTCTGAGAAGTCACTCATTCCAGTGGCATGAGCATGGAGCACTGATGGAGACCTAGCACAAACTTGGCACTCAAATGCATCTCAGCAGAACAACAAGGCCAGTCCTGTTCCAACCAGCAACAAACACTTCCTCAGGACTGAAAGGCAGAAAAAGGAAGGAAAAAAAAAAATCCTCCTTCATGTCTTTTGCTGTCTTTACATCACAAAAAGCATGGCTTATAACAAAGCAGAAATTCTGCTTTTCTCTCATCAGTCCCCTGGTCTACTGCAGTGACACCAGGGAAGTAACTTATTGCCAGCCTTGCAGGAAAGGTTCCACTCAGCAGCAGTTTTATCTCTGAAATCTTCTGAGCTGAAGAGATACTTGGAACCAATGGACTGAGGTGGAAAGGGATCCACAGAAAAACCTCAGCTCCAGTATTTATTAGAGGGCGATTTCACCATCCCGATCTAAGTTTTTGGGAGTATTTACATTTTTGAGGGACTTGAATCCCTCTCTGGATTAAGAGAATTCCTCCTTTGCTAGCTTCTTATTATCCTTTGGTGGCTCACTGTGGGTATGTTGGGAGTATGTCTGAAATAGACATCCAGGGACAGAATTAAATCCTGCTCACTTCACTTATGCAAAGAACTCTTGAGACATAAGCATATTTAGTCCTGTCCACAGTAAAGCCACTGGTGCCACTTCCATGAAAAAATGGATCTTGCCTACTCTGAGCAGACCAAAAAAGCAAATATTTGTTTTATCGAAGAAATCAAGAAGGTGAATGAAAAATGGTAAGAGATGTAATTGTTATTTTACAGGTAGCTAATGTCACTGTGCAAGTTGGAATTTATGTCTGAAAATGCAACACAAAAGCCCCCCACTGTTTGTGCAGCAGGAACACTCCAGTGAGCACCAACAGACACAATGAAGGATTTTAGATGACACTGTAATAATGTACTTCAGAAAATATACATTCAGTTTTATGTTCAATTCACACATTTTGTAATGATGATGTTTCTTAGTGACTGGGATATATACTAAATTCTGATTTCAACAGGCTACATGAAATCTGGCAGCTACATTTTAGAGGGGCTCAAGCTCAAGCAAACATTTTCTTTGATTCCAGTTTTTTTAGGTTCTCCCCTCTCGGAGTCTGCTTTGAATTGCAAATTAAGTAAATTCAAACACACACGGAAAAAAAATCTACAACTTAGCCTGAACCTCTGAGTTTCACCAGGGCTTGGAAGAGGAACCACATGCATCAGGTTAGTTCGAAAGAATTACATAAAACAGTGACACTTTTGACCAGAACCAAGGATTGAATTTCAAAGGTGCAGCAACGCCTAAGAATTCTGTAGATTTCAGTCCTTGCTAACACTCAGCATGGCTTACTTTCAAGCTCTCCTTCTCACTTCCGTATATGCCCCACCTGTTCTGTTAACACTGACCTTGCTTCTTATATCCACTTTCCACACATCAGTCTGTCTTTTATTTGGCTATTGCTCACCTTTTTAAGGAATAAATCCCATGCACCTTAAAGACTGCCTCGTAGTTCATATATCATGCATTTTTAACTTGTACTAGAAGCAGAAAAATCACAGGATTGGGTCTTTAGTCTTTCCTTCAGCAGAACTCCTGCTCACTTCACTCCTAATTTCACACAAGAGAAGCCTAAGAACTGCATGTACTAATCCTGCATATTTTGTCACCTCTCTTTTTGTGTCATTATTGCTCTTCCAATCTCTGGGATCCCAATCCAAGTGGCTCTCTCTTGTAGCACTGCCTAGCACTCAATCTGGCTCCACATCAAGGGTCAGGCAGACAAGTTGTTAGAGATGGGCTGTTGGAAGTCTTCTACAAAATCTGGGCTCAAAAATCTCTGTAAAAGGCAATATTTAAAATATCTTCATTTTTCTCCATGTGTTTTGCTATGGCCTGGGAAGATATCTCTCTTTCCTCCAGTGTGATGAACATAAAGCACCGAGATCCTCAGCAGTTGTTAGGCACTTTTTAAGTACATAAAATCTACAAACCTGATGGTACTTCTTAAGACATGGGGATTGCAACAGAGAATGAAATACCCTAAATTTTTGTAAAAGACTTAATTTAGCTTTGGGAAAAAATAGAGGATAAGGATCTTTGACCATAAGAAGATTGGGCAAAAAACGAGACAAGCAGGACAGCAGAGGAATGCGATGTGTGACATTGGGTTAAGTAACTTCTCCCCTGTCTACCTGGGCTCTTCTACCCACAAAAGGAAAGCATTATATTCCTGTTCCGTGGGGTACTGTGTGCTTAATTAAGATTTTGGAGGATAAATTTTCTGCATGAATGCATTCCAGAAATGCAGACTTTATTACTTAAATATTCCCACTAATGATAGTAGCTTGGGCATTTTATATATGCTCACTTTTATTCCACCTTGCTCTTTCCAAGTTTTATCTGGTAATTTAGAGGGTGTGAGGAACATTAATTGTATCAGTGTTTTTATTAAGGAAAGTCCATTTTATGAGACTAGTGATGTACTACAGATTGTGATTTAAGATGTACACTTTAGGTCAGTTTTATACTGACTTCAGTGCAGTTGCAGTGGGCATAAAGTCAGGAGAAAATGTGGTGCTTTACATAATGCTGCTGATGATTAATGGGCTCATGGACCATAACTCTATATTCTGAGGCACTGGTCCACCTTCTCCCTCCTGAAATTTGTGTCTCGACCCTTTCATCTCTTGTTAGCTACCTTTCCAGGACTGTTCATTAATCAGCACCATTGATCTGATGTGGTCTGCCATATTGTATTACCTAAAACACACAGACGCAAGCACTGGCCTGACTCTGTTCTTTACACAACACACCATCATATTTCCTTTACAGATGACTTAAATATTATAAACATTAACTTATTGCTTTTGCTTGGTCCTGAAACTGGCTTTTTCTAGATTAGGAAATAATATCCTGCAGGATATTTCTATCTCTCCCCCTGGATGTACTTCTCTCTGCTCAGAGACACCATCAAACACATTCAGTATTCCCTGCTTGTTAGGGACACCCCTATGTCTGACCAGGAAGGGACAATCAGCAAAATGGCTCCTTCTCTTTGCTGGAGACCTGGTACTACTATCTTCTGTTACTTTTTTTAGTGATTCCTGATCAAGCAGACTCCAGCTTTTAGTTAATTGCTATTAATTTTATTTCTGCAATAGTCCTTTCTCTGATATTGTCAGAATGCTTCCTTCTGCCTTTCCTCTGATCCCTAGTAATGAAAAATTAAAAGATGAGCTTGTTGTGAGCTTATTTCTGATTACTCTTATTTGCTGTGCTGGAACAGTGCTGTCTATCATAAGGCAATGGAAAGTAACTCGCCAGTGCCTTGGAAGTTAGCATGTCTGATCTTAATCCACATATTGTTCAGCTCTCTTGAGTCAGGTGGGTTGAGTTTTAATTGATGCATTCACAGTCATGATATAGTTTCACACTGGGTTGTCTAGGCTAAATTCAATTCTTTTTGGTCACTTTTTCTCTCTGGGAGTAGCATTTTTATTTAAATTCTTAAAGCCATAACAAGAAGGAGGAGATGAGAACAGCAATGTTAGCCATCAACAAACACGCTTCAAAGATCAACTTTCTTAACGAAGTGGGTTATTCCAGATGTATTTTACTGTTTCTCTGTAAGGAGAAGGTACATTGTCTGACTAGGACTGACTATGGCATTTACATTGTTTGAACAAGGTCAGGCCATTGGCTACCTATGGGTAGATATTCAACCCCAATGTCTTAGAGATCAAGACAGACTGAGATATAAAAGCTACCATTCCAGCAGAGGCCAGAATTTGTGCCAAAAAAACCAACAAAAATTTAGCAACACAGGACATGTTATGAGAAGGCCCATAAGCATGGATTTTTTACAGTAGTCAAGGCTTCATTTCCAAGAGGAAATAGCTCATTTCTGTATTCTACTGGGAATGTTGTATGTCCACTATCAGTATGGCCTAAAAATCAGAAATTAATTTGTTAATGGATTAGACATTTACAGAAAGACTGTTTAAAGAGGCTGGACTGCTCTAGCCTGGTAAAGGCCAATTTCCCACACGGACATCTTTGCAATAGCACTTGAGAAAAAAATCTCTCCCTGAAGTCCCAGAGGTACTTAGAGAAATCCAGAATAGCAATGTAGTTTGTAGGAAAGTCTACATTATGTTCCCACTTTTTGTCTCACAGGCCCTCTATTACTTGTATGCATCAGTTTCTTTCTCCTTTCTTTCAGTGCCTTTTATCTGATACTATAGAATTTCACTGCTCTTAAGCTGCAATTCTTAAGTTTAATTTTGGCACTTGGAATAGGCATTTTCGAGGTCTCCTTTTTGTCTGTTGATTCTTCTGATATTTCTTTCTATTTGCAAGCACTACTCTCAGTGTAACAGCTAACCATGCCTAAGAGTTCATGTCAAAAAGGATAATTCTTCTCTTCCTGCCTTCCCTTTCCACTTCTCATGCCGAATCCCCTCCTTCCTGGGGCAGTGGTACAAGGTCTCAGCCCAGAACATTTAAGATCTAACTCTGAGTGCTGCCTATTTTCCACTAATGAAGATCTCATCATGCTCAGTGTGTTGGGTGTGTAAATTCCACACCTGCAGTTGTGGCAGGTGCCCAAGCAGAACGTGCTCCACTCTCTTGGCTGCTCCTTTCAGGGGGCAGAGCAGGATGAAACCATGCTTGGCAATGTTAAGCAACCGTTTGGACTTTGCACACCTGATTTGAATTGAAGATATCTGCTACTTGGAAGAGGAAACTAACTGTCAGTAGTTGGTAGGCCTAATCAGAGCAGGAGCAAGTCACCAAAAGCTCTAATGTAACATTCAGCTAATGGTTTAAATGAATACAAAAATCTGTGATGCCCAACTGAACCATGGCAGTCTGTCAGACTACTTTTCACTTAACAAGAAGAAACATAGCATACATAGATATATACATATAAGTAACCATATAGTTCTGTGTGTATGTAGAAATATATACATGATCATTATTTTGAAATTATCTTGTTCTGGCAAAACATTGCTGGGCATAAAACATGGAATTCTTTGTATTCCTACTATGGAGCCTTCACAGTTGTACCTGAATGCTGAGTGAAACCACGTAATTTTCAAAGCAGTTCATTAAAGTGGGGTGTGACTGAGGCAAACAGATAAAGTCTTAATTTTATTGATGTTGGTGTGGAATATGGAGTAAATAATCTGTGCTCAGATTATTTACTCCGTATTATGTAGACTGCACCTACATAACCTTTCCTGGAAACAGACTGATTTGTGGGTAGTGCTTGTATACTGCCAGCGTTGTTGAATCTCGAGTGCTGCTTTTCTACAGATACTTAGTATTAATAGAAGCAGTTTGAGGGTAGAAACAGCCTCAGGCATTTATGTGCTGATGCTGTAGGTTACAAGGCGTCAGCATTATGGCGTGAAACTCAAAAGGTTCGTGGGAGGGGAACGAGTAAGAGGTGCAGGTTTTGAAGCCATGAACACTCAAGACGGCCAGTGCAATCAGAATATTCTCTTGTTAACAAGAAGGCGACACTTGGACAACATGATACCACCTTGCTACCTTAAACAAGATTCTCACAAAACTAAAGGTATAGTTGTGCTGCATTAATACCAGTGTTTCTGAAACTGAAATATGAATTGCCGTCACTGCAATCACAAGAGACGAAGAAAATGTGTAGAAATTAAATTGTTACAGTAATATATCCGCCTAAGCTACTGCTTTGGCTAGATGAGCCAGATTAGCTCATGACAGATGAGCTTCATGAACATTTCATTGCCAAGGAACCCTGTCAAAATATTGGTGATTTCTCCGAATCTGTTCAACATCATGGAGATGTCAAACGAAATCTGAAAGGACATTATTTTTCAGGAAGAACAAAAACAATGAAAGCATACGAAGAAAACGAGCTGAGTTTCCTCCTCCTCCCTTACAAGTTGCTTTGGTTTCATTAAATGCTGTCCTTGCAAATACTTTGGCAGAAACCCTGATACACTTTAGTCCCATAGATGCTGGTGAATTGCAGAAAGTACTGAATGTCCTCAAAGAATAGACCACCCTGTTTCAATAACCAGGTTTTCAAACAATGTATTTTCACTGAGGTGCATGAACTGTGTAGTCCCAGCACACAACAATTTAATCAAGATTTACACCACTGACACTGTTTCTGCCATATCCCTGTCCCTCCTGGTCACAATGGTACAGCATTTGATGCGTCAGTGTCTGGCCACCAAGCTTGTGGTTCTTATGCTGAAAGATGATCTCAATCACAAGTCAGAAGTACCCTTTCATGAATATGGAACATGATACAAAATGGTAAGTGATAAAAGTAATTAAGTACTGCTTTTTTCATGGCTTGTTGCTTGCAGAAACTATGAGATACTGTTTACATTAATTAAAGGTAGAATTCCATATAGGACAGTGGAATGAATTTCAGCTATAAATTTCAGTAGATTTGATCCATTTGTCACAGGACTATCCCCTTCAAGGCAAACTAAGAAATAAAAGTTGCACTGATACATCTGGTTTTCTCAAGCACCAAGAGCCAGGTTAGCAAATAAACAGAAAAACTGAACACCTTCTTTCCCCCACCAAAGACCCTTAGCATCTTCTTGATAGAATTCCTTCTTCTCCCTGAGATTTCATTATGTGACTTGTTTTATAAGGAGATGAAAACGCTTGCACAATTTTTATCTGACTTTACTAGAGGAAGATTTATATTAAAAATCACATTTGCATGGATTCTGAAGGGCAAAGTCTGAGACAAGGAATCCTTTCCTTAAGTTTTAACATTTTTACCATCACTGCCCGAATGCTGAGCTAAATAACTGTGTTGCCGTCAGTTATGAAAAAATTAAAGTGATTTCTAATTTTTTTTTTGTTGTTTTGGATGACTGTCTCTGTCTCTGAAGATTTCCCTTGCCAGTCATTCATTAAAGAGTTGGTAACCAACACAGTGAAAAGACTAGGTAAAAAGCACCACAAACGTGTTTTCCCATACCATTCTTCCTGTGTGTTTGCTGCCTCTGGCCTCAAACTGTACAAATGAAAGCTTGTTTGATTTATGTCAAAAACTATATATAAAATATCACACGGGATCCACAGAGAAACCGAGTCACTCTGGGCTTTAGTTTCATTATCCATTGAGGAATAACTGACTACAGCCTTGGAGTATGTAGAACTGATCAAAGCGCTTGCTTCTTCACAAGCAAAGAGAAAACCACTGTAGATTTCCTGTTTCATGCTTCAGTGCCAAAACACAATGAAAAAGTTCTCGATGAGTATGTGAATTATTCTAAAACATTGTTCAATCAAATCTGATGGTTATGCGCATTTGTGAAATTCATCATTTGAAATGTCAAGTCACTGACAGCAGTGTGTCCTGAGGTGTGATGTATATTTGTGATAATTATTTGCTTTTTAAAGTTATGTATCATCTGCATCAAACCAGGATTTTTCTTAAGTGTGCCTGAAATGTAGAGATGTCAGTGCCAGCTGCGTTATTCAGATCTGGGTTTGAAACACCCTGTGCCAGGAAAACACAGAGTCAGGATATGACTACAATGCCATTTTTAAGGCACTCCGAGTTATTTTTCACTATTCTCTTAAAACTGTACGCAGTGTGGCTGATGGAGAATGATTACTAACATTAATAGTAGCTGAAGTGATTTCTGTGCAGTATATGCAGCATGATGCATTAAGGAAAATAACATAGCAATAATTGTTATTTTTACTTCAGTATTAGCAAATTATACTCTTGGGATTTGTTGTAATTCAGTATTCATCTCTCTTCTGTGGCTCTTAGAGGCCTCTTCTCTGGTCATTTCAAAACTTTTTTGAATGAAACTGAAGGCAGTTGGCTCTGTTGTTGGATAAGTTCTGCTAACGTAGGAGGGCTGTCTCCTGAGTGCTAAAAAGACCATTTGCAAATCTTCAGCATCTTCTTCCTTGACAACAGAAGTTACTATCCAGAATGGTGTAGATGATGCTGAAATGAAATTTTACAGGAGATCCACAGTCTTCCAAGAGGAGGCATGGTAGGGAATGCCAGTGACTTGAGGGGACCTGATAGCAACTTCCCCACCTTTTATTTTTGGAAAGTGGCACTGTAAATAAGCACCCCACCAGTGTCTGAACTCAACATTTTTTCTTATCAGGAAAGAAATTCTGTGAGGAGGTGACTGAGTTTTTGATTATAGACAATCTGGCAGCTACCTTACTCCTGCTATTTTGTGACAGAAAATCTTACAAGAAAATGGCCCAGATGAACAGAATTATCAGGGCACTTGCAGATATTCTGATTTCTGCCATGACCAGCAAGAAGTACCACAGGAGATGGATCAAGAATCTTAGCTGTAGGGGAGCTTAGAGCGATTCTAGTTCAATCAGATTTCACAATTTGCTCTAATGAAGAGTGCTGGCAGAAGTTCAAAGCTACTCCAGGTCTCGACTCTCCCTCCACATTACTATAAAAATGTCTGTAGAAGTGTTAACTGCAGAGGAGCCAAAAGTTGTTTTGGTTCCAGTCTTTCCCAGCAGGAGTAACTGAGAAAATAGAGTAGGAGTGCTAGTTCTGCTCACAGCTCCCTCAGCCTCCTGCAGAACACCAGAGAAGTTTGTGGGAACATGGCAAAGTGTGCCCAATGCTGTCACCCCTCACAGCTCCTGCAGCCTCAACCACGCCCTGCAAACACCACCAAAACAGATGCACTGGCTCAGTAGCTCCAGAATTCTTTGGAATTAGGATCAACCTCCACAGCTGATAACCTGAAGTCTGTTTGCAAGCAGAAGGTATCAGGAGGATGGCTGTGTTCAGCCAGCATTGATTTCTTCAGCCTTTTGTATGTCTGCTTTCTGTCTCATTTGGAGGTGGCTACTGTTACTACAAGCAGCATGAATCACGTCTCTGTTAAAAAACAGAGATCCAATTGTCTTACATAACCCCTGGTAACTGCATGTCTAATAATAGCAAGCCATTCCCAGGTAGGGATTCTGTGTCCCAGACCCAGACACATCCACATGCACGCACACACACATATTCCTATTACTTTCTACACCTCGTTTCTGGGAAGAAGTGAGCTTTTCACATACAGTATGACAGTTCTGAGCTGCAGGACATGGCAACTATTATTTTAAAATGCCATTTTCACTTATTGCCTTGAGAAGCCAGTCTGGTATGTGCAATTTGCTTCTCAGCCCAAGTAGCAAGAAGGAGTGAAAAAAAACTCCCAACAGCTCTGTTTGGTTTTGAGAGAACATTGAATGGTGAAGGCTATGGTTGGATCCTGTCCTGAAAGCTTGAGTCTTTCTAGGTGTTAACTCTCCTTCTGTCTCTTAGAGAGGGCTCACATTTTAATAAAGTACTTCTCATAGTTCTGAGAAACCCTTGTTTTTACACCTCTCAGTTTCCCCCTTGGAAAAGTAAATGACAATATTCAACTCCCTCATTACTGGAAGGCTAAGAGATAATGCTACAAATCAATGATGAGGTCTTCAGATGAAAATTCTCTATAAATTGAAAATATTCTTTTCATAGTCCATGAGAGGTCTATGGAAGGAAGGAGTTTCTGAAGATTACTCTGGTGTCATAAAATTCTGAACTTTCATTCAGTAGGAGGTCATCCCTGTATGACTGCCTACAACTAAATCAGGTAACTGAGCACCATCCAGACACTTCCTGAACACTGACGGGATTGATGTCAGGACCACTGCCCTCAAGAGCCTGTTTGCGGTTCTAGACTATTTCACAAGGTTTGCCAAAGAAACCAGTTCCTTCTGACCTCTCTTATCATCAATCACCGTTTCTGGGCATCTAAACTTGAATTATATGCTATTACCAACATAAGAGCCAGATTTCAGTCATCTCTGAAACCTCTGTGTTCTCTCATTTTAAGAGATGTCTTGGAGCCAGGGATTTAGAAAGTAAAAAATTTGTTCAGCTTTGAGAGTTCAGTTCAGGTTCATCTTTTCACACTGCGTGAATAGAACACATGTGTGAAGAAACAGCTGAAAACTTAGGTGGTGACATAATAAAAAATGTTCTCCTTCATCTTTTATTTCTAAATCTATTATCTTAGCTCAGATAATCTCTTGAAAACCATCAAACCTTAGTGGATCAGATGTTCAGACTCTGGTTCTATGCCTACCTCTGACCAAGGCATGTCATACTGCATGCCAGGCTGTATCTTTGGAGAAATCCTACTTTCTGTTTTCTCTGGATCTCTGGATCTCTTTTTCTATGGACAACAACCGACAATTTGGTATTTTTATTATGAGATCAAGTGTCTTACTTCTTATGAGTCCTTGGATCTACAAACCACCTTATAGCATAGTCAGACCTGAACTAAACCTAGACTGTGTTTGAACTCACAAAGTGACTGGTCTGGCCAACAATTGCACTGGTCTGGCAGACTTTCATGGATGCCCTCCCACTAAGTTAGTGTACAATACTCATATGACCTCCCACAGATTTCTGTGGGTGCAACCGGGGAAGAAATTGGACTGATACTTTTATTTGTCATCAAATAAAAGCCTACAGTTCAGCAGCAATAAGACTATAGTAAAAAGTCCAAAGACCCAAGCAAGTGAAAAAAACCAAATCAAACAAGCAACCTACTGAGTCGTAAACTGTAGTTTATCAGTTTCATGCAGTCATGAGCTGACTGTGTTACTGCCCTAGGGTAAGAAGTTCCTACCTTCTCTGTAGGAAGTCAAATTAATTTGCCTTCACTATCTAGTAATCCCTTTGTCAAGCAGTAAGAAATTCAGATATTGGCCCCTCTGTGTTACAATGTATTCTTTGGAAAGTTGAAAGAGAGAAATGAATGGAAACCATAGGACATGCATCAGCTGCTGAACTTGCAGCATTCTTGCTAGAAGAGCAGTATTAATATTTTAATTGCTGATTATAACACTATGTCCCAGATTCCAGCTAAGCATCTGAGAGCACAATGGATCTTGTGCAGTCAAGCTATTTTTATTAGGACTGAAACTCCTGTAGGAAACTATTTCACTGGTGACCCAGTAAAGGGTTAAACAAAAGTTAGACTCAAGTTTCCAAAGCCATCTGAACTGGCTTCAAGAAGACATGAAACATCTCTGCATCTGGAAAATGGAACTTGCAATTGACTTTTCTGTACCATCTGCTCTCAAGAACATTTTCTGCTTGGGAGTTGCATAAGCAATGGAAAAAAAGCACACAAACAACTTCCTGTACCATGTTTTCGGTCACTTGTAATGACGCATTACAAAGCAAACCAGCTAAATATGCACAACTGTGCCTCACTCCAGATGACAACATGTATTATATAAGAGCAATGCCTGACAGAAAGACACTTATTTCAAGATATCACAACACAAAGAGCACACAAGGGGAAATATTCGCCACATGTGAGAGTTGGGGGCAAGAGCCAGGGAGAGTTTTTTCCTCCATCTCAAAAGGCCAAGAGCAGTTCAGAAAAATCAAAAAGCAGACATTTTTTGGTTTACAAAGTAAAATGACGGAACTTGTTGCGCCTCCTTCTGTGGAGGGGAATTAAACTTCTAATGAATATAAGCTTTTTGTTGTTATTTAATGTCACTTTAATGCATTTTAGATTCAAAATTATTCTTATCCCAAAAGCTTTCAAAAATATAATTTGTTTAGACTCGCTTTGTTTGTCTGTTGGGAAGCCATGACCTGATTTAATCTTGTATTGTGGCATAAATAAAACAATATCCCCAGGAATTAAGAGCAGTTTAACCAGAATAAAAATATTTACCTCTCCAAATGAGTCCCAAGCCTTTAAAACTGTGCATGTATGTATGTATGTATGAGTTGGCCTTTCTCTTTCCAGTGACTGCACTAATGGAATTGGATGGAGACATATGGGGAAATCCAGGTATCTGCGCAAATGCAGGGAACTGCTGAAGAGGAGTAGCCTTGACTGAAACAGGGTGTGCAGCTAAGGGAGGTAGTTTGCCTCCACTTGGAGGTGTTTCTGAAACTGAAGTCGAGATGAGTTTCCTCACTAATGAACAGACTCAGCTCAGTCATCAGTGTAGATCTGACCTGGTTTGGGCACAGGCACAGGATAACATTACTGTTAAATTAGCAGGAGTTTGTGTTGCTGCTAGAGAGCAGACGATACCTAATCTAGCTTGAAGTCACAGTGGTGCAGACAGGTGACACCTGATCTGACATCCAGCCTGCCACATAAAGATAATCCATTTGTTCTGAAAACATTCAAATCGGTGTGTGAATTTATCCTAGATCAGCATTTTCTGTTACACAGCTACAGTGGTTGTGATACAGTTTTATGACCGAGATCCACTATGGATCCTACAGCTTCAGAAACTGATTTTGCATGGAAACAATCAGTTCTGTCATTCCAAATCTGGGGGTAAATCTGGGGGTGCAAAGAGCTTCAGAGGAGCCAAATCCCCCACCTGGGAAGCACATTGCCTTTGTAAAGACTAGCCATGGAAGAATAAAGGGGTTCACTTCCAAAGCAGTGTCTATTGCTTTCCATGGGCCAAAAGGACTTAGACCACCAAATTTTCTTCCAACCTTCAAAATATAGTGGTTTTATTGTTAATACAGGGTTTTCCTAGATAATGAACCCTGTAGTCTAGAATGTGCAAGATTAGATAATTCTCAGGAGACAAATCTGCTTTCAAGAAAATATCTCAGCCCATGGCAACAAATTCTCAGGTTAATGAAAACTGTTTTAAGATTTCAGTTGAATTAAGGAGGTGAACAGTGCATACAGGTCACCTCTGCATGGGAGGGAACATCACTATGTTTTCTGTATCTAGAGTTCATTAACAGCCAAACCTGGTTCATATCCTCTTTACAACAGCATTCTTCCTTTCCTGCCTAGCCCCCTTCCTGACTCTAATGCCTTACACCTCCATCTATCAGAAGAACACCATATAAAATTTTGTTCATAATTACATTGGCAAGTCTCCTCTGCTTTTCATGGAAGTTACATCCTCATAAATGAGAGCAGAATTTGGCCCTCTGTCTTTTCAAAAGGAAGACTAACGATCAAATAATTTTCTCACATCTCTGTTTGCACTTTCACAGTCTGGTTACATTGATTTGTGTCTCATAAGTAGACATTTCCTTTGTTGGTTACAGATCAATGTTATAGACCTAGCCTGCCTGCACATTTTTCCCTTCCCTCTTACAGTGAGAAAAACAAAGTGCAGCTTCAATTCCTCTTGCTTTATAAATGTGAACTTCCTTGATGAAGCATGAGAGAAAAGCAGATAAAATTCCAGCTCTCCCTCAAAAAACAGGAAATGTCTGTGCTTAAATTTCTAATTACCAAGATGCTTTATGGTATGATAAACACCTTTATCATTCCAGTCCTGCCACTGCTTTGTTAACCTAGCTATAATCCTCTCCTTCAGATATCACAAGACTTCCCAGAGCAGCCCACTGTGATATCACAGACAGCTATGACTTCATGGCATGAGTAAGGAAAAAAGAGGCAAAGGTTTTTAGTCTGCAGATGGACTGACCTGCCACACAAATCTCCAGGAAAAGACAGAAAAGAAAGGGGTTTGCAATTGGTGCCTGAGAGGCAATGAGGTTTTTGACTGCAGTGTGAAAATACAACAGTGAAGATAGATGGGTATTTCACTGCAAATGGATACACGTGATAATAGAAAAGGAGTAGTAAGAAACAGAGCCATCAATCATACCAAGTAAAAGAAAGTAAAGGTGTAAATGTGGAACATATCAGTTTGATTTGCCTTTATTAAAAGTGAAAAAAAAAGTTAGAAAAGAAGAGTCAAAGCAGCTTCAACTCAATCTCATCAATTTTAATGCTATGAAGTTTAGTAAGTGACGGTTCCACCAATTTGATGGAAAACTCGTGACTGCCAAAATGTACACAGAAATTGTTTAGAGCTGGAAACAGTCATGATGATGGAGATGATGATGATGATGATGGAGATGACGTCTCCTNATGATGATGATGATGATAATAATAATAATGTGAGAATATTATAATAATAATAATAGAATGTGAGATCAAAAAGGAAAAGAAAAATTTTACAAATATGAACACAGCTGCCACCACCATCAAAGAACATCCTCACAAGTCAAAAGGGAATTCTGTTTATTTTAAAGAACAACATTAGGAATCAGGAAATCTGAGTCCTACTTACACCTCTTTTGGGGAATCTATGCTTGGCCTTGAGAATGATATTTCAGTGCTCTGTGCTTCAGCTTCTCTGTAAGACCAATCAAGATAATAATAGACCAACTTCACATGCATCTTAATTCATGGGTGTTGTGTAAACACTTTAAGTTTTTTATGTAGAAACTATTAAATGGCAGGAAAGACAAAAAAGAATGTGAAGATTTGGGGAACATTTGAAAAAGAAATTCCACAACTCAACCATCTCCTCAAATCACAGGAAGAGAACAAATAAGATCCTTTTTTGCATTTTATTTCCAAAGGAAGTGTAACGCTTCCCAGCCAAATGGGTGCACAAGTTGCCCCTGAAAACACAAACATGTAAATGGTGAGAGGGAGCCCTGGCTGGCTGCAGCCTTGCCATGCTGTGTACATGTGCCCATTCCCTGAGAGATAACACCACACTGCTGGCCTGATGGGAAGAGAGATGAGAAGTTACGACCACTTGGAAGGTTGTCTTTTCCCACAGACTCTTGGCACAGCAGTTCAGGCAAGAAAGCACTTCGCTCTAAGACTTTGGGGATCAACCATTTGGTCTCTCTGTTCCACCAATCCACAGCCTTAGGCACCTACCTCTTTTGCTTGTATTTAAAATAGGCCTGGCTTTCTAAAAATGTTGCATTTTTTAGTAGTAGATATGGTGGAATAGGCCTTGGTAGAGTAAAGTAGATATTAGAAAGAAAGAAAGAAAGAAAGAAACAGATACAAAATAAGAATGCTAAAATAAAGAAAATTATTAAATAAAAAAAATTAGTCTGATTTAATACAACTTGGACATAACTTTTCCAAACCTTTTTTACTTAGACATAAATGACAAACAGAAAATACCAAGATGCCATGAGTCAGACCTGCAAAATCAAATATGTTCATCAATGTCTGTTGCAACTTTTGTCTCTAGTAAGAGTTACAAAAGACCTCAAAGAGACAGAACTGCCCAGATCAGTTTGCTGATTAGGAATATATCTACCAAAACCCCTAAGCAGTGATGTTACCAGCCCAAAAGGACTAGCACAACCCTGTTCAGCTATAGGACAGAGAAATATGCATTTCAACACAAATATATTTATAGCAGCTTGTTTACAGCTCATGGTGCCTTCCACTGTATTCTTCGTATTTTTCTTATCTTGCACTATCAAAGTTAGCAGACAGTGGAGAGGTATGCATCTTTTTCTTATCTTATCCTGAACAGGCTTCACTAGCAAGGACATAAATTTCGTCTTTTCAATACCAAGCTACAATTAGCACAGAGGTCAGGACACTGCAGTGAGCACAAAGGTCACAAGTAGTACTGCTACCCAGGGGGTTCCAGAGCTAAACATGAATCCAAAGCACTCTGGGCATATGGAAATACAAAAGCTTTTTCTTTGTATCTGCATATATGCACGTCAAGAGTAAATAATTAAGGAATGAGCAACATGATAACAAAAACACACCACAATGTTTGTAAGCATAACAGGGATGAAAATATGGACAAATAGGTTAACCTGGTGGAGAACATTGGAGAGAAATGAAGCCTTGCCTTTCACACTTCATGCATTTTAAGAAGCTGCTCAGATTATTTGTTTACTTTAACCTGACATCCGTTCTTTTTACAGGAAGTGCCAAAGGCAAATTTGTACTGGAATACAAACACCTTCAAAAATTCCAGAGTATCTCAACATGGCATTTCTCTTTGGTTCTTTCTAGATAGTTGTATAGATAAATATCAAAAGTGAAATATTTAGGCTCAAGTCACCCAAAGACTGGAATGTGCCCACACTGAGTGTGCATGTCACTTTAAAACCCAGTCTCATGAAGATATATTACTGGTGTGAACATTTTCCAAGAAGGCTTAGATAGCCTTAGCTAGCTAAAGGTGAGTGCCAGTATTTCCTACACATTGGAGCAAGTAGCCTCAAAAATCCTGGCCTCACCAGGTTGGCTCCAAAAACAGGTGGAGCTGAACTGTTAACTGAAGTATTTGAAACACACCGACCCTGAGAGGATTATACTGAGCTTTGTGACAGCTGCACTTGAGGAGAAAGAGGGAGGAAAGGGGCTGAAGGAGCCTGAATGGAAAATGAGCAGTTCAGATCAACAAGCCTGGAGGCTTCCTAAAGAGAATCTTTTAAAGAACCACAGACAGTGGCCACAGTCTAGACTGAACACACAGAGAAAAGTCAAGACAAATCATCACCATTAAAAGCTAAGTAATCACATCACATAACAGCAAGATTCAGTAATAGTCTCTCTGTCTCTGCTCTGAGGTGAAAGCACCTGGAATGTGATATTTGTTTCTGGGCACCTCCTCATCAGAGTGATTGGAGACAGTTCAGAGAAGAGTCTCATAAGCAACCAGCGTGGTGGAAAGACTGAGCTATTAGAGAAAGAAATTAAGAGCTACATCTGCAATAGCCTGGTTACATGCCAGTGACCATCAGATGAGGGCAAAGGCATGAGAACAAGCTGCATATAATTGAAAGGTGCGAATAAAAAAAAAAGAAAAAGAGGACAAAAAG
>VZDJ01000090.1:5549867-6021437 GCA_008694505.1 Cyanoderma ruficeps | reverse complement strand
AAAAAAAAAAAAAAAAAAAAAAAGAGGACAAAAAGGAAGAAAAAAAAAAGAAAAAAGGGTAGCTAATAATATGAAGGTATACAGATGAAATTAAGACCAGTAACATGAGGCTGAAATTCCAAGGAGCAAAATACTATAAACCTGAAAAGTAGTCTCCTTAGGGAAAGAACTGAAATTTGACTGTGTTAAACTGACCTAGACAAAACACTAGACATGCAATGCACACATCCTTCATTGGCCCTGGGGAGATGGGCTGAGCAGGTCTTGATTGTTTTTCCAGTTTGATAACGATGACTCCAAGGTATACTGTGTTTTTCTGGTCTAAAAACCATCCATAAAAATATGGAAACCCATGAAACACATTTTGGTAGGTTAGAAGATGATTAACCAGAATGAGACTTAATGCATGTTCATTGGAAAAGCCTGTGAATTAGGCAGAGTTGTATATGAAGAAAGAAGTAAAACAGCAAGGAGTAAAACCTACCAGCTTTAGGAAACGGCTTTTAGCACCAGGTTCTCAAAGAGGAATTGACACACAGCGTGGATAATCCACTGCATAAAAAGAGAGCATTATATATGGATCCGGCAACAATACGTGAGAATGGAGCTGGGGAAATGACTTCAAAGCATATTGTGACCTCCTGAATCATGAGTTGGCTAGTCTATGGAAAGGTTAAATGCTCGTGCCACAAATCCAGAAACCTGAGTGTGCAAAAAGGGAGCTTGTCTCTCTAGAAAGTATCCTAAGAAACTGAACAACAGACAGACACAGTGAGGCTTGCACTCTTCCATACTATTGAACCATGGATTTAAGCCTGTAAAAGAAAAAAAATAACACTCCACTTACCTGAGTATTGAAACACTGCAAAAAGCTGCACACACAGACAAAAAGTATGACAGAGACATGCAGGGGGCAGTACTGAAGGGAGTGCAAGTGTCTGGACACAGTGAGATGAAACATTGGTGTCACTTCCTATCCATAACCTCCCCAGGAGCAAGGAGTGCAGACAGGAAAACCACCAGCTAAACCTGAGACATCAAAGTTACTACATAAAAAAAAATCAGATCCTGACTGATTTTAGCCTGCACTGGAAATAATCCTTAGTTTTTTAAACTGGAAAGTAAAAATCTTATGGGTGAGAAGCAAGGCAAAGTAGAGACAGAGAAATAAACTTTTTATTGACAGTTTCCAGCAAGAAGAACAAAGTTTGTTTTTGCAGTAGCCATGTTAGAGAAAATTAGGTTAGTGGTATCTTTATTTGATTGGCGTCTGGTTTTATGTTTTTTGGAAGCCAGGGGAAAAAAGACAACCTTCATTGAACCAGAGACATTAAGTGATTTAACTCCCCTGTGGCCTTACATAGGAGGGGCTACTTCAGTTTTATGCCACCATGTAGCCCTGATAAGGCAGCACCTTCCTGACACTTCACTCAGCCTGAGGTCTTACGAGTACAGCGCTGCTGACTGTTGGTTCCTTCCACGGCGTGAAGGGAGAACATCTCACAAAGTTTCAGGTGACATTGCACAAAGGTCATATTGGCTTCTGAGTTATATTTCTGCTAACTTTCCTCGCTGGTCAAGACATCCAGAAAACTTTCCCGTTGCTCTACTTTCAGAGGCCCAACTCCAAATTCAGCATTAAGATACATCTGTGAGGAAGTTTATCTGGTTGTACCAGCACTGGTGCTTCCTGCACAAAATGGTAAACATAAATGCAGTACTGATTACATTGCAAATCATGCCCCAAGGCTGGAGGTCCAATGAAATAGTCATTTGAGAAGCAGTATCAAATAAGGTATTCTGATTACTCCCCAGGCCATTGCAAAAAATTACCCCCCAATCCCTGCAAAAAAATCATGATTTAAAGAAAGATTGGTGGTCTGTTTGTAGTTTGACTCTACAAACATCTGATGATGAGTGGGAGAGTTGTGCGATATGTTGGCAAGTCTGAGCAGCCAAAGATGGAAATTTATTCAACTGGTTTGTTCTCTGAAGCCCATGTATTGACCAACCACAGCCTGTGCTCTTTATTAGCTTTCTGCAGGTCTCTGCTAACTAATGGCAACCTGTCCATCTGCAGAGCCAAATACAGGTTCTTTTAAAGAACAGAAGGGAGTTCCTGCTGAGCCTGACAGAGGACAGACCCACCATGTGTCTTCCTGGTTCTGAGGAGTCTTGTGACAAAGGTGGCTGCAGGCTGGCTGTTTATTTTCCAGCTGATGTGCACAGATAACCTGACCTCTACACTTACAAGATTCATGTAGTAATTCATGGCTTACACCAGCTTCCACAGGGCCAGCATCCTAAAGCCCCGTGTACGTCACAGAGGACCTTCCAAGCAGCTGACAGACACTTTTGACACCCATTCTGGCTAGGAAAACACTTAAATACGATGAAGAAATACAATGTTGCTCACTCCACCAAGTGCAAGCTAATTTTTAGAGCTCATCCTGTGAGTCCTTATCCAGGGGATGTTTTAATTACCTTTAGCCTGCCCAAACGAGCACTCCTACCCCATGTGTACTGCAGGTATGACTGACAGCTGAGAGCTTTTCTGAACACCAAGCATAACATTGCAGTCGCTAGTGACTCAAAGTGGTGTGATTTTTATCACTTTGACAATACTTATGACAACTTTCTTTAAGTGTAAAGGGATTGTTAAAATTTACTAAGATTTTTTAAAATAAGCCTACCTAGAAGTTTCATGTGTGTATGCAAATGTTGCCTAAAATCATATATAAAGAACAGTGTGACTTTGCCTCATACCAACATTAAAAAAAGGCCTCTCAGCTCACAGAAGCAATCTTGGTCCTCCTCTCCTCAGTTTACATAGCCTTCCACCCAAGTCTGGGAAAATAGATAGTGCTCTTCCCCCCCAGCAAAACAATACTGGACTTTCCCCAAGGAAACCAGTGAGACAAGGCATGGAAGAGAATCAATGGCAGAGCTAATCAGGCTGATTCAGCCTTAAGAAAGCAACCAAACCCCATAAAGCCCCTCAAAGGTCAAAAAATATCTCCAAGATTATGCCTGAGAATGGCCTAGAAGCCAGTGTCATCCAGAGAGCGCTAAAATATTCTATGCAAGCAACCACTTGCTCTGTATAGGAGCTGAAGTTTTCAAACCATCCCCCACAGAGATAATCATAGTAGGATCCACAATAAGAAAGATCTTGTTACGATACCTCCCAAATACTAATGCAAACGACGCCATGCTTCTATATTCAGAAGGCATCTACATCTCTGACAAGTCTAAGATTTCTGAGACCAGAGCAATAAAAGACAGTCAAATGCAAGTAGATCCTAATTTCAAAATACAGGTATTTTAACATCCAAAAGGTGCAAAGATTTTTTTTTTCTTCTGGATGACAATATATTAGGTATTAGAAACCTAATCTCTATTTTATGTCTGACTCAACTCCTGCTAAAGTAAGAGATGCTGGTGGATCCAAATGGGAGTCTAGGATATTTAAAAAAGAAGTTAGCCCCTACTGGGTTTGACTGGATATGATACATAAAGATGATTTTTCAGGCAGAAGCAATGAGCATGGCTCCACCCAATACAAGCTGTGGTTCTGCTAGAACAGTCCCTTCAGCAGAGATCTGCAGACCCTCCCCTGTGTACCTGACCGTCTGCACACTGCCAGTGTAGGTGAACCTGCTGCTGGTGCAACAGATGTTAAAGCAGGCAAATCTGACTCCCAGAGCAGAGGGATTAATGGGGCATTAACATCAAGGCCCCAGTAGTCGTGGCCATTTAAATGCCAGCAGCTTTAAGTAAGTTATCCAAATCTCGAGTTTACTGTGTGAGCCACTAGCACTTAATTTTAGAACATTTGGGGCCAAAACTTGCCACAGGGTATGCATGAAGTCATCTCAACAATGCTAATGGAAATCCATGTGCTATATATTAGAAAAGCAACTGGTTCTAAATAGGGCTAATTTAAAGGTTGTCCTTTACTTAACATCCTTTTATTATTTACACTTACAAAAACTAATCATAAGACAGTTGCCAATTTTCATCAGCTGGGCTTCAGTTTACATTCCCACAAAATCGATTAAAGAAAAGCTTGGTTTTAAAGCCTAGCAGCTTGAATTAATGTTCTGTTAAATCTGACAGATTTTGTCCATGGTTCTTTACTGATCCTTGTACTTTTTTTGACACCCTTGTGATGCACCTTTTCCCAACCAAAATGTATTTCATGGTCTAGGGATGGTTTCTGACTGAGGGAAGAGTATTTTCACCTCCCAGAGCAGTATTTCAGAACACATCAAGAGGTGTGCCATTAAACCTGAAGCATGCTCATGGCTCCACTCGCATTGCAGCAAACAGACCTGTCAGACTTCAATCTACTGAGCAGCAGGTAAACACAGCTTTTGTTTTAGCAGCTCAGTTACAGCTAAGTGAGCATCTGCCCTGGCTGTACACTATAAACCTTCTATTTCAGAAGAGCATAATTGTCATTGTATTCCCTTGTCCTTTGAAACTTCAAGCAGGAGGCTTCAGTCTGAGGGGCAACTGCAGTCTTTAGGACATTAAAACCCCCATATTCTTCCCCACTTGTTATGATGTGCAGTTGTAGATACCTGTGTAAAATGAAAGGAAAATACTATACTATGTAAAGCCTCAAATGATCACTTGCCTTGGGATTCATCTACTGGAGACAAAGCCATACAAGTTCAGTATTGTTACATGGCTGTGGTACTTGCTATGTGCAATATACTGTAAAGTGGCTTTAAAGATTTTCCTATTCCTGTTAACAGCTCAGGGGGATCTAGAGAAGTGTCCTATCAGATGCCACATTTCAGCTGTAATGAAACTTTCTGCTAAGTGGGAGCTGAGCTGACTCCATTTGCCACTTCTCTTGTAAGAACTTCACTTGTGGAAGTTATGGGCCTGTTTTGTTATATGCAGCTCATCGCTTCTTCCAAGAAATAATTTTATCTCACAATTTCTCTAAGAAATGCATCAGAACTTCTTTCTGGTTTAAGTCTCAAGGAATGGCAGAGATGCAACTTTGAAAGCAGATCTGTGGTGAAATTCAGGACAGGAATGCAGCATGTATGTGTTCAGACCATCCAGTGTTTCCATGTTATGAAGACTGTAAAGTAATTGGCAACACATCCAAAATCTTAGAATGAGTAATTTGTGGCAATTTCATCTATGTAAACTGATCTACAGCATATAGGGAACAAAAACATACATGCTTTTGAGAAAAAAAATACCCAACCTCTTGCTATACACTGACATTGCATAGTACATGCGTAAGGGTTTAGTGAAGTGTTTAGGGCCCATGCTAACTTTGATTTGTAGGGCTCTAAGTCATGCAGCTCATGCTGATGTTACTGTATGCTGCTATGAATACAGAGAAGAATTTTTAAGATCGGCTTGTTGTGTTACACTGACAAACCTTATTTTATTTTAATGGAAATTGTGTGTTTAATCTCTTTTGAAGGTTTCAGAGATCCCATTACCTCTATTTTTTTGGGGACAGAATCTCATGAGAAGATGCAGTATAAATGATACCCATCCATTCCATTGTGTTTCTGCCTTTTCCACACTTTCCTTTCTGCCTGCCCCTTTATCTGCCTTTTTTGGGTCTCTCTTAACTTATTTCTAAGTCCCTTAGCCCGCCACTTGTTCTCCACTTTCACATATATAGTTTCTAAGACTCTGTAGTATACATCTTCTTTCTGTTTCTCCTACTCACCTCTCCTGGCACCATCAGTGTTCTGTGCCATCACAGTACCTGGGCTTTAATCTGTGTGTTTACCTTTGTCTTGCATTTAGGAGGATAACTCTCTTGTCTGACACCCTCACCTTTCATTAACTCTGGTTTCCTATCATCTTCAGTTCCTACCACTCCAGAAAAGGCGGGAGGGGGAATGAAGTGCCTGTGGAGGCAGTGCTGGCTGTCGCAGCCTGATTGACAATGAGCACGGTGCCTCCAAGCGCCGAGACGCCGCAGTTTGTGAAGTGAGACCTCGGTGCCCGGTACACCCTCCTTGATTGAACAGACATTCTGAGTGCGGCTGCCGATCACTGCTAGCCCAGTGACTCCCTGCATTCTCCTCACTTCCTTCTCCCAAGCTGTCAGACTGGCAAGGCTCAGGAGAAATCACAGGTTTCCTAATTGCATTTGTGCCTGCACGGAGAGAAAACTTAAATACAGGCTGGCCAGATCTGTACAGATGATGGAGAATGTTTCCTTCCATTCTGTGCTAGTGTGGGCTCTTCAATTTGTGCCTGGCAGCTTCCTTGTTCCTGAGGACAGAAAGATAAACTGTGGCTTTGTATGGATGGGGTATATGACAAAGCAAAAGGAGAGAAAAGGAAATTCATTACATTTATCTGTGCAAACATTTTCTCAAATGATTCCTGCAATTTCACATATCGAGCTCCCTCTTTGAGCACATCTATCCTGGATGGCTATATCTTGGATTTATAGAAAAAACCTGTTTCTATATCTACTCAGTCAGATTGGAGCTCTTTAT
The DNA here is from genome assembly GCA_008694505.1 of Cyanoderma ruficeps. Lineage (NCBI taxonomy): Eukaryota > Metazoa > Chordata > Aves > Passeriformes > Timaliidae > Cyanoderma > Cyanoderma ruficeps. The sequence goes on along the minus strand of VZDJ01000090.1, from coordinate 6,014,943 downwards.
TGGTGCTGATCAGTCTATTCAGACTCTTCTGACTGTTCCTTGCTCAGAGCCAAGACATCATGCACTGTTTTCAATGGTTATTTAAGCATCAAGTGGGCTCTGGTAGCTAGGTAATCCAGAAAGAAAAGCACAGCACCAGCCAGTCTGGACCGTGACTGACTCAAAAGTGGTCAAGTTTTCCTTTGACTGCACAGGATAGGCTCATTTTTAAGAGGTCATTTTCCAGTCAAGCCAAACACTGAAGTTGACTAAATCAAGACGGCCCAGTGACTCCTGGGGATTCCAGTGCCTTTAGTGATGGAAGAAAAAGCAGGAGCAATAGATAGTCCTTCCCCCAGGTTAAGGGTGGCTGTATGGGCAGCCTTAGTTTATTTGGCTCAGTGGCTGATGATTACTGAAATAACAAGAAGCTTTCTTCTGTTTTATCGCAAGGTCTCACGGGAGGCTTCATTTGCATACAGTGACTCAGAAGGCTGCCTGCTGAGCTGCACGTACGGGATGTCTGTCTGGAGCAAGTCAAAGTAATTTGTCCTCTTGTTTACAGCAGCCTATTTATAACAGCACGGAGATGACCCACGGATACACCAAGTCTACCCTCCAAACACCCAGAAAGGGGCTTTTCACACTCATCACAAAGCCCCAAATACTATAGCTCCCTCAACTCCTCCTTCCAGTGAGGATGATATCCAAGGGATACAGGGAGTACAGTGGAGTAGAGCAGGTTTGGATGAAATACATGAGCAAAAACTTTTGCTGCATCATGATCTCAGTAAGAATCCATCTGCTTCAAGATGATATGAGGTCCAAAGGCTGGAAGACAGGTGTCCTTGAATACCTGTGGCCTATGGTATCCACTATTACTGTTTTCCCCAGAAACAAATTGTTTGCAGCCACTCCAAGGTGATCTGTGGCTTTCAGGATTTTTGTTTAATGGCTTCAAGAGCTCAAAACTCCTAGAATGAAATCTATAAAGCCACCACCTTTCTCAGTCAGATAATTTCAGCTCTTAACAAGACCAAATTTCACAAAGCACCATATGTCACATATGTAAAAGAAGTAGCCCTGTAATGAATTATATACATGTATTCTAAATTAGTTTTTCACAGGAGTAATTTGAATGTCCTACATTAGCATCTCCTGCTGGCTAAGGCTTCCCCCTAAGAATTAGATAACCAATTCTCCAACCCATGCACCTTCAAACAACTGCTTCTTCCCAGACAATGAAACTGGTTTTTCCTCTGTTACAGATAGAATATTCTTCATCAGAACCACAGAAACATCAGGTCCAGTCTTTATCTAAAATTCTGTCTCATGTGCAATTTCTATTTTGCATTAGAAGGTCAATGTCACTGCTTTGGAAAAGGCAGCAGGTTTCTTAATCAGACACGCCATGCTTATTTTTGACCCTGTTACTAGACTGAAATTAGTGACTATATGAATATATCTCACATATTTAACATATATAACATGTAAGTATCTCTGCACACATACCCACCAAACCTCAACAGTTATATATATTCATGCATGCATATGTGCAAGCAACTATTTAATTTCCCCATATATACACATATATATATTTACAGGCATGTTTGTACATGTATTTACAAACACACTCACATATGTAACTTGTAAGCATTTGACAGTCATTGAGCACTCCCTGAGCTTTATGATGTCTCTTTTGTGATATCTGAAGAATTTGGTTGAAGATGAAGGGATAAGGTCAATTACTCCTGTACTTACAGAAGAGAGACCCACTATGCCCAAAGCTTATCTAAAGCACTTTTCTGATATACATGTATTTATATATATATACATATATATACCCTCCATTAAAGGACTCCAAAACTTCTCCCTGCATCCTCTTTTAAGTGGGCTGAGCATCACCACTTGGAAATGGAAAGTATGTGTATCCCAAGCTCAAATCAGCAGAACTATCTGTATCTTATCATGAGTGTGTCTGCCATTCCTACCACACCAATTTCCCTAAGCAGACCTACAGCAGGTAGCTTTACTCACAAATTTCTCCTCTACAGTAGTTTCTAATATCTCAGGTTTTTTTAATGCTCACAAGGAAAACAACGTCTTCTCCTGCTCCCTAATTAATTTTTCTTCTTTCTTTCTTTCTTTCCTTATTTATATCTTACCAATAGCACAGGCCATAAACTAAAAAGGTCCAGAGTTCCTTAATGGCAATTTTGATTCCTGGAGCAATGACAAATACAAGATGCGAATTCTGCAATTCATGATGAAAAGAAGTAAAAGAATTCTGTATTGAAGCAATAAAATTACTTTGATTTTCAATGAGAATATGCAGAACAGGGTTAAAGGTGGCTTGTAAGGTCCTGAGAGATCAGCAATGCTATTTATAGCAATGCTATGTACAGAAAAGGCATATATGCAATTATTCTATTATTCTGACATATGTTTACAGCTGTTCCCTATCTCCAAGGCTGGTCAGGAAGGATTAGTAGAGTTGACTGTACAAGTGATTCAGAATGGAAAAATTTACCCCCTTTTTATTTTTGGTAGCCTAGTCTTTATTTTTCAAGCGATGTTTTTGTTCAGTTGCATGAGCTGAGCAGTCTGGATAAATGGTATATATCCCTTTGGCAATATATGAAGGATTCTTTTTTTACCATTTGTTATTTATACCATGAGTCTGGTCATCTAAGTCATATGCTTCCTGTTTTTAACTGAATGACAAACTTTTCAAGCAGGAGGACAGATTCCAAATGATGCATAAGTACTCATAACCACAAAAATCTTCACCTGAACATTTTGAAAATGTTCATTAGAAGAGAAATATGGCAGAATAAAATGGAATCGAGACAAGTATGCACAGATGCCATTTTGTGGTGTCTTGCCAGGCCTAAGATTAAAGACTCAAAATATAAATAGGTGAAATAAGGAATTCTTAATATTTTTGCAAATGGTTTTACTTCATGAAGAATTGCATGTCGTTAGTTAGAGAGTGAAATAGGGTGGGATTAATGACATACATAACTAACTGATCAGAGACCTTACTTTCCAGGAAAATTTCCCTGAACTTAAACATGTTATGCCAGGTGTCAAACATTCTCTAGCTACATCACAGCAGTGAGAACAGAAGCCTTTCTACTAATCCCTCAGTGTAACCTGTGTCTGCATTTTGTTGTTTTCTGGTAATCCCACTTCAGATCCTTGATGCTTCTCTATCCAGAAGGAGTGGGAGAGAAGTGGTGATTGGTTGAAAGCAATATACAGCTCCCTCTTCCCAGAGAAAAGATGTGTACAGCAGTATGTGACAGTAGTGTCAGCAGGGAAATACATCTTGGAGTGCAGGGAGTTTAAATGATTATTCCTCGGCCTTGTAAGAAGCAGCCTTTGGGCCCATTTGTGCTATTCTCCCTGAGCATTTCAAAGAGCTGTTTTCCCCCAAAGACCTCAGCAGGATGAAAAAGAGCAGCTTGTGGGGAAAATACTGCCCCAGAGTGGGTATGGGAGGGATGGGCAGAGGCAGCTGGCTCTGGTGCTTTGGACAGAGGAGTCAGGAGGGTTTCTTCTGGGAGGAAGAATGCCACTACATCCATCATAAATGAAAAATGTTTCTTTATAGTTATGTAGAGTGATCAGACCATTTCCTTGTGCCACTAATGCATTGACAGGTAGTCTCAACAGCAGCTGTCTTAGACACTATGGCTTGGAAAGAAAATTAGGGACAAAAATACATAAAGTCCAACTTGTCAACAATTATTTCTTCTAATTATGAGCAGTGCTGAGATCATATTCTATTGACATCAGTGGAATTTTGCTTGTGCCTCAATATCCGTTAGATTCCAACAGTCAGTTGTGTGTTTAATGCATTCTGATGAGAGTCAAATCCTTTGAAAACAATGCCTGAGATTGGGAGGAGAGCTGGACATCACCATATACCTTATCATAATTCTCTTATGACGGAAGATAATTTTGTACAACCAAATCTACATTCCACTGCTCTCAAGTTAGGTCTCATTTGTAATGTGCATTCTCAATATTTCTTTCTTTAGATAATTATGTGAACGATACAGCTGAAGCATCATCTTCACCTTCATGAAGACCTTTTTTTGAGACATGACGTTCAAAATATTTTGTCTCATAAAGTCCTTGTAGGTCACTGAAGTGCAGACAATTCCTAACTTCAGGCTGGAAACTAAGGCTTGGAGATGATGTTACTTGCCCGGCTCACAGAAGAAAGTAATAAGCAAAAATCTTAAAATCAGGCTTTACAATTCCAAGCCAGTGATTTAACTCTTGGAATAGTTTCACTGTCCACTATGTGATTTAAGATCCTGAAGACCCTTTTCCTCCTGCCTTCCCACATAACTAAATTGGACCTTGAAGCTTTTCCATTTCTCATTAGATTTTTTCCCTGTGCTTTTACTTAACAAATATTTAGCGTTAAATATTACTTTTGTTCCTCCCAGTCACTTCCCATTATTCCTGTTCCACCTTTGCTTTTCCTTTTGAATCCACTTGTTGTAACTGAGATCAGTAGATCCTGCTGTTTTAGAAGTACCAGGAGCCAGAAAAAACCACACATAGGATTTTTAAACTCCTGACCCTATCTTCTCCCTGTGCTTCATTGAGTTGCTTAAATTTTCATGCAAAGCAAGTCTAGTTTCTCTGTAGGCAGCATAGACTATGGGTAGTTTTGGCAGCATTTTCTGGGACTGTTAAGGGGAGATGCAGTTCTTCCTATTGAATTGTGTATTTCTGATTTCCTTCTGAATGCTTAGAGGGCACAGGATATTTATGGAGTCTTTCATAAACCTGAACTCTTTTTCTGCATTGAGATTCAATTTCCCAGACCAGTTTGGAGCATGGCTATTCCCAGTTCTGACTCCTTTTCTCTCTTCTTTGCCATTCAGTCTTCAAGAGGTCTCACTACACTGTGTTTTCACCTCTGCTCTGCTGTCTTCTGCTTGGTGGCACAGTGTCTCACACAGCTCCAATCACTCCTACCCCATAACTGAGCACTCTTGTTTGTCAGCAGCAAGAGTAGACTGGGAACATCTCAGTCAGGTGTTACAGAATGTAAAGTGTGTCTGGCAGCCACAAACTTCATTACACCCATAGCAAAGGCCTTATACAAAAGGCCTCCTGATGCAAGAACCTAGACTTCCCGTACTTCTTTACAACTTCCAAGTACAATCCTAGAGCCAAATTCATAGCAAGTGAAAAGTAGGCTGAAGGCTCTTTTCCCAATGGAGAGAAATTGTTAATGCTAGCTACTTTCAATACCATGCACACTGTGCCTTGGCATTTGGAGACATCCTTAAGCATGGTTTTCTTGGTTTCTATTGTTTGTATGTTCTGCCCCAATGCTATTTCAGTGTATATTTTAATGAGTGAATTTATTATATAGCTCACTGCACAAAAGTTTCAGTTACATTATTAAAAACTCTCTAGTACTGATTTTTGGATCAGATATTTTCTGCATGTATTTTGAATCCACTGTTGGTTATTGAGTAGCTTTTCTCCTTTTTTATTTTTTTTCTTTTGGTCCTGTCTGAGAATAAAGCCTAATATGGGTCTGCCCTCAGTACCTTTTTTCCCCTCCCTGTATCCCAGATTACACCATAGACCTCTCTTAGACTCAGTGAGACAAGATAAGCCTTTTCTGCCTGGCAGCATTTCAGAGACATTAAGTGTAAGAGAGAAGGTAAGTAATTCACCATGCCTCCCCATTTCTGTAATGGGGGAGGACATCTTGATACATTTACAATACTCCTCTGGGGATATTTCATCAGTTATGCCTAACTCTAATGGACAAGAATTGATCTGAACTTTCTAGTTAGAGCTGTAAACAGTTTCATTCCAGGTTGCAGCAATGAACTGTTGTTTTGTAAAATTGAGAGAAATTTGGAAAACTTCTGTGCCGATCTATTAAGTAAGCTAGCAGTGAATGATCCATGGGCTTACTAAATTGCCTTTCCAATTTTTTAAAACCAGAAAGAGCAATTACTAACCTAGATTATACATTTTTTCATTCTAACATCTCTCCTCCATTTTTTGTCAGGGTATTAGTATTCAAGCTATCTCATTTGCTTTCAGTTGAGATTTGTCAAGTCAGGATACAGTTTGGGAAGGTATTTTTATTGTTCTGTTTAATGTCAAATGCTTACTTTTGTAGTTCTCAGAGCAAAAAGTCCAGAGAACTCTTAGTCCTGCTGTAATAATATCTGTTGATGTCTAAAGTCTATCTATCTAAAAAAAAAAAAAAAAAAAAANAAAAAAAAAAAAAAAAAAAAAAGCGTACAAGGCTTCTGGGGTATTCCTCCCACTGTCAAGTTTTCTACTGGTGGTACCTTAGGCAGTTTTAATCCTGGGCATGAAAGCAAAATTCCATCATTTTTTTAAAAATTGGCATATACAGTATTATATCTTTGCCAAGGTTTGCAAAGTGAAAATACAGAGTCCTTCATGGCTCTGCTAGGGAGCAAATAAGCAGCTCCTGTTATCACATGCTGTATTTCTTAAAGCCTGTTGTATTAGAGATTATCTAGAAAGGTTGCAGCTGGGGCAAATGATCACATCAGTAATCCATATTTTAAGATCCCTATTTCCAACATACTGATCATCATGGTGAGCTATGAAAACATTTTGTAGGGCGTTAACAATTCTTTAAAGATAATACAAATAATCACAGAAAACAGCTGAGGAAAGGAGATATGTTTTATATTAACTCTAAAGTTAAAAATCAGGCAAGCATAAGCAAGAAAAGACAAAACAATGACCTTCCCAGCTCAGCCTTTTGTTCCTCTTAACTAAAGATGTCATTCTGCAAGACTGTGTTTCTGCGCTGTTCCTTTGCGCTGAAGACAGAGAAAACAGCCTTTTTTTTTTTTTTTTTTTNTTTTTTTTTTTTTTTTTTTTTTTTGTTTTGTTTTGTTTTGTTTTGTTTTGTTTTGTTTTTTTTGTGGATCATCATCTGGAACTGGTGCTGGAACAAGACACTAGCCCTGAAAGCTGTGCTGTGGGGCCACAGAATTGCTTCAAACACAGGCAGGGCAGAAGATGTCAAGTTTCAAAATCAAGCAGCACTAGCTGCCACCACCATCTGACATCTGAATAGGATCCCAACCTATTTCCAGCTGGTATGAACACTGAGAGCCTAATCCTCACAAGAGTTTCTTATTTTGGTACTCTCGCTTACATCAGTGAAACTGGCCTTTTGTTAATTTTTTCTAGTTTTTAGCAAGAGATGACTTGGAGATAAATTGAAACAAAATGGCAAAAGGCAAGACTGTTACCAGACTGCTGTAACTTTGGATACTGATTGGAATAAATAATAAAAACAGCCCATGTACCTTCAGGAAGTTGCGAACCACAGTATTGGATGTGCAACTTCTATATCCCTGGCATTTTAAGAGAGAAAAGCTTTTAATTTCCTGTCGGTCCCATGTTTGATCAGAGTTTTTGGCGTTAATCCAGCACAAACTTAAGGAGTTAGCAGCAAAACCTAGGTGCAAGTCTAAATTTTACTCCCTGGTTTGTACTGGTGCTGCAAACATGGCTATAGGGAAACTGGACTACTGCTGTTAACAGGTTGTGCTCTTGTCTTCAGTTTTTAAATAGCTGATTAGTTTGCATATTTCCGTATTATGAGGGTCAGGTGAGCTAATGTTGAATGCCAATATGTTTCTGCTTATTACTTTGGTGCTTTTGTTCTCTTACAATTTTTTAATAGTTCAGTTTGATTTGATTTTATAACAAGAGGCACAGCTGTATTTTAACTGTTTTGTAATGATTTGCTCTAAGAGACACATTTCTTGACCCACTACCTCAATTTAGAATCTTTCTTGAGAAAAATTTGCAATTTGGGAATGGCAGAAGATGAAGAGAGAGAGGTGCTAGCACAAAGGATTTCATCTGAACACTTCTCATTCCAGCACATTTCAGGGAGAAACTGCTAAAAGGAACTGGCTCTTCTAATACACTCCTTATCGTGAAACCACAAAGACAGACTGGAATGAATTTTTAACTTCTGTAGTGATAACATTTGCCCCATCTCTTCTATCCCCATGGATATCCTGGGAAATGGATCCTGGATGCAATACACAACATTGGCTGCCAATTACTGCTTCACAGACCAGCATCGAGCTGGTAGTGGGAAGCGACAGAACCTCCTGGCATTTACTGCTTCAAAAGGTGCCCATCCACAGAGATGGCACCTGGGACCAGAGGGATGGGCTGTTCAGCACAGGAGGCATTAGCCATTGAGGCACTCAGGCATGCACAGATTCTTCCAGCCAAGTGGAAAGAGTTGTTAAAGACTAAGCAGCCTACCAAAAAATTGTTTATGGTTTTAACTGTAATGGCAAACAATTTATAAACTACCAAAACAAGCTTTGCCAAATTAATTCGTAAGACAACTGCTTTGTCTTTCAAAGTACTTGAGCAATTTTTGAATCTCCTCGTTTCTCCAGCTAACTTTCAGAACAGATTGTGTTATTTGGTTTGTTTGGATTTTTTTTTTTTTTAGGAGCACCAACACTACTCATCCCAGTTCCCTGCATGCTTTAGGATTCATACACAATATGATCCTAGACAATATGCCACTACACTCTCTGTGGAAAGTATCTACAAAGACTCTTAATTGGCTGAAAATCATAAAGGTCCTCAATACAAACGATGACGACAAACAAAAAGAAATTCTTTTCAATGCCTCAGTATTCCTGTCCTTATATTCTTCTTCTTTTCTTTGACAATGCCCCCATCTATTCCCCCTCAAACTCAAGTTAAAGTACAGAACTTTCTCTTTTTATGGGTTTGCTCTTTGCTTTTCCAACCACTCTTGCACCCTTTCCTCTGCGATATTTATCAGAGATTTATAAACCTTTCTTATGGATCTCCTTGTCCTGGACTTGTGCTTAGTGAAAAGTGCTTTTTTCACTTGAAAAACCTTTTCCACCTTTGCCCATTTAGGCACATTCACCTTCCTGCTTTCCTTCTTGCACTTTGCAATACCATGTCTCTGGTATGTGTAAGAAGCCTTTGTGAACCTTTCAATTTTGTCATCTGAATGTTATGGCCTTTTTGTATTATCTTTCTTTCCTTCCTTTCTTTTCTTAAAGCCAAAATAAAATAGGCTACCATTATGAATCTGTTCTGGTATTCAGCAACATCAGAAGTGTTCTCGAAGCAATTCTTAAACACTGTAGTGTGGCCTGGGCCAAAGAGCAGTTCTTTAAAGGCACAGCATAAATGAAAACACTCTCCATAATAAATGCTATTTGCACAACCACTTGACTTCTTCCTTCCAGCCATTCACTAATGAAAACAATAATATTTCTAATTTAACAAAATAAATAAATAAATATAGGTGCAACTTCTAGTTTCTGGCAATATTTTCATTCTTACTAAATCATATTAAAGGAATGTACTGAAATGGAGTGTGATGAATTCATTTTCATGAAAACAATGAATCTGGTAACAGAAGATGCCAGCATCTTTATGTACACAACATCCTTGAAAATCTATCTATTCTCATTCTATATCAGATATAAATTCTGCATTGAAATGGCTTAACCCAAGGTGCTATAAGCTTTGAAATTCAAACTAGATTACTACCTTTTCAAATAATACTTAGATACAAAAAAATCTTACATACGGTTCCTAATCATGGACTCCAATGTAACACTGCTAAAGAAAGGTATAATTTTTACTGCTCACTCCTTCAAACCTTTCCCCAAGAGGCAGCCCACACATATGATCCTGACATTTTTCACTCGTGGTTCTGGATACATGCAACAATTGTCTGGGAAATATTGCAAGGTCCCTTTACACAGGGTGAATTGGGTAAAGACTCAAAATAAGTGGTGCCAATCCCTTATCCATCTGGTTTATGACTGTTCCAGATGGAAGGAAGCTATTAGAACACCACTCTTAACTCCCAGCAAAGGCGGAATATAGTCTCCAAATTAATGATTTACCATATGAGCGACCTAAGCATCGTCAGAAGGCCAAGGAAGTATTTGGCCCACTCAAAAATGTTCAGAACCATCTTAAAACAGAAAAGACCAGATTAATGGTTTCTAAAATTTAGTAGCAAAAGCAGCTAGGACACCTTGACAATGACTGACAAAAGCAGGACAGAAGTCAGCCCTTCCACTCTTACGCAAGCTAAAAATGCACCTCTTCAGCCTACAACAGCCATCCTCTTCTGTGGCAAAGTTTCCAATTCAATAATGCGGGTGCAGCCTTTGACATCCAGCTTTGCTGGAAATTAGAAAAGCTACCAAAAAGAATTATTTCCCTTTTAATTCAACCTAATGTTGTGCATCTCATGTGGACAAGCAATGCAAGCATGAAGCGAGGGATGCAGTTGCTGGGGGGTGACCAGGGGACCCCCAAGCTGCTGGGGCAGCTGAATGGCAGGGCAGGGCTCAGCACACAAAGGGATGGATGAACAGGAGGAACCCAAAGCTTCGAGTGACACCTAAAGGCAGCTGGAATAATAGAGACCTTTAAAGAGGTCTTTGAAAGTGGAATGTGGAGCCGGGATAGCAGGGGTACAGAAAAAGCGTCGCTGAGGATTTTTCTCTTCGTTAAGTGAAGTCAAATACAGCCCTCGCTCATTATGGAGGCAGGCAGCCTCGCCAGGCTGATACATCTCATCAGCCTATTAATAAAGCTCTGCTCGAATCTAGTTTCACAAGGCAACCCATCAGAGTCTGTGCTTCCAACGCGTGCTACAGACACAGGGCTATGGAAAATCTCACCCTCCAGAGAGACCTGAGTGAGGCAGTCTTTTTCATTAATACCAAGTCTGCACAATGAATCAACAACAGATTCAATAAGGCCAGGAAGAGCAAAAATAGAGCTTCTGACCAAATAAAAGACATGTAATGAGATCAGAGTGAATTTAATGGGAACCTCTATTCCACTGAATAGGCAAGGTCCCAGACATCCTCCTTCCTGGGTCTCAGGAGCTAAGCCAATAGACTTCAAGTTGCATCATTAAGTTCAAAATCAGATGAACTGTAATTGAAATAAAAGTCTTATTTTTGGCTTGTTGATCAAAATGGGGCTCAGATGTGCCTGAGGGCATGATTTTCATCAGGACCTCAATGCAATCCTTGATTTCCCAAGCACTGCACCTGCAATGAATCATGGGCTCAACTAGTAGCATATTAATACCCAGTTACCTGGTGTGCAGGTGGAAACAGAAAATGCAATATTTAAATGCCTTAAAAGCACCTGCCATTTATAATGAACACAATTCTTTCCAGGCACAAAATTGCATCTTAACACACATATGCCATTACTGAAAATCATGCCCAGTGATTTTGAAATACTACATTCACATTTGTGCCTACCTCCTGATAGCCTTTCATTTCCCCTCCCTCCAATAATTAGTCTCAAAGACCCTCTTCCTGACTAAGGAAGTTAGTAGAGTCTCAATATAGTGTTCATAGCCTATCCCTGAACCTTGTGGGAGAGCATCACAAAGCACACATCAACCGAGAGCCAAGCAATGATCCTACACTGCAACTCATTGTCAAAGACCACTAGTTAAAAACAGCATGTGGGCCCTCCTTTAATATGTGATACAGCAGGTGATGGAGGACTGAGAAAAATGAAAAAATCTCATTCTCATGGGTGAAGGGACAGCCTGTCATCTGTCCAATTTTCCCCACACATGAGTAGGTAATAAATACCAGTTAGCATCCATTGTCCTAATGTCTTGAAGCTTGGCCTCTAACTTGGTGTCACACACAGATTCAGCAAATCCTGTGAGATATTGTGGTACCTAGGCAGAAGAGAAGGTAATTTGGGAGTTTGGAGATCTGGGGCAGACAAATGAAAGAAATAAATGGCTTCTACGTTTCGCTTGCTTCCTGCAGAAGAAAGCATCTGCATCAAAATGAGTTTAAACATAAGGGAATACATTTTCAATGTGTTGCACAGGGATTTAGCCACATGCCTCCCATTGATGTTTATGGGAAATGAGTGGCTAAATCCCCATGTAATAGGTTGAAATTTTAGCCCAAGGAGACTGACTGTGGAGGAACTCGTCAAGGTCTCTGCTTACAAAAATTGTAAGCATATCAACCATTCTCAAATACCATCTCCTTTTACTAGTATATAATCAAGTGGACCCCTTGAAAGGGACCAGTGAAATTAACTCTATGAAAGGTTACTGAGAAACCTATGAAACAGCTCTACTGGTGAGTGCATGAACATGATCTGTGGGTGCAAGGGCATGACAGAGGATGACTTTTGTCTTGATCATGTCACTTTTTACAAGCTGATACTCTCCTGGAAGACAACAAGGGGTTATTCAATAATTTAATGCTTCAGACTTCAGCAACAAAAGGTATCTAGCAACATGGACATCCTGCTACAAAATGCATCAAGAAGAGCTTCTAACCATAGTTAATCTCAGTAGGTTGCAAGAAAACAAGGAAGATGCTAAATCCCTTGGCTTTCCTCCTGCCTTAAGGAGGATGGAGATAAGCATCAGATTAAAGTGAGAGAATCTCTTCTGTCTTCCAATTACACAGATACAGGCCTACCGCAAGCCAGAAAATTTTCAGTAGCCAAAATTTACAACCAAATTGGCTATATGAATATCAGATTAGAGGTTTAACCAGGAAATACACGTCTAATTCTTTCCTCAACCGCATGACAGCTACTGCACAGGGTGAATCAGCAATGGACTAGCCTATTTCTGACTAAAATATAATGTCTGGTTAGGAGTGCTCTGTGGGACCTGCATCCTTTCTCTAGCAATGCCAATGGAATTCTTCAGACATTTCCCCTCCTTTCCCTCCTGTCTGCCCCCAGCCAACAGGCTTTTACAGAGACTGTATGGACAAAAATGAAATGCTTTAACATAGCAGACCAATAGATTTTATTCTATCATTCAAGTGCAGGCTTAAAGGAAAATTAGTTCAAGTACAGTTATTATAGAAAGAAGGTTCTTCACAGATGTGCAGCCAGCAAAATGATTGTTGCATGCCTTTATTTTTTTTTTTATATAGCCACTGAAAGATCCCTTCCTAGAGAACCAAGTATCCATGATTATTACATAGACTTGAGAAATCTATGAAGGTTGTGGTTACAGCAACAGATTTATTTTAATGATCATAAGCCATCAGTCCGTGTTATTCCATGAAGTTTGAGTAACGCATACCTATTCTTCTTTGGCCATCACACTACAATTTCAAAAGATAAACTGCGTTCCTCTGTGTGTTGCAGCTCTGAAATACTCTATATGTGAAAATTAATCTGGCAGACTCTTCTGAAATCACAGGCTTCTGAGATGAGCAAATGGGTACAGTTTTCTTTTAACTGTTTTTTGAACCCCATGTGTTGAGAGAAAACAACAGAATGGAAATTGCTCATCAAAATGTTAACTTGTGGCACGGCAGAGCCCCAAGCAGGTGTGTGGCATGCCGTTCCCTCTGCTGACATGCCTACCACATGGCACCCAGTTCTGCCACCTCCGTCCCTTCCCTTTGGAATTCCTCCTCCTGCAAGCGCTGAAACGTGGTTTGACTCCGAGCTGCACAGAAATGATGTGACCTTTCAGAAAGCAGGTGGTTTGGGAAAACCTTCATTTAGGATAATCTGTCACGGAATAATCCTTTGGATTAATTGAGGCGGCCGCGGTTCTTCCAGCCCAAACATAACTGTCTCAGCTACTGCGTTTGCTGTTGGGAGCACAGCTAGTCAGGAAAAGAACAAGATCTCGCCAATTCAAGGGGAACAGCGAGGATGCTGACCTATCACAAATAGCTGAATTTTTCAAATTAACAAACAGTTCAACAGACAATACAAAGTATAAATAAATAAAGGATAAAGTATCGCAGAGCATACTTTGTTTATTTTGACAACTCCTTAGGTTTAAATTGTGAAAATACTTTGCAGTGTACAAGTAAATGTGCTGTGATGAACTTTCTAAAAATAATGAAGGCTTCATCATCTTTGAATGAATGTCTATCGCTGTAGCTTGTAACTGGAACTGAAAGGTAATGGAGAAATTACTGTAGAAAAGTGTCGTTTTCAGAGAAACTATGGGAGCTGAAATCTTCTTTTTGACTTGTTCTTCATTCTTCACAGTGTTGTGTGTATTTCTACATCACAGACCTCAAGAAGCCAAAAACTGTTCTGTGTCCCCTGGATTCTTTAGCTATCTGTTAAACCTTGGGGAAGGCTCACTCAGATTTCCCCAAAATCTCTAATGAAGAACACAGTATTGTTCTGCTCTGTATAATGGTATCCACCCCCATTTGCCTTGTGTAGAGTCATGTCAGACTTCCACAATCTGACAAGCAGAATTTCAGATACTTGCTCACAAGCTGGTTTTGGATAAAAAAGTGGATTTGAAATAAAACTCCCCATGGGCCTAGAATAAAATTTCACTTGCTCCGGAATTCCACATTTCTAAACATACTACCCAGAATTTTAGACTTTTGAAATATAAGCTTAAGGGTATAAAGTGTTTATCTTCACCTCTCTTAAAATGCAAGAAAATGTTTTTTTTTTCCTAAGGCATAAAGACAATGTAGCTCCATAAACTAAAGAGCAGTTTTCTTCCAGCCACATCTTTGTCTTTTTTCTCCCACAAAATACAATGGAAGGAGAGGATACCTTATTAATTTTATTTGAAAAGATGCTGTAACACCCATGCTCTGTGAGTAGTTGTCTCAGGGCTCAAACTATCCAGGAAGTTTAAGAAAATCCTGGTAATGTCAACAGGCGGCAAGAAAGTCTGTGGGCTACAGCAGCCCTACTTTGGTGGTCCTGGTATATTTGCTGAGTTCATGTTTTCTCTTAGAAATGTCAGCATGAACAAATACTGTTTCAGGTGGCAAAGAATAGTTATCATGCCAGAGCACACGTGTGGCACTCTTTCCAAATCTTTAAGAGGAGAAAAGAAAAAGGAGATTGGAGCAAAAATCCTCACAGATTCTGTCTCTAAAGAAATATGAACTCTTAACTGTTTCAGCCACTGGGTTCCAGCAGCTGTTGTTTATTCCTTTCACCCACAGAGTGAGAGCTGAAGAACAAAAGGCTAAGAGACAGAGTTTTGTGAGTGAGATGGTTTGAGTCAAAGAATTACACAGAATGTAAATAGACTAGCGATGAAGAGGGGAGTTGGTAGGGATACCTTATGCTGATAGCACGTTTATTTACCATAGTACAGGGCTGACTGAACAGGCAGCTGTCAGGGGAAGCATTCATTGATGGGACTGGGCTGGAGAATGTCTGAGGGTCTGATCCAAATTTACTAGGAAAGGCATTCCTAGTAAAATATAATGCAGCAGTAACCATTGTTATAATATTTATTACAGAGTTGGTGGAGTTTGCTACTCAGATGTAACAGTATTAACAGGTGAAAAAGGGGCAGTTCTTGCTACATGGACAGCAGTGATGGGGTTTTCAGGTTTGCCATTTTCCTGAGAGGTCAATAACTCAGAGACATAGCTTGATTTCAGCCATGGCCAAGGAAAAACCAAGTCACAGCTCTGTAGATACTCAGTTGCCCCACTGGCAGCCTCAGCCTTTCCTTTCTTTTCAGGATGGAATTTTTTATGATAGCTCTGAGCTTTGACTTCATTCTTAGTGGCTGAATTTGTGTCCAAATGCCTCTTTGCTGCCTGTTTAGACTAGGTGGGGGAGTATTGCTCTAGAGGATCATGCTGTTTGAGGACAATAAACAGCTCTAAAAATTCATTACTTTCTTTAACCCCTACCTTCTCATTATCATTTTGCAGTGATAAATACAAAATGCAGATAAGCAGTGAAAAGAGAAGATGTGAAATACCCACGACAAAATACAGCAGCATTAAAATGACACCTCCTCTGCCTTTACTTAGAACAGTAGTTAGTTGGCATGACAGAAATCATAAAATTGAAGAGCAAAAGTATTTTCAGAAAAAAAAGGGATTTGGTCATTTTGAAAGATTATTCATAGCCTGTATGTCACTGGAGAATCAAAGTCCCCAGGATTTGTTGGGACACATGCTGTGTGGCTTTCAGGATGCAACCAACATTACACTGTCAGCTGAGCTGCATTAGGAGCCATATGATGCCCTGTGGTCTAACAGCAGGGTATGCAATGCAGATCAACCCTTCCTAAACTTGGTGGGCATCTTCTCAGGGTAAAGCTCACTCACACCCACGGCATTGTCCAAGACGAAGCTCAAGAGTCTTTTCTTCCCTATGACATTTTAAAGAGAGATGTGCTCTTAGAGGAAATGTTGGGATGAAAATGCTTAAGAATTTTTCAGTACATTCCTGAAATTTTCCGGTGCTGCTCTTATTCAGGATTAAGTTCTACTTTATTGTGTTGTACCAACAAACAAGCAACAAATCCAACCCCAAGGCATTTAGTCTAAATCCACTGGATTTTTATTGCACTACTGCTTAAGTGGGAACAGACCTCAAATGCTGCTACTCCTTTTCTGAAGGCAGAAGACCGTAGCACTTGAGCTCAGAAGCTTGACCATTAATTGTTTGTATTGCAGAGCCTATGACATACTTAAGTAGCTGAGCACAACAATAAACACAATAGCCAGTTCATTAAATCATTCTTTGTTAAGACTTTCCAAAGCTTTGGGCTTAAGCCTCTTAAAATTGAAATCATTATGCTATTTTTTTTTTAAACAAATGAGCAAACATAGTTCACATAAAAAGGGGAAAACACAACAGAGTCTTTGATGTATGCATCATCACTGTGATGTCTTACTGAGATTAAACTATATGTCTAACACCGTTAAGAGGTTTCAACAGCTCTTTCCAAGGAGAAGCTGAAATCAGGAAGGGCTATAAAGTGCTGCTGTTGCTGTCACCTCTCCTGCAACAGCTTTCCTTGGCCTGTCACATCATGAGAGAGGCTATCAATAAACTTTGCAGAGTGGTGTTTGTGGTCCCTCTTGTGTCTGTAAGTTCCTGTCAAAACCCTGACTTGTTGACACACCCTGACAGGCTCTGAGGATGACTAGAAAAGACAAAAGGTGGAAGCAAGAATGGAGGTTTGCTGCCTTGAGCGAGTTCGTTCCTTTAACACCATGTACTCATACACCAGCTTAGAAAAACAGCCAAACTGCTCACAGCCAGGAGGTATTAGGCAGGCATTTTACACAAGGCTATTTAGATACGGATAAAATACCTGAATAAAATGCTACTGTGATAAGTGCACCAAGTTATGCTCCTTTTAAAATAAAATCATAAACCTTACCCTTTCTTTTGCTACACAGCTCTGGCTGTCTACAGCTTGTTACTTCTCTCAGTCCCAACATTGCAGCCACACTGAAAAAGGACTCGGTTTCTCTTTCTCCATAAAACAACCCTGCACCTTTACTCATATGCCACGGGCAGAATCTCTGCCTTTCCTGTCCTGTAAACACTGTTAGTATGTGAAATCACACACTATTTGCATGAGAACATATTCTAAGGAAAGCAGAAGAGATATGCAGATATAAGCAAAGACTTAAAAGAAGAATTTACCATCTTTTTCCCCACTGTTGCTACTATCTGCTTTTTCTCTTCCCTTACTTGCTATGGTTATGACCTTTGTTGTTAGGACTACGTTGGGTTAAGGGCCAACCTCTAATGGGTGCTGAGTGCTCCCTGTTTTGATGGGCTACTCAAAGCTGCTAGGACCCAGTTTCCTTCCCACAGGTATCCCAGTTTAGGGCTGGGGAGTGTTTCTTACAGGCTTGAGAAGTGACATGTTTCTCTCTGGGAACAATAAATACAAACAATAATGGGTGTGTTGAACATCCTACTCTATCAGACCATTTAACTGCTTTTTCACGTTTTTCATCATTTCTTACAATTGTTGCTAATATAAATTTCAAGACAGAGCTTACCCTGATATGGAAGTTACAGAATCATAGCCAGGGATTTTTTTTTTCTATGAAATACCAACCTCCAAGGTAGTTCTTCCTGATAAGAGGAGGGTGAAGAAAAAAGGTGGGAGGGGGAGAAAGAGGCAAAGCCTGGCTTCTTTTTTGCCCACATAAGGTATCTCAGCCTGAGCATAGGGCTGCAAACTACCTGCTGAGGACAATTGTGGCCTCAGATCTAAGACTAGGCTCTCCTTTCTGTGCAGACACAAAGCACATACAGCTTTAAAATACATGTATAAATGAATTGAGAGTTAAAAACTACTAGAGAATACTCCATGGGATTATCTGTACTATCAAGACAGGAAAACTTTGCAGATGCTACTGTCTCTCTAGAGGAATAAATGCTTGCATTTTAATATTCTCAGCAGCTGGTTCCTGTTGAATGCCATCAGGATGATTCAGCCACCCACCAGGAACACCAGTAGCAAGTGCACACAGAGACAAATCTGCAAAACTTTCTGCTCCTGATGCCACTGCTGTTATTTTGGCAGAGTCTGATCTGTATTAGCTATTCTTCATTACTACCAGTAGCAGGTTTAACTTCACCCCAGGATGGTGAAAGAAAAACAACTGGTCCCTGGGGCTGCCCTAATCAATCCAACTGTCTGCTTCCTATCAGGAGTGCTTCCCACAATCCACATCATTAGCAGCTTACTCTGTGGTTACCTCACTCACTTTCAGCCTCACCACAAGTAACATATGCCCTGCGAGCTCCAAGCGATGGCCCAGGCAGTCTGATGTCCTTCCCCCCACCGCAGCCACCATCTGATGAAAGGGACATCACCTCGTGACATGCTTGGTTTCTGCAAGAGACTCAACTGCAATAGATTACTTCCTCACTCCAGCTGATGGACAATTAATGTCTAAAAATGCAAGGTCTGCTATCTCTCCCCATCTGAAAAGAAACCAACAAAAAAAATTAACCTCAGTGACGTTCTGTCTGTGGTCTGTGGACCACTTCCAGGTGTTTTATGGAGGTGCATCTGTCTAGCAGCAATAATGAGGCATTTACTTTTCCTCAAGCGGCAATGCTTCCTGACAGTTGTTGACTGGGTCAAATCACTCAAGGCTAACTCTAATCCTACTGGGACAAGTTTCTACCCCACTTTTGTCTAGCACTTCTTGGAAGTAAACTGTGATGCCAGTCTGCAGAACCCAACTTGGAGAGGTGGAACACCAGAGAAGACAGAACTAAACAGCACAGTCGCTCCTGCAGACTGGTGGACGCATGATCCTGCAGGAGGGTGTTGCTTTAAGCTTTCTTGCCTTGTGAGTGTTTGCAATTTTGTAGTGGAGATTCTCATACAGTTTTATGTAAACTATGTATATATTTAAAATTATCTATTTTGTTTACATATTTCTCCTCTGGGAGGAGAAATATAATTAATGGTGATGTTCACCTACGAGGTCGGAGAGGTGGCAACCTGTGTAGCCAATCTTTTGCCTTCTGTAAGAAATGTATATAAAATGGAGTCAGAAAAATTGAAATAGAACTTTCCTGCCTGACTTTCTGCTGCCTGCCTCGTCCTTTGTGTGTCCAATGTTGCGACAGTAGGGAAAGAGTCTTTCAGTGGTAATTCATGTGATGACTGAAAGCCAGAGTGTGAAAATAAACAGCTCAAATGCAAAATGGTGGGAATGTAACAGAACAGCTGCACCCATCTGGTCAATAACACCCGCTTAAGTTTTCTTCCTTAATACTACTGCCATTTCACTCAGCTTAATAGGAAAGATGCTACAGGTGGGTAACAATGCCATATCAACATCTATTCTAAAATTGTGGGGTTTAATTCCATCATCACAGAGCATTCTAATTTCAGTGTCATTCAATGTTTTGGAAAAAAAATCATGCTTACAACATGGAGATAAATGTTAACACTGACCAAATCAGTGGTGTTGGTCTTCCAACAGGAACTACCTAAAATACTGGTGCCATACATTTAGATAACTCCTCAAGTAGTCTGTCAGAAAAATGTTCAGAAATTTAGTTTTATCACCTGTGCCAAGTTGTCCTGATGTGGAAAACAAGCCAAAATTGGTAAGTCAGAAATTGTGCACTGGGTAAGTGACAGAAACATTATGAACACAAGTGTTCTCATGTCAGATCCCTGATGTAACCATACAGTTTGTGACACCTACTGCTGACTGCAGTGATATTCATCCTGGTTAGAAAAGATGCTATCATATTCCTTACTTGCTTTACAAAGAGTATCTTCAAGAATTTGTATCATTTCCAGAATCCAGAGTTGTCCCAACCATGATCTCAAATCAACAAAGTTATGGAACCACCACTTGGTCTCTCTAATGAGTGAACAGTTAAATGCCATCCAGAGTCAGCCAGGAGTGTATGAATATGGAAAAGAGAGACAGGAGGGCAGCAGAAACTGAGAAAATAAACTTTCAGACCAAATTAAAAAAACCACAAAAAATTAATGAAAATTTTAACTGCATGGCCAGTTTCCTGGTATTTCGTGTGAAAAACAAGAATTAAAATTCACAGAAAGCAAAATCACTGAAAAATGGGGATTTAATTTCATTAAAGAGCAAAATCAGTGTTTTACTTTTTTTTATCATTTGAAAAAAGAATGAGAGAAAGGAGAAAGAGAACATTTTCTTTTTTTTTTTCTTTCCAATCAATATTGAGGTTTTTTGACCAGTTCTTCCAGTAAGCTATCTCACTGGATGAGATGTGGCAACAAGGATCTGTAACTGATTGTGGTTTCAGGGCTGAGAATGCATTGGATTGTCTTCTCTGTTATTTCAGCCCCAAAGTATATTTTAAATAGCCTTAAAGAGAATGAAAATTCTTCTCATACCAGTAACAGGGAGAAATGGCTTTAGAAAGGACTTTCATGTTTCTAACAGTTTTTGGTTTTTTGTTCTTTTGAATATTTTTTCTTTGCTTGCACAAATGCATCAGGATAACATTTTTAAAAAAAGAATTTGGAATACAACACTCAGTAATCCATCCATCAACAAGAATATGCAGATATGTGTTTCTTGAGAGTGGTGAGTGTCATGGCGATTCCTTCCATGCACTTTGTTCACATCAGAAACAAGTCAGCCACACAAAACCAGTTTGAAAAGATGAGTTTTTTAAAATAATAATAATAACAATTAAAAAANAGTGAGTCTGAATGATCCAGACTGCCCATTTCAGTGCTTGGCCTACAATGGCAACTTTGAAATTGTCATTTCTCTTACTCTATCTGGCAGATTAGTTAGGACCTGTCATGTATTTTTACAAGCAAACCAATGTCCTTCAGAAAAATATTTTTTTTCTTTCTTAATAAAAACTAACCAGACTTTTACCTTGGCCAGAGGATTTTATCAAGTTTTAAGAGGAAAACACTAATATCTTCCAAGCATGAAACCCTCATTACACTCACACTCAATAATGAGCATTACCGGAAATATTTCACAGGTGAAGGAGGACAGGAGAAAAACGCTACAATATTTGAAGATGCAAGAATTCTTCATACTGAACTGTGTGAAATCCAGAGGCAACCTTGCCAATCACACCTAATCATTTTGTAAGCATTTCACAGGCCATGCTGATGCCATCTTCTCAGCTGCCTGAGACAGGAAACCACCAGCTGGTTTTAGAGTTGGTTGGTGCAATTTGAAGTCAGGGGCTAAGTGACCTGTTCCAGGCTGCACCATGAGTGGGCAGTGGGTGAGGAACGAGCCCATTTCGTGGTGTCCCAGCCACCAGAGCAAAGAGAGGTTTGCTCTGGAGAGGGCTGGAAGAGAAACAACTGCAGAAAACTTAACAGTACACTTACCGTAATAAAGTTTTACCCTATTCTTTGTTCCTTTGTTGGTAGGGGGGAAAAAAAAAAAGAAGCAAAAGCCGTGTGTGTCAGAAGAGCTTTCTCTCGCCTAATTAGGCCCCCCTTTCGTTGTGCCCTGAACATTGGAGTTTTAATCCTGAGCACAGAGAGGCCTTGGGCAGAAAATTTGGCCAGTCTTTTTCACAAAGTTTGAATGTGTTCAGACCTTTCAAAACTGTACCAACCCCTCTCTAACCTTCAGATTAAGTAGTGCATTTTCAATGCCATAATGAGCTAAGCCCGCTGGCCTCCTGTGAGATGGGAAAGTACCCGCTGCTTGAGAAGCCCTAATCCAAGGTGAATTATTGCTACTTTTTGTTACATTCTTAACATACTCTGATATTTCACCATTTGTTTTGACCTCATTGACCACAGCAGACTAAATTTGTTTCTTTTTCCTCTCTTTAATAGCTTTTACTATGCTTCTCTTTTCACCTTACTTTCTGTGCCTATTCTCATGACCTTCTCTCTTTTGTCCCCATCTCTTTCCCTCTTTATAACTGGATCTTTGACTTTGACCACATATTTCTTTCATTTCTGCCTTATATATTCACGTAGAAACCCACTCTCTTTGCATACTGTTTCTCTTCTCTATTCACCTGCTTCTTCTGCCACCAGTAACTCTTCACCTCTTACTTCAAATTCCATTACTCACCTCCCCACTCCCTCTAACTCTATTCTGGATGTCAAAAGTTTACCACCGGTTAACCAGACCAATAAAGTTTATTAATACCAAGCATGGGGAGAAGATTTTCTGACAGTAGAGGGCTCCTTAATACATCAGACAAAGGCATAGCTGAGGTTGAGTCAAATTCAGACTGAAAACAAGTACCTAAAAATCTTCTTTAAGAATAATTGTCTTAAATATGTGATCATTCAGGAATGACCACATATTTAAGACAATGACCACATATCCTGATTACTTAAAGACTTTAGGATTATCTGTTTTTCTGAAAGATACATTCTAGCTCAGCAGAGCGAAAGTGCTTTCAGAAATTCAGTAGGCTGTATCTCGTAAAAGTAAGTACTTAGGACTATTGGAAGTGCCCTTTCCGCTTGGTCATCTTCAGAGATCAAAAGGCATCAGTGTCCAGTCTGTCTCAGACTCTTCCTGGTAGTGTCCCTGTTGTTCCACTTGCTGGCAGGCATTGGATAGTTTGGGACAATTCTTTCCCTCTTCAGCTACGAGGCTACTTCTCCCTCTTTGCAGGGGTTACCCTTTCTCAAGCTTGGCCTTCACAGCTCCTTTAAAAATGGTGACTGTGAGGATCTAAATGGACGTATTCCCCTAGCACCCACCTGTATGCTGAAATAAAAACAGAGCAACTTCTACTTTTCAAAAGTCTTTTCTCATTTTACAGCTGCAGTCCCTGCCCCAGCTCCTGCTCAGGGCTTTTCTAGACTGCCTGCAGTACACCTGCCTAGTTCTCCTCGGCTCACTGAGGTCCCCAGAAGCATCACTAAGAGCCCAAGATTAATACGTTTGTCCAACTACATGTACAGAGGACTGTAGCAGCCACAGAGCTGTTAGGCCCAAGACACATAAAGTTATCAATGACTCAATTTACATTAAATTACCATTTGGACAGTTATGTTCTTAATCATATCTATGAGAATATACAGTCATGTCTTAACTGAAGTACAACTGACAGACATGGAACCAATCAACATCGAATACATGGATTTTTCAAGGTCTGTTTAAATTCAGTCTAAACTGTGGGTTTATGGCATTACAAAAATTTACTGAAAAAACATGAGTTAATATTCGTCCAGTTCTTTCACATGAGAAGCACTGTTACTGTTGTCAAAAAGTCTACTGTGGGCTTAAGTAGCTGTGAGAATGCAAAACAGTTTAAAATTTGAATAGCTTTCGTAACTAATAGCAAGTAGGCAATATAACAGATGGTGACTCACATGAAAGATAAACCACATCTTAATAACAATAACTTACATTCAGAGGGGTAGTGTTTCCTAGTGCTTAGAGCATGAGACTGAGAACCAGGATTCCCAAGTTATTTTCCTGGATCTGTCATTGGTTTGCTGTGTGCATTTAGAAAAGTCACTCAAACATTTCTGTGCCTCAGTTTCCTCATCTGCAAAACAGAGATACTTCTTACAAATATTACCAGATCATTGAGGGGAAGAGACCCAAGCTGTCAGATTTTTTTAATAAGCACTTGAGACAAATGAAGGTATGGAAGAGAGGTGTTGTTTGTCGTCATTGTCGAGTCAGTCATTGATCAAATTGCAAAGTGGTTACTTTGAGCTGAGCTAATACAGCCATCCCAAGAGTGGGAGGTGGCAGCTGCTTAACTGTGCTCCAAACCATTATGGTGTGGTTCAGGTCTGGAGCTGAATATTGCCCTGCACAACTGACACTTCTGAGGGAATTAAAGGAGGCCAAATATAATTGCCTTCATTGAAATTTAGCCAGGACATTATGCAATCTTTAGCAGCAGTGTGAATCTCTATTTTTACATCTCTGATAAAAAGGAGCACCTAGTGCTCTCCAGGTTTCTGTCATCATTAGTTGGCACATTACTTCATTTTGATCAGAAACAGGATTGCTTCTCACTCGCTGACTTTGCTTGGTGCAGTTCTACAGAGTTTCACAAAGGTTCTCCAAAGCAAGCACCAGAAAAGTTTACAGTGTCTGACCTGAGCATAATACAAAATTGATAAGCTGAAAATCAATGTTCCCCTTAACTTTCTACTATATATGTTCTTTTGATGTTGTTGTTGTTGTTATTTTTGTTGTTTATGAGGGATGGAAGCTTTAAACGTAGGAGTAGTAGAGACTACTTAGAGAGGGTCCACTTTTGCCATGCTTGTCAGACAGAGATGACTTTGCTGAGAATGTAATGAAAATAGAAGTTAAAGAATTGGATCAGGATGTTAAAAATGGTTTCAGAGAGGAAGGTTCCTTGTAGGGTACATCCTGGTGCTTCAGCAGTGTGCAGGCAATGGCACAAACTAAAGCCTGAAACCAACTTGGTGGCTTCTCTCGCTAGCAGGGATGTCTGCCTTAGATCCGCTCTGCTTAGCACTCTCCAGCTGTACAAGGTTATTGTGGAACTCACAATTTTCTGTGGCTTCTGAAAATTGGAGATATATTTTAACAAGAAAGAAAGATTATCTATCTTTATATCTATCTATCTAGAACAGTTGATCTCACTGAAGAAGACTCTGGCATCTTCGTTACAAAGAGCTTTCACTGGTATTTCCTGATTCTCCAGCCAAAGAAATTATCACTAAACCCTTTTCTCTGGGAGGATGGAACAAAAAGTATTTCTCACGCTGGCTTGATGGGATATGTAGTTGAGATTAACAGGTCAAAGAGTTTTAGGAGTCCTATTCAGTGGACTGCCTAAAGAATATTCCGTGTAACTAACTTAACTGCTCTCCAGATGGTCAAAACCGAAAAGGCCATCTGAGCAAAAATCAAGTTTTGGAAGGTGCCATGAGAAATTTTAGCCAGAGGATGTGGATTCTGCTTGTGCTGGCTTCAGTGGAAACAGACTCATTATAAATATTAATTTTTTTTCTGTTTTGTTTTAAACCCTTAATTTCTTACAAAGAAATGTCTGGAAATTCCATGTTGTTATTTTCGAAAGTGATGAGCTCAAATCACAAAATCTGGATCTGGATGCCTAGCAGTGCCAGAAGTTCAGGAGAGTTTGGACCAAGAAGGCTGGCTCAGGCAAGTGTTGAGTGTTTTCCCAGGATTTTTTGAAGGCCAAGACAAGGGTTTCAAAGAGGAGAGAGGCATGTGCAACATGGCAGAGTTACAAAAAAACATCGCTTGGAATTTCCTGGGTTTTGCGAGATTAAAATTGTAAGTCTAATTAGTTTAAGGAAATTAGCTCTTTATAATTTTCATTTTGTATTGAAGAAGTAAGAAAAATTAAAAATAGAATGAGAATGGAAAAATTAATGGGTTTCAGTAATTAGTTAATCAGAAAATGCTCCTGTCTTAGTGTGGCTGCCCAACACATTAAAAAAGAAAAAAGAGAAAAAAGTAACCATGACTTTCCTCATACTTTCCAAAACAATATAAGCTTCACCTCTGAGCTTGGAACAACTACTTGACATTTCAACTCAACTCATTTTTTAGTGGTAAGCCACTGAAATTGGTGTTTAGGTTGAAATACCATCTCACCATAATGCTAATACAGACATAGAATAAACACGTATATCCTGGCAAAAATAAAACCAGAATTTGTTGCTCCTACTGGCCACATCACATTTACATGACTTGCATGCACTAATGAAATGTTAAACGGAAGGGAAACCTCTTCTGAGAGCAGAGAGAGCAGACCTTTTCACCAAGTGCTGAACTGGGGATCTCTGACATCTGAAAGCAGCAGGACAACTTATTACGCTGTAGGAAAACACATTTCTCTTGACAGTGGTGATCCAGTCTGAGGCCTCACAAGGCACACACTGGTGCACTAAAGAGACGTGTTAGACAAGCTGTTTTGTCCCTTGGCTATCACCCTCCCGAGTGCTGAACAGATCTGGATTGGGCTGGCTTAGAAAAAAAGTCAGATGAAAGCAGTGAAGTTAAGCCAAGTCAAAACACAACTTTGGTGCAATTCCACCAAGTCCAAGTTATGCTAACAAAACTTCAGCAGCAGCGAGCCTGTCCTTCTCTGCCCAGCCCAGAGCACCACTTTCAGGCATTAGCTGCAGCACTTGGCTTTCAGCTCTCTGCACCTCTTTGCTGTATTTATTTTGTGAGGTACCTAAATACGCCTTTTATAATTGAGCTTGTAACATCTTTGAAATGAAAGAATCTACTCTGCAGAGATGACGTTGAAGAAGTCTGAAGAGCATAGGGTTTTTTTTTCCTATAAATAAAGATGCTGAGCAACAATCCACTGAAATGGCCGAAAACTTGAAAGAAGCCTTTTAATTCCCACTTAAATTGCTCTCAAACTTCAGCCTTATCACGGAGCTGTTTACTGATTGTCAAGTCAACTAAATTCATGGGCGGCTACCAGAATGAGCTGACAAATAAATACAATACCCACATCTAGGACTGCTCAGAGCACTGGAGCACGCGTAGAGGACCAGGGAACATCATGTACCGTGCATGCAGAACACACAATTCTTAAACGTTCGTAACACTTACTCCAAAACCAGATTTCTTCCAACAAAGTCCATAATTGCTTCCTCAGGAGCATGAACGTGCCTAAGCGTGAAACGTTAAAGTAAAGCTGATTTTAAGTTGGTCAAGGAGAAGAAAAAAGGAAAGAAGCCTGAAAATGTTGTCTCTGGTCAAAGAACCTCTTAGCCCTCATAGGGACAACTGGCAAAAACGAAATAAAAATAAATGGTGTGCTGTTAAGAGCGAAGCAGACATTGATATTTATCTGGAGGAACTGGAGGCATATACAAATAAAGTTTCAGACTGCAGGAGTCATCTCAACTCAGCTCTAGCACCTCCACTAAAGCGAGTGCACCCTGCAGGCTCCAGAGGGATGCTGTGCTGTGCAAGCACACACGCTGGGGTTTCTGGTTTCCAACAGTGATTCAAGGGGACCACCCTAAATCCTGATCTTGTAGCCCTGTTTTTCATTACCTTTTCTCAGGAAAACCTGCACTGACTTCAGTGGGAAGGTGTCTTAGACAAGAAGTAAGAAACACCACCAACTAGCAGAGCAACCTCAATTTACACACCTACAGTACAGCTGAAATGCAGTTGTTTCTGGATTCTTAACAAAAAACTCTCTGCTCTGCATTTGCCTCACTTAGAAGATTGCTTTTGTACACTGGCCTAAGTATACACTGGAGAGGAAAGGCTAAAACTTACAGTTCTTCAGCTGTGCTAATAGGAATATCAGCCCAAAATGTATATAAATCACACACCAAAATGTGTCCATACTTTCCCCCGGAGCGTGGCGATTGGCCCGCACACAGTCACTGCTGAGCGGCACAACTTGGTGGAAGGACTGGCTGGCCAAAGCACCCACCTCTGACAGAAACTATCAGTAACTCCTTTGTGTCTCTGCAGTGCAAACAGGATTTCGGCTTTGCTGATCTTACCGAATTCGGACAAATAAAACACCAAGTTCCATAAAAATACAGCAAAAATTACAGAGGGAGCAAAGTTGTGTGAAAAGCTCATTTACTGGTTTGCTTGACAAAGTATATTACGATTCAGGTTGCAAAAAACTGAAGCAAACAAACAAAAACCCGAACACTTTAAAATCCTTTGATAAAACTTAAATCTCCTCCCTTCAAAACCTCTCATCTTGGAATGCTATAATGATTTTCCTTCCCCCTCCCCGCTTAAAAATCAATTCTTAATAATTCTCAACAGAAATTCTTAGTTCACAAAGAGAAATTAAAACATTGCATAGGAAAGTATCAAAACAAAACATTACCTCTCTTTTGGAAAGACAGACCTTTTTCCTTGCAACGATTTAGTAAATTTGATTTCAATTCAGTGTTTCTGTTGACGTGACTTAGCATTTTCAGACAGAAAAGTTTTGCAGCGGTGTTTGTCTGAACAATGTAATACTGAAGACAGCACAAGCAGGGAAAAATATTATCTCCCTTAACTAAAATGTGACTCAGTATCAGAAATGCTGCTGCCATAAGGCTACTTTGCTACACACCTCCAATTGTTAGCTGCTGTCTGGCTCCCCCCATCCTATTATTAGGCACCAGAATTCTGGTGCAGGAAACTTTTATGGGCGGCGTACACAAAGCATGTCTAATTTCTAACTCACACTTCATTCTCTCTTCCTTCAGCACAACATTTCATTTTCTTACAGCCTTAACCTCCTCCATTTGCTCACCTAAATGCAGAAAAGCCCAGCATAAGGATCACTGCCTGACAGCTTTTCAAACCTGCTGCGGAGAAGGTGCCCAAATGAAATAAATAAATAAGCAGAGGGAAGTTTATGAAAGTGAAAGGAACGGCACGGCGCGGCAGGAGCGGCAGCAGGCAGCTCTGTACTCCTTCTCAGACTGACACAGGTGTATCCCAACTTCCCCCCCTCAGGCTGCAGAGACAGGCAGACACGTACAGGTACACACGGACACACCGAGAAGTGCCCGAAAGGGCACAGGAAGAAGCGAAAGAGAGAAGTAAAGCCGAAAGGTGTTATTTATTTTTACAACTCGACAATGAACTTCAATTTTGGCAGAGGATTAAAAACAGCCCCGGGAAATGATTAAGTTTTTTTTTTTTTTTTTTCTTTTCTATAAAGCTTCAGCACAAAAAGAGAGATTATAAAGGGGATATGCTCACATGGGCACACATAAAATAGGGGGGAACTAAGGAGAAGGAAATGAAAGGAAAAGAAAACAAACAGCCTCCTAACAGGCCCATACTGCTAACGGGAGTCCAAATAAAGAGTCATATGATATCTGATAGTGCAGGACACGTCGCCAGGAGCTGGAGCGGATTGCCTGCAGGAAGAAAGAGCCAGTGTGTTACTGCTCAAAGAGCTTTTCTTTCCCCCTTTTTTTAATTTTTTTTTTCTCCTCTCTCTCTTTTCTCCTGTACTGTGAATGTGTTACTCTCAGGTCAGGTCCATGGAGTCCCCAAAAGACAGCTATCATATTTCTCCCTACTTCTGGATGCAGTGAAAGCCACTGGAAGATGCCTTCTATTTGAGATTGAGGGGGCTAAATCTAGGTTTCAGCTCTGTTTTGGCCTCTCTCTTATATCAGCATCTACACGGCTGCAGATACAAAAAACTTACAAAAATCATGGTAGATTTTAAAAAAAAATAAAGAGGGGATGGAGAGGTCGGCTGGGGGAGAATAAAAAAATATTCAGGCTGAAAAAACCCCGAGACTGCTTATCCTATGGAAAACTTCAAAGGCCAAGTCCCATTTCTGCTCTCTTTTGCTTACTTTTCCTGTGATTTTTTTTTTTCCTTTTTCTTTTTTGGAGAGAGCAAGAGAGGAAAGTCACAGAAGATATTCAGACCACGAAAAATATCAGGAGTTGGGAAAACTCTCTGGAGGAATGAGGAAAGCACGGATTTTAACTAAAAGAAAGGCATCTGTAATTTGTCAAAAGTTTTTCTATTTGTTATGGTGGTCCGTCCCTCTCAGCCAAGCATTCCACACTAAACCGGGGAGCCCGCTAAGTACTTTTAGCTTGGCACCACTATTGCTGTTGTCCATGGAAAGGCAGAACACCTGGGTTACCTGCACCCAAGGAACCTGTACTCGGAGCGGGGGACTTCAGCCCAGGATGAGTCCCCAACTTCTGCTGGGAGAGCTGTGTGCACCACAGCCCTGGAGAGGGAAGAGTCCCAGCTAATGAAGCTGTGGGGGTGCAAGCCCCCAGTCTAGATACTGGTATGAAAACAGAACTGTGTTTTAACTGGTGGTTTCACTTGTCATGGGCAGCTTCCCTGCACTTCTGCAAGGGATGGGCTGTATCCTGTACTGGGATTTCTGGAGCGGTGCAAGCAGAGCCCAAAGATGGTTTTTTTTCTCCCCCTCATCATACGAGGAGATGTAAATGGACTGATTATTCCCCACGTACACTTACACAATGCATAGGTGTTGCTTAAAAACAGTGCTACAACACGATACCTACGAAGCTGTAACAGACAACCTCCTCTGAGGAAAGCCTGCAGCATGAAAATAAAAATCAAGGTATTGTAGTAGCAGTGCATCCAGAAACAGTCATCGTAACTCTCTAATAATTTGATCTAGTTTTGTGTATTGTGCGCTGATGATTTTTAGGGGGGCTATAACATACAGTTTCCTCTCTTGTTTTCTGTACCTCTGCTATATGATGCTGTTCTTAGATTGGCAATTTGTCAAAGCCAGAAAAATACAAATCAATATAGGAAGAAAGGCAGAATTTGGCTAAAGAAAGCAACTGAAGCAACTGATTTTGCAACAGTATATATTCTCAAACATCCTAACCACTGCACAGGAGATGCTGTAGAGAAGATATCCTGTGTGCTATACACTATATGCAATAAAATTCAGATCAAATATCTCCTTAAATGTGATGCGCTATTCCCTTCTATATTACATGTGCCTTTTTCACGTACAAATAGACAAAGAGTGTATCTATAAGAAATACATTCAGAAGAACAAAAAATCTACAGTGCAAGAAAGTCTATCCTGAAACCCTCAATCTGGGGCTTGATTGAAGAACTGAACTCAGAAGGTGAAATGGAGCCATTTAAAAGAAGGTCCCACCAAACAGGAGGAACAAGCAAACAAACAAATAAACAAAAAAAAAATCCCTGAGCTCCGATTAATCATTTGAGCTGCCAATGAGAGGTGACTTTTAGACAGATGGTCAGGGAAAAGCTGGGTCCGTGGACACAGACGTTAGTGCCCCATCTGTATTTTAGGATCCTAGCTTCAACAAGCCATTACCAACTTTTTTTCTAAGTGACAGAAAGTGAAAGATTTCTGTTCCCACTAATTTGCTTCTTTTTTACCGAAACCACCCCACTTCCCTCTTTTTTTTTTCCCCTGGTAAAATTTGTTGGTTGATTTTTTAAGTAAACAGAAACTGTTTGCGGTATAACTTTTACGCAGGGGGGAAAAAAAAAAGGCAGCTAGGTAAGTTGGCAAAACAGCAATTGGAATTTAAAGAGAGAGTTAAAAAAAAAAGGGAGAAAAGAACGACATACCAAACTCACTTCTTCTTGTCCCCCTTCCATTCCTGTTCTTATTAATTCCAAATTATAATTTGGAGGTAAGGGAACTGCATTTTCCTTTCAATCTATTTTGTTGCTGCCACACATTCTGTGCTTTGCTTCTCTCTCTTTCTTTTTAGGAGGGGGAAAAAAAATCCCTAATAAAAATAGAAAAACATATCTCAGGCGTTAAGCTCGCTCTCCCCCTTCCTTTGTAAAGAACTCTTTGTTCTCTAGTGAAAATGCTGAAAAAAATCCCCGGGCTCCCTGAAACAAGTGCAAAACACTTAGAGGCTTTTGGGCTGGCGAGGAGCCAGAAACCCTCCCGCTGTCTGGTTAGGAAGAGAGGAAAGAGAGAGAGAGGAGAGAGAGGGAAAAAATTGGAGCTTCCTTTAATAGACATAGGAAGCAGGTCCTTTTTTCCCCCCCCCCCCCTTTTTTTCCTTTTTTTTTCAAAACTGGCGGTCAAGCGTTAAGTAACTCCCTGTCTAAATCCACCTGCTGGAAATGAACTTGGGTAACCCCCCCCAGGGGTGCACAAAGAGGAGACACAGTAACACACTCCCGGCTCTTCTCCCACCCGCCCCCTCCCCGCTGCCCTGCTTCCATTCTCCCTGCTCCCAGCACACAAATGCCCACAGCTCGCACTCCCCCTGCCACCACCAACCAACGAACCAAAATAAACGCTCGCTCCATCTACTTAAAGAGCAGAGACGGCTGGGGGGGGAGGGGGGGGGAAAGAAAGGAAGAAAAAAAAAGCCAAAAACAAACAACCAAAAAAAAAAGGGGGGGGGGAAGCGTTTTTTTCCATCTCGGTTGCGACAGTGATAAGGGGTAGGGAACATCTCATACCTGGTGTGAATGCTAATCAGCCAGGAGTTCTCCTTTTTTCCCAAGACAGGGAACTGTTTCCTTCCAAATTTATTAGAACCTCCTCCACTGCCTCTTTGAAAAACCTTCTTTGTCACCCTCTTCCCAAGTCCTGATACTTCTTTAAAAAAAAAAAAAATGGCTTCGGAGCTCCTTCTATTCTTGATATTGATTCTCTCTCTCTCTCTCTCTCTCTCTCTTTCTCCCTCTCTCTTTCTCTCCCCCCCCACCCCTCCTCCTTTCTCCTGTCTCTGTCTCTTCTGAGTGGTCTATTGATAAGTCCCTAGAGGCACTGGGTCAGCCTGCCCGTAGGAAACCAGACACAATGCACAAATCTCCGAGTGCCATTCTGCCATCAGCAAGCAGACCACGTTTAGGAGAGAGGAAAAAAAACACACACACACACACACAGTAGAGCAAAAGACAGAGAGAGAGAGAGAGAGGGAGAGAGAGGGAGAGTGTGAGAAAAAGACTGATTGGAACAGGAGGGAGGGAGGGAGGGAGCGAGAGAGCGAGGGAGAGAGAGCGACACTGCCAGTCAGGTTAATCATCCCTACTTTAATTAGCTGTTCGGCTTAGACATAAAACAATTGAATTTGAATGATCTGTCAGTGGGCTCGGCTGAACCAAAGGGGAAATGCGAATATTACAAAAAAGACTGTTGGTGTATTCAGATAAGCTCGCAGGGAAAATCCTCAAAGGATAACTACTAAAACTTACCACCAAACAAAAAGTAAGATTCAAATGGCATTATACAGAGGCCATCCCCAAAAAGCTGGGAGATCCCTTCCCTCTCTTTTTTTACACATCACTGCGGCTTTTGCCGAAATAAACACCTGCACCTTCCCACAGTCTTCAAAGACTACCTGTCCTGCGGGGTGGGGAAGGGAGTGCAGGCTTGCCTGCTGCCTTGGCTCACTTAAAGCAAGACCATGCTGCCCTTCAGTCGAATTTTCCTGATGGATCACTGGAATGTTATGATTCTGGAACTACACAAGCTCCAGGAGCACATCCTTGCCATGCATGTCTGCACAAACACAGACAAATCGAGCACCGACAGGGTTCAGACGGAGATGTTGTGAAAAGGCAGCGCTGGGTATTGGGGTAAGACAAGTCTCGGGCACCAAGGAGGTGGAGACATTATGCCCCCAAATAGGTGGCAAAGTAATCTATTTCTTCTACCCTGGGCTGCAAAATGAAGTGCAGTTCAAATGGATGGTTCCTGGTGATACCTAGTGCAGCGGCAGCGCTGTGTAGCAGGCAAGGCAGAGATTTATGACACTTGTGCAAAGTCTGCTTCTAAAAAGGTGTGGGCCAGTCGGTCTCTCCCCCTGAGGAGGAAGGCAGCAGAAAACACTCTGCTCTGAGAGGGAGCTGTCAGCATGTTTAGGCCCTGGACATCACACCCCTGCCCTGCCAGAACTTTCTCTTGTCAGATGCAAGGAACCTGCTTTGGGTTTCAGGACACTGAATGTCCCCTCATCAGGGGCTCAGATGTCCCCTCCTGAGCAAACAGCACCAAGGGAGGTGCTTGAATTTATTGTACAAGGCAGGTATATTCTCTGTGTTTTAAATACATTTTCTGTATTTCGTACAGGGCTGCAGCTACAATAGCAAATCCATAATTCCTGATCAGCTCCGTGAACATCTGCTGTACATAAACTTTTAAATGGGCATGACTAACCTGCCAGTGCCACTCAGAAGATGGGAAGAAAGTAGAGAAGGGACTCACAATGCAGCTGACTGCTGGCCTTTCAGGGGGAGCGCTGGGATTCTCCCTTCATTCTGTATTTTGGGTACAAATGCTTAAGGAAGGAAGAAACAAAGACAGAAGTTCTATCAGTGTCTCTATATTAATTTTATCGTTGTTTTGACATAGATGTCCAGCCAAATCTGTCACCAGCTTTCATGTGTTTTGCTTTTAATGGAGAGCTGATGTGAGATGTTAATATTATTCATTCCTTTTTTCAACTTCTGCTATGGGAAAAGGTGGGTTCCCACCTTTTTCCACCTTTTAAAATGTTACATGCTGGCTGCCTACCAGCTCCACTGGGGCCTGTTGACTCAGCACAGTTTACAGAAGACCTAAACAGCCAAGAGGAGAGGGAGGCATTGCAGAAGCAATTGGGACATTTGGCTTAATGAGGTTATTGAAGAGTTCTCTCCTCAGCCTCCCCAAAATACGAATCTTTCACATTTGGAATATTATGGGAGGTAAAAGATGTCCCAAAGAACAGAAAAGGAGATTTCAGAGAAATACAGTACCATCAAAAGCCTCAACTCCTTTTCAGATGAGATTTTGTAAAGCACAATGACACAGACAAGTCTCTTCCCTGGGTCAGTACCAAAGTAATAATCCAAGAGAGTGCAAAACAGCTCTGGGCTACATTTCTAATAAAATATGCAGAGGACCTGACCACCTTGTGCAGGGATTCAGTGAAGAAACAGAGTGCAACCATGTAATTACAAGCTATAGCAATGGTACATGGGGCCCTCCCTAAGGTTGCACTGACAACACTAGCTGTGGCATTTCCTAACTTTTAAGTGTTTGACTCAGTAACATTAACATTACAGTAATGCATTTTCAGTATAATTTCTCAGGGTTTTCTTTGAAAGTCAACTTAGAAGCTGTTGCACGTTGCTGCCGAGGCTGGGGAGGGTTAGCACCTGTGGAGCTGTAATACAGGACTCCACCACTTCGGCCGGCAGCGCCAGCAGCAGCTCCACTAAAACCCCACTGAGGAGGGGATCAACCACTGGAAGACTGTGAGGACACTTCATTCAGTGATTTGACAGTGTCTCCCTGACAAAGGAATTGCTGTGAGACAGGAGCCCAAAGCTGATCTTCGAGGAGGAGAGCAAAGCACACTGCCACGGGAAGAGACTCCCAGGAAGGACCCTGGCTCCCCAGCCCGCACATCTTGTGTTGCTGTTGGATTTGCTTCCATTCAGTTGACTCCACGGACTGCTGCTCCTCTTGTTTTGTCGCTTACTTTCCCTCGTGTTATTTTTCCCTCCCCACAGTACTCATTGTCACAGTCTGTTCCTCATCCCATTGCCCTAAAAGAGGCGTTTCCTCAAATACCTCTTCCCCTCTGCTCTATCCCAGGCATGAATACACCCTGAGCACAGAGGAAAGCAAACTGCCTAGCATGGTAAATTAGGCCACGTGGTGTTTCAGGCTGCCTTAACTAGACCACTC
This sequence comes from Cyanoderma ruficeps, assembly GCA_008694505.1. NCBI lineage: Eukaryota > Metazoa > Chordata > Aves > Passeriformes > Timaliidae > Cyanoderma > Cyanoderma ruficeps. The sequence goes on along the minus strand of VZDJ01000090.1, from coordinate 5,979,518 downwards.
CTTGCAAGACTGTTTAAAACTAACTCGGGTATCATAATTTGCAATCCACAGTGTAGACATATCAAAATGTCCTTGTTCTCATTTCCACTGCTTGCTGCCATAGCAACCCCTGGTCAAAAGGAAATTTCCATTGATATCAGAAGGAGCAGCATTTCACCCAGGTGAGTTTTTACTATGTGGCACATATTTTATTAGCATGTGTTCCTGATATGGAGATCCCCAAATCTCTTATAGCACCTAATGCAGAAAACACTACTGTTAAGTCCTGCTCTCAGATGGTCCCCTTCTACTGGAAGCTACAGAAGTCAAGGACCTCCTGGATATCATCCAAGAGCTGACTTGTAGTCTAAATAAATGCAAAAGACCAGGAGGAGCTCCAGAAAGTGTACATCACCTTTCCCTCCTGAGATTTTTATCACAGATTTTAACTCAGATACACAATGATGATCTCTAGGTTTGCACGGTAGCCTCTTGCTTGCTCTTCCTTCATATAAATTACGGTGTATATCAGGGAGCTTTAGCCAAAGAAGTGATAATTGAAAGCTCAGCCTGTCTGATCAGCTGAATAAAGTTTGCTGTTTGCTATGGAAAAGGCAATCAGTGCTGCAACAAGTTTTCAGACTCATGTGTATGACACTCTCTCCATATGTTGCTACAGAATTGGAAGAGGTCTTTATGAGAACTGTACCTGGATTTGCCATCAGCAAAAGGCAGGACTTATCAAAGGAAAAGCCACCAGAACTGCTCCTCACTTCTTGACTTCCACATGCATCACTTAATGCCAGCCAAAAGCAGCACATGGAAATGGCAGAGTACTTACTCCTTTAATGTATATAAAGTATTCTGCAATGCAACTTGTAGCACTCAGTACAGCTGACAAGAGCTGACATTAATGGAAAATCAACAGATCTGGGTGGCACGGAGAGGAACTTGGTTCCTTTGCAAAGAAGGAGCTCTGTCTATTTGAAAAAATGGAATTTAACTATGTAATCTCAGGATGAGTTGTATAAATATATTCCTCTAGATTTATTGGCTTGTCTTCATAAACAGCTGTGAGTCTGTGCTTTTTGTTCAGAGATGTAAACCAGCACAGCATGTTGGAGAGGGTGAATACACGGTTATTATTCAGTACGTAAGAAATTCGAGAAAGAGACTGGAAAGTCCAACTTGTTACAGGAATCAACTCCTTGCTTATCTTCTGGGAAAGCATCCTTCCTAACTTGCACCACTGTGCTCAGTAGGCACCTTTGCATGCTAAAGGGAGAAAAGTACCATGCCTTGCATCTAGGTCATTTCTTTCACACATGCCATTTGATTTTCTGGGGCAAAACAAACAAGCTTGTTCCTTACTGCACTGATTACCAGAATCAGCCCACCCCTCACGTCCCCCCACCCTGCTCCTGCCCCGACTATACTGAATGTCTAGGACTGGTTCCTAAAGCACCGTTTATCTACAATGTGCAGTTCTCAGTTCCCAAGGCAATTCCTTTCAGAGATTTGTTGACAATAGGGAAATGTAAAGGGAAACATCAGAGGGTCTCCATATTTTTACTCTCTTAGACAATCCAAATGTAATGGCCTATTTTGTGGAAGAGCCTCTCTTTAAAAAAAAAGAGAAAATACTGCAAACTGGTCTACGAGAGGCATGTTTGTTCTTTTCTTTTAGTGCACCACCACCACAGTAAGATGTGCTGAAAAGTGAGCCATACCCTCCTGGGCAGCAGTGCAATCCCATTGCCTTCACTGGAAAAGCAACAGTGCAACCTAGGGGAACTCCATAAAACACCTGGTTGAGAAGAGCAGGACTCCTGCTTTTCTCCCTCCTCAGCCGCATTGGGTCAAAAAGTAACATTTTGAATGTGTGATTTCACAAAAAATTAAGGAAATCTGATCAGTGGTTAAAAAGCAGATGAGTGAGGACATGATTTTTGCAGGTAACATGCTTTCTGTACATTTATAAGGAAGTTTATTGTGAAGGCTCTCAAAGTTTTTTAAACACTTGAAAACATTAACTCTCTACGCTCTATCATGATCCATACTATTGTTACCAATTGCATCTCTTCTCCAAAATTAAAATTATTTAAACAGCATTGTATGATATATTCAGCTTATTCTGCTCTGTTCTATTACATTTTATTCTATGATTTTTGAAAGAAGCATAAGTATCTCAGGACGTCAGGAGGTTTAATTTTCTCTCATACCTTCATGGGTAGACAATTATAATTCTGATTTGAAGAACTTTAAAGCGGACGTCTGCCCCACTTCTGTTCTAAACGCTGACGGGAAACATGCTACGTATCCCTCTTGCTAACTTTGGTGCTGTCACATAGTCACAAATCTTATTTCCTGCATTTGAAGGTGACAGGTATTGTGCCTCTGCTTCCAGCCTTTCTTATCTGAAGATGCCTTGTTTCAGGAGGCTTTTCCATAGGCTCAACGGTGAGGAAAAAATTGTAATTATTCTCATATTCCTCATTCTAGACAAAACCTTTGTAAGAACAACAACATTGCTTGCAGTCTGGGGAGCTGTACCGTCACAGCATGCCAAAAACATGAGATTGCCACCAAAATAACCCCACTGAGGCCTTTTGTTTTCTCTGTCCAGCCATTAGTTTTGTTTCAGGGACAGCTGCAAAAGGGTCTCTATCTGCACATACCACTTCATCTCTTAGACTTGGATATAAATAGAGTGGGAAGCCAAAACCCTGAGGAGGGTGTGGAGTTCTGATTCTTTTCTGCAGCAGATATAATCGTCCATCACGTTCTTCAGCTGGGTGAAGCCATGAGGGAAGAAGACACAGATAGGGTTGATTTCCACCTCCACTCTCTCCACAGACAGAGCTGCAGCTTGCACAGTGACTGGAACACGACTGGCTCGGGAAATGAAGAATAGCACATCACTCATTTTTCCTGCCTGTTTGCTCCTAATTATCTTGCAATACATCTCACTGGTAGCTTTATCATACAGAAAGACAGAAGGTCCTTCTGGTTACAGCACATAATGACTACTTTTAAAATGGCTTGCTATTCATTCCTGGGAAAACCTCCATCTCTTTCTCCCTCCCTCAAGCTCACTGCCTCTCCTTCTGGGGTTGTTGTTTTGTTTTTGAGGTTTTTTGGGGGAGGTAGGATGGCAATTCTCTGATAACGTATCCTGATTAAAGGAAAAGAAGGGCCAGCAGAGGTGGCTTTCCCTTTCTTTTGATGAGACTGTGGCCACACTGAAAGAAGTGTCAACAATCTCAATAATTTAATTTTGGCTAAAACAACACCTCTTACAGGCTTGAGCTATGCAAGTCCTGTGTAGCCCTTAGTACAAATCAACAGAACCACTTTTACACTTGTCCTCAAATATTTCTCTCCAACCTCGGAGAAACAGAGAATTGCTAGAGGGCAATGAACTCTCATTTTGCCACTGACATTTCTGCAACCCATCTCCCTCAGTTGGGAGACCCTTTCACAGATCCGGAACCTCACCAGCATAAGGAAGAATTAGTGTAATTAAGAATTAGACACAGGGTCTCTAAAATGGGAATCATAACAATGACTAACGTCACAAGAGTGTTTTCAGAATTAATTCATGTAAGTAAAGCACTTACAAGATAAAAATGTAGGAGCTGCCACATCAGATTAGACCACTGCTCCATCTAGTAGAACATCCCATGTGCACCGAAGAGCAGCAATTAATGCAGGGCAGTAGAACTGGGGTCCCCCCTCTGTGCAGGAACGGGGTTCAGTCCAAAAATAGTCCTTGCTAACAGCATTATTTGATTACTTAGGTGAGATATTTAAGCCCCTACAACTCATTGTCACTAAACAAAGTGGTCTTGCAATGAAAGGAAGGAACCAGGCTCAGCAAGAGTCAGGTACAGTGGCTGCACACCTGCACATTCATTCCTGTGCAGGACAGTTTCTGATCAGTAGTTTCTGCTTATCAGTGAGAGAACCTACAACTATTCTAAAAATCTCAAGTTTCAAAAAGAGTGATTGAAAAAATGGACAGTAGGATATAAGTACTTCTAAAATTGGTATAGAGACAGACGCATATGCTTAGATGAACAAGCTGGTTAAAAAAGTAACCTCATCCTCACCAGCTCTTCTGTGAGCAGGGTGAGGGCTGGACCCAGATGACTAATGAAGTTCTTTCTGATTTTTATCATTCCAGGATTCCGTGAATCCACAATTTTCCATGGCAGAGCTCTGTCACTGAACATGAAACAAATTGTGGCAAACATAATTTTCAAGAAAAATATTATCATGGAAGCTTCTTGTGTTGAGGATAGAAACTCTAGTTCAAAATGAAGAGGCTCCATGCTCCCTCCCCCATTGGAGGGGTTCTGGTCTTAGTCTATTAAAAGCTAGTTTTTTTATGAAAAAGTTTCATAAAGATTCATTCTCATACTCCAAAACAGCAAATATTTTCACTGTGGGACATTGCTGATTTCTGGCCAGCTCACCTATATGACTCTGCATTCTGTAAGTACCTCCAGACCTTACATCACTGCCAATATCTGTTGTGTCAAGGGCAATGACATTTATTCTGTGGTATTTCACTATCTTGGATGGTTTGACAACTTTATTTTAATTCTTACAGATTTTTCACGCTATAAAACAGCCTTATCTGAAAAGTAAATGGATGGGTTCAAATGAGTTTGTCTAAATTTAAGAGTTAGACTTTAAAATTTAGTTTTACTTTTGTATTAATCATGCAGTGTTTAATAGAAACAATCTATATGGTGCAAACCCCTCCTGAAGGACAGAGCCACAGTATATTTCTGTGCACTATTCTATTCTATTCTATTCTATTCTATTCTATTCTATTCTATTCTATTCTATTCTATTCTATTCTATTCTATGCTGTGCTGTGCTATGCTATGCTGTGCTATGCTATGCTATGCTATATTCTACTTTTGGACAGTGTAATGAAAAACCCAACAAATTAGAAGATAATCTGTGAAAAAAACAAAATCCCTCATAACTGACCGAATCATAAATGAGTCTTACATTACTGGGACTGGATAAAGTATCACCAGTGCCAGATTATTACATAAGAATATGTTAGTAATGTAGCAGCAGTCTAGTCTTTTAAGATGTGAAAGAGCGTTATCTAACCTCTCTGCAAAGTTCAGGAAGAGGAGCCATATGTCCAAATAATCATTTTCTTGCTGGTGTTTAACATGTCAGTTTTTTCAAGGGGCCTATTTCAAGTTTAAAAAAAAAAAAGGTGTGAAATGCATTTTGTTTTTTTTTTCCTTTGGCAAAAGCAGCTCATTTTCAAGCTTGCAAGGAAACAAGAAAAACAAAATCAAATGTCAAGTAGATTTGCTCTTTGTTGTAATTAATACGCAAGCATTTGCTGGTAGATGGTCCTGAGCCTGAAAACAAGTGTTGCCAGTTGTGGTGCCATTAAAAGTAGTTCTCGGGTTTTAAAGGGGCAAATGTCCAAGGAGTGAAAATCCCAACTCCAACCAGTGGCCCTAGACCAGTGTCCATCAGCTGAGGGTCTGACCAAAAGGAAGGACAGCACGAAGCCTGATGGCTGAGGACTGAGGACGGGCCATTTGCTTGCAGCACTGGACCCTATGTGCGTCAAGACAAGGAAGAAAGGTAGGGCAGACTTCTTCAGAGCAGGAGGAGGGGAATGACTACCTGAAAATCAGGAAATTCCAAAGCCCCACGCTGCAGACTCTGTGCATGCTCAGTTTCTGGTCGAGGAAGCTACGTGAGATTTCTCTTTGAGTCAGAGCAATGTAGTGGATAAAAAGGCCCTGTCTAGCCAGGGGGATTTCCTGAGGCCATCACAGACCAGCTCCACACGCTGTTAAGAGGCTCGTTTTCATGAGAGTTCTTGTTGCATTTGTATCGCTGGCTCCAGGCCCCTAGAGCTTCAAGTGCCACATCACAGTGCTACAAGCCCAGTGCTGAATGCTTGGCACAGGACCAGGCATCTTCCCTTCCCTGTCTCTGTTCCCTCAAGTCAGCAGGTGGGGCTCCAGGGCTCCATCTTGTTTTGATTTGTGTGTGGAATTTTTTTCTTGAAGAAGAAAAAAATGAAGACAAAATTTCCCACTGAATATTTGCTATTCTCCTTTCCCCCATCTTGTTCTGCGGAGGTGTTTGGAGCTAGAGAGAAAAAAATGTCTTTTCTTTTTTTCTTCTTCATCAAAGGAGCTTGCTATTTTTTCCTGAAATGGGATGCTGGAAACACTTCATCACTGAGGGCTACTGGCCTGAGATCTGCTCATCTTCACCTCAGGATGAATCAGGAGGAATTCCAGTGAGGTCACCAGGAGTGCTCTGGCAGGCAGCTCCCCTTGCCGGATGTGGGGTCAGCCCTGCTGAGCCAAACCCTTCCACGGGACCATCCAGGCCTGTGCCCTGTGCCAGGGCACAGAATGGGTGTAAATGGAGGCAGGACAAAGAAAACATAAACCTCTACCAACTTTCCCTGTCAAATAATCATGAAAATGCTGAAACTCAAATGCTGGAGGGAGGAATTAGAGGACAAAGCCAGCACCAGCAAGAAATCCTACCAACAAAAGTGTGTGATACTAGGATAAGAAAGAACCAGGGCAACACATATTATTTTGTTACTTACTTTCCCACACACTGATGTCCAAAGTGTAATTCTCTCCTATCATTTAGGTCACTGCTGGATTTAGCCCTATGGGTTTGAACAATTAATTATTTTCAGTGATAGAACTATTCCATTTTCAAAACTGGTTTGAACAGTAGATTAGTTCTAGATTAAATAATTTAACTACAGATCAGTAGTAGATGTTTGTTCTACATTAAGTTGGCATATCATTGAGCAGATATTACTTTTTAACGTTTCAATACGCTTAATAATTTATAATACTACATCATAAACTGGCTGAATAACCATCACCTTGGAACACTACAGCCAACACCTCCAAATTTAATCTCTCCTCCAAAAAGCTTTGTTCAATCTTTTAAATGGCCAGCTACATGGAGAAAGGAAGGAATGTAACCACAAAGACTAAGAAAAGAAAGCTGCTTAACTCTGTGAGCATAAGCTCTCAGGTTGCTTGACCTTAAACAAGTGCCATGCCTTGATTTCTCCATCTCTACGTAACAGTGGTACCTAATTAATTGATTGCTATAAACACCATGCAGTTATTTATGAGATGCCTTTCAGCAAACAGCTCGAGACAGATATTTCAAACAACTCAGAAAAATCTCTTCAAATGACCCTTAAATTCAAAGAACTATGTGCTTAGGTATTTTGTTAAATCCTGGTTCATCCCGTGCCTCAGTTTCCCCTACAGCTAAGTGCTGAAAATATGACCTCCCTACTTTACAGAAATCCAGGGAAAGCTAAGGCATTAACAATCACTTAGTAATTGCAAATCCTTGGGCAGAAACTTGGACAATACCTTAAACATTAGATACCATGGATAATTGAGGCAGAAGAGGCCCGGAACTCACACCAGAAGAAATTTTGTGGTTCATCGTATCAGAACCAAAAAGATCTGAAGTCAGATTTGCACAGAGCAGCAGCATCTGGGAGCCATGATGAGGAGTTATGCTCCACTTCCAGTGGAGAGAGAAGGGCTTTAGGTTGCTCCCTCCCATGTCATTTCTCATTCACAGTGAGAAGGGCAGACTGCTTCTGCTCTGCTGGAGACAGGGGCACCACACAGATACCTCCTTTCCAAAAGGAAACGCAAGAGTGAGAAGAAGAGGTGGATGGAGAAGGGATGAAGGGAGGGCGTATTTTCAGTTTTCATCAAAATTTCAGAAGTGGCAAAATTACTTTCCAGAAAAGGAAAATACTGGAGATTTTCCATTTTTTAATGTAAACTAAATGGGCTGCTCAAATGCCATATTTGAGTTCAACCAATCATATTATTAAGGGCCAGGAATGATCAGTTTAGGTTACAGAAGTATGCAATGGGCCAGCTACACTAAATATGGCCTTTACTCTCCTCCAGTGCTTAGGTGGGGACAAACGGAAAGCAAGGCTTGGGAGGTTAAGTTCTGAAAGAGAGCAGAAACTTGTCCTCCCTCTTATTACTGCTACGAGGTCTGAAAGGCTGTAGACAGAGAAGCTCCATCCTTGGAGAAGCCACAGTGCACATTATAGAAATAAACTGGAAGCACAGTTAAAGGTGAGCACGTCTTTTTCCCTCCAGTTGCCATTGATATGAATGAAGCCTATTCTTGCACTGGCAAAGGGAATGAAAGGGTGAATTAATGTCACCCTCCCTTCCCTAAATTCTCAGATCTGATGACTAACAGGCTACCATATTTCACTAAGAAAAAGGCCTGATTTTTATTGAAAAGCCCCAAAAGTATACAGAGAAAGTAATTTGCAAGGTCAGAGTGTTGTTTTGACATTTAAGAAATACTAAAACAGAATTTGGCTTTTAAATTTGTAAATCAGAACAACTTTCTGACCTGAGAGACGGTCTGCCACATTTCTAACTGACCCCAGGTTCTTCAGCCTAAACCAGAATTATCAGATATATTGTGTTGTCTAGGTGCACACCTCTGATTTTAAAACTAAATTTTGATCAGCCTTAGAAGAACAGAGTTTCTGAGACCCTTTATAGCAGTAACACTCAGCCTTGTCACAGTAACTGAAGAGGCTTTCTTTAAAAACCGCTTTGGTAGAAGTTTTTGCTTACTATTGGAGAATTCAATTGCTTAATATACACTAATAAAAAAATAAGGGAAATAGAAACATTTCAGCACACAGAAACCAAAAACCTTTTATTTTACACCAAGCCTTTGATCTTCCCACCAATCCTGTTGCAATACAAACCAATTTCATTTAATGTTACATTTGACGAGCCAGACTTCTGTGAGATTGCAAAACTCTGCTAAATCCCTGGGCAAACTGTAAATAGGCTGAGAGGAAGGTTCACAAATTCCCAAATAGCACGTACATGCAGGTGGACCCCACAAACATAGGCAGCACAACCTTGCTGTGCCAGCTCAACAAAACTTTGTGCATATACAGAATCAAAGGGTCATATGTCATACGTTGCTTAAAATGTGCAAGACATTGCATTGCTTCTCCTTGCAGCCTCTTCCCCTCACAACCTGTCCTGCCTGCCTCCCCGGCTCACGTGTGCAAAGTGGGCTGTAAAATGGTAATTTTATTTTAAATGGAGAGGCTGTACTTTCTGCTTTGCTTCTCACACCAAAACAGCCAAACCAACCTTGCTGTTTCAATTAAGCAAGAGAAATGAAACTTTTAATTGTGTTTTCTCTCTACTTTTTTTTTCAGTGACAGTCTGAACACTCAGCCAAAACTGGCAACACCTTAAGATGCAGTCCTGAAAAGGCAGCTGAGCTGAAGAACAAAAACTTGATGAAGTGGAGTGGGAGCAAAGAGGATGCTGTGAAGTTTCTGCTGCTTCCTAAATGCATCCCATATGCACCCATGTTACTTAAATTCTGCCAGTTCTTGTATGGACTATAATGGGAAATACTTCCTAAAGTTGTTTACTAGGTTTGTTTCTCCTACTTCAATCACAGTTGAAATTTAAATGTAATAAATCTTCTGGGAGTGTTTTGTTTTGTTTGTTTGTTTTGGTTTTTTGTAAGTTTTGTTCATAATAGTTAGCAGGAAAGCAGAGAATTTATCAGCCTGCAACACTGTTATATCCAACTGACCAGGGAATTACAGGATGTAACTTTTTCTCTAGGAAAGGATTTATCTTCAACTACCTAACTCACTGGCTTCTGCCTTTTGGTAGTTCTTCCTCTCTTTTCTCTATGCAGTCTTCTCAACGTATCATCCTCTAGCCAACAAATATTTAAAATTCACACAATCTAAAAGATGACTCAGAAAGCAAGAAGTGATGAGTTCTGACAAAAAGATCCATGAACCTGGCACTTCCTGGTACTTAGGATATTCACATACAAGAAGGAGAGATACGCACAACAACACTGCTCAACATTTGAAATTTTTTAGGTGTAAGACTTGCAAAACACTTAAACACAGTAATGGAAAAGTTTTGTATCAGATAATTACTTGTGAGGTTGAGGAAGTGATACTGCTAGGAAAATGAGAAGAGTGTCATTTCCTTCTAATGCCCAGTTAAAGGCTGGCTTAGGCTGTGATTCTGGTTTTGGCAGGAATACAAGGACAGCTTCTTGTGAGAATCACTGCAACACTAGACAACTCAAAGTGGAAATGATAAAGGGAAAACAAAACTGAGGCCCTGCAAGAGCAAAATGGTCAATATGTAGGGCACACGGCCAAAACTTTCAAAAAGCTGAGAAAAGACTGATGACATCTGCTTTTGCCGAGGGAATCTGTGGAGTTAGGTGCTCCTACCTGGCTAAATTCAAGTTTTTTCTCACGTAAATTCATAGTTTAGGTGCAGAGATTAAATCTAACCAAATCTAGGGCTACTGTAAATCTGCCTGCAAAGATTGCAATGTCTCATGATTACCATTTTTCAAGGAGCCCAGATCAACTGTGTTGAGAAAATGAAATTATGTCCCCCTAAAAATATCAATACCAAATTCTTAATCTGAGGTTGCTACTGGAAATCTGCATAATGCACAAGGCAGCACTGAATCTTTGCTCCCAGAATTGGTGATTCTGCCAAGTTAAAAAAGTGAAAGCAATAAAAGCCTCTTTAATTGGGAAAGTAAGACAATGACACTCTTAACATTGACAAGGAGTGGGCTTGTGAGGTTAGAAAAGCGTCTCTACAAAATGTCTGCTAATATCTGAACTTCAAGAGGAATGGTATTCTGGTGTGCTGGGTCATGGTTGACACCACGAAGATGAAATTGAGGTGCAACAACAGCACATCAAGTGATTTCCTCACCATTGGGAGGGAGTTTTATATCTGGGGTTAAAATGCACAACAGCAAACCACAAGCACATGTTGCTTTTACTACAAACAGATTTCCCTTCACTGTACTGTACTTTTCTTCTTGCTGACTGCTCAGTGTGACCATCCAAAAACACTCCTATTTGTGTTATTTTTCACACACACCACCCTGAAAAAAAATTCAGTATGAAAGTAGAGCAGTTTCCTCCAATACAGTTCAACATCCAAACTAAGCAGCAGTAAAATCGTATTTATTCAGTGACTGAGGTTTCAAACAGTAAAGTGATTGTTAGAGAGTTATAGACCGAACTATGCACTGAAAAAGACCCCAGAAGAGGTTTCTGGTGACAGCTCTCTCACCTTGACAGTCCTCGAGGACAGGCGGGGAAGGAGGAGTGGGGGTGGATACTTGAATGCAGTCAAGCTCCACAATCACAGTAGCCAGAATTTGGCAGACTTTGCCTTTGGGAACGAAGTGTGGAGACAGAAAGAAGGGAGCTGGGTACCTGAGCCCAGCCCATGTGTGTGAGAGAGGCTGTTCACCTACAAGCTGGGTGTGCCTACAGCAGGAGTCAGAGGGAGAGAGAAGCCAGGAGCTCCCTGATGCCAAGTGCGCTCCCGCACTGCCAAGCTGAGCAATCCGAAGGCACGGGTGCTAAATGTGGTCTTCTCTTTCTCTGCAGACTCTGGCAAACCCTCTGCCTTTCTCTATGCCTTTGTTTTCCTGTTTGAATACGAGGTGTTCCAATGAAATATAAATATTAATATTTGATTAGCGCTCAGCTACAAAGCTTAGTTCCTTAAAGTCTAGTACAGATCTTTGAAATCCTTGAAAAACTATATAAATATGAATCCTTTTATTTTTAGAGCATTACATTAATGATTGTACAGTGAAAGTTGATGAATTAAATAATCTCTGTCTATATTTGCTCATACCTTTGTGAAACTGTTACCTTTTCAGCTGTTATTTCTCATGCCTTGTCTCAATCCAGAAATGTCATTTTTGGTAAAGTTTTGCAAAAACCTATTCAGCTGCTTTTGAGTCATCCAAGTATGTAAAAAACAGTTTCCAGCTGTTAAGTTTTCCATAAGCTTTTTTTTCTCAAACATGCTTGTATAATTATAACACAGCTTTGTTTTAAAACATCAAACTTGACACGTACATAGTCCTGGAAGAGAAGTAGCAGCACCGACATGTTTGAAACCATTTGTTTTTGGAATAACAAGGTTTTTACCATGTTAAAATGTCTTTATTTTCTTAAATATTCTTCCAGACACCAAGCTACACTTTTCTAACTGTAGACAGCTAATTGTGTAAATGACCAGTAAAAAAAGAAAAAAAAAGAAAAGGATAAAAAAGGATACTGTCCTTGCAATCTGTGAATGAGCTGTAGCAGGAAGACTAGGAGACAGTTTTAATTACTGCATATTTGTCTTTTGGTATAGAATGGCATCAAGTCATACTGAAGTGACTCCTCACTTATATTCTGCCTACAGAGAAATGCACTGACCTGATAGCAAGCAGTGAAGAATCAGCCACTTCACAGAACCACAGACTGGGTAGGTTGGAAGGGGCCACAATGGATCATCAATCTCCCTGCTCATGCAGGGTCATGCCAGAGCACATGGCACAGCGTTGTGTCTAGACAGGTCTGGAATATCTCCAGTGGTGGAGGCATCACAACCTCTCTGGGCAACCTGTTCCACTGCTTGGTCACCTCCACAGTAAAGAATTTCTTCCCCGTGTTCAGATGGAACTTTCTGTGCATCAGTTTCTGTCTGTTGCCTCTTGTCCCATTGCTCAGCCCCACCGGGCAGAGCCTGGCTCCATCCCCCTGACACCCTCCCTTCAGATACTGACACACATTGGTGAGATCCACTCGCAGTTGTCTCTTCTGGAGGCTGAACAGGCCCAGCTCCCTCAGCCTTTCCTAAGAGGGATGCTCCAGTCCCTTAATCGTCTTTGTCATTCTCTGCTGCACCATCTCCAGGAGCTCCTGTACTGAGCTCATATCCCTCCTGTACTGAGGAGCCCAGAACTGGACACGGCACTGCAGATGTGGCCTCAGTAGGGCTGAGGAGAGGGGCAGGATCACCTCCTTCAATCTGCTGGCAACTCTCTTCCTGATATACCCCAGAATCCCATCGGCCTTCTTGGCCACAAGGACACACTGCTGTTCTTATATACCTTTATAAGATTCCCTCTCAGCCATCTCTTCCCAAGGTTGAACAGGCCCAGCTCCCTCAACCTTTCCACATAAGCGGGATGCTCCAGTCCACTAATCATCTTTCAATCCCACTTAATTTAATCTGGAATATTTCGGGTTCTGATGTCTTAGGGAAGTAAGTGTTGGTTTTGAGAATATTAATGACGGCTGAAACAGCAGCTGTAGTCTGAGGGATTATTGGATTACATGGGTTTCACTCTCAGAACTGGTTTTTTATATGACAATATAAAGGCATATGCAGCTTTTGTGTCTTGCATGAGCTACTGGCCTCGGCATGAACTCTTCTGTCAGACTGGAGGAATTCTTTCTAAAGAGGAGAAAATAAAGTCACTGCATGTGTAGGTTTTTAAATGGGCCTCAACTGTGATGATTTGTATAGACAACAAGAGACTCCACAGTTGTTTTTATTCAAAGTAAACAGCAGTATCTCCTGCTCCTGCCTTTCCTGGGACATATCCTCCTACCATGCACGTGTGAGTCCACAGAAACCACCAGTGCCAGTGACATGACAGTGAATCTGAGAAGACAGCCTGACTCATCTGGAAGCAAAAGATACAACTCTGGCAAATGTGTGTGTGCACGTGCATACACTCGTCCTTACCTTACACTGTTTGTGCTTCTACCAGTACGCCCATAAATCAGTTGTATGTCCACTACCTGGAGAGGTTTCCTGAATGTGTTTCAAACCACATCAAACATACAAGCAGTGCTCAACAAACAAATGCCACCGGAATACGATTACAGGGAAAAAACCTCCCTCTGAGAGCAGCTCCTCTCCATTTGCCTGTCTTCGCTTGTACTGCCTGTCTTGGAAAGCCAAGGGATCAGTAACAGACCCTATCATGAGCAAGGGGCAGAGGCAAGGTTGCTCTGGGAACCTTCATTCTAAATTTCCTGAGTTTAGGGAGATTAACACTGCAGTTGTCACATCCATTAGTGTACTTTTTTGTGCATACAGAACGTGGGCCAGGCAAGTGTATTGCTCCTAAAAGAAAAGATATACTATTGGATAAATAGGTGTCTGTGCACATTTTGGCAGCTCTAAGTTACATCATTCAGTTCTAATCAATGCTACTGGATTTTGAAACCCACCAATATAACAACCAAGTGGAAAGAGCCATACGAAAAGTCCAAGCAAACTCCAAGTTTCGCTGCATGCTCTACTATTCTGAGTTTCAGTGCTGAGACAAAAGAAGAGTAAGAGTTTGCCATTTGCTAGTTGTTAATAATCAAGAGATCTGCCAGACACACTCTTTGAGGGCTCTGTCTGTCTGGACCAGGTAGATGCTGCAATACACAAAGAGCTTCACACACAGAGGAAGAAAGAGTGTTCATGGACAATGATGCAGCGTTCTTAATTAAGATTTTCATTACTGATACATACATTAAGGTTTTTCTAATGCAAGTGCCCAAGAACTATAATGTGCAGGTAGATGCCTCTGATTCTATCTCTAGAAACCCTTTTGCACATCACTGCAAACATTCACCAGCCAAGGCTCAGAATCAGCCCACCTGCCCCTTGCTATAATGACAATGAAAAATAAAAAATGATGTTTTACTTGTCTGCCAGATGAGAACTTAGCTTTTTGCAGTCATCAGATTAAATAGGCTTTTGCAAGGCTGCACTGCAGCGTATTGAAACTGATTCTGATCTTACTTACACCTGTTTGATGTCGATGTAACATCAGGAGCTTCAATAGCATGAGTGCAGCAAATGTTGAAGGAAAAAAATAACAGAAAAGACACGTAGGTAGATGGAAAATGGGATGAAACAAAACATGAGTTTGCCAAAGGTAGTTTGTAGTAGACTAACCTGATAACTTTCTTTGATAAGATAACTGATTATCCAGACAAGGGAAACACAGTAAATTTAATTTATCAGTAGAGCATTTGATACAGTATCACAAGGGAAATTATGAGTTTGGATCAAGATTTGCAAAAAGACTGTAAGGTGAGCAACTGCTTACTTGAAGGGGAGATTGAGCAGTGGTGAAGAAAGAATTTATTGGGCAAGGTGAAGGCTATATTTCCACAATTGTTTAGTTAAATAAAATAACTTTTTCTATCTAATAAGATTTGGGTGGAGCAGGTAACATTTCTTTACAAGGCCCCACAAAGGGAGGGAGTGCAGTTTAGGAAAAAGTGGGGGCATGCTTAACAGTATAAACAATAAATTGCTCATTAACAATATTTAATTCTCATTCATCTGTAATGTTCAAGTGTTATTTCTCTGTCTCAGTTCTTTGGGCTGTTCAGAGATGCTAAAACTCTCTCAGCAGTTACTTGTACAGTTTAATTAAATATCTAGTTCAGTTTCGTGCTTTTAAAATATTCTTATTCCCAGAACAGGATGCCCATTCATCTACAAAATCTTGCTGAATGCCTTTGAATGCTGGACCCTGCCTTCCAAGAAAACACTGCTGGAGTAAGATGTGGAGGGGAAATACTTGATGATCAGAAGCACTTACAAAAGAATTGCTTCTCCCTGAACACACTATGTGCTTTTCTAGATCCAGTCAGGCTATGACACTCTGTAAATTCCTGCAACAGGAAAAACTGGGCTGCCCGCTAGCAGAGTGGCAATGTTGCACTGGCACAAGCCAGGATGAAAGGTGAAGACATCGCCACAGAACTCATTGTATGAACATGAGATTAAACTGCAGGCTCCACAGCAGAAGATTTGCCAAACTATTGTCAACAAGTTAAGAAAAAACAGGATTTTTGACAACCTTCCCTGAGGCATGTCTCAGTCTGCAGGTATTTGTATGACTAAAATTGCTACCTTCCCATTAAAGTTCACTGGGAGAGAAGCTGCATTTTTGTTTCAGCCTTCTGTGGCAGAATTTAAGTATTTAATGTCATGACTGGACCACGTTAAGCATGCACAGACATTCACACAAGAAATTTGCCCTAACCCCCAAAACGTAAAAGATTTTTTAAATGCAAAAATTGAGAAACAGTGTCTGAAAACCATTCTTCAGAGCTGGTTATATGCTGATCACACATAGTAGTTCTCCTTCACAACCTTCAGTGCATATTGCAGAGCATCCAGAATGTTACACATTATTTTTTGTCTTTTATGTAGATGTGGATTTACTGCAAAAATTGAAAAGCAATTAATCTCTTTACAGACATCCAGGATAAGTGAACATGGACAAATATGAAATTTAAATACACACCCAGATCCAAATGTTGCAACTGATCCTTACTTTGGTGATTGGGTGAAGCACGAATACTTCTAAATTGGATGCTATTTGAAGTTGGGATTTCAATTTTGTCCTTGAAAATTCAAGCTGTTTGGAGTGCGCTTAAGAAGCTAAAACATTAGAAAACATCATTCAGAAAACTGACACAGCTATTCTATTCAACTTAAAACTCAGTACGATGGAATGGGAGAGAACAAGATCTATTCAGATCCAAAAACATTTGCTTTCGGTGGTGCACAAAAATCTAATATTTTGGGCATGCAAACACATGAAATGAAAATATTAGGTGGGGGGCTGAATTTGTGAGCCATATGCAGCATATTATCCAAAAATATGGAAAACTTCAGCAGTGAACAAAAACTTCAGAGGAAAGAACCATTATTTCTCCATACACTGTGATCTTTTATGTCTAAAAGTTCCCATTCCCACCAAGAGGCAAAACAGCCTTCATGAAGCACGGTCTGAAGACTACTCACACGTGTTTTGACATGTGCACCTGTGTGATGGCACACAAACGAGCTCCATGGCAGGTGATTTGCCTTTTTTTTAAGTGGGAGTGGCAGAGAGGAAAAGGAGATAGAGGGAATCCTCTCACACACAGAACACTCAGCATGAACATGGGCATGTGGGCAGGCATTTGGACCTCCCTGGGTATTCATATCTTGGTGCCAGCTTCAACAGACAAATCTACGATGTCTTGATCAAAAAGTGACTTTTGGGAAACCTCCTATTTCTGAATGTTGTGTTTTATAACAACAACTCCTCCAGCACAACTTGTTCTTGGTACCATTTTTACCCTCTGCCTGGTGTATACATTTGATGGAGGCAGACATACAACGTGATGCTAAAGCAGGGTGCATCAAACAGGATTTCTGCACTAGGAGAAGGACTCACAATAAAGCTCAGAGAAGAAAAAGACATTTGGTGATACAGCTGTAGAATAACAATGTGCTTGCCAAAGTTGGAAGATAATTTACCATAACTACAAAGGGAATATTCTGAAAAACTCTGCCACATTATGTAGTTGTTACCATTTTGCACAGTGATTTTGACCTAACAAACTGGTCTGTCTTAATATTTTGATGGTTGGCGTTCAAACTGCTGTAGGAAATGCTGCTACCACTTTGGAAAGGTGGTCTTTTCCATCCAAATATATTAAATTATGCCAGTGTGGGGTAAAAGTGCATTGAACAACTCCATTTTTTCTCTGTCTCCTTCTTTTTTCTAGTTAAACCTAAAATATTATGCTCCTACAACTGTCTAGTTAAAGTCCATCTTTTTTTTCTGTTGTACTCTGTAATATTTTAAAAAAAGCTAACACTCAGTACATTATACTACACTAAGTAAATGAAAAATAACTCACAACAAAGAGATTGCTAGTATGCATAATGGCAGAAAGGTGTGACATTTTCAGCTGTCATGCTGGCCAATCTTGAGTTCAATCTCATCCAGTACCAGTGGATATATTGTAGGTATTGCAATTAGAAGGCAGGTTGCACACATGCCTCTATTGTAATCCAAGCATCAACTTCACAGCTATGTGCAGCCTTTTATTACTTGCTAAACAATTTGAATGTCAACACTTAAACTAATGCTTGAATGAAAAACTGGGAGCAAATTTTCCCCCTTTTTGTAAATCTGGCTATGTCTTGAGTTTTCTGGATATTTGGCCTATTTTTATGACAGATGTTTTAAAACAAACCTGTGAACTTTGACGGATTTGTTTTAAATAGTGACTTTTTTTCCCATGCACATCTATTGCTTAAGTTTATTTGATGGCTGCACCTTCAGATAAAGAATAAAGCTCAAAATTGTGGCACTGCTCAAGAACATTCATCCCAAGGTGTACTCTCAGTCATACAGTTTCATTTCTATAAATATACCAGAGTAGAATTTCAGCTCTGCTGCCATTTTGAGGCTGTTTCACCATTTCTGTCATTTGCCTCTGCCCATGTTGTTTTCTTTTTTTGGAACATTCCCTTCCTTCAGGAGACACATAATAGCTGGGGAAAAAAATATTCCTTTCCTGTCTCAGATTGCTGTTTAGGTGACCATTCCCTTCCTAAACATCCTTATTTTCAGAAGCAGATCAACTGATTCTTCTGGATAATTTGCATGTCTATTTATTACATTAATTATGATAATTCTTGAAAAATGCTAACTCTTGAAAGCTGTTGTAAACATAAGGCTTATTACATGAAGACTTTTTTGGCATTTTGCAAATGTTCATTTCTGATTCATGAATAAGCTTGACCTGGAGGTCATTATCCTCTTCTCAAGTAAGGGAGAGCTTAAGAAACCTGAGAAGAGAAAAGTTGCCTCCTTCCTGTTCCTGATGCAGCAATCACTGTTGTTCTTCACCTGCAAAACAACACTAAGCACAGAACCAGATAAAAGGATTCAGAGGGGGGTAATTCTTGCTATTTCATGATAATGGTTCAGAGTGGTAACAGATGACAGTTTGGTGGTGAACAAGTACCAAAGCAGGGACATATACATAGATATCAAAGACTATTTGAGCATCATCACGTCTCATAAAGTCAATAAGGATTCTCAGAAAGTGGCTACTGGCAGGCTGGAATACTGCTGGGTGTCTTTTGACATACAAATCACTGACCATATGATGGATGGTTCTCATAACTATGATGAGATCAGTAAGATGCCTCTCAGCTTCCCATAGGTCATCATTACTTGACCAAACATGTCTTCATGAAGCTGGGGAATAAATGACACTATTTTCCACTTTTTCCCTTCTTTTCTTTTTCCTTTTATTTTTTCCCCCCCTTTTTAAACTAGGATGCCAAGTAACGAGAATTAGAATACATGCTCAGTCTGATAGGAACGATGCTGGAGCTCAGTACAACCTGGTTACATCAGAAATCTATTTAAACAAGATAGACAGTGACCCACGGAATTAGGTTAACATGTCCTGCAACTTCCTTATATGTGGGTGACTTGGGTGCACTTCTGATTTGCACTTACCAACGCTAACAGCAGACAACTTTTCAATATTGTATGGGTTCTATCTGAACATGCAGTGCCCTGGAAGTTAAAGAAGTGTCCTGCTGTAGCTATTTATCCTAGTGTAGCTATCTTTCCTACTGTAAAGCACCTTAGTAATGTCAATACTGCTACAGGCTGGTTGGAAGATTTCTTCCCTGGAAAGAATGATTTTGACAAAGAATACACCTGTGTCTCTCAAAGTCCCGAGGACATTCAAGGGGAGCAGAGATTAACTGTATTCCCCTTAAGTGGGAATTAAGTTTGAAGGAGAGATCTGTGAAATCCTTCCACCTCCAAAACCCTGATGCCATATAATTAGGCAGATGTGTGTGTAACATCTGGGAGAAGGATGAAGCCTGAATCATCAGCAAGTTGTGGGAAGGGATATGAAAGGGAGTCCAGTGCTGGACACTGAGATAAAGGGCAGAACAAGTCAGTTATCTGGATCAGAAACATGCTTGTCAGGTACCATAAGCAGCTTCTAAGGCAACAATGTCCCATTTACACTTTTTCTGTTACCAAAAGGAACTCAGACTAGCAATGGCCTGAAGGACCTGCCTTCAGAGAGAAAATGGAGGGCCAGTACAGAACAAGACATGCCTGAAATATAGTAGGGCTACTATGGAGCTTGCTAATTCAGGAATGGAGAAGCACCAAGAAGCCCTTCTTGGCCGTGGAATATGCCTGAAAAAAGCAAGAGAGCACGTGATTCTAATCCTACAGTTCAAGAAACAAAGGCAGACAGATTGAAAACAACAAATGGATGGTCATGCAGCAAAGCACTGTCAAAGAGGGATTTCAGCTTCAGGTTTCCACAAGCCTGGCTAACATGAAGCCAGCTTGCTGCTTCCACCTAACTGCCTGGCCCTGCAGAGGTAGAACAACGTTAAACTGGTGCCTTTGTGTAGATGTTGAAGGCACACGGTGTCTGCCACAGACATAAATGGTTTTGCCACTGCTGTGGGAAGTGTTAACACAGGTGGTGTTAACGCTTCCCGTCCCTGAGTATCATTAATGCTTTTTATTGATATTATGAAGTTCTGCAACAAAAGTAATAGGATTTGTCAGGGGCCGTTATAAACTGCCCCTGCTGGATAAATACATAATACATGATGGCAAAGGTCCAATGGGCCTTTAATCAATTGCCTTTCTGAGTCAAATAAATATCACATTAGACATAAGCCATGTTGCAGTCTGTGGGCGCCTCTGCTCCCCTCATCTCCCAGGCTGACACTGCCACGAGCAGCTATGGACCTGCATAGCCTCCCACTTATTTGTAGCAAATATATCAGAGCAAAACTGGAGCAGCATGCTGTAAATTACAGATTTGGGACACCTTGTAATGAAAGGCAAAGGAGAAGGGAAAGAAATATGGGGACACCATAGGCATGATAGGTCAACTCAAATACGTCTCCTTGGGAGCTGGCATTGTCACACCACCTCCTGCAGCCACTGCAGCAAATCTCATCTTTTTGCCCACAGGGTGGGGGAGAAGGCACTGTGCCATTTCCTTCTGCACTGCAAAAGTAGTGGGTCAGCTTTAAATGTTAAAGCCACATATTTTAGGTCTAGTATCGGGAAAAGAAAGTTCTTTTGTGGTTTCAGCAAGCACCTTGAAAAAATTATGAATGTCTATTTGCATTTTTGCATCCCTTTAAAGAGATTCCAACAATCAAAACACAACTTGAACATAAATTTCAGATTTTCAGGTTTAATTCCTCTCCCAAATATGAATGAGCTATTTCCCTTACTGTGCCCTGGTGGTGTTTTTTTTTTTGGNTTTTTTTTTTTTAAATTCCAGGCAGCACTTTAACAGTTATCTACTTTTCTTTCTGAACAGGTAGGAGACATGAATTTAAATTGCAAAGTGGAGATCTGAAGTAACACAAAGTCCAGGTATATTTGGACGTGGAGTTCTCAATCTAAATTTAAAAGGCCTCATTATTTTTGGCATTCACTAAATAGCTTCAGCTTGGACATCCCAAAACAGTGGCTGAAAATGCTGGTGGACATTTGGAAAACTTTGGTCTGTCTTTACTTAACTATAGTAAATATTATGAAGTGGTAGTGCTATATTTCCCTTTATATTTCAACAAGAAGAGTCATTGTTTCAAAAGCACTATATTTCACTGCCAATATGTATGAAGGAATCCCAGAAAAATGTGAGTTTTTGTTCCAAATGCGCAAAACCATCATGTGTCAGAACCTGACAAAATTAAAACTCAAACGATAACAAACAAACACTCCCAAAGGCTATGTCCCTTATTCCCCTCAAAAAGGAAAAAAAAAAAAAAACAAAACCCAAACTTAAACCATGAAAAAATTAATTCTTCCTGTTCTGGGTCTTGAAAACACAATTATCTGGATAAACATAGTATTTTCTTCAGTTAGAAAGGTCAGCGAATCACCAACCTACATAGCAGCAGCCAAACTCAAGTGAATGTGAGCAGGTGAGAAAAGAACCCTGCAGAACACCTTCCAAAGAAATTGCTGACAGATTTTTAATCCTGATACTATTGGATGTCAATAAGAATACAGCACATTTAATCTACTCAGATAAGAAGAGCAGATCAGAGAGCAGCCAGGACTGGGTAAAGGAGGGTCCCACATCACAGGGTCAAACTTCATTATGGCTAACTGACTGTTTTCTGTACTCGTTTTGCACTTGCACAGCACGGAATACTTTACATTTTATTCTGAACTAGAATACAACAGCATAATGTCCATCAGAACGTGTATATCCCCACATACAAACAGAAATCTTCCATACTGTCATCCAGAAATGCACATACAAATTCCAGACCAATCAATCATACAATGTCACTGAACTTAAATCTGAGTTCCATAAGGTGACACTGCATTAAAATCTTGAACTGCATTAGAATAACAATTCAGTATTCAGAGTTCTGTGGCCATGGGAAGCAACAGAGGCCCTGGGACGACTTTGATGGAACTTGAAGAAATGGCACAAACTTGTATCAACGAAAAATATAAACTGTTATAAATACTTACACACGAGAGAAGGAAAGGTTCCTCCAGAGAAAGGCCACAAACTGATTGTGAGTGATCTGAGAAGAAAAGAGAAGGAAGAAAAAAGAAACATAATTGTTAATAAACATGCTAAATGATACCAATGTAACAGTATAAAACAGGGATCAAGGAGACTTATAGATGGTGGCAATTCCCACAGGAGAGGAAAATAAATAGTTTCAAATTCACAAACAACATAAATCTTGAAAGTTTTGAAACAACCTGACCCCAGAACTACGTAGCTGAGAAAACTGATAATGGCTGAGGAGCTTTTCAGTCCTGGGATAATTCCAGGCCAGCAGAGACTAAATATCCTCTGGTGGCTGTTCAACAGTCTCCGTGAAATAGGCTTGTGGCTCCTATGGACAAATGCTCTTATCACAAAAACACTGCCAGATTTGAACGGCATCCTTCTTAGCAGTCATGCCAGATGATACAGGACTCTGAAACAGAACTCGCCTTCTTCATCCTGACCTTCACAGAAGAGGGGTTAGGCTTATTATTAGGGCTGAGAATGCTTACATTACAGCTGATAGCTGCACAGAAAAAATTGTGTTGTCTTAGTTCCTTCTGTCAACACAGTATCTTTTGGACTTGATTGATTTGTTACCCTGAGACCCCTAAGAAAAAACCCGACTGCATGAAAGTGGAATGGCTAAAGGTTTGCAAACTTCTGGTAGACTACAGGTCCGTTTTGGACTATCTAAGCTTTATTGCCAACATATTTATTTCCATATTTATTTCCAAAATGTAATAACCTGGGATGAAGCAATAAACAAAATTAATCAAAGCCTGATGCTCTGAATTGTAACAAGAAGACACACTCCTGTTGGACACAGAAAACAAAGGCAGATGCTCCCCAAATGTTCAAAACTACAAATCAGCCCTGCCTCCCCTTCCCTTTGCCAAGCTGAAAAAAAAATTGGGTAGTCAGGCCAGACAGTGCTCTCCAGAAGATTGTTATCAGGGGACCAGGAGCACAGTGGAAAACGACCATGGGATCCATGTGGTGTACTCCAGGACTCAACATGGCCCTCAACTTCTGCTTCCTGTCTAGTTACAGGGAGAGATTAGCTCTGTCATTCCTCAAAGCAATTAAAAAGCTCAGAGGAATATCAACCTGAGTTAAGAGAGTGAAGGGAAAGAGAGGAGCTGCCACAGGAAAGAGAGAGAGAGAGAGGGAAGGCAGGCAGAAAATCTGTTGAGAGTTGTAGCTAGTATTTGTGGGAATTATAGTCCTGGTAGAGGAGAGCATGAGAGAAAGCATGTGTGCAAATCCGGTGCTTGGTTTGCAAGAGAGGTGGAGGAAATACAGCAAAGAGCAGAGACAATCCGAAAAACTGCAGGGCAGGAAACAAGATCCTTATAGCATCTTTTGGACAGGCCACCCAGAGAGGCCCTTATAACAGCAAATTTCTCTTTCAAGGAGTTGACTGCTTCCACAAGTAAGGAAGATTTGCATGAGACACAAGACAGGATGGATTCTGCCCAGACTGAAAAGCTGAAATTACATAAAATGAAAGGAAGGGCAAGATCAAGCTGGCGGAGAGAAGGTCACTATCTTGCTTTCAAGAATCCATTATTGTAATGAACTGTAACAGGGAAGTTCTCCTGGTGGAGAAAAATCTCATTTCCTAAGCACGTACCCCTTATTTTCCTGTTACATTTCTCCTGAAGACTTAACCATGGAAATCTATGGCTTCATCTGTAATAGATGATAGTGAAGCACTGTTAGGAGCTCGTAGTTGGGTAGTATTTCTTTCAGAGTTTTGGGCATATGGGACAGTGATCTGCAAACCAGAGAAGAACCTGAGACAAGAGGTCGGAGCCAAAGAATGTGCCTTGGAGTCCCAGAGTCAAAAAAAAGAAAAAAAAAGAAAAAAAAAGAAAAAAAAAAGGAATAAAAAAGNAAAAAAAAAGGGAATAAAAAAGTGGGAGGCATCCAGTATGGGAAAAAAAAAAACACAGAATGGAAAATTTTAAGCTGAGGTTAGAGTTTGGCTCTGTTATAAGCAACATAAAACAAGGTCTCTTAAGGGAAAGCATCGAGCAATTTTGACAACATGGATGCCAAAGAATTCTACAAATTATGGCCTGAGATTCTGGAGGTGCTGAGTAATGACTTACACTAACATTACCAACAAATTTGCTCTAAGAAGTGAACAAGATTGTCCTGCCTAATTAAAACTGTAGGGTGATTATAGACAGGCACAATATACTAGAAGCTGCAAACTAGAATCCGGCAAAATCACCAGAACTGAAACACCCTACTTTTTAAAATCATTGCAATTGGTCTGCACACATGATTACCAGTTTTGTTCAAAAGAAAATATATGAAAACAAAACTTTCCCTGTAAAGTACTGGAAAAACAAGATGTGTCTGAGGAAGCTATGATTCATTCCAGGTTAGATAACTGCAGAACACGTATGCGGGAGAGAAATGGGCCAAATCCTGTTCTCACTGCCCTGTGCAATCATGCTGGCTTAATTGAAACCATGAGCAGAACCTGAACCATTAAAATGCTGGGGTGAAACTTGTTATCATATGGCACTGTTGGTCACTAGAGACATTTAACCTAATTACATTAGATTAACACAGTAGATTTCTTCAAGATATATTATTATATAACAACACGAGAAAATGAAGTTGAAGAAAGATGACCATTTTCCCCATGTCTCTATGTTAAAAACAGAGTAGTTACCTGTCTCTATTTATGTCGCTTGTTTTCAACCCACTATGGCTCTGTTTGGTGGAATGGACAAATGGAATCCATTGACCTTTTTATTTTATATTGAATTCCGAGTGTTAATTAATCAGTATTACTAGGGAGATGTTTTGGCCATTGAACAGACTAGTCAAGGGCTAATCTTAAACCTGTCCTTGCTTCATGGTGGTTAGATTCTTCTTTTCTCTTTCTTTGCTACATCAATAAATCCCATTTATATCACAAAGACTAAGAGACAAGCAAGGTCTCCATGTTAAGGCTATTTAGAAATCTAGTCTCCCCAAGTTTCCTGAGAATAAGGCTTCTAAACACTGAAGATTTTCTATTTATGGGAAGTTAAGATGGTGAAAACTGGTATGAGTTACATTATATAAGCAGATAATAGATTTACGAGGCTAACTACAATTTTCAAAAATGACTGAGGCATTCATATTGAAGCCCATTGGAAGTCAGTAAAATTTTGTCTGGAGGCCGTGATGAAATATATTACCTTTGTTAGCTTAAGCATTGCTTCCTTTCAACAACACTAACATCTTAGGTGCCAAAGTCATTTCTGCAATTGGCGCTCAGTTGCTCCTTACACTTTATTTGCTAAGTGGCTTGAGGTAACCTGCTTCAAGTGCCTTCTTAGCAGTAAATTGGGACAGCAATTCTGCTCCATTTTTGCAAAGTGATTTAGGACCTCTCTGATCTAATTCACTACACCAAGGTGAGCAGTGTTAGTCCTTTAGCCCCAGACTGGGAAGAAGCAAGCTTGAAGAACTGACAACAAATTTAGATAATCCTAAAACGACTGTTCTTGCCTCAAAGCATTTTCACCCTTTACTGATATGGAACCAGTGAGGGGCACAGCTTTATCGTGTGTAATACATTCAGTGAATTGGATCTAAGATCCAGAGTTTTGCCTCTCCTTCCCTTCTGGGTGTACTACATCCACTCAGTATGAAAACCAAAATTTAATCCCGGTGGAAGATAAAGAAAATGATTTACTAGAGAATTCCTCAGTTCAGAGGGGGCCAAATGGAGCCAGTGCCATGCTGGAAGGAAAGAGCAGACTGAAACTCAGTGGAACCCTTTAAATGATCTGAGGGGGCAAACAGACTGCACTGCATTTCTGACACGGCAGAGACAGATTACAGCAAAATTAAATTGAGGATTTCAGTGGATATAATTGTTGTTTTTATATATTAATGAATAACAATAATACGTGATTCTAAACTGAATACCAGGTTTGACATTTAATCTGAGTGCTTATACCATCCATAAATGTTCATAAACGTCACACGACCCCTACCCTGTGATTGAATTACAATCTAGCATGCAATTTAGGAAACACGGATTAATCTACATAGATTTATATTTCTGCAGGTTACACAGTTATTTGTTGATTTATACCCTTTCCCCCTAAGTGTCCTTTCCATGGAGAATCCAGGAACATACATGCAAATCTTTAATAGGAGAGCAGCTCAAAATCTGGTGACTAGCAGCAGATGGAAACTTGGTTCAGTGAAATCTATACTAATTATCATCTGCTTTTTGAAGTCACCTCTGCTAATGGCCAGCAAAATCTTAGTCCCTGTGATATCTTCTATTACCTTCACATTACCTGTTACTACAGCCAGCAATCACCTAACATGTTTCTTGGCAATGCTGTGCAATTAAATCGCCTTTCAATCAGCTTGCCGAGGAATACAGAGATGGAAACTGCTTTAATATTAGGAGTTAATTACAAGAATGCAGAGGAAGGCAGTCAAATGTTATGTTAGCATACCAGAAATATGACAACACCTTAGCCACAAATGTCACACGCGAGGTAAGGGGCCACATCAGGAAAAGCAAGGTGGCAATGTAGAGAGGAAAATGACCTTCAAGTTCTCCCTTTTTTTTTTTCTCCCTGTGGTCATGCTACTTGAAGTGACCACCTCCTTTAGCAGTCGAAATATCTGGAGTTTCAGTGACCCGTATTAACAGGCTCCACTACACAATGGTGACTGCTTGGGGACTGATAATGACACCTGCTCAAGCAGTGTGTCACAGCACACTCATGGCCCAAAAGGCACATCAGAGAAAAAGCAGTTCAGCAGATCTTGACCCCTGAACAGGCCCAATCCTTTTGAAATCAAGCAAGGCTTTGCAAAGGGTTAACAGGGCACATTGCTTTTATTGCTCTGCATCTCCACCTCTGTGTGTCTACCAGAAGAGGAAGCTCCACAGCCCAGCCCTGGTCCTCATAGATTCCTTCATTTGCACAAGACAGAGGAGAAGGGCTGGCTACTCTGTTCAATAAGACAGGAAATGAACATCCCTCAGTTGAGCAAGTGCTCGGAAAGGGATGAACTGAGGAGATGGTTTTACCTCTGACAGCTCATTGCAGGGACGGAAAAAGCTCATATGGGAGAGCACGCTGCAAATACAGCTTGAGAGCCAGTTCTATGGCCACGTGTAAACCCTCAGTCTGCAATACTGAAGAATCAAAATAAAATGGTCTTTAGGAAAAGACAAGAAGCTTTTCTGCGTAGACGGGAATTAGCACATCCGTATGCATTGCCACATGTATATGTATTTTTGTTATGTATCATGAAAGAGTTTGAAAAAAAATCTAAACTAGAGCTGTATATGCTCTTTTTAATGAAATAAACGGCCAAACTGTGGTTCTGTAAAGAACACAGTGGTGACTTGACAACAATTTAAAATCAAAATTTATTGATAATATTTCCATCACTCATTTTCCAAAGGCAGAGTTTGTTCAGAAGCTATAGTCCACCAAAGATAACAGAAAAGGTAACTGACTGTTTCCTCTCTCAAATTTGATGACAGAATGCCTTTCATCCTGCCTTAATACATACTGCAAAGGAACTATGACACAGCTCAAGCTTACATTTTCTTTCACTAGTGTATTTAATGTCAATAGTGTATTTAATAGCATTGTTAAATTTGAGCTGTTAAGTGTAGTAAAAGGAGTCTTTTAAATTTTCTTTTGTAATTAAGAATGGCTAAAATTTTAGCCTTGTCTTTTTCACTTTGAGAAATATGTACTGGGAAACGTAGATTTTAAGTGAGCATTACACATGCACAGACACAAAAACGCTTTAATAAACTAGAAAACTTCACGGACCCACAACTAGAAAACACAAAAGACAAATCTTGATGGAATACATTTTTCAGCACACTCTGCTTGCCAGGAAGGCTGGATAATATGTTTTGATAAGACAAAAGAAATTAATCCAATCCAAATTTGGACTTTCATGTATATGTAAGCTAATTCAAAAAGACATCAAGCTGACTCAATCCACAGGTAACTCAGCCCAAAGTAAGTACTAACAGCTGTTCTCAGTGAAAACAATGAGACACATGAAATAAGAACAGTAATCTTTTGCATCTGCAAACTGAACTCTAATTAACATCCATTGGAGGTCTCTTGCTCCCTAAGAAGAACTTCAGTCAAGAAAAGTCTCTATATAAAGCACCTCAGAGGAAAACATCTTTAAAAGAAGAGCAGGAGAGTTCTCTGGAAGCAACAGCTTCCACAGCAGTTGCTTTAAGGGGCTCAGGGTAAGGGCAAATCTAGCAAAAAGTGATGAAGAAGAAAGGTTAAATACATTTCTGTTTTATAATGTAAATGTAGCATTTTGAGTCTGCATCTTGACTTAAAAGATGGCCTGGAACAGTACTACTCTTATCTTTCTGTAACTCTAACCACTGACTACATCTTTGAGGGATTTGTTACAATAAGTAAAATCAGGGCATTTCGTTGGCAGGTGCTGGTGCAGCCTCCAGCTCAACCTGCTGGCAGAGAAGGAGACTGCCCATCACCACCTCCCAGAGCCACAGCACTGCCCTGCTCCTGCTGCCCATGACAGCCCTGGACAAGGGGGTCACTGCTAGGGGACTAATTCTGGGAACAGAATACCTGGGACGGGGTGGCCACTGCCAAAATAACTCCCCGTGCCCATTTCTGACTGCCCAAGGGGGCTGTGCTGCAGGCCAGCTTCACTGCTCTGGTGGCAGCTGCTGCCTGCTCCTGTCTGTAGTCTTTCCCAGGCTCCTGATCCCCTTCTCCCTCACTGTCTGGCTGTGTGTGCTCCCATCAGGAGACTGTGAAGGAGCAAAGATGGCATTGCAAAAATAATGGTTGTGTTGAGATTGGGTTGTTCCCACCCAGCATACATCCTGCTCCCTGCTCACTCTTGCAAAAGAAAGAAAAGAGAAGTCAGTGGTTGACCAGATGAGTTCTCTTTATGGTCCAGAAGCAATTTGGACATTTCCATTTTATAAAATACTTTGTTTTGGTTTCTCTCGGCACTCAGAACTCAGCTTTGAAACCTTAAACAGAAGAAAACAGAAAACATATCTAAATATACAAGGATAAAGGTTCTAAAGGTTCTGGCCGCCTGTCAAGATCAGACCTTCAAAATTATGTCTTGGCTCTGATTACACCTGTAGGTGAATTTTCTGTTCTGTGGGAGTGTGGTTGAAGTGGCAGCTCTCTGTTGTGTTTTGCCATAGCCACATCAAGACATGCTCTCCTTATTGCAAGGTGCATAAGCAGTGAAGCATCTTTGCTTCCCCACTTGGAGGTTTGCAGTCCTAGTGCATGGTCCCTGCTCCCTACATCCTCTCAAGTACCTGTCCTGAATTCTGCCGTTCCAAAACTGGACTGCACAGCATGAGAAAATACACTGAAATAATACTAAATTATTTAGGCAGATGACACTTGAGTAAGCAAAATGTTAAACTGAGAAAGTAAGGTACGAGGAACTAAACGCATCTTTATTAATAATAGCAATTAGTGCTGTTACTATTAATAAGGAGATAATTGCTATAAAATCTAATGATACATACAAATAGGCTACTAATGTGAGGAAGTGACCCTGAAAGATGAGTTTAAGTTACTGGTTGGGAGCTTTCTGTTGCTAATTATTATTTGCTTTCTGGGTATTAATGTTTCTCCATCATGAACTGATAAATCCAGTGGTGTTGTGATCACTTCTCTAAATGGTGTCTTTGGATCATATGTGGTCCCAAGAGCCATGACACTCTACGTAATTTATTTCCACAGTGAGATGTGCTGACTCTCCATAATATTTCTTTCATTTTAAGATCTGACTAACATTCAATTTGGGACGTAAGTACCCTGATATATCATTTTCCCCTGATGGCACTGCAGAGCAGAACTAAAGGGCACTGGCTGAGTGTATGAGTACTGCAATATCTGGAGAACAGGTTGGGCTGGAGTGGGGAACACTGCTAAGCCTGAGCTGCAAGAGGACTGGAGGGCTGTGCAGGGACGTGGGCTCTGTACCATCCATGGCTGGTGGGGCATAAAGGGTATAAGCAGAGCTCTGGCAAGCCCCAGGCTGGCGTTACACTGGACTTCAAAAATCCAGCTTGCTCTCTTTGGTGAGAGCTGCATGGTTTAGGACTTGACAGTCAGGGTGTTTGTTAAATCAGGAGCAAAGTGGCAGCAAGATCATTATGGAAAAGTGTGACTATGTCAGATCCATTGCCACAATCATCTAAAGAAACTGTCAGGATGTTTTCTTGACGACCTATCCATAAAGAAATCGCAACCTGACTCTATGAAGACCTATAGGAATATCTTAACCTGACACATAGCATAGACAAGAGCAGCAAATCCTTGGAAGACAAGAGAGCATATGGCTTGTGCTCAATTTTTTAAAATTTGTACTGCTTTGAACATGAGCTGTGTTCTTGGGAGAGTACACAACACTTGGAACAAGACTAAAAGCATTACAGAAGGATTTCACTTGCCTTTAAACCCCTGCAGACACACTGAAGTCACCAGGGTCATGCAGCTGTACCTCTGCATGCAGTGTTAAGCCCCCGGCATCTACAAAGACAGGTTAACTATGTGTTTCTTCTGAGTTTTCCAGAAGGAGAACCAACTGTTTTTTTCCTACAAGACCATAATCAATACTTTGCAAGTTATCTTTCACCTATTTCTTCTCACTTTCTGCCTATTTAAATAAATCAAAACTACCTTATAAAGCTCCACTAAAATGGTTTCTGGGAACAATACTCTCCATTGCATATTTGGTATGAGAACAGCATATTCTGTAGCATGCTGTTACTTCTATGATGCGTGCCCTGAAAACTGAGTTTCAGGGCAACCAAATTTTCATTGCTCTTTTATATGGGGATGAGTGGCTGAAGTGTAAAGAATGCAGTCTCTCACCACAGAATCTGATCCCTCTTATCACCAAACATGATGTTGTTTTATAGAAACCTGTTCCTAATTCTAAGTTTTACTGCCAATATATTCAAACCACCTCCCCTCTTGAATCCGTGTTGTATCAGTTAAACTTTGATATGCCTCCCTCCCTGACCCTCACCACCAAGGTGATGCTGCAGGGAGTTTAAGTTGAGCAACAGTAGAGCAGCTTAGATGGAATTTTTCACCAGCTCTTCTATCTATCTTAACTGGAGTATCCATTTGATAATATAGACAGAGGACAAGACAGGGTAGTTGACTGAATCAAATTATTGCAAGATGCAGTTGAAGGGAAAAGTCAGACATAATATAAAAGAAGTCACACTGCAAGTACGTAGCACCTTCTCTAGTGGGACTTAGCTTAGAAGTGACACTATTGTTCCAGTCCTGAACTTCCTCTCCTGAACAACCAAAACATCTCGGGTTATCTCAGCCTGGTAATTTCATTAGCTGACTCAGTCAACAAGTAGAAATAATACTTATAATTGAACTGTGGGGTATGTTTTGTGAAAGTCTGAATTATTTCTTGGATTTTCCAAGCTTCCCAGTTTTCCCCAACACAATGCAGTTTATCCATATCTATACAGCTCATCCAGAGAGCAACTAATGTGACTTAAAGTTGTCGAGTTCAATATACATAATCTCAGGACCTTTATTTGTAAAAAAAACCCTAAAAAACTACAACGAGTGAAACATCACCTTTTGCTTTATGGGGTAATTCTCCTTATTCCCAGTTTATGGAAGGAAAAAAGGAAAGAAGAGAAAGTTAAACTGATCTTGGAGCTGGTCAGTACCAAGGCAGAACTATGAAATGAACTCATATCTTTTGATGCCCAGTTTAGGACCTGTATCACATCAAATGAGAAGAAAAATCTGAAAAGCCAACTGCATGCTCCTTTCTGTGAAGAAAATCCCTTTGACTGCTGAAGCCCAAACCAAACAGCAGACACCAAGATTTTACAAAGTCTCTTAGTAGTTTATGCTACTTATCA
Organism: Cyanoderma ruficeps; assembly: GCA_008694505.1. NCBI lineage: Eukaryota > Metazoa > Chordata > Aves > Passeriformes > Timaliidae > Cyanoderma > Cyanoderma ruficeps. Next base: position 5,947,281 of record VZDJ01000090.1, on the reverse strand, counting down.
GCTTTCCTGCAAAGCTAAGTGTCCATTTCACAAAGATGGAACAAAGACCAAACAACTCCAAGAACTCATCCAAACTCAGTTTACACAGGTCACCGCATCCATTCGGTCCAGAAATGTAAACTCCTCTTTCAGGGTTGGATTTGAATACAATCATTATACCATTTTCCCAGTTATCTAAAAATGCAACAGCTTACCATGACCAAATAGAGGTTTATAGGTGAGCCAGTTTAAGAAGGAGAACAATTAACTGGCTTTTTAGTCGAAGAACATGTCACCTCTATAGATAGACCCTGTCTCATAAGTCACTGCAGAGTTATACTCAGGGTTACTTTGGGAGATGTGCTGGTGGGGGAGTAAAGGCTCAGATCCAATGGATACTGTACAGCATGAGAGCAATGCTACCTTTATTTTGCAACCCATTATTTTCATATGAACATGAATCAGAGAGATAAACTATGCCAATTTCTTCATAGCTGACTTGTTACAGGATATTGTTCGAGTCTTCACTAATGACTCCTTGAGGTTGGATATTACTGTGATTAGGAGTTGGGAGGATAGAGGTCTGAGACCTTTCAAAGGAAACATTTTGTTCAGAACTGTTACAAGAAAATAAAGTCAGCACTACAGTAACTTTAACAACCCAACCAGGATAATGGTCTGTTCATGCAGACAGTGCTTTTGCTATTTTAAATGAGGGAGATAAAGTTCATGTAAGATGGGAAGCTGAGATATACAGCTATTCAGTCTGGGGGATCAGAAATCTGTCAGCTTGAGAAATATGAGTATCTGTGGAAATGCCCTTGACAAGGAAGGAGGGCAAAGTTATTAGCAGTTCCAAAAAAAAAAGAAAAAAAAGGCACTTAAAATTTTCTTTATTGTTTAGGGCACAGATAAATGAATTAATGAATCTGAGATGCTTCAATGCCCTTGGAAGCCTACTGAGATAGATTTGGGGTTTATGCTAAAGCAGGCTGTAGGCAATGCTATTCTGCACTGACAATTATCCCAGAAAGTCTGGTGGCTGTGCCCATCACTGAGGTTGGCATAAAATGTTCTACTGGCTTTACTGAGAGTGAAATAAAGAAGTAGCTCTACACCATGTTCATTTTTAGCAAAGGCAGATAAAAAGCATTCCTTGAAGACAAACACAGGTTTTGTGGGATCTGATTCCCCTCCAGGCTCCTATCTGCTTCAGCCACAAAATCTTAAGTTTCCTTATTGCCAAAAACTGATATTAAAATACTCACTTAGAAAGTATGCTGTGAGAGAATGCATTTTAAAATAAAGCATCCTTTTCTTTCATTATCAGCTCTATCATTTATCAGCTCCAGCTTTAACCACCAGCAGCTAGCACTTGCCAGTATGGCAGGATCAGAACTGCCAGTGTTTAAAACCTCCAATAGTGAAAGGTATCCAGCAGAGGTATCACCAGACTGTGGTGAACCTTCACGGGAGGGTTTTGAGTAAACCACGTATTTGAGAAAAACTAGAGAGTTTTGTTATTCAAAGCACTCAACTATTTCCATTTCAGTGCAAGTGGAATGGTAAAAATTACTGAGAAATGTCTTATGTGTTCAGAGCTTTTTAAATGCAAACATATCAACACACCAACTTACGCATTTTAAGAGCTAAGACCATGTCTCTAAAAGAGCCTTAAAGAAAAGTTAAGGACTACACTACAGAGAAGACTCATTTACTAAGAGAGCTACACAGAAAATGTCTGTGTTTCTTCAAAATACTTTTTCCTGGGGACAGGTCAATGATAAGACATAACATGTAACCTGAGAGATGATCACGGTTTCCTATCTTCAAAGAAGGGAAAACCATGTGAGCAAACAACCTCCCCCATGTGCACCACACAACGTGATCACTGGGAAGGGTTTAATGGAATCAGCTTGTCAAAACGATGAAGCTGAAAAAGCTTTTACAGATTGTGTCCATGACAAAAACTTTAGCATAATGTATATAGTGCAGAGTGGTTTTTGTCATGGCAAAAAGGAAGGAATATCATTAATTTAGACACTAAGTGTAAGGTTCTGCTGAAAATCTCCATGGGATAAATTGCAGAAATACAGCCTTGACCAGACAAATGGAGCCAGGCAAGTCCCAGTTCTTGTTAGAAGTTATCGAAAGTGCCATTGAGTTTTTAAAGTCTGTCATCTCTGGTAGATGATAAGAAAAGGGTTGGGCTGTTTTCTTCAGATCTACAAGCATCTTGCTGGGGCATATACATGATTGGAATCGAAAATGAGCTCTTTTAAAAGTGCTTCTTAAAGGGACCCTATTCATACACAGTACTTTCTCCCCAAATCTTTTATGGGAAAAAAGCTCATTACGGTCACACAGACAAATGCTGTATAATCTTTCACCCTGTCCACTAGCAACGTGTTCAATCCAATTTACAGCACTTCCCGCTATTCTACTTCTGGACTCCCCACACAGCTCTCCTAAATGCATACCCATCCTGACCCACTGCTCCCCACCTGCTGCTCTTTCAATTCCAGGCTTCCCTGGAGCACTGACTGCCATTCATGCCTAATAGCAAGGTGGAGCAACTTGATTATACAACTCTGAAAAGTGACATTTCTGAGCCTTTTTTAGACACAGAAACACCATAATTAAGACACATATTACTGAATGTTGGAATGCTCTGGATAGGGATGAGAATGGCCTTCACTTCAGGAAATGTCATTTTGTACCCATGACAATATATATTCATCTGAAAAACAAAACTTTCTGATTGAAGTTCCTTTAAACTCTTTCTCAGCTCGCTGACAGATCTATCCTTTCTCTTTGCATCCATGTCAGCACTAAGGGAAGTAAGGGCTGGCAATTAGTAGGGAGAAATTTCCAAGGATTCATTTACCTGGCAAATTCATACCCTTATCTGCCTTTGGAAGGTCCACCTGTAGATTGCAATTTTTTCCCCAATAAAACCTATTTTTTTATCTACCTTGGGCAATGCTGCTCACTAAGCACACCCAGCCTGCTTCAAGTACTTGACATAAGGAACAGGGGAGCATAGGTGGCATCAAGCAGTGCAATGGACCACGTCACACAGCTGATGTACAGCGTTGTTCTGCATCCTGACTGCATTAATGTTAAACCTTGAGCCCTCAAACCACGGACTCAAGCTCATGCTTAAATTCAAACGTGTGAATGAAATGATGTTCAAGGATATCATTAAAATTCAACCTTTAATTCAGGACCCATTTAACAGAAATGGACTTATGCATGTGTTTAAATGGTCTGCCTTGTAAAGACATTTATTGAGCTGAAGTAAGAATTGGGAAGAAGAGATGAAGACATCATTGTGTGTTAGGTACACCCAGGATTAGACAGACAGAAAATGAAATTATACTATGAAATTATAAAAGATGGTGTCTTCTTTTAGAAGAAAAAAAGCATTTTTGATGCAATTCTAGATCTACTGATACTTTATAGCTTCCTGGTTAGGGATGCAGTTTGATTTCCTCTCACTTTTTTCCCTTAAGAGCTAGTCCATCACCACTTGGAGAAGGTCAAGCCAACTCCGGAGCCGATTCCTTTACCTAGACAAGGGAGGTGGGAAGCATGTGCAAAAAGCCATCTCTCACAGCACTTACCACTTACAGGGCGAGTACAAAAGTGAGCTGATAGTTCCCTACCTGAAACTATACAAACGCCCGATTTTTCAAGCCTGCCTGCTTGAATGTTTGGCCAAAGCAAACAAAGGGTGTGACTGGAGCCAGAGCAAACTCATTTGGAAAAGCAAGCGAATACTCCTGGACTTCTTGCCTGCGCATGCATTAATGTCCACACAGTTGTTCTTTTATTAGGTATAAGTGGCCTTTCTGGTTGACACTGAGAACCAGAGCATCGGTCTCATCCCAAGGAAATGTGCACATCTGCCAGCTTCCCTCATCTGTCAATATGCCTGTGCACAGGGTAGGAGCAAGGGTGAATCAGAAGGACTGAGCAGGACCGACAATAGGGCCTGCATCAAAGGTAGTATTTCCCTGTCTCTCTGAAATGCAGACATTTTACAAGCCTTTCTCCCTGAAGGAATTAGGATTAGACTTCAAAGCTGCAGAACAAAACAGAGTCATACAGGCACACAATTACTGGACTAAGTCCATGGACAATGATACCAAGGGGTTTAACGTTCATGAGATCTTTTCAGGCTATTGTAGTACCCTTTCTGTTCCGAGAGCTCTCTTGCCAGAGAAAGCCTCCAAGCCCTCTGGTAGCTGCTGCACTGGCTGGCACGACAGCACCGTGTGTCCCCAGCCTCACCGGTGGTATCGTATTCCCACTAGAAAGATTCAGTATGCATCTTTCATGTTTCTTAATAAAGGAAAGGATTACAAGGTACTAAGAGTATCAGACTTAACCCCACCAGTTCCTCTTTCACCCCAATTCTCTTCTTTCAAGCTGCTCATTACATCAACTCTAAATTAATTTATCTTAGGTAAACAGCACAGAAATATTATAAGCAGAATCAACTCCCCTTCAACTTGCAACACTTTTTTTTTTCTTTTACATTCTTCACAAATAGAAGTGGGAAAAATAATATATGTATGTAACAGCAAATGTTCTCTCACTATTTTTCTTTTTTCTGGTTTTTAAACTGTTTTTATCTTATATAAACAGTGGTGATGGAACTATAAACACTATTATTCCACCTCCATGTTAATACTCTTATTATCTTGCATAAACAGAAGTGAATGAATATGTACATGACACCAATCAATCCTTAGGAAAAAAAAAAGGAGCGAGAAGTTTTTATCTTTTATAAACAGCGGAGGAAGAACTTAATGAATTCAAAATGTAGTTTTCCTGTTTATATTATTATGATCCGAAAGTAGAAACCAAATGATGTATATTCAACATCGTGCAAGCAGCCAGTTATGAAATACTTTCTGCTGACTTCAAGAGTAAACGTAGCACCAGTGAAATCCACAGGTCCGAGGGGTTTGAAAATTGGTGGTCTGACTTGGACCACAGAGCAGGGAATGTGCTGTCTTCTCCTATGGTACTTTTCCAAAGATCTTCAGCCCCTTCCTTGAAGGGCCACCCAAGATAAAATGGGATAGCTCAGTCTCCAAGATGAACCCTTAGTACTTGGTCTTTCTGGTGAGATTGCCAGATATAGGGAGGTAATTAATACAGATGGGTTTTGTGTAATGTGGACACCTGCCACTAGAAACTGGGCTCAAACCCCTAAGTCATTTCACAGAGGCCACCCAACAGCTGTTCAACAGTAATGACTTTGGGGCATGATTGACCTAGGTCAGATTTAAACATGTAACTTCAAGCTGATAGGCTCCATATGTCAGTACTAATCCCCACAACCACCCACGCCTTCTGCTTTCTTATTTTTGTGTGTGCTTTTTTTTCTGGCTGGTCTTATAAAGCCCATCTCTGAGCCTGAAAGATTCTTCCCTTCATACATCAGCTTTAACCAGGACGAAGTGTAGTTGCAATTTTTTCCCCCTTTATCATAGTTTTCTGTAGTGAATTATCCCTTCCTTTGCTTCAGTCATGCAGAGTCTACCCCTTTCTCATCCTAAATTGTCAGCAATGGAAGCTGGATTTCCCACAAAGGATGAGTAGAGCAGATTTCTTTTTTTCTAGGGCCTGTCCCTTCTCAAAAAATTGGATGCACTTCTGAGCTGTTGTCCTTTGCAAAACCAACATGTATTTCGTTTCAGCCAGTCTGGCTGCAAACACAAGCTGGGGTCTCCTACACAGGAAGGTGCAACTGGCAGACCAGGTGGTCAGCCTTGCATTTCCTTCAAAAGCATTTGCTCTGAGGTTCCAAGACTGAACACAACTTCAGATTGTATCCTGCTTTCCCATCCCTAGCTAAGTTGGGATCTGCATACACGAAGACAAGGTCACTTGAAAAATCAGGACCCAATTCTATTGTATAGATTTTAACAGGATGCGTGATCTGAACCACCGGCTAAAGGGCAAAAATCTCTTCTACGAGTTACTGTATGTGCTAAGAAAATCACGAAGAAAAACTTCTGTAAGAAAATACAGCAAATTTGGGATATTTGGCCCAATCAGGGAATGTAGATCCCCCCTTTTCTAGGAACTAGAAGAAAGAGTTTTGCTTGGTGGCAATCTGCTTTGCTGCACCTCAGACTGTGAAAAAAAAAAAACCTTAAAATTGTAATTGCTCAGATAATCATGATGCACTGATCATGAATATAGGAACAGTTTTGTCCCGCCTTGTTTCCCTCCTTTCTTTTCCTTGTATTCCACTTATTTTCTATATTTGTACATACTCTGAGACCCACTTAGTGACCCTTCTGCTTGCTATTAGAGAAGATCCCTGAGATCCACAGTGCCGGTCAGCAGGATCTGTGTCTGAATTTTCCCTCCTCACAGGCATGTTAAGTCTATATTTTGCAGTCTCTATCTAAAAAGGCCTTTTCAAGCACCAAATTAAACACACAGAGAGAAGTAAGGCCTTTCAGAGGAGGGTAGCCAGAAATAGAAGAAAAAACCCCATATTCCACCATTTGTTTTGAAAACACCAAAAATGATTAAAACATATTATAAATGAAACCAAACTAAGAAAAAAACATATCTTACCATATGAACAAATTCCCTGCCAAGTTCCATTTTTAAATCAAAGCCATTTTAGGCTCATATGTCGAAGAAGAGAGTCTTAAACTAACAAACTTATGTAATGGATTTTAAAAATCTGCACAGACGTGCTTAACTGAAATTGCCAAATCTGTTCGGACTACATGAGGAGAGAGGAGGAGGAAAGAGAGAAAAGGATGTAAAAAGGTTTGGGATTCATCTGTGAAACTGCCTCCAAATTGAGACTACCTTTGAAGTTGGTTCCAGCCTTCAAGGAGCCAAGAATGATGACTCACTGCAATTTAGTTTCTCCCCCTGCCCCCTTTCAGTAGACCTCAACATTTGGGACAAATACAAATGGGCTTCCTTACCCATAATAAAAATTATGAACTTACATGTAGATAGGAAAGGGAGAGAAAAGGGAAAGAGCTAAATGAGTGAGAAGTAAAAGACAAATCCACAAAGACTCTCAAACGAGAAGTAACAAAGGTTAGGGAGCTTTTGGGGGCTGGCAGAAAAATGTAGACATGAATTGAGTGGTAGGCAAAACACTGTTAAGTAGCATGAACAGAAAAATGTAAATGACAATTAAATACTTGTATATCAAATCCATGTTTTGGATAGTTTTTTCACCTAAGAAATACCAGGTTTTACTTTAATGAGGAGGCTATCATTGCATTCTTCTAGACAAGTATAAAAAAATATAAACGGTAAGCGAAAGGATTACTCAGCTTCTTGTGTAGCAACTGAAAAGGCAAAACTGGAGTTCTCATCATGTCAAGCAAGGACTCCCTGCTTCAAGCACTAAATATCTTCTTTCCTCCTGTAAACTATCCTGATACTCCAACCCCATCCAACAACAGTTACACAACTTCTGTGACCTTCCCTCTGTGAAGAATTGAGATGTGAGACCTGCCTTGTACCTGTCCCTTTGAAATTCTCCAAAGGCCAAGTGGAACACCCTCTGATCTACTCAGAGGTGCACCTGCTTCTCTCTTCATGCCAGATTTTGGGTGGCCAGGAAGGCCTGCTTACCCTCTCTCAGACTGCCCAAGCGACCTTCCAAGTCTTCCTAAGAGTCGTTTGCATTCCTTCATCTGACAGCTGCCAAGGTCAACTACTAGCAGGCCTCTTTCTTTCCCCTTCAACAGATTCCCCAACCAAATTTTGTTCCTTTAGGATTTCAGCGTTAGCAATAACAACAAAATTACATCTGCACCGATGACTGCACAGCCTTGCTTCCCTGGCACGTTCCTGCGCCTGCTTTCCGGTGTTCAGACAAGACTGTCTCTGGATCCAGGCTTAAAAAGCCCTTCAAAGCCCACAGCTCATGAGGGGGTTCAGGGGCAGTGTCCTGATTTAAGCCTCCCTCTGTACTAATCTGACAAGAATGCTGTGAGGACCAAAGGGTAAAGAGTTATAATTGCTTAGTATCATAATCATAGGAGAGCAAAGGGAGTTCTGCTGCTTTTTATAAATTAAAAATGTGTTCAAGTTCAAGAATGCTTCTCTGTTAAATTTACACAGAAAAATAATCTCAGCTCATAATGATGAACAATGACTTAACAGGAAAAATAAATCATAGCCAGAAGGCAAGTCCCAGGATTGTGCAGTCACTAGAAGATATAAAATATATGAAAAGTTACAATAGGGCCACAATAAAATATCCACATTTGGTGGCCAAAATCACTCTTTCTGTTAACTCCTGTACAACCCAGACATCTGCAGATGTTCCTTTCAGTCACACTTCTGCAACCACAAGGCCTAAGAAACACACAATCGGTGATGCATTCTCTACTCCACCGCCTTCTGTGAGGAGCGTGGGTGTATCCTAGGGAGAATTCACCTGACTGGGATGAAGGATCTCAGAAATCACCTCAGGAATGTCTCATTACAATGGGATCTGCAGACTGTTTATACAGGCACATGCAGCACTCTTCTTTAGATTCCTTCTTTGGCTTAGGGTCCCTTCATGTGAGGCACTGAAGATCCGGGTTCCTGGTAGCCTGCCTCTCCCAGCAGCATGGAACCCTGCCACTTGCTGTCAAGCACATGCAAAGATGCTTTTGGTCTCATTCCCCCAAAAGAAAAGGCTGGATCAAGAGTTTCTTGGAAGGTCTCAACAGTAAGTGGCCATCAGCTCACACTGAGGAAGGTCTGGTCTGAGTTTCAATATTGCTTTGTGTCCATAGCTTGAACCTAGGAATTACCAAGTGATGTTAAGGTTGGACTTGATGATCTCAAGGGTCTTTTCCAACCTTAATGATCCCGTGATATGTCTTCATCATCCTCAAAGGTAGGAGTTGTACCAGGTGAGTCTGGCCACTGATCCTGACCAAACCTTTAAAGCAGACTGGGAATCCCTAGGGTAAGTGGCAGTGAAACACAATACCCATGCTAAATCAACCCATTCTCATGGTCTTCCACAGCAGGAAACACATGCTTTGGTAAGTTGTTATTTACTTCCCTAACCTATGAACACTGTGCTTCAGATTAAGCACCCCTGGGACTTGTTCAATACCAAAGGAAGATGGACATTTGAGCTATACTATACAACAAAATATCAGCAAGACAAGAGACTGAAATACACTTCCGTTTACACTTCAGTTGTATAGTTGTATGAAATCTTCTATGTTGGGTAAGTAGAGGATGAAAGACCTTGTGTTTAAAGGTCTGATGACTGATTGATAAGATGACTGATTTTAGAAGGTCCCAATGCTCTTGGTTTTGGCCAGCTTCCAAGTTGTGAGTGCTCAGCACCTCATCATGATGATATGGAAAGCATCATGTGTATTTGGATCTTCAAAATTTTAGTAAAAAAAGAAAATTGATACTTTTGTTTAATAAATGAAATAGTAATGATAAACCAAAGGTACAGCTCCCCCATCTTTTCTGCATGGGCAGAACTGTCTTTCTGGGTAGAATACCAAAACTGTGTTAGGAAAATGAGTAATTTCCAGCTGGGGTAATGTAAAAATATAATTTGATCAAGGGAGTGATATCTTTTCCGTTCTCATATCAGTATTTGCTGCCAGATATGGGAAAGCTGTGACTCAAATCTGTAAATGCTTCTGAAAACATGATGGCTTGCAATAGAACGTGCAAGCCTTTACTTACAACCACCTCCTTAAAAAGAAGCAGGGAAGGAAAGATGGTCCAGGGGCTAGTGAGGCTTTGCAGAATTATCACAAAATCCCACCAGCCCTATGGTGGATAGCTACTCCAGAGCAATTAGCCTGCCACAGCTGCCTGGCACCACTGGCCTGATAGGTCACTGATGAGCAATAGTTGAAAGAGAAGATCTTTTAAGCCCACCATCTTGCCAACAACCTGCCAAACCCCATACTCCCCACATTCCTGCACCCTAGAGAAAACCGAGATTGTGCAAGTCCTGTTTAGAAACAAACTACAAAGAAACAAGAACACATGGGCAGTATTCTCTGAAATCAGGGTGACTCATAGTGAATCCCAGGGGAAGTAAATTTGCGTGAACACTTCTGACCAGTTGGAGGAGAACTTGGTTTTCCACAGGGCTGAAAAAGCATGAAAAAGTGTAGCAGGAGACAATTAAAATGCACCACCACACTACAGCGACTCTGTGCTCTTTTAATGGGCCCATTTCTTCAACAGATGTTTGAGCAGTGGGCTGCAGCCTGCTATAGCTGAACCCACAGAAAATGGACATGTGCATTGTTCAGTTCTTGGAAAGTGCTCTGTGGCCTTTTAGAGTTGAGGTACAAATGCAAGCCATACCTGATCCCAGCTCCCAGGAATGATTAAGAGCCAGTGCCAACATCTATTCCAATTCTGATTTACAGCTCTTGTCAGTATAAATACAACTGTCCTTTTCTGTCATGGGGAAGGGTGAACTGCCTTACAAAAAAAAATGCAAACCAGCCTGATCTTTTACCCAGAACACTGCTGAGTAACTAATCCTTTAACCATGCCAGTTTGGGAGGGAACAACAAAGGCAACAGGCATTTTCTTCTGGGAAGTGTTGCATATTTGGACTCTGAACCTTCTTCAAACTTTAAAAATGCTGATGGTATTTCTGAGCTCTTTATTACTAAATACACATAATGAACTTTTTAAAAGACTTTGTTTTGACATACAATGCATTTTGCTAGATGTATGATGCTAAGGGGCAAAAAATATCCTGTTCAACACAGTTCTTAATTAACATATAGTCCATTATTGAAAATATAAGTATTTAAAAGAATTACTACCATTTTGGATACTTAGCTAAAATGAACTTCCTGAATTTAAGCCATAAGTAGTCAGACAAAGGTGAAATGGACAGAAAACAGATGAAGAGTCTGGAGCTATCTTCAGAAAAGTTGGTCCCATCAGTCAGCTTTACCTTGGATTTCAAGAAGCCAGCATTAAATGTGGGATTTCATGCTCTGCCTTGATACTCACTCCATTGTATGATTTAGTCATTTTCTGCCTCACTTTTCCCTTGGCACTAGGGAATAAATTCAGTTGTAAAATAAATTGTTGTTTTAAAATGACAAAATGTGACTGTCACAAGAAAAAAACCTGTATCTCTGCGGCACAGTTCAAAGAGGAAAGAAGACCCAAGTTCTACCAGCCCTAAGATAGTCAATATCTGAGATACTGAGAGCCTTAGCATAAAGGCTGTGCTTTGAGTGAGCTTTCTTGCAACTTTTGTTCATATTTCTGAGAACTAGAAATCCTTTGGAAAAGGAAAACCAGAGCAAAGAAGGGCTCTACAAGGAGCTTAAAGAAGTCTTGTTTGCTGCAGCTCTCCTGCTGGCCATTGAAGTTTAAATGTTTTCAGCCAAACCTTTAAAAACACTCATACACTGTGGATGTCCTCAGGGCCTTTTGTCCTTTTTATATCTAAGAGCAAGACAGATACTCTGCAATAGGTACAGAACACCAGATCAGCATTCTTGCTGAGCAGATGGAGCACAGATGGAGGATGCACCTGACCTCAATGCTAGAGCAAAAAGAATTGGTATGACTTAGAATCAGTCCTAGGCATTGGGATGTCAAATGCTGCTGCCACCCAGCTCTCTATCCACCGCTGCTACAATGCTGCCTGAAATGTTTACAAAGCAGGTTTTGAAGTGCTATGGCTGAAAATTCAAGGTAATAAAACAAATCGTAAGTGGTTACGGTTTTCTTGAAAATGTTTGGTAATAAACTGGTACAGTTCAGAGGTTGCTGCTTCAAAAGAATGTCAGATGTTTGTAGAGTTGGAATAGAGCTTGGGCAGCTTGGGCAGGTGAGTTTGCTTACCACACCAGTGCAAGCTGTCTGCACTCATGAGTCAGAATATATTCTGTCCACCTGAAGTGAATCTCTCCCCTTTTAACCCTAGTGCCATAGCAGAAACTGTACAGCCAGGGAAACCTGGGCTTTCTCACCCCTCTTTCCTCCCTCCTTCCCTCCCCTGCAAATGGCCCCAGACTCTGGGCTCATTCTCACCTTTTTAGCTACCTGTATAGTCCACACTTCTCCATTTTGGCAACAATGAATTTTAAAGTACCCTTTATAAATTAGAGAGATGTACGTACAGATGGGAAACGGTGCCACAGAAAAGCTAAGCCCGAGGTTTGCAATGGTATTTTGATTCCTATTTCCTAAGAACTCAAACCAACTTTATCATCCACTTCATCTGCTAAGAAGAGTGGAAGCTCAGTTACCTGACTATCATGCAAAAACACTAATAAGTACCTGGCCAGTAAAAGACTCAGATTATGTAGACATTTTTCAATGGAATAAACAGGCTATAAAGGAAACAACCCAACTTGAGATAAATGGAAATTATTCCGTATCCTAAACCAAAACAAAAATTACTGAACTTGAAGCTTTAAGCAGTGCTTGGACTCCAATCTGCTTATTCTGAAGTGCAAGCACAGGCCTCAGTGTCATTTCCACTATCACTTTCTTGTTTTCCTCTCTCTGCACCACATACCATACGACGGAACATATCATGAAACTGAGTATCATCTGGGTGCATACAACTAGGACGACTTGAGATTTTTCCAATAGAACATATGGCCATTGGAAGATGCTGATTTATCAAAAGTGAGGCACTGAAAATACAACAATTTCAATGAAATTTTGTTTAGGGGAAAAAATTGAATGATCTGCTACAATCAAGTCGATATTGCATCTCAATATTGCACCTTCTACAGGGTTTTTTATTCAGATTGAATTGCACAATAGAAATTCAAAATAAAAGTAGAAGTCAGAACAAATGTAGGAAGTTTGTAATGGACTATCAATTAATTTTTTGGAGCAAAACCAGGGGCACTTATGCCAGAAAAGGAAGAAAACACACACCAACCCTCCCTCCCCCTGAAACAACCCACAGAATCCTACAGTGCTCTGAAAACCTGAAAATGAATTCTCTCTGTTCACCTCTCGTTCTGTGCACATGCTAAAAGAAATAAAAATCTGTTCAGCTTTGTTATGCAAATGGGAGTGGGATACTTGGAGGCAGGTCTGTACTTCCTAAATGCCATGGAGCTGCAAAGTTTCAGACGATCTAGGGAGTGGCAAGTGGAGGAAGTAACAGGGAGGAAATACGGTGGCTTACAGGATCTGCTGCCTAAATGCTACATATATAAACTTAAGCACTACCAATGAAGTCTGCTGAAGTCCAAGGGCTGCAATGATTTCTGCAGTGTTACCGTGAGCTGGGACAACAAGGTCCATTGCAGGAGGTGATAAATGGGCAGAGGTTCCACAGTCCCTCTGACCTTTTGCCTGATACCAGAGACTGGGTCTGCAAAAAAGTCTTGTCTGAAGTACACAGCCAGAGGATGAGACTTTGCCTCCTGATGCAGATTTCAGCAAGGCCCAGGCTGTGATGTGCTGCTGTGGGTCAGGGCCAGCTGGGTCTGTGCTTCCCTAAGCACCGCTACTGAGCCCATGGCTCTATGCAGAGTTAGCACAAGGATCAAGGTAAGTATTCCCAAGCATGGCAAATCCCACACAGCAATATAACCTGAGGTTAAACTCCCCTTACTAACTCTCAAATCTCTGTCCTGATAATGTGCTAAGCCTCCAGCCCTGCATTAGTCTAAGCAGTATTCTTCTCTCTCGGAGAAGAAACATTGCGTTCTGCTCCCACTCCACGGGGGACAGAACCACCATTCCCACAGCAATCAGAAAATGAGGGACATATGAGGACATAGTTCAGGCCTGAGAAAAACCTTACCCTAATTGCTGATTACTAAAGTACCATAATGTGCTGGAGAAGAAAGGATTCCTGAGAACATCAGGACAGGACATTAGCAGATTAATATTAATCTCTAGAGTTCCAGATTCATTTCCTGTCCATGCTAATGTCCTTTTGATTACTGCTGAAAACAATCACACAAAAAAGTTCAATTACAAACATGAGAAGTGACTTAAAATATTAACATTTTTGAAGCTTTCAACCAAATATGTGTAATTAAATGAAAACCTAGGCTAATGCAATGTTAAAGTTGAGATTTTAATTGTGCAAAGGTCATGGAGCTTGGCATCAAAGTTCATCAGTACATTTAATCCTACTGGGCCAAGTTCTGCTCCCAGTTACACTGGCATAAACTTATGATATCTTTACTCTAGTGAGTAAAGGTTGCTATATTTTCGTGCTACATCAGTGTTTATAAACATTAGAACTTCCTCACAATGTATGCAGCACACAAAGCATTATGTGTGTACTGAAAGGCACAGTGTAGACATGAGCCGAAGCATAGTTGAATTTAATTACATTGTCTATGCAGAAGTTCAATGAAAAAAAAAAAGAAGAAGAAAAAAAGCACTGCCTTTTCAATTGCACAAGACTTTATCACTTGTCAAATTATTGCACATTGTCCAGGACAGCATGATGAAAAATTGTATCCCATGCCTGCAAGACAGCAGAAGTATATTCAGTGTACTATTGCACAAGCAATATTTGAATCTTCACACTGAGTTAGCATCATTGCACAACTAAAGGCCCATATTCACAAGACGGCCTCATTTTGTCTATCTACCCTTGCACTGCGTAGTCAGACTTGCACATGCAGTGCCAGCTATCCACCAGGACCACAAGGGACTGAGCTGTTGTTTTCCTGCAGAGAACAATGTGCTGAGCTCCAAAAGCTTTTGCACCCATAAACAGTCCTGTTTGTGAGCTCAGTGCAGCAAACAAGTGTGCTTGCCTGCACAAAACTGCATGGGAACAAACCTCGCTTGAAGCCCGTCTAAAAATCTGGTATAAAACGTCCTCGTTCTCTTTTAAAAGACAACATAATTTAAATCAGGAGAAAACAGAATAATAATGTACTTTATTGGAATAAGTAGGTCATCAAAAAATAAATGCGCCTACGTTTATTGGAACGTCTAGTCCTCATAAATGGCTTAATGGATTTTTTTCAACCTTACTGAAACATTATTCACCTCTGAGCTTAGAACAAGCTTGAGAAATTTCAGCCAAAAAGGTTATTGTTTCAGAAAGTTATAAACCACCAAAGATAGGGGGGTTGCAATAAAAGTGCTGTCTCAACCATAACTACAATAAATACAGCTAATGAATAAATGTGGTCTGGCAAGAACAAATAAAATATGAAAAGTCTAATGTGGCTTAGACAAAATGCAGGAAGGTAATTGAGTGAGTAAACACCAAATGGAGGATGATCCTGTCTTCCGAAGAATTCACCTCAGTGCAAGATTCAGTGAAGGACCTCGGGACCCAAAAGCAAGATAGCTACATTATGAAGTGAAGGAAAAGCTCTCCTCATTTATTAACAGCAGCTGTCTCCAAAGCCTGCAAGCAATAACGATGCATCAAAGATCACTCTTGAGAACTCCCTGCACTGGTTATGTCTAGCTGAAATGCTGACAAGACCCTAGCTTCTTTTTCTTCCACAGCTTCCCGTGCTCAAACAGTACCAGTCTGCACAAACACCCAGATACTCTTTCCAGATGCAGCTCCTTCTGTGGCAACCCTCAAAACTAACTCTTGTCTTGGGTATCTGCAGTCATCACGTCACATCCTTGTGCTCTAGAACTGTACAGACGGACAGACTCAGGCACTTTCCAACAACTTCTTCATCTTACGACACAGTCACAAGTGCCTGGTTATATACACACATATGCAGTCTCAAAAATCCCTCAAAAAAGGGTACCATTATTTTAAGTTGGATTTCAGTTTCCACTGTAAATAACCAGAAGGTGTGCATTCCCTAGTGCCATCTACATACCACCAAAATTTTCCTCTATCAGTCCTTCTTGAAAAATACAGTGTAGAAATCTGGGGAGAAAAGCTCATCTTGTATCACTTGGATTCAAGATCTGTAGATGGAAAAGTACACGAAAATCTTCAATATGTCCATTGATCCTGCCTTGAAATCCAGCCACATCCATACCTCAGCGTGACCTTTTTTGGTTCAGCTGTGGAATGTGGTACTTCAATTAAAACGTCGTTCTCCACGTCCTCAGGCGTCATTGGAGGAGGATTTGGCAACTGAGAGAGGTGTTGTTTATTCCTCAGCTGCCTGGATGTTATAAACTTCTCCACCAAAATAAACTAACAAAATCAAACAAATTCCCAACTGTGATAAACTAGAACAAGTTGCTCAACTTGTGAAATTGTGAGTGGAAAGGAATTAGAGCTCCATTTCACAGCTGATATTTATACATCCCAGGTAGGGAAGTCAAGGGAGAATTTGAATGAGGAAAAGATGGTGGAGTCCTTGTATTATCTCAACCTTTACAAGAAAGATGCTGTTAAGGATGCTGGACCACCACTTCTTTAAAGCATTCTGCTGAGTTTACATTGCAGAAAAAGGAAAGAAAGTACATAACGATATAACCCAGAATCGCCTTAACAAGCGTTGCACTAGCAAACAGTGCCACATTCATTTAAATATTGAAGCTTTAGTTCAGTCACGGTCTTCCTCAATTCTTACAAGTAAGCAGCCTTTTGCAGGTGTTTTACCAGCTAAAATCTCACAAATGTCTCATTCTGTAATTCACTTTGCCATATACTTTGTATAGAACATTACCTTCATCTCTGAAAAATGTGCACTGGCAGTTGTCAGAGAACTAAACTAACTCTGTCAAACAAAGTCTAGGAAGAAATGTAATTCAGCGTTTGTGGTTGCAAATGTACTTTTTCAATTAAAAGGTTCCCAAAACTTATTTTTTGCTATTTTTAGGACTTCTGAATTGCTGTTAATCTGATTTAAGACACAGTGAACTTGGCGGGAATTTCTCTATTAACCCGGCCTTTTTTATGTGGTGATTCTGGCAAATATCAGTAAATAAAAAAGGTGTATATGAAATCATGGTATGTTATTTCATCTTTTAACTATTTCTTATAGCACGCCATCTAAAGCAGTTCCAAAACAATTTCTAAATTATGAAAATTCCCACAATTCTTGCAAAATGTCAAGTGTGTTGAATTCCTCCCTGTGTAACTGCAAGTATTCTATTGCTATTTGAGAGAGCTACTTTGACAGAAAATCTCTGTGTTTTTGCTTCAGTCACTAGAGTAAGGGTATCTACAGCTTTGCAATTTTTAGGTTCAGGTTTGTCTCAGGGTTTTTTTTTTAGATATTTTACAATTCAAAAATCCCAAAGAATGAGACCTGTTACTAGGAGTGACATTTCCATGTGATTTGGTTTAAAAAGCTGTGTTTGAAATTTCATAACATCAACACCCCCATAGAAATAGTTAACCACAGACAGGGATAAAGCTTTTGCTTTCATGAATTATCACAAACAAAGGGCTGGATATTTTGCAAGTATAACTTAGCATGTTTCAACTCAGATCTAAATAATCATACTTGCTTTTACAACATCTAAAAATGTGGCCAGACATTCTTTTGGCTAGTCGATATGCTATTTCAACAGCTTGGTGTTCTATCATTTCCTTCTTGCTTGATACTTAGAGCCATCTTTTCTCTATCAGTGTCACTAAATGTACCATTTGGAAGCACGCAATAGTCAAAACACGGCATAAAGGAGAGCTTTTCTCCCTGCCTGGGCTGGTGACGTAGGTATCTTCTTCTGAGAGGCTGTTTATCGAGCCAAGCTATGCTGTCGAATGGCTCAAGTTCACATTGCAGCTGATTTGTCTGCTCAGTATTTCAGTGTGAACGTGAAGGCCACAGCACGCCTGCCATCCCTCAGATCCATCTCATCCCTGCTCAGCAAGCACAGCACAATGACAACACTGTGGCCTTTAGTGCAATGCTCATTGTACAGGCTTCCTCTCCGCTTTACAAAGTTGGTTCAAATTCCGTATTTTTCTAGTTCCCTCTTATTTATGCCCTCTTCTCAATACTTTTGTGCTTCCTGGTACTTTGAAGGAAGCAGGCCATATCACATCCTCACATGCTTCATATGGGAGAAGCCTAGAGGGCACTGACAACTCGGGTGGGCGAGCTGGCAAGCCTTGGAGGTGGCAATGAACATCTTTAGAGAAATTTTTATAATCAAACACAACAGCAGACAGTGACCAGAATTTTAAAAGGCACCCAGTGCCAAAGGAACGACCCTAACCTGCTAATGTACTCTTGAAAGTTACCTTCAGGCAATCGGTGACATCTTTAAACATCTAAATGCTTTTGATAATCTGGCATTCAATAATTAGATCCTTTCATTGCAGAGTTCCTGGAGATGGGAAAAGTGACAACAGTATGCATGTGTTGCCAAATGCAACACACAAAACCCTGCTGTAAGGGCTGACATTTAGCTCTCATCCTGAATATCAAGGTATGATCCATAGAGACTACACTGTCCATCACGCAGCAATCCACTGTCTGGTTCTAGGTACCAGATCATCCCTGCCTGCTACAGAAATAACTGCAATCTATTTCTTTTCTGCATGAAGTGAGGGTGTTTGTGAAGCTCCAGACATTATTTGCCCAAGGCAAAATTTCCATCTACTTCACGGGCTCAGAAAGTATTGTTCGTTTACTTTAGTATTGTTCATTTGCTTTGTTATAAGCATTTGTTCCAGACTCAAAATATAGCAAATCTAAGAATTGAGAAATATGCCTAGTCAGTCAGATGTCTGAGTGTCACCAAAAAAAGGGGATGGCAGACCATTCTGAATTTGTGTTTTACAGGCAAAATCACTGTTTGGGAAATTGTTTCCTTTAGCAAATGATGTTTGCAATTCAAAGGATCAAGCAAAAAATAAAACAAAAAAAGAAGAAAGCCTAAAAACAATGATTAGTTCAGGTAAGCAAATGGTTAAACCCAGTCAGAAATCGGGGTTGCTCTCCAGTTTAATTTGATTTTGGTCTCTAAAAAAGAGCACCAGGCTCTTCCCTTACAGAGAGCTAAATACCAGCTATTCCTGAAGCATTATGAGAGTGAAGAAAGGATTCAGGAGAGCTTTCTTCTCTGAACCTCTTTATTTATCTGACTGGGATCAGGTATAACACTGTCATCAGCACTTGCTCAGCTCCAAAGTCCTGGGTGCATCGTGCCCACTGGCATCTCCAGACTCCCAAGGGGGATGACTGTCTGTTGAAGAGCAGTGCCAGCCTCCTCCTATTCCCCCATTCCTGCTGGCACCCTGAGGCAAGCATCTGGGAGTGTACGCTGCCCCTCTCTGAAGCAGGTGCAAAGAATGGTAGTCAGCGTGTTTGCTCCCCATGAGCCTGCTGCAGGCAGACAGAAAAGCCTGGAAATCCCTCCAGTAACCCTCCCGGGGGAGAATGAGAATTTAGCCAAGTGCACTTAAGACCAAAATTGTTGCAGAAAGGAGACACATACACTTGTTAAAATCCGTCTGTAACATTCCCTCCCATCCTCCCCTTACTGTGGACCGATCTGGATTTCTAAAGAGTATAATTATGTCTTGCACAATGATTATGAGCTTTGGGAGCTCTCAGAGAAAATTTCCTCACTGCACATGTGGCCATTGGCTGACATACCAAACACATATCACTCCATCTTTTTTTTTTTTTTTTTTAAACTCTGCATTTTGCTGAGAGAAAGAGGCCAAAGAAAAAAGACAGACACCCAAGCCCAGGGCCAGTTTCTGCACTAACTTGATGCGTCCTGAAAGCCAAAGGAAAGAGCCATTAGAATGGCTTTCATTTCCAAGCACTTCTGTTCCTCTGTCTGTCTTCCCTCTACCAGCAGCAGGACATCTAATCTGTATCTGTACATTACCAACAGACCGTATACCAAGGATTATTGACAGATTCTTGATCTACCCCACTCATTTAATGTTTTCCTTTAACAGCCATGTGAAATAGATTCTGTCTTCCCTAAGGCAGATGCTTGAAATCCACTGTAAGCCCATGCAGTGACATCAAGGTTTA
Source organism: Cyanoderma ruficeps (assembly GCA_008694505.1). Taxonomy (NCBI): domain Eukaryota; kingdom Metazoa; phylum Chordata; class Aves; order Passeriformes; family Timaliidae; genus Cyanoderma; species Cyanoderma ruficeps. The sequence goes on along the minus strand of VZDJ01000090.1, from coordinate 5,927,410 downwards.
CAATCATTGTTAAGCTACCTGGAAGCCTTAAAAAACCCCACTGTCTGACAAAATGCTAACAGCAAAAATTACTGTAATACACTGTCCTCCTCTCTGAATGCATCACTGATGGGCTGGACATGAACTTTGTCAATGGGAGATGTCTTTGTACTGAGTAAAATTAATGTTTTTATTAAAAAAAATCTTTCCTGAATGAGAGAACACATTGTCCACTCATGTGAAAATGGCACCACTATTTATCACAAATGATACAGCCAGTCAAGAATAAAAGAAATTATTTCACCTGCAAGCTGTGAAAATTTCAAGGCATGTAAAGAATAGCATGAGTCAGCTTGCACGGCTGAGGGTAATGGACATCATCTTTTTTCCCATCCCAGTCACCATCTTTCCCATTTCCAAAGGGCTTCCAAAGATGAAAATGAACTTGACAATCATTCTGCAAGGCAAACTGATCCTCATTCTTCCAGTCACTTTGTAATTCACTGCAGATGGCAAGAGTGAGATGTTTACTGGCTGGCAGGTAATGAGCCTCGTTGTAGATAATAGTGATGGACGGGCAATCTCACCTGCTGACAAGGAGGCAACTCAACATGGGCACATGGCATTCATCCATGACTCCATGGAAAAGGATTGCTGTGACAATGTACACAGGTTGTGAACTACCCTCCTCTGTTGATGTCGGCATGCAGTTACACTTAAGCCTTTCCAGTTCACATTTAAGTAGCATAGAATTGATCCTGACTGTCCATGAAAGTAGAACAGTCAGATTTGTGACCTAATGTTTACTCTTCTATAAGAAGAAACTTGATCTGTTTAAACATCTAGATATTCCCTCTTTCCAGGTAATGCCATTCATCACAGCTGTCAGTGCTTCTTTAAAAGAGAAATGACCCTCAGGCGTTGTATAAAACTCTGTGGAAGAACTACGCACACCTTTGCCAAAAGAACAAATAGCTCTTTTTTTTTTTTTTCCACTGGGCTTGTATACAGTTTGTGAAAGGCCTACACACACTGAATTACAAATCAGTATTTCCATTTCCCCACCCCCATATAAAGCAACTTGTATTAAGACCTACACACTGCCCTGTTTTTTTTTTTAATCTCAGACATAAGGGTAGTGGATTTGGACAGGCTCAGCCATTTGATGAGATATACTTAAGCAGCTGGTTCCAAGGGAAAATCAGAGTAATTCAGAAATGCAACAGAAGATAACAGAAAAGCTCTAACTCTGTTTCTCCTCTTCTTGTCACTTTATGAAGTAAAAATAAAAAAAAAAAACACTCAACCAAATACCACTGATGTCTGTTGTTTCAACAGAATATATTCCTCCTGAAGAAAGTGGGTATGGCTAATATTCATAAAACATGTGTTTTAAAAATGCATTTGTTTACATACATATATGTAAATATACACACATTCAAACATGGATATTGTTATTACACAGGCGGAAACTTGGTCTGAGTTTTCCTTCTCTGAACTGAATATCCTTTCCCTCCTTCCCTGGTGAAATCTGATCATTTGTACTGTACCCGGGCTTCAAGACATGATAAACGATCCCAGTGCTATGCAAGTTTCATCCAAAACCTGTCTCTTCATAGATTCACTCCACATATTCTTTCTACTTTAAAGACTCATGTGATCATCGCTTTGATCCGTTCTCCCTCAGCTCTATTAGGGGCACCATCTCTTCAGGGCTTGCAGCTTATAAAAAGACCACCATATTTTGATATGCCTTTGATGTTGTCTTCCAAAGTATCTTTGATTTTTAAGTTCTGTTCAACTCTTTCACCATTAACCTTGATTTCACTTAGGAATTAATAGATCTATAGTTTTATTGGAAGGCTAATTTAGAAATTCTGTTTCTCTGGCACTATTTTTAGATGGAAAGGTAGGTGAAACAGTACAAAGAAACTGACCAGTGCTTTAAAAAAACCCCAAATAAACTATAGATAAGCTAATACCTTGCTTGAGTTTCGAGTTGTGCTTTTCGAGCAAGTCTCTTACTGAATCATTAAGCTGCCAGCAAATGAAGTGGTTCTGCAGGATGATAATGAACCACACAGACCCTCCACATGGCCACTGGTGACTGAGAGCTGTTACTAATGGATGACTACTCTGCAGGACTGTGGTCTCTGTCCTGTGCTTGAAGACTGTCACCTCCACACAGGATACTTGCATTTCTCCTTCTTTTGACACTCAGCAGAGATGCAGAAACTGTAGAGGCCAAAGGAACCATATAATTTGAAGTAAACTAAACAATAGAGCAGCAAAACACATTCTCAAGAGGAGAAACTGGCACTGTCTTTCAAGTCCCTTTAGTAGGTATTTTCAATTTTTAGCTTATGATATTTGAGATTTATTCCCCCTCCTCAGGCACCACTAACTGCAACTGAAGATTCATTTTTGCCGGCATAAAGAGACAGATGAAGGGTAAAACCAGGTCGGCCATATACCCGTGCACACTCCCCCCACCCCTGGATTTATTTATACACCCTAACTACATTCAGGTGACATTCAGATACATTTCAGGTTCTTGGAAAAAAAGCGGCTCCTGTAGATGGAGCTTTGTATCTCAGTGCGCCTTCCCTTCATTTAAAACTATCCTGCTTTTCCTCCACGATGATGTTTATTTCCCATTTTTCTGAGGAATGTCTTAGTAGACTTTGTCCCCTCTCCTGAGCTAAACAGAATTGCTATTCTGATGAAGACAAACACACCAAGTCCTCGCAGCAGCTGGCACGGTCAAACCCATCCTTTCCAGTAACTGCATAGGGCCATCACGGCAGCCTGTTGCCTTTGCTAAGGCACCACCACACAGTCGAAGGGTTCCTTCCCAAGAGCACTCGTAACGCTGCCACAATTATCCTTCTGGGCTAACACTCTAACACCTAACCCCAGGGACACGCGGAGCTTCCGATGAGGCGCCGCGATGAGAGAATCCAAATGCAGCTCATCAGATCCGTGCCCTCCCCAGCGATCCTTCCTATCACTCATCGCACTTGCTATCTCAAACATCTTTGGCACAGAAGCACAGGCTGGGCGCTACACGACCTGCTCGCAGCACTTCTCACCCTCCACCACTGAAGTGCACAGTCTCACATTGTAGCAAGAGCGTCCCAGCCCGGGCTCCCCGTGTAGCCCCATGGCCCGGCACAGTTCCCACTGTATCACGCCTTTCCCGGAATCTTAGCCCCGCTGGAAAGCATTCAGCATTGAGAGGACCCATCTTTATGCTGATAACACTAAAATATAAAATAATGCCAACAGCTGGTGCTACAAATGGCTTTTAAAAACGATGTTCATTCACTAAAATTCCTCTTGCTACTTTTGACATGAAACACGCAGTCTCTAATTATTCTGATCAAGACGGTGAAATACAAAAACAAACTTTAATTGTGTTTAACAGATATTTAATCAGGACTCACTGAACTACAGATTAAAGCTGAAATTCATAAACCATAATTACCCAATTGTCGCAAGCTTTTTGGTCCACATTCTGCTTCCGTCTGGGCGCCTGGCACTTTGCCCCGAATTTCTTTTAGTGTCTTCTCAGTTTCATTGCTGTTCATGTTTTCCAGCAGAGATTTAGCACAGATTATAAAATATCTGTTCTTGGCAACTTTATTAGTTGTTTTTTCTTAAAAAGATTATATCTCACCTATCCCCATTCTGGGGCTGAATGAACAGGCATATACCACGGGTTATTTCTTGTCATGAGCTGTCCTTCCCAACTGCCAGGGTAGTCACCTGTCCTACCCTGGTCCTGATTCCCTGACCATGGCTCTGCCACCACAGCATCATCCAGATACTGCTTTGAGTGTGCCATACAACCTAACTACCATGAATTACTCCTTCTTTTCTCCTGAGACAGATCTGGGTGCAATACTGTTTCCTGTTTTTTTTAATGTGTTTGATGCTCTTTATTTATATTTAAGAAGACATGATAAAAGAAATACACTTCCCATAGGAAGTAGGGGGTGGTAAGGTGTACATTAACCATCAGTTCCTCAGGGATGTAACTGCACGAGTACAGACTGCCTCCCGAACAAGTGACAGATTGTCCTTTAGCACAGAGAGAATTGATTGTGCCAGAGAAGCCTGGCTGTCGACTGCAGTTTTCTGGGGACCTCCACTCACTGTGTGCAGGTTATGTCAGTTCCCCAAAGGCAAGGATTCCCTCCCCAGGAAGCTTTCTCAGGACCTTGCAAGGGAAGATTATGTGGCCTTTCAGACACAGGAAAAACAGCTTAACAAACTGTGGGTCAAGGTGGTGAAAACAAAGACACTTCACCTCATCAGAACAGTGAAGGAGGTTCCACACACCCAGCCTGCTCTGTTGTGGGGAAACACAGAACTGTCAGCCTTAATGCCTCAGAAATTTGTGCCATGAGACAGAATGGAGGGAGATATGGAAACGGTGACAATGTGGAAGATGGGATCTCTGCTCTCTGTTGAGATACAAAAAAGAGCGAGCTTGATTAAAAACTAGGATGGCCTTATGTGTATTTGCTATTGCTTTTTTTCTGCATCTCTTAATAGGAGTGCTCTCGGAGTTTGGGTGAAGATATACGGAACCACACACTGAAGTTCTGGTAGAGGTATTAGTCCCTCATGGCCATTCATAAAGTTCAAAAAATTTCCTGACAAGTATGAGAATACAGGCTAAACCTTTACCTATTCCTTTGGACCTTGTTCTTAGCTAATGTCCAAAACATACATGCCTTTTTTTTTTTCTCTTTGGCATCTTTCTGACATTTTTCATCATCAAAACCAGTATTTCATACATTTATTTCTATCATGGTTATTATGCCCTATCTCCACTTTCACTTCTTTTGAAGAGCCAGGCAGTGAACCAGTCACATACTTTCTTCATCAGCTCCTTCAGAGCAAGGCCTAAACAAGAGGCAGGATATCACCTTAGCAGTGGCTGCTGCATGTGTATCAAACTACTTTTCTGTTTGTTTGCTTCTGAAAGCTCCTCTATGCTTTCATGAATTGACAGTCTCTGCAAGAATCCATATCTCACATTTCACAGCAGTCAGGTACCAGCATGTGAACACAGAGGCAGGGAGAAACATGCTATTTCTTTTGTTTCTTTTCCTACAGAAGAGAGATTTGATTCTTTCTGTCAGCCCCTCAGTCTGAAGTCCAGTCACAGTTCAGTCTTTCCAGCCTATACAGAAGGTCTGACAAGAACACAGGACGGCTGACGACTTGCCACACATTGCAAACCTGATTTTTCACAGGCAAATTGTTTTCCAGTTTGGCACAGCTGTTTGTCCAAGGGTTTCAGGCTCTGTATTTACACAGTGATAAAGAAATTGCTATCCAGTGTTAGTGTCATTCTTCATTCAGACTGTTCCTCTGAAAACAGCCTACAGCCTTTGAGATGCAAAATGTATCGTTTTAATGTAGTCAAGGTCCCTGCCTGCAACATTGCTAAATCTATTTAGCAGATTCTTCCTGCTATAATCTGTCCCCAGACCTGAAGAAGCTCAGTGATTTTAAGTGTTTTAAGCTAATGATAATGGTTAGTGCTGAGAACAGATGTACCTGGCTGTGGTGTGATCTATTCTATTAGACTGTTAGGAGCTGTGTATTCATATTGACTTCACATTTTATGTCTATTCTCAAGGTGTGATGGCTGCATGGGGTGCAGTCTGGTTTTTTTGCCCTCACATATGATGTATTGTCTGTCTGTGCTTTGGATACATGGTGACTGCATGGAGAGATGAACATGTGCCTGTTTGTTCTGATGCCTTTCCAAGATTCTGTATGTCTATCCTTGCTGTCCACTGGCACAATTATGGGAAGCAATAATGTATACCTGTATTCACACTAGACCACAATTAGATGTGCATGCAGAGAGTTTGATGACTATGCTATGTATTACAGAAGTTTACTTTACCTGGTGTGCAGGCTGCAGGCATTGTGCATGACTGAATTCCCTCTAACTGGTGGTTGCACTGATAATATGCCAAGTAGAAGCCGTTTTACTATTCTTCTCTACCCGTAACCCAACAGAGTGTAAAACTCCTCAGTTGGGTCAATAAATGGTGCTTCCCTTCCCTTCAGCACCATGAAGTGAAATTTTCACTGAGAATGATTTTCCTGATCCTATTGGAGGCTTGGTCTTGCCATTCACAAACATCTGCTATTGTCACCCTCTGGGGACCATGCACTATTTTGAGCTGTGATGTAGAGGAGGTTTTGAACCTTAAGACCTCACCACAGTCTTCCAACAAATAAGCAAACCCTTCCTACTTACATGGACCCTGATCCTCTGCTAGTGGGGGTTACAGTTCACCTCTTGCAGAATAAATGCAATTTTAACTGTTCCACATTATCACTGTGCAACAGGAGATATGTCTACTGAAAATGAATGCAGCCTCCTTGAACAAATCCCATGCCACCTCTTCCCTGTGAGAATGCAGAAGGCAGGCAGAAATAGAAACTCATGTGGGGCCCTGGCAGAGGCACCATCTCTACAATGACTAAATGAATGAAACTTTTAAAGGAAGATCCAACAAGTTTAAAATCCAAAACCATTTAAACCACCATAATCATGGACAGATTGAGAGATATGCAAACACATGATAAGACACGAGATCTCAAGAGACATTTAAATTATTATCCTGATCTGGAAAGATTAACTGAAGGTGCAAAAGTGCAGCTCTGGACCAGCACACCAGCAGTTCAAGTTCTGAAGAATACTTTTTTTGAGCAGTTCTTGTGCTACAGGGCAATGCAGTGATATACTGCAGTGCTAGAAACAAGAGGTTAAAAGCTAAATTCAGAAGCCTCATTTTCTCTGATAGTTTGGCCAACTTGACTAAGGCAGAGCCCAACTAAATGACAGGCACTATAAGCTGAATTCTATAGCTTCATGTCTCTCAATCAAAGAATGACAGCAGTATCAAAAATTTAATTTTCATTTCAGTACAAGGAACAGTTACTCATATGTAACTGATGTACATTCTCTCCAATCCCTAAACCATGTTCTGGGCTCTTTGTCTCTTTGGAAATAGGAATGCATTCTTATGAAAATATTACAGGCTAAATATCTAGGACATTGCTTCATAAAGCAAGTAACTTTACTACGAAAAGAAAGAATTCTAATTCTGACCCCTGAGGTTCTGCCTAGACATTAATTTCTCATTTTTTTTCTCTTTCCCTCCTAAGCCCATGTACCACAGAAGTCAATTTGCCCTGCACAATGTTCTATCAGAACATGTTCTATAAACACCTTCCCTTTTCCCAAACCCCTCTTTCCCCTGCCAGGACTTTCATACAGATGTATAGGGAAAAAAGGCCTAGCATCTGACATTTAATAAGAATCTCAAAGAGAATACACAAAAAGTGCATTAAGGTTTTCTCTCTGGTGCTCTAAAGCAGGTGGATGCTGTTAGCCCACTGCTAGGGAATCGGTCTGTATCTGAAACTGGGATCTCTCTTTCTGCAGCCAGTGCAGCCACTTTGCTCTTACATTTTACATTCCAGCTAATAAGGTTCATATTTTTGGTCTGGGAAGGAAACATCTTTGCTGGAAGTCATGATTGTGGAATTGGGTATTCCTCAATTAAAAAACCCAGAACAGCTTAAGTGGCAGTAATCTGGGATCATACACACTGGGATATGACACTGTACCAGCTATGCTTGGCTCACATTTTTAAGGCATGTTTCTCAGCTATGATGTTGAGAAATTTCTATGGCTTAGGTTTTAAGAGCAAATTGCTGTTGATGGAATTTAAACTGAAGTTCATGATGCCAAATACCATGTGAGAGGCTCTAAAAATGCTTCCTTACCTTAAATCACTATAGTGATCCTGCTCATCTCCTGTTTGTTTCTGACACACACGTGTTACTTGGGTCCATTAGACAGTGGATCTTTGCAAGAGGCAGCCAGGACTCAGCCAACAGCACATTTTAAACTTCAAGCAATAATAGTGACTAGAAACATCACCTGGAAACTGCAAAATCCATGACCATCACCTCTCAGGCAAAGAGAACAGCCCTGCAGGACCACCCCAGGCAAGGGGCGGCACGGCGGCATTTTGGGTTGACCAGTAGTTAGAGGGACATGTGGGGACAGTGGGAGAGGAGCAAGGAGTTGTGGGGTGCTGCTGAACGACAAAAGGCCTCAAGGCGAAATCAAAAGACCCAGAGAGACACCCTGCTACACCTCCCAGCACAGAGCCCCTGCAAGGCAATGGTTTTACCAGCACGCACAGGCAAAAGACTGAATTTCTTCTCCTCCCAAGTACCACAGCCCACAGAGGAGGAGTGAGGAGCATGAGGACAACAGAAGAGACATGAGCTAGACACTGTTTTCTACCCCAAAGTCTAACATGAGAGGGAAGATACTCATCTTCTTTAAACATCATTAGACATGAGTTCTTGCCAGCAGGCAGTGAGACCAGAGCTCCTTGCAGACTGACAGGGCAAGTGGCAAAGCTGGCACTGCAGCCAGCTGAGCCAGGACCTGGTCACAAACAACAAAAATGTGCTGTGTGGCAGGTAAGGTGTGCCATGGCTTGCAAGATCCCTGAACATCTGCCTTTTCCCACTTTGGGAAGCAGCTGTGCCAGTTACCACTGGTGGAAACTTGTGGCCCAGAACTAAACCAAATCTGACTGACTCCATGAGAGGGAAGGGACTGGGGGAAGATGGTGCCACACTCACAGCGTAGGACAGGGAGGATGATGTTATCCTGTTGAGCAAACAGGAATTGTTTATGTAACCAAAAAGGAAAAACGTGAAAATGTCAAAAGCCTATTTTGACAGGAGGGAGAAAGGAAAGCATTCATTAATTTCGAATAACAGCCTTTTATTCTGGTAACAAACTTTATGAACTGACCAGAGTTCACTTGTAATCTGCTTGTCAACCCAACGCTCTGAAGAAACTTCTTACAAGGGAGGAGAAAATCCCAAATTATTAAAAATAACCCTAGGCTGTGCTTTCAGGTTTTGGTTTGAATCCAGTACCCGCAAGAGAAACCTTTCAACAGAAGGCACCAAGGAATTCTCATGGAATAGCTACAGGATCAGGACACACATTTCCAGTAAAAGCTGGCCTTTCTTTCCCCTCCTCCCAATCTCCTTATTCCCAAAAGATACCAAGAAAACACAAGATTGTTGGGATTTCTATAAGAAGATTTGGCAGGTTTTTCATATTTGTTTAGACTGTAAGATATAATTTGAATTTGGGTCTTGCCTCTCTCTCTCTCTCTGAGAAGAAGAATGAGTTATTTGTTCTCTGAATAAGTATTTGTTATTAGTGGATCAGACATGGATAAGGTATATTATTACAACCACATTTGTTAGGTATGATTTACATTGTTTGCTGCATATCATCTTAGGCTGTCTTTAATTTTGTTATACTTTAGGGGGTTTTTGTTTGGGTTTATGCATTTAGTCACAGTTGGTTGTGTTTTGAACTTTGAAAAAAATTAATACAAAGGAAATTAAAAAAAGAAAAAGAAAATATTTTCAAAATGATGTGGAAATCAAATCTATCCCTGAGTAATTTGATTTGTAGGAAATGGAGAGCAAAGCATTACAAAGCATTACAAACAGAATGCCTTGAAGTGCATCATAATTACTTACATGTGCAAATACATTGTCTAGGTTTAGGAATTCAGCTAATAATAGTCATAATTATTCTATGCCCTTACACCAGGTCTTTCATCCAAGCTTCTCCAGGTTTGTGTAAGCAATCATTAACTAATGCCTGGGTACCTGTAAGTGCTCTGCTGCCCTTATGGATGGAGAAATGAGCAAAAGCTCTCCAGGGTCAAGGACAAACTATGAGTTGCTCTACAGGTGGGATGCAGATGACCGTCCCCTAACTACAGGTGGATCAGAGGTGCAGGAGTTTCTGATCTGACATTACTACAACTTCGTGGCTCTCTAAGAATGAAGGAGTGTAACAAATGTACACCTTATACTTTCTGCTCCACAAAGTTTAAAGGTTGAAAATTGACATAAACCAGATTCATGTTCCGTCCTTGGTGGAACACTGGTATATACAAAAAACACACTGATGTTTTGTATCAAAGCACAAAGATTAACAAATTTGCCTTGTTTGGAACTGTTTACCAGCGCAAATAGTTTTCATCTGCGGCTCCACAAATGGTTTTCAGACTAGGCATCCTTTGTGGAAATCTAGGTTGAATGTGGAAGGAATCTGGAAAAAGTTCAGTGGTTATACAAAGTCTCAATCACCAATTTCATGCTTGTAGACTATTCTCACATTGATCTCTTAAGTTTTAAGAGATCTGAAAGTCTTAACAAAAATCTGAGCATGCCATATTAGCCAAAAGCTTTTCCACAATTCCAGGCTGTAAAGAAAGGCTGGATTTTACACTCTTCTGCTGTTTAATTCCATACCACTTCCTACGTGCACACCCACATTGCTCTCTCTCACAACTCATGAGAGGAACCCCACAGATTCTGCAGCCCAGGGCCTTAACAATCCATCCTTATTTTACAAGAGTATATATTTTCATGCTTCTCTAGGTGACCAAAATACAAGACCTCCAAATATTTCTGCTGTTTCATTTAGCCATGCAATGATTCTAATGCTTTCAACTAGTACCTGCTGAAATAGCAGTAAGTTACTGACCCACTCAGACATTTAACTGCCTGTTTGAGGGGTTTGACATTCACACATTCCATTTTCTCTTAGTCTACATTTCACTGCTCCCCGTAGCTGCAACAAGGAAGTGTGTCTCCATACATTTTTATTACCTGTTATGTTTTACACTAATAAAAACACTGGATATTATTTATTTGTCTGGCTGACTGACAAAGCCAGGCATCAAAGCATCATTCCAGTGTCACATACTTCAACGCTCTAATCTTTCAGAACTTGTAAAGCAATCTCTTACGGCGCTTTGTGGGCTGTGAGATCACCCTGACAAACTGTGATAATGTTGGCAATCTCCAAATGGGTGTTCATTTGCAATCTTACTACAGAGGAATTGCTATGTTTCCAAATTTGAGGGCTTGACATAATCTGTCTTCACAAAGCTATCAGGGTCTGTCATAAGGCTGTCTGTGACCCAGGGATTTTATGGGGTCAATATCTATCCCCAGTGAAACTTCATTGCAAGCAGTGAAATTGCCTAGAGCATGCCTTTTTCTATCTATTTGCTTTCTTTCTCTTTATTTAAAATACCCCTTCTTTGTATTGTATTTTTTGAAGTGCAAACAGCACCGACTAATAATAACATCTGAGCCAGGTAGGGGAGACTGCTCCTATGCCAAACCCTCTGCTCCCCTCATCACACTGAGCGACTGAGAAACAATGCAAATGTCAGGTCAAGCTACAGAGCTATTGCCATCATCTCTTCCCTTCTGTACACTCCCAGCACTGGCAGTCTCTGGGCTGCAGTCCACAGGATATCCACAATTATGGCCCAGATTGAGGGAGGGGTAGAAAAACGATGGTATTCTGCCAATTATGTCAGAACCTAAACTTGATCCATTTTAAAACTGATGCTGGGGACTGTGGGATAGCACTGTGTTTGCTATAATTTGTGTAACGAAAAGAAAATAATTTAGCATCAAAAAAAAAAAAAAAAAAGGAAAAAAGGCAGAGTTTGTGCAGACCTATAATAAATGGGGGGGTTTTTGCCTCTGAACCTTATCTTTAAGTAAAGACAATGCTATCAGGACACAGAAAGAAGATTTTTAAAATGTCGCAAGACTGTTAAGCACCTCAAGAAAAAGCGAGACAGGGATTGTCAGGCTTTGCTATATTCATGAGGGCCACACAACTGCTAGTGAAGTAATTCTGTTTGGAAATTACTTAGGATTCCTTTAGAAAAGCTGGGAACACGGGATGGAAATAGAAGACTAAAAAAAGTGCATCCAGTGTTTCAAAATACACTCCCTGCACAACACCCTTTCCCTGCTATCATCTCCTGAGGCAAATTTCCCAGGCAGTTCCTCACACTCACCAAAAGACAATCCCCAAATCCAGCTCAGGGTGGGGGTGAGCAGCTGGAACCTGGCCATGGTGGGGTCAGAAAGCCCATGCCAGGCAGAGACACTGGAGCACAAGCTGAGACTTACACACTGGTTTGGATACTCTGCCGAATTTGTGTTGGGGTGTTTTGCTGTGTTTACTATGGTTTTACAAATGAAGTTCTCTTCCTTGGATTATTCCATCTAATCAAAACAAAAGTTGCTAAAATTGCACCATGCTTTGTTTTGTCCCCATTTAAGCTGTTTTCTGCATATCATTCTCTGCGAATAGGAAAGTCAGTGTCACTAACCAACCTCAGGAATAAGGACCCAGCTGTAAAGCTACTGGAAAATTTTGGAATCCAAATAAATTCCAAACTTGTATTTTGGCCTGAATTTACAGCAAACTTGCTCCTACTCTCAAAACGCCTACTGCTTTTACCAGGAGCAGCAATTATCCCTTGTGTCTCCTTAATCTTTCAGAAAAGAATGCACAGCCCTGGAGGCCCAAGGTAAATATTTTAATGTGTGTTTTAATGTGCGTACTATCTTGCTGAAGTCAGTAGGTTGCATGGATATTAAAAAAAAGGCTGCACGAAAACATAGTACAAGGATCCACAGGCTTCAAAAGGTTAAGCAGCTTCACCAGTACAAACACTGCAGCTGGGACAGTCCTGAACAGAGCAATGCCACTGGTATGTGCTTTTCCTTCCTAAAAATTCTTTCTCGAGGGTGGATGTTTTTATTTTACAGTGAGCAGAAAACTGTTGACTTGTACACTAGTTATTATTTAACTCCTTTCTACAAAAAACTATTTTTAAAGACAAAAAAGTCAAAGCAGAGAGCCCTACCTCTCTGCTAGTTACACTTCAGAAGATTTTTGCTACCCACAGCTGAATTACAGCAATGTGTCTCCTTTTTAATTTCCGTGTTTTTACTACTTTCAACACTGACAACAAAATTTTCCGAAAAATAAAGAAAACAGACTGTCACTGGTTGATTAGTATTTATAGATGGGAAGAACACCGAAACATATTAAATTTACCCTAAACAAGGGGGCTTATACCATGACAGCAACTTCTAATGTAATTCATTTGTCTTATAAATTACTTCCCTGAGGATATCCCTGAAAATTAATTAGGTTAGAGAGGGAAGAAAAACAAATTGAAAACTTCTCAAAACTCCAGGAAACAATAAGCTTTAAACACAGCAGTGTCAAAGATCTCACTATAAAGTCCTTCCCTCCTCTTCCCCTATTCTTCTTTCCAAGAGACCAAGATCCCCAGATTGAGAATCATTTTGGCACACCAAGGTCAAGGAAACCATATACCTTCACACACTGAACATTTCTGAAACTGAAGATTTTGCAAGCAGCTCTGCCTTTCCAAACTGCAGACTCCCTGCAAGAATTCTGAAATATAATTCAGTAAAGACATCCATTGTGCTAATGTGGCTTTAAACACAAAGCTACAGTCACAAGATGTGGACATGATACATTCATCACACAACAGAGAAAAGCAAAGCGAAGGAAGGCAGAAGAAAACAATAAGAATTTTCTACAAAATTTAATACTGGCCCAACTCATCCTCAAATCAAAATTCCGAAGGTTTGCCTGTTCATTAGTTTCTCTAAAGTTTAGGCAAAAAGGAATTTGGCCATGTACTTTTCCTGTAGTGCCCTACCTTCATTTTGGGCAAGAAACAGCATTTAGGTTTTTTCAGTCTTCTCAACACAGTTCACCGGATAGGAAGTGCTGGTACACATATACAAAATCCAAGACATTTTCTGACTCCATTTGTAACACACATCAAATTTTGTACTTCCTGATACCCGTGCCACCTTCCAGGACTAAGGGAAGAGTAGAAAGACAAAAAAATGCAGGGAAGTAACTGAGTTGATGGTGCTTCACCATTGACTCTTTTAACAGACTGCACTAATGGATAACTCCACGGTACAGACTTCACCTGGATCATATGAGGGCAGGAGATGCCATTTCTCCCAGCCCTTATATGTGTTAACGCTAGCAGCAAGGAACAAAAGGTATCAGATAAGGCACAGAGCTTGCTGGTAGAAGTCAACACATCAAAACATATTTTTAAAACTGCATCAGAGAATTTATAATGGATCCGTGCTTTGCATTTTGAGGTGACAGAGTTCTCGATCTGGTAGAAAGTTCCCAAATCTCAATTTACTACATTGTCAAAATATAGCCTGAGGGGACAATCTGACTTACAGCATCTTTATGACTGGTGATGAAAGAACCTCGCTTGGCTTTTAGATCCCAAGTTTGGCTCAAGATAGTGCAGTAGAGAACAGAACATCATCTATTTTATGCTGGGTGTTCACAGTGTTCCTCTTCAGCACAGAATTAGGTTTTACTCTATAGAATTCTCACACAGCTCGCTGATGGGTGAGCATTCACACCTTCAGATTTTGGGGATATAGTTCACACTCTGCATTGTTACTGCTACTAAAGATACAGATTACACTGTCCTCATGTCATTGTAGCATCTGTAACGGAAATCTTTAGAAAATTCAGGGAAAAACTGCATCTTTTACAAGGCCACAGCATGTCTTATTCAGCCTTGGAGAGACTTCAGAGCACAGTAACCGCATTAATTGGACATTATATGGACAGCCAAGTAAAGCTCAGTTACTGTGCAGATTTTACTGCTCTTTGTCATGTTGCTTCAAAACACATGTCATGTTTTAACCAGCCATATATACATATGAAAGCATTTCGCAACACTGGACAATGCTACAGATCCACAGGAAATAATTGTTTCACAAACATGAAGCAATCTGCACAAATATAAATAGCGTGGCTCAAATCTGTTCTAAATTATGCTTGTGCAAACCCATGGATGTCAGCTAGTACCACTAACAGAATAGAACACATAAGAGCATGTAAAAGTATAAAATATAGCTCTAGTGTTCAGTTATCCACGGTCCAAACCCTGCCAGCCTGCCAGCACTCCAATTCTACTACTTTACCAGCATGGCTTTAGAGGAAATAAGAAAAATTCTGGGATTTCTAGTTCTCTCATGCACTGGAGGACACAAGTCCAAGAACATATGGGCTTAAATGTGTCAGCATCCTACATCATTCTTATCTGAAGAACGTTATTAATTTTTGTGGGTGGAGTCCAAAACTGTAATGCCATATTAACACAGAGGGGCTGTTTCTGTAATGCGGATGTCACAGGGAGCATATGTGTAGCAGTCCAAGGATAGCATTTTAACTTGATTTCAAGTGATTTTCTGAACTGTAATACCCTCAAAAGATGAAGTACTGATGCTGCCGGCAGGGTATTTCACAACTTTTGTCTTCACAGTTTCATCCAGTCACCTCAATTCTGACCTCTAGGATATCATGCTATTGCAGATCTGGACTACACACAAAGCTGTTTCAACAAATCTCATTTTTCTCTCTAATACACAGCATGTGACTTCAGGATTGGTATTTTCAACGCTGAACTGAGCTATACGAGTGATGTATGCTACTCCAGGCAAAAAGCAAGACTAATAGCAGAACATTTTTTGCCATGCTAACTCCAACTGAATTTCAATCCCAGTCTTCTCCAATGAATTAGCCTCTTTACCAAACTCACAGGTACAGACAGATACTGTGGGACTCAGCCATGTAACCGTTCCAACTGGATACAGTGAGGAAAGTATTGCCAAAGGCTTTTCGGCTGTGACTCAACAGGTGGTTTGGCACCGAGATTTCTACCTGTTTGTGGTTTTCATCTCTGGTTTCAAGACAGAAAATGAGATTATACCTTTCAATGCTGCATCTCAAGCAGGCTGTACGCAGAGCGAGGTTTCATTCCAACCAAATCTCTCTCTCTCTTGCAAAGTTGAGGGAAACTGCCAACCACTGCTGCTCTTGACATCAACATGCGATGCAGATGTCAGGAAAGGGAAAAGAAAAGGGAGAGAAGAAAAAAGGAAAATAAAACTGTAAGTTTTACGTAAACAAGAAACTGTACTTAATGACTACATCGGAGGAAAACAAAATAAAAAGTACTGGCTTTAGTATAAGGAAACAAACAAAACCTTGGAACAGTTTAATCTAAGAGGTTGGGGGGGGTTGTTTGTGCTTATTTGTTTGTTTGTTTGTTTGTGGGTGTTTTTTTAGTTTATTAGAATTTTCGTTTACATTTAGTTCCAGGAGATAAAATACCTTTACATGATAAACTTAAAGGGACAACATAAAAGAAACAAATCTATCATAGCATCAAAATTAACTACTCCATTACTCAGAGAAGACTCTAAGCACCTTTAACAAACACCGTGAAAAGCAGCAGAAGCACTCATAACATATGTTCTTGCCTGCAAATAGCCCAGGGTGCAAAAGGTGGGTTTCATTTTTCAGTGTTTAAAGCCTTCTGCATAGGCCTAACTCTGCCTTTGTTGAAGGTAGTGTTAACACACATTGAATGCAGAAGGAACTGAATGTGGGTAACTGCATACTTCAAAAAATCACACCCAATATGTTCAACTGATGCCATCGTTTCCCGAGGACAAGAGCAGGCTATGGAATACTACAAATAATAGAAAGCAGTAGTCTAAAGCAAGCTTCTCAGAACCAAGAAAGCGTATTTCAATACTTTTTCACAGATAATTGGGAATGTGCATCTTCCAAATAATAGTCAAGAGTAGGTAAAGACTGTCAGGAGATGCTTACTGTGACAGAAGTCTCAGTGCTTTTTTCATAAAGTAAGAGTTCTTCAAAGAAACTCTCACCAACCATTAAGACAACAGTCAGTGAATCTATGCTTTTCGGATTAAGGCAAGAAAATGAAAGTCAGTGCTTCTCCACAGATAAAGATATAATGAGAATGACTTCAATACATCAGCATTTGAGTCATCAAAATGGGCCCATATTCACCAATGCACAGAAAAGTGTCCAGCAAGAACTTTGCTTTGCCCCGATACAACCATTTCAGGAAGTTGTATATACTGATTTGCCTATGGAAGATGAAAACCTCATAATTAAACTGCATTAAATTATCTATGCTAAGAAAGACTGAGCTGAAGAGAAAATGGAACTATCTTATCATGATGACACAATCACTTGAAGGAAAGGGACCCTAAAACATTCTATTCTTGAGTTGGAAGAATGAGCAAAGTGGGTCTTTTTTCCTCATGAGAAGGTCTTTCCACAAAAATACACCTCAGATAGCCAAAGCAGAATTTTTTCTTCAACTACCTGGAAAAAGGGAGGGGGAAGAAAGACTAATGAGTCTTTCAGAACCAGCAGTAGGTAAATATTTATTTGACTTTTCTTGGGTGAAACAGTTATTACCCAAGAAAATTTTCATTTCAAGAAAAAGAACTTCCACTGAAAAATCATTCAAAGAACTTCCACTGAAAAATCATTCTGGCGGAAAAACGCCTGGCCACAGCTACAAAGGATAAGACACTGGCCTCAGCTGGGAGGAGGTGATTGCCAAGGCCAGTGGACTGGGTCTGCCACAGTCCTCTTGCAGAATCACCGACACAACACCTCCATTTGCTGTGATGTGTGTTCTGCTCCAGTTTTCTGCCTACGTAGGACCTCCCCTCTCAGGGCAGGAACTGTCTCTCACTGTATGTTGTGCACAGCCTACTGCAACACGTGTGTTGGACGACTTTTAGCACTACAGTAGCAACAGTGCCTTTTCCTCCTACAGCAGCTACTCCCTAATATCAAGATGAGGAGAAAAACGTGATCTATGGCTGCAACACACCGCTAATCAAACACTATTGTATGGCATGGGGATGTGGGGGGGATGCCTCTTCACCACAGAACTAATCAGGGTTTATACACACAAAATCAGTAAAACTGTATAGTTCAGACTTGTGATCTGTGTTCCAAGCTGCCAGAAATAAGGCAGGAAAGAGGGGTGGGGAAGGGGGGTGGGGGGGAAGCATCTCCTGTGTTCATAATGAAAGAAAAGAGATGACTGGACTAAGAGCTGATGAGGTTACAAGGCAACAGCAGTGCCATGAGTTGTTTGGGCTTAAAGCCAGATGTCTTGTATTTCCTTTGATTGTTTCTAAATAATTAATGGTATTAATTTCATCATGTGACCCACCCACCCCCCTTTCAGTATTTGGCTCTGTGTACCAACACTAAATATAAAGGAGGAAAACGGTACTGTCTATAGCATACTGAATATTGATGCTGTGTGTTTGGACTGCAGCAACAGCTGATACTCATATGCCTAAGATTCTATATTCCACAGCGCTCACACAGCGTTTGCATGAAGGAGATGGAGCAGTATCCTTCATACTCCAGCCATAAACCAACTCAACTACGGCATATGGACGCTGCATGTTTGAAGTAGTAAAAGAGAGGGTACATCGCTCCCTCTCCGCCCACACTAAGATGAACCTGCCACTACTATTTCACGTAACGTTTTCTGGCAAGCTCCCAGTTTTCAGTCATGCTGGTTTGCTTGAAAGAAACACTCAGAGGAGACTCTGCTTGTCTTGCTGTTCGAACAAACAAAATAATCACGCATCTTGAGTTAATGGCCCAAAGCTTAATGAAGATCATAGAAAAGAGGCTGCCTGTGATGGGAGCATTCCCTTCTGACTTAGCCACATAAGCCACTGCTGTTGGCAAAAGGAAATGGATTATGAGGATAATAAGTAACCCTGAGCTCTGGTCTAGACAAACCTTTGCTTGGTACTGTAGCAGTAAGTGCACAAAGAGAACAGCAACAACCAGAAATAAAAATTTCACTTTTCCACAGTTTTCTACCCCAGGGCACTGGCAGCATCAGCAGGAGGACCCGTGTTTCTTTCTCACGGGAATGTTTGGGTTGAGTGCTAGGGCCACAGGAATCACTGGAACAGTGGAATTCTGAACAAAGAAAGATCAGTGGAGGCAGATCCCTATATGCATGATTCTACGATATGTACTCAGGAAAAATGTCTGCCCACCCTCCTGTACCTTGCAGCCTACTTTCAGCTCCCCATGTCAAGTCTCCAGTCCCACCCATCCAATCTACCTTTTTCCCTACCACAGTCTCACTTACCTTGAATCCTGTGGTACCTAGCATAGAATCAGAACCATAGAATCGTCTGAGATGGAAGGGACCTTTAAAGATCATCTAGTCCAACCCTCCTGCAATGAGCAGGGACCTCTCTCTTCAACTAGATCAGCTTGCTCAGAGCTGTATCCAACCTGACTTTGAATACTTCCAGTGATGGGGCACCCACCACCTCTCTCAACAGCCTGCTCTATTCACCATCAGATAGTATTAAATGGGACAGCTGGGAGGTAATACAGAAAGAAATCTGACAGCTTGGAGCAGACCCTTGTTTTGTCCAGTAATGCCTCAGACTTCTGGAGGTAAGGACAAAGTAATATGAGGCCCTCACAGATGTCAAAACAAGTTTCCAAAAGTCTGCATAAAGCTAACCACATCAAAGCATATCTGTGGGGGGGTCAGAGGGGGCTTGGTCAAGTCTCATTTCTTAGATTTTATCCATGGCCCCCTAGTTGGGTGTCACTCTGCAGCTAAACTATCAGATCAAGACTGGTGCATTGTACAGCGACAACTCTTCAGTAAAGGGAAGTGAAACCCAAAGAATTCTCCACTAGAAAGCCTGATCCTAATCTTCAAGGGCTTGACCTTGAGATTAGCTCAGCTGTTTAGAACACAGTGCTAATAATACCTAGATTGTGGGTTTAATCCCTGTGTGGGCCATTCACTTAAGAGTTGGATTCAATGATCTTTATGCCCCCCTCACAACTCAGAAAATTCTGTAACTTCTGTAAATTTTGATTTGAAAGTCAAGGCCTAGCAATCCTAAGGCATATTCCTTCCCCACACACCCACAACAGGTTCATAGGAAGATGTCTGTCTTATTACATGAAGATCATAGGAGAAGTACACCTGAGCCCTTCAGCTGGGACTGGAGCAGCACCAAGACCAGCACTGGCCCTGAACACTGCAGAGAAATCACCTGGAGGGAGCATCACCACTGCCAAATCACAGCATGAGGCACTGCAGACAGGGTGGCGGAATGCCCTGGGCTCCAGAGCTCAGGCCGTGGGGCTCTACTGCAATAAAGAAGCAGGATGAATATCACACTGGCTGTGCTGGGAAGAAAACATCTCACCCTCTCCTATTAGTGCTTCTCTAACATGGTTACAAGACTGAATAAAATTATGGGTTTATTGCTCATGGACACATGCAAATGGAGAAAACAATAAACCACATCAGCTAAAACAAGATGAGGAAGAGTAACATACAGTCAAACTTCAAGTGACTCCTTCAGTTCCTACCAGCTACCTAGAGCAGAGTGAGGCAACACTTACACAAGCAAAAAGCACATCAGGAATTCCTGATGCCAGAGCCCTCCTCCTTTTTTCACAGAAAATAGGCTCTGCAGTTTTGAACTGCAACAGGGGAAACTGTTTCTAGACAGGAATGATCACACAAATGACAACAGTGTTTGCAAGGCAGAAACACTGCTAATAGACAAAAATACAGCTGAACAGTCACAGCACTTTATGAGCAGCCCATGTACCTAACTACTTGGTTTTCAGGATTTTGGGTGGTCATGGTAGAGCGAGAAGACAGCATTTTTCCTACGGCATCAAGGACCTCTTTAAGTGTCTACATGTCAGCCTTAGCTGAGAACATATCCTTTGTTCCTTCCCCTGAATTATTTCCCTTTAATGATAGCTTTGCAGCGAATCCCATCCGCGAGTTGCTCAAATAAATGCAAATTTTATCCTGTAAGCAATACCCCCCAAAATATAACTACCACTGAAAGTAAAAATCTGAAGAGCTAAAAGGCACTGGGTCTTCCCTAGTGGCCCCATCTCCCCAGTGCATTTGACTGCTTGCTACTATTATATATGGAGTACCAGGCAGGATACATGCTATTATAAATATGTACTGTATTGAAATATATAGCCCAAGTCCCCAGGGCACAGCATTCTAATTAGAACTACAGTTGTGCAAATAACTGATTTATTTGGCTAGCTGGCCAAACTGAGAACATGGAAAGGAAAAAAAAACACCCACAAACAAAAATCACCTATGTGCTTAATGAAATGGGTTGTTTTTTAGTTTGTGTTCAATATATTTCGATTAAAATTGACTAAGTCTCAAAACAAAACCAGAAACCTTGTTTAGAAATATCAAAACAAAATCTTCTGGCTTTCCAAAACTTTTAATTTTAGTCTTAGGTTTTTGGGGTTTTTGCATAATTTTGCCTAACCCATATCTGAGGTGAGCAGCTTTCAGAATTGTGAGTCAACCAGCTCTTGATTTAATGGAAGAACAGGGAAGCAGGGGATCTGCATTTCCCTCTTGATTCAGCCCCTGCCTTTGCACCCGAGGTGAGTTATTATTTAATTTCTTTATGGTTGTCTCTCTGTCCACACATTGTCTCTGCACTCTCTGAGCTTGCTGGGGTTACATGCACCTCCTACAGCGGGCCTGTACAGCACCTAAAACAACAGACTGCTCATCTCAACTGGGGCCTATATGATTTACTAAAATATAAATAACTCCTCAACTGCAGTCAAATCTCTTTTTAATGCCAGTAGTTTCACTCGCATATATTTAGCAGCCCATCATGGGAACATCAGCTTCTTTTTTAATTAATTACTTATTAATAGATGTAAAATATGAACGGACAGCAAGCCTGGATTTTTCCTGCTTCATCAATTTCAGCACTCAAAGAAAGCATCTCGTTTACAGCTACCAAGAACCAACAGGGACATGCAATGAATGAAGCCTGAAACCCAAGATCCCCTCAGCACTTTTGTACCCCCATTATTTGGGGACAAATCCTCTCCTCCCTCCAGGGAAGGAAGACTAGCTGGATTGAAAGAGCTGGAAAAAGTGGAAAGCCTCACAGGCAACCTTCAAATTCCCTGTGCAGGGCTTTAGGCACACAATTGTCACCAGCAGGAATGGGAAATGCAAGTTCAGTATCTGCAGGGAGGTGGAAACAGCCTGTGGGACTGCAGGGAAGAGGTGTGCCTGCCTCTCTTCTGAGGACCCCATGCATCTCACAAGGCCAGCTTACCTAGTTGAAAGACAACTGGAGCTCACTGGAAAATAAACACCCCAGGAATAGAAAGGACTGCAAAACTATGAACTCTTCAACTTCCACACAGAGCGCTCGGGGCTGGGGGTGGGGAGGATTCTGAGAGCATACATGGCTGTCACTGACAATGAAGTCAGTCACGTTTTTAAAACACTGGGGATGGAATTCAAATGTGCCCCATTATGCCTTGAGATGTTCTCCCAGGGTACAAAAGGCGCGTGGGTTACGCTAAGCTCGTGTGCTCCTTTGCTGAGACTGTGAAAGGCAGAGCCAAGTGCAGACTGAGAAGGAAGGAACTGTGGAGCACATGGGACCATAATTCCTGCCGTAGGGGCCTGATCATGGGTGCCCCCAGTGTCCTGGGGTCCCATGGCAGCTTTAACCTCATGCTAGTTTTCTCCATCCTTGGGGCAGCTTTAGGAGCCCCCACTGCCATTTCCCAGCCCCAGGGCTGCACCTCGGGCACGGCTCCTGCGAGAGGGAACAGCCCAAGCCAGTAGTGCCAAGGCAGTCCTGCTCTGTCCAAGGGCAGCACTGCAGGTGGCCATGCCCCTCAGCATACACATGCCCCCCACACCATGCTGAAGAAGCAATTATCATCATTACAGACAAATCATCCTCCCTGTCGATTGACTGTACTTATTGGCCATTGCTGCCATCTAGCCAGACGCATCTCCAGCATTTGCGGGAGCCTTGAGCCTGTTTGTTTCCTCGCTGCCGCTCGGGCCTTAAGCAGGGATGAACACATCCCTTGTTACTCACTGCTGCTGCAGAGACATTTGTAAACTTTCACAGGGTTTTCCTTTTTTTCCCATCAGGTGACAAAATACTCTATAACTGCAGGTGCTCTGGGACACAAACAGGAAAATGGAGATCAGATGCAGCTGTAGTTGGAGTAAGGGAAAAATCAAGATAAAGGCAGCAGATGAGAGAGTGCTAAAACAAGCAAAGAAATGATTCAAAAATGGTAGTTAGCTGTCTTTGTTGCCAACTTACTCTCACAAGGTAGCTCTAACACAATAATTTTGTCTATTTTGTTATCATGCCAATTTTTTGCAGGTGCTACCAGGGGAAGTTTGTTGAAAAAAAGGCTTTTGAATATTATTGGAAAAGGATGAAGAAGTTGTCAGCTCAAGTTAGCACAGAATGATGCACTGGAGGTCACAGCTAAGGAGCACTGGCTGCTGTTAGTGGACTTGCAAATTAGGAATGATAAGGAAGTGGTTTCAGAGAGCTTCTGATTCAGATATATTTGTCTAAGAATTTGGTCCCAAAATTCAGTCAGGAAAATGTTCATAATGCGGGGCTTACGTTGCCTCCATCCCTTCATCTCCTTTTGGTATATATGGCATAAAATAGGTTGAAACAAACAGCATTCTAAGGAGACTTAGAAACTGAAAGATTCAGACAGTTTCATGCCCTGATTTCTATCCACAATTCAGCTCTAAAAAGCCAATGCAAACTTCCAGACACTGTGGCCTTTCACTTCTCTAGACAACCTGGTTTCAGAGCCATACCCAGCAACATAATAAGCAAGAGGTGAAGCACAACGGGTAAAGAGAAAATAAACATGGCTGTACCATAAAATACAGTGATTGCTCTCCAGTCAAAATGTTCCAACCGAACAAAAGGGAGAAGGAGGACATCAACAAGCATCTGTAAATTCAAATTCATTTTAGTGTACTTCCCATTCCACCAGAGAAAGGAATAAAAGGTTGCATTTTGCTTCCCTGGTTTTCTTAACTCTGAAAAGGGAGGTTTCATGGATAATCCAGAGTAATATTCAGCTGTGAATCCAATTTATGCAGTGGGATAGGATTAAAAAAGGAACAGAAGGTCTGGATTCTGAACCTGCTGTAACAGTTTTGATTTGAACAGAACCCAAGTCTTGAAATGGCTTGTTTTCCACTTCTGGTTTGGAGCTGGTTGAAATACTGCCACAGTAGCACTTCCTGTAATATTTTAGTCCAAGATCCTCATTATTTGGAACTGAACTCAAAAGATTTTGGCACCATGAAATCCAAACAAAACTCTGTTCCTCACTCAACTGGCCCAGAAGTCAACCCAACCTTAATCTGGTTCTGGGTCCAAATCCAGCTTCAGCCCATTTCCATTGTTATATAGATAATGCCATAATACCACCTCTAGCCTCAGGATTTATGATGC
Organism: Cyanoderma ruficeps; assembly: GCA_008694505.1. Lineage (NCBI taxonomy): Eukaryota > Metazoa > Chordata > Aves > Passeriformes > Timaliidae > Cyanoderma > Cyanoderma ruficeps. Next base: position 5,903,206 of record VZDJ01000090.1, on the reverse strand, counting down.
CTCCTCACAGGATGCATATTTGTGTGTAAATACATAAATCACATCAGATAAACAAAGCAGACATGCCAGAAAACAGGAGGGGAGGGAAGAGGAGAGATACCTACCAAGCAGTTTGTCTCTAAAGTGTTGCCAGTTGTGAAAGGACTCGTCATGCTAATATCCCCTCATTCAGACTCTCACAGACACGCTAAGAGCGTGACGGCTGGCAGGCAGTGCATTTAAGTGCTGTTACTGAGGCCCCCAAATATTGACAGAGTGCCAGACTCCGAGAAACTATTGATGTATGCAGCCGGCCGCTGCTCCAGACACCTCTCAGACAGAGTCTTTAAATGTCACAGATTAATGAATTTTCATGAAATGGAGAATGAGAGAAAGAATTAAAAAAAAAAAATTATATCCCACAGCACCAACATGAAAGCATCTTTTATCCCTACACAAAATTCTGCCCTCAAGCCTCAAGATTCCTAATAGATTATAACAGATTGTAAGTCGACATGAGATACAGGATGGAGGAGGTTAGACCCTCTGGATCACGCAGAGCATCCTCAAACAAAGCCAATATGTGAGATGTTCATTTACAAAAAAACAGTGAGAGTCAAGGACCACTCAGACCTCTGTTTCATTTTAACCTAAACCACTAGTTACAAAGCTTAAGGGGGAGAGTTGGTTAAATATTTTTTTTATCTGAGGTACACATGGTGCCAAACTGCAAAATTCAGCTGTTGACTTTGAACAACCCTAACTTTAGAGACATTGAGATAGACAGATGTACTTGGATCCTCTCTGAGTATTTGATCTTGTGCTTGATCCTACTCAAGAAATTGTCAAAGTTACGATAGAACACTTTTATGCCATCAGATAAACCAAGTATGCTGATTATTTCTTTTTATTTCATTTATATCAGGAACTCAAATATGTAGGCAAGAACTTCAAATATCATTAAAATGTAATAATGCAAAACGCAGTTGGAGTGTAAATGACAAATCTATGCATAACACATCATTTAAAGAGGAAGGAAGTGAAGGGATGATGCAGATGATGTATGCAGAGGTAAAAATGGGTCATTTATACCCAACCATGTTAAAAATACAGCTTCAGTGAGTCCCTCTGCACAAAGCCATTTGTGGGTGGGGCTCCATGAGCCATTTTCTCCCTCTTTCCCACAGTTAAGGATTCCTGCAAGGTGCTACTGCCCCCACTGCCCCTGGGCTGTCCTGTAGGATTTGTCTTCAATGCAATGACAGCAAGTGGGGTGAGCACCAACACACCCAGCTCCTCGCTGGCTGCCTCCTCCCCCCTCAAAAGCACAGCTGTCTGACACCAGTGACTGGGAAATGGAAGCTGGTGCCACCACAGCAGCCAGGCCCGCTGCAGGACAATCTGGGGAAGCTGACAGCACCCTGACAAGCAAAGCGAGTGCTCTAGGAAAAGCCAAGCAGCAAGACTTTGTGGTTTTCCACGCTGTTGGAACAAGTCTAGAGGAGGGCCATGAAGATGCCTAGAGGGCTGGAGCACTTCTGTGATGGCAGAATGAGAGAGCTGGGGTTGTTCAGCCCAGAGAAGAGGAAGCTCTGTGGAGACCTCAGAGCAGCCTTCTGGTACCCAAATGGGGCTGACAAAAAAAGATGGTGAGGCACTTTAAACAAGGGCACAAAGTAACAGGGCAAAGGGTAATGGCCTTAAACTGAGAGAATGTAGATTTAAATTGGATATGAGGAAGAATTCTCTATGATGAGGCTGGTAAGGCAGTGGCACAGGCTGCCCAGAGATGTTGTAGATAGTCTATTGCTGCAAGCGTTTAAAACCAGGCTGGATGGGGCTTTGAGCAACGTGGTTCAGTAGGTGTCTCTGCCCATGGCAGAAGTGTTGGAATTAGGTGATCAAACCGTTCTATGATTCTAGGATTATTGCTGCACAAAAGTCAATATTCTTCACTGAAAACTGTTCTCTTAAGTTCCCTCTCTCTCCAGCCACACGGGGCTTTGCTCAACAAAGCACCTATAAAATCTTACCATAAGAACAGGGACTAACACGTGCAGGGCTCAAGAGGTACTTGTTTTCACATCATCTTACCAGTCAGATTACTTGTGGCAACCTTTGCCATAGGAAAAGAATTGAAAAACAAAGCTGTTTTTCTGTGTGAGAAGCCAAGTGGAAACAACTGCAAGGACTCTGATGGCAACCTCCAGCTCCTCACAACAGAGGAGTCTTTGGTTTTCCAAGGCCAATACACTTCTGTTGGTTGGTGTATCTGGCAATGAACTGCATCATGGACTACAACAGCCATTTGTGTTATCCATTCTTGCCACCACCCAAAGCACATCCTTCCTCCCACCACAGATCCCATGACCACCAGAGTTGCAGCAGGGTCTCCAACACCATTATCCATTACCTGCAGCTCTACAAATGATCTGGATGAAGCAGCAAGTAGCCAGCGAAAAGATGGAGCACATGTGTGTGTAGGAGGGGACGACACAAATGACTTATTAAGCACAGGAGAAGGCAAAATGTCAAAGCCTATCTATTCTGAGAACAATTTCTATACAAACAAAGCAAAAGAAAATCAATATGGATTTTCACACAGAGAACTATTCTGTACATCATTGCAAACTTAGTTTAAAACACTCAGTACTTTTTCTTCAGGACTTTTAAAGAGCCTGTCTTCAAAGCCCTGCCTTCTTTCCCAAGCATTAGAATACATAACCCTTGTCCCTTTTCCCTTTGCCTGCCAACATATGAACAGCTGTTCCAGTTCCATAAACTCTGCAACGTCTCAAAGACTGGGATAGCAGAGGTGGGCAGAAATTTAGAAGAACTGGAAGCATTAATGATTGCACAAAATTTATCATAGAACTGAAAAAAGTAGAATACAATATGCACAGAAAATAGCAGTTGCAAAGTAATGAATAGGAACAAAGGTGCTACAGAATGAAAATTATTAGGTCTTAAGGGGCCCTTGGAGGTTTCTAAGTTCAACCTCCCTCACCAGATTTAAGATAGTACCACAGGCTGTCTTCCTTTGTCTTATCTTGTCTCTTTGATTGTCACCATAAACTTTCCATCAATTTGTTAATTTCTGGTAGTAATTTCTGATTGTCTGTCTCCTGCCTTTTTCTTTCCTCTCCTCGGTGTGCATGCCTGTGCATACATCACAGATCACAACCAGCTTACAGCCCCCCTCCTTGTTAAAAGTCCCACCTCTTCTGCTGACTTACTGCACTCTTAATCAAAAGGGCAGGAGGAAGCCGCCAGGATTCATTCTTCCCCCTCTCTCCTCCTCTCTCCCTCCCTTTTTTCAAATGGCACAAATGTCAAACTTTCTGAAAGGATGTTTGGCATAGCAGAGTTCAGTCGTGTAACGAACAAAGTCGGTATGATCAAAAGGTTGCAGGGCTGCCCACTGCTAAAGAAGAGAGGGAAAAAAGGAAACGGGGATCTTTTCTAAAGTGTGAAAGAATGCATGAGACAACTGTTGCCACTGGAAACACCATGTCTATTAGCAGCAGTGGTGGGTCTGAAACACCAAAACCTAGGTCCAGAGTCCAGATTCCCTGAAAAACAGGACTGTTCTGATCCAATTTTCTGCCCATAAAGAAACAGGGATAGACACAGCTATGGAACTGAAGACTTTTTTTTCCTCTGTGCTTTGCATCATTCTATGGAAACTAAGTGAATCTATGTGGAAAGAACAGCAGTTAGTTTTGTAGTCGAAGTTGCTGAAACTAATCAGATGGAACGCAGATTCACCTATCAAAAATACATTGTCTCTCTGGTATTTTTATACTGCTACCTTTCACCACAGTATTTTCATTCTTATTCTATCCACTGCTGAAAAGGAGAGCAAATTATTCCTCCCTTCTACATATCTAAGATTGTTATGATTTCGTAAGGTTTGCAATTGTAGAGCACTTCACAATTGCACGCTCGCATCTTCCTCTACATTTCTGACGCAACTGTTCTGGTTTTATTCATCTGTTTATTTGCTCCACTTTGCTGAGCCCTTGTGAAAATGTTTGCATCTCCTTACCCAACATCAACATTAGAGAACAGTCCAGTTATGCCACTGGCTCCTGCAAAATGTCCACACCCCAGTGGCATGAAAATCGGTGGTCAGAATACTCAGCATGAAGAATCTCTCCATGAGCTCAGATGGAGTTTCCTTGCCAGAAGATAACCCCAAAAATGTAGACGAAAAAACTCATTGTCAATATCCATTTAATAGAAAAATCTTAATTATAGATAGCTTTCAGTCCCAGAACAGTAGACGGGAACTTGAGATTAATTCCCCCTATGACAAAGTATGTGAACAATAACCAGAATTTGTAATCAATACCCAGAGGACGGAGCATCCAAATTGTAATGGGGATTTGGGATTCATTCCCAGAGGGTGTAATATATGATTTGGAACAGGTAGACTGGGATTAATTTTTGATTATGAAATATTTGAACAGCAATTTTCAACTTTTAATGAAGAGAGGATGTGGACACCACAATTAATATAATTTCTAAGTCTCTCCATCATATTTCAGGAGACGGGTGATAGATCACAAACAGCTGTTTGGGTCATACACAAGTTAATGTGGGAGTGCCACCTAAAGGAAAGTGCACTAGGATGAGACTCTGGAGAAAGACAGGCAAAGACCAGAGTTGCACTTTCCCCATTTCTAATAAAACTTGCTTATTGGAAAGTCTGCATTAGAAGTAATTATTCCATGTTTGCTGACTTTACATGAATCATTGTAAGTCAGAAAACATCAGTAAGGGAACATGGCTTTTCTCTTACACAGGGTAAAAATATAAAGGTGTTCACAGGAGAAATAATCCTCACTCTGAAGGAAAATTTCAAAATAGGAGTGTACAAGGTAAAGTATATAGAACCTCACCATGTCCTGCGGGGAGAATACAACCCAAATTTCTAAAGTCCCTTAGAATATAATAAAGCAGCTAATTATTTGCCTAAAATGAAGATGAGTGAGCTGTGAATCCTACCCTTTTCTGTTAGTTTCCACAAAATAACTTTCTTTATGTTTTCCTGACAGGCCAATGAGTAATTTTAATGATTATGAGCTGCATCTGTAGCCATGTAAGACAAGATATTTTGTCAATCTGCATATCTTGCCATTTATGGATGACTTTAAGAAAGTGAATTTTCAGGACACAGGTTTATTGTCACAGGGGTAAGAAAACCTAGCCTCCATGTCCAGCATTCAGTACTGCTCAGTTGGAAGGAAAGTATCCAGAAGGAAAATGTCTTGCCCTGAAACAACTGATGCTAGTTGCTTCGGAAGCAGGAATAAAGATGAGATGAACTAAAATCCTGTTTCAGCTCGACACATACTTCATTCCTAATTTATCTACTCAACCTCTAAAGTATTTTAAAAGATGCACTGAATTTCTGAAATGGAAGATTTACCTCTTCCGTTTTATGCCTGTTATGGTAAACTTCTGGGTCTTTCACTGAAAAGAGATGAAACAACTGGTTCCCTGTGGGCCCACTCCTTCCCCTTCCTCTTAAACCCTGAGACCCACATCTACCCAAGGATCATTTCCTAAGTCTCCAAAATTATATATAAGTATGCTGTCTCTGCCAGACCCTATTAATCATAAACTTCTTCTCATTTAATTTCAGTATTAAACTCATCTTGTTCAAATCTCTAATTTTCCACACTGACAGAGAAGTTCTCTATACATCATTCAGTTCTATTTCCTAGATACGTTCAGAATTACAAAATTCATTCAAGCCCATCTGATCTCTTCTCACTAAACCTTCTGCCTTGCACTGACTGACAGAGAAGAATTAGCCTTCTTCCTGTCAGGTATACATCTTTTCCCCACAAAGTATGTGAAAACATCCAAATACAGCCAATGACTCGGCTTGCCCTTGTACTTGTGCCTTTGCTCTACAGAGCAAAGTCATTTTATGGAGCAGCAAGTCCTACAGACATAATATCAGACAGACAACTAATATATTTAAAGCAAAACCAGCTCTAGCTGCATGGCAGAATACCACACACTGAAAGCAGCAATAGGGATGAAGTGGTACCACCAGCACCCCTCATTCTAAGGGGAGCAGGAAATCTCACAATGAAGTAATTCTACAGAGTGACACCGCTGAGCCTGATACATCACAGGTTATCTAAATTCATTAAAAAGTAAAATTTGCTAACCACCATTTTCCTCAGTGATCCCATCTAATATTAAACCCAGGTGCAGACCTTAGGGTTGGGAAGAAAAAGCATGTCAGATATTTTCTGCTCTTTCCCTGCTGCAGCAATGCCATCTATCTCATTTCTAACCCAGTCCTACAGCTTCTCTCCAGTTTTACAAAGACACTGTAGCAGCACGCCAGCAAAACAAATGATGGTGTTGCTCTGTGGCAAACAGGAGATAGGACTAGAAGAGCACTCAAGTCTCTCTCTGTGGTTTTTTGTTTGGGCTTTTGTTTTGTTGAGCCAGACATTGAGCAGAAACAATTATGCCCTCCCCAGAAGATATGTGCAACAGTGAGTTTGGTGCTTCAGAGCAGAGCCTGGCCCCAGCTCAGCCCCAGGGCCAGGTATCATTGCTCTCAGAGGCTCTGGGCCCCAACAGCGTGTTGCAACCCACAACATTACTGGGGACCTGCAGAGCCCTGCACTCACACGTCGCACACAGGCTACAGCAGCCCTTCTGGAGAGTTAATCAAAGCAGCTATGGCAGCAACTCAGAGCCAGATGGGCTCCATGAGGACGCAGTGTTAGATTAGTCACCTCACCAATTTCTGCCTCAGTATCCCCAAGTGTGAATTAGTTTTTGGCACCTACAAGTTAAGAGGGTGGCAGCTTTAGAAGAATTGTATGTTAGACAGATCGATATTTCATTTTAAAGAACGGTTTCTATTCTACTATACTTTTGCTGATTTGAAAGAAAACAGACTGTTGCAGTATTTTTTTGACTAAAAACCTGTAGAAGAAATTGTTACAGTCTTTTACAACCAGAATCTGGAAGGGTGTCCCATTGTAATATTTTCAAAGAGAAGTTGTGCATGCAGTATGTATGTGCATATGGTGTTTATGAATTGTTTTTTAACTTTAGATATTTTATTCATTTTTCCACATGGTACAAGTAGAACACACATCTTTGTTGGACAGACACCAACACAGTAACATAGCTTTAGATTTCAGGCACTCAAGACTCAGTGGGACAATAGGCTATCTTCATGCCAGGACATCACGTCCTGAAATTAGGATGCATGCCATCAGGCAGTTCATATCTCACTGAAGATACTCAGCCCTCAATACATTCAATTATACTAAATGAAGGAAACTGTAACCACTTCCAGTTATTTCATACAGAGATAAGGACCATGAGAACTTTGTGTCTTGGCATTCAACATCCTATTTTGATTTCACTGTACTGTGGGATCTGCTGTTATCCACAGTATGTGGACTTCATTTTTTTTCTTATTGGAGCACGCACATAGCCAGAATAGTAACTCCAGTCATAACAAGTTTCAGAAGTCCCTAAAGCAAAGGCAAGGGGAAGAGAAATGGCACAAAATGACCTGGCTAGAGCTTCTCAGGAGAGCAGCAGAAAGATCACAGACGCTACTGATACCTGTATCCCTACACCCAGAATCAGCAACGTGGAGTTCAAAATTCACCTTTGTTTGCAATGTGTGCATATGTGTAAGCTGCTCTTATAGACTCATGGGGAACACTGAAAGCATATTCTCCAGGATAACTGCCTATCCAGAATCAGCAGTGCTCAAAGTCAGATGAAATGCAAGTGTGAACAGCTTACCTCCAGAGCAGAAAGACTGCCCTGCTACTGCAGACTGCCAGGTCTGATAACTATATAAACCTTGTTTATTTAATTTCAAAGCTCCTGTTTCCCTTAAGCTGTACCATGGTCTCAGGAATCACAAGATTGTGACATTTAAGAAGTAGAGGCAATGATTTAATTGCATTTCCAGGGAAAAAGCTAGGTTCAAGAGCAAAATAAAGTTCCCTTTATAAAGAATGGAAATACTAATATTATAACAGAACACTTTTTTATAATTTAACATTGTAAACCATCATTTTGTTACATGAAATGCAACAAGGGACAAACCAGTGCAGAAAAAAATACATAAATATTAATTCTGCTCCCACTGGTAATTTAACACCTATCTGGTACCCCAAGGTCTTGAAAACACTGAATACAAAAAATAGTTCTTTCCTACTATCTAGAAAAAAAGATGAGGATAAGGGAAATTAAACATTTACATTGAGATGCATTGGTTTTCAGACAGACAAACTAAAATGCCTATGCTGGGTATCTGTGGCACACAAAATTTATCCATTGTCTTACTGAAAGTTTTTTCCAGTGCCTGGCTTAAATTTGAGGTTTCTTAACAAGCTCTAATGAATGGTTAACCTTGCTTTCCTGATAAAAAGCAAATGCTCCCTGGCTTCACTCTTTTCTTGAAGTAAGTCCATAGGGATGAAATGTATGGACTTCTGTCAATGTGACTGCTGCCTGCCCATTATTTAAATGCTAAAATAAAAAAGGGGGGTTTTAAATTTTTTTTTCCCGCTCAGGTGCGAGCGGGCCCCATCACCATCACCACCCAGGGAATGTCAGCCCTGCTCTCCCAGGCACAGACCTGGGGCGGCGCCGAGCCCTCTCTCCTCACCCATCCCCTCTCCTCCCCGGGGCCGCAGGCAGCAATTCCAGCGAGGCGGGGAATAAACGGGAGATGTGCTGCTGTAGCCTTGTGGATCGCAGGTGGCACCGAGCACTTATCCCCACACGCACCAGGGTGCATATCTACAGCTTAGGAGTGGGAAAGGTCAGCTATGTCAGCTATGATGGCAACGAACAGCCTCACCAGCAGGCACGGCTGTGTTCACCCCTGGCCGCTCACGGCCGCCTCCGGAGCGGGACCGGAGACCGGATAACCCCGGGCACTGAGCACAGCCTTTCCCCGGGCACTGGGCACAGCCTTTCCCTGCGCACTGAGCACTGGATAACCCCGGGCACTGAGCACAGCCTTTCCCCGGGCACTGAGCACAACCTTTCCCCGGGCACTGAGCGCTGGATAATCCCGGGCACTGAGCACAGCCTTTCCCTGCGCACTGAGCACTGGATAACCCCGGGCACTGAGCAGAGCCTTTCCCCGGGCACTGAGCACCGGCTATCCCCAGGCACTGGGCACAGCCTTTCCCCGGGCACTCAGCACCGGATAACCCCGGGCATTAAGCACAGCCTTCCCCCGGGCATCTCCCACCTTGACTTGTGGCTCCCTTTCCTTACCCTGCCTGCCAGAGAGGGTGGCAGATAACGCCAGTGCTTTGGAAATGCTCTCTTCCGAAGCCACTGAAGGGATTTATTATTTATAGGCAGAGGAATGAAAACATGAAGAGCGTACATGGGGGCCCGGGTGGGGAGGGCCAGTTGCTGCCAGGCAGTAATTTCACTCTGAAGTTCCTATGACTTAAATAGCCACTTGAGCTCTGCTCTTGCAGTTTATGATGTCAATAGAACCCCTAAATGAAATTACAGGCTTCTGATACGCAGCGGGGTAGCTTTTCTTCACTGTGTAATATACACGGCCAGAAGAAATTGCACTATACGCAGAGTTTCACTAAAGCAGAGTTTATCATAAGAATGTTCCCACTAAAATATGATTAGGCTTCTTGTTTGCCGGATAACACTTCTAATGAATCAGGGTATGCGTGATAGTCATGTTTTGTGAATGCAGACATATACCCTGAGGTGAACTGGGCACTCCACCGCCTCAAAGCACCAGCTATTTCATTTCCACCGTAATTTGCACCTGCTTTGTTTTGCCAGCAGCACAGACCCATGCTAGCTCTGGAACTCGCCTCGCTTCCAGGAACTTGAAGGCTGCAAAGATGAAAAAACAAGCAAAGCAGCAATGGGGGGGAAATCTACATGCTGTATTGACGGGCACTTCTATTTTTTAAGCATGCCTGAGCCTGGCTAAATCCGATCAGTGGCCCTGTGAGGGTGGGGAGAAAAATTCCACTTTTCAGATGGGTAAGTGAGAAATAGACAGAGGTAAAGATCATAGTGATGCATCTGGGATACAGATTCAGGTCTCCTAAAGGCTTTTCCATTTCTCTCCATTCTCATTATGTTACCCATGCATTCCCCTTCTCAGCCCAGGACAGGAAGAAAACCCCTTCATCTTACCATTCATAGATCTTGCTGTTTCTTTATCCTTGAGCTGAGGACTGACTGCAACTGATAATTAGATATCTGTGGTTAGTGACTGCTTTATGTCAGTAACTTGCAATCCCTTTTACTTTCCTAACTTTCGTTGTCCTATGACTTAATTCAAAATGAAGTTTCACTTTCTTTTCTGAATTACAGCAAGGAAAATTAGTGCTGTTTCAATGTTGTTACCCAGAAAAACGAGCTGTTGTTCAACTTTTGGAAAAGAGAAGCTTACAATATAAAATAAGAAAACAAATAGAGAATACCTTAAAACGGAAAATGTACTCAAAACAAGGCAGTTGCTTTTATGTACTTTTATTGCAAAAATTGTCTCTGGATACTGCTTAAATTCTTGTACTTCTGAAGCATCCCAGTACCTATGAATCTGCCTACCTTTATCATTACATCTTTTTCTGTGCTTTGTTCTTGTCTGATGCAGTTAACACTCACAGAACAACAAGCATATCACGTCAAACAATTGTTGTGCAGAAAACAGTAGTTCTCATTCTACTACATAAATATATATTCTCTTCCCCAAAAGCATAAACTGGTGGTTTGAACATGAGGGAAAGAATATCATTTTCTCCTTGCTTGCATCAGGCAAAGGAAGATAACTTTCCCACTTTATCTACGGGTAAAAGAGAGAGGTTTAACTTGGCAGTGCATGCTGAGCACTTTGAGATTACCAGTTGGAAGGGATGCTGTAACTAAAATGGCTACTGCTAGAAGCAAACAGTGAATGTATAAAAGAATGACCATAAGTATTCATTTTCATTTTTTTTAAAGCAACTGTGATAAACTATTATGCAGTAGATAAAGAAGCTACTACTAATGAGACAATTTATAATCTTGCCATCCTAAAGTGTTTAAACAGACGGTTAGAATATGATTTGAAACTGCAGATTTTCACCCTAATGATTTTAGACCATAGACAAACTATTATAACCTTGGCCTACCATCAATAAGCAGCTTATACCATAATAAGAAAGACTGATGAATTTTTCCACATTGCTATAAATAAATACCAGCAAAGACAAGTTCCTTTGCTACCAGAGAGACTTGGGAGAATAAATAAATTAATGAAATAATTTAAACATGGAGACATTTGGAGCAACACAGAGACTCTTAAAAAAGAGATTAAACATTGTTTTTCCTTCTTGGTGAAAGATGCCGGAGTGACAGCCCTTGACTTCAGTATATCTAGAGAACAAGTGTTATACAGGCAGAAGTTTGAAGTTTCAGACATTTAGCACTGTGCTTTGAGAACTTTCCATTTCAGAAGTACTTATGTCTTTCAGACTTACACTGCCTGGAGGGAGAAAGTAAATCAGAGATAAGCTTCAAAGATCAGACCCAAAAGTGTGTGTGGGCGTTCAGTATAGCCCATTCAGAGAAGAGAAAAAAAATCCATTATGTTTCCATCTGTGATGTGAACTGCCTGAAAGTTTGGGATGTTCTGATCTGTCAGCTGCTTTGAGTACACTGCAGAAAGGTGATGCAACAGCCAAGTTGGGATCTTAACATCAATTTAGTCAAAAGCTGGGACCATTTGGATTGAGGCTTTGATGTATGTAAAGGTTATTTCTCTGTGTATGTAATACTCTTTACTGAAGGGATCAGCCAACATAATTGCGGGTTTTGTTGAGAGCTGGTGATTTAGTTTAAGTTCAGAGAGAGGTCTGCAGCACCAGGGAATGAAGAGAAACAGCTAACCCTTGCTGCTCAGCGCTGAAAAACGTCTGCGGTCAGCTTGGTGATTTGTACATGAAAAAAGAGGAGTTCGCAGTTCTTTAGGGTTCTAATGCAAAACCAGATGGAACTCTGAGGTTCTGTCTGCCTTCCACTTGAAGTTTTCAGGCTTAGTAAAACTTCAGGCTGAAACTGAAGCATGGGGAAGGACTGACAACCCCACACGGACTGAAACCAACAAAAATATTTGCAGAAATTGCCAGGGAGTAAAGCCACCAAATCCTACGTGACTTTACTTACTGGTTATAAGAAATAGTGAGTACCTTAACAGGGATTGGACCTGACACTGAGCTCAGTTCTGAAGTCAGTGTCAAAGCCTCTGACAACTTCAGTGGAGGACTGCTCACCACCAGCCCGTATGTACAGTTCTTAGGACTCAGAATGGGCACGAAACCAGGGAAAAGGTGACTGGAGTTCTCTGTATGTCACAGGCGACCAGCAGTAGTCAGAGGGGCTGCCTCCCTGGGTGTCACAGAGACAAGCTTCTTGAAACACCTGCTGAATAAATGCTACTCAAAAGCAAGGCAAGGGTGAGAAGAATGCTGCCTAGTTAATACCCTGTGTGAGATATGTTGGTTCCATTAAAGATCTTGGTCTTTTGCCAGGGACATGTTTCAAAGAACAGGATAATAACTCAAAATACAAATATTTTGACTGCTACCCTCTGTTTCTTATATGCCTATTTGATAGAAGCAGAAAATGTTAGTCAAGAAATGAATCATTTCTTCAAGTCAGATAATATGGAAGATGATGAAGAATGAATGGAACAGCCCACGCATTGCCCTGGCCTTCTTTAGCATTACAGCAGAAAAATATTAACAGAAGTGATATGTTCAGCAGGGCAGGAGAGGACAAAAGGAGACAGTCTGGGCCTGGAGCTAGAGGTGCTCATGCTACTCCTTTTTTTTTTTTNNNNTTTTTTTTTTTTTTTTTTTCTGCCTTTCTCATGCAGCTGTGAGCAAATCACTGCGGCTTTCTAAGCCTTGTCTTCCCTATCCTACAGCTGAAAATAATTCTAAGTACCTTGATGTTGGCTGAGACACTCAGTCTCAGTTCTTTGGCATCCAAGATTTTGTATACGAAGTTCTACAAAGTACATTTTTTTTCCTGATTCCCAATTCCCCACAGAGACACAAAGAGAACAGAAGGGAAGTGAGAGAGTTAAAAAAGAGAAAGAAAGAAAGAAAAGAAAATACAACCTTTCCCACTCCCTCAAATGGACCAGCAGCCTATAAACCAACTAGTTCTTCCTATTCCCAGAGGTAGCTTCCACAGAAGCATTTTCTTTTACTATGCATCCACTGTAGAGTTTCTTTTCTGCTTGGCTGGGCAATCAGGTATTCAGAGCATAATGTAAACGCTCAGAACACAGAGGCATGAAAACTTGCCAGACAGAAACTCCGAGAGGAGGATTAACATTCCCCGCTCCCACCCACCGCCGCTCCCCCGCCCCGTGCTCCCCCCGCGGCCGGAGCGCTCCCCCCGCCGCCGCCCGGCCGCGCTGCCCGGCCTGACCCCCGCTGGCGGCCGGGGGGACGCGGGCACAGCAGCCCCTGCTCCGCCGAGCTCCCCGCGCTCGGCTCGGCAGCCGCTGCGCTCCCAGCTCCGTGTATTCCTCCTGCGCTCGTCGCCGAGTCAGTTTTCAGATTTAGGGAAGGAAAAAAAAAAAAAAAAAAAGGGAAAACACAACAACAAAAACCTTTATTTCCTGCTTCGCCGCGGCGGCCCCGAGAATAGAAGCCTTGACACATCAAATTCTGGGAGCTCACCACTCACCAGGGCTGTGGTTCCTGGTCCAAGCAGTGACGAAGGAGAATCACCTCACAGTCTCTGGAGAGTGGCAGGGCTTGGCTGCGAAGCGCGCCCTGCGCCGATGGGCTTTTCGAGTTCGCTCTGTTCCAGAGCGAGTGCCGAGGCAGAGAAATTAGGGAGGGGAGAGGTGGGAAGGAAAATCACTGGAGCCTCTTACGATCAAACTTCCACTAAGCAAGAGGAAATGTCTTATAAATAAACAACAGCAAGAGAAACAAAAAAATCCATCCCGTCCTGCCAGAGGAATGTACATTATTGTCTCTCGACGGAAAACTTTACACCACACCAGAAAGCAAGAAAGCAGCCATTTCTCCTGAAGCTACCCTCCCTTGGGTGGGGAGGAGGAGGGCAATGCAAACTTGAAAAAAAAAAAAATTGGGAAGTTCATGCGATTCCCCAGTAGACAAACAAAAATGTCCAAATTCAACAGACGTCACTGTTCCAAGGTTTCACGCAGCACTACATTTCTTTAGGTCTGATCATCGTCACTCCACCATTAGGGCACATTCAAGGAGGAAGTTCAAGGCAAAGGGAAGGAGGAGAAGGTCACAACAAATGCATGTGTGAGTGTAGATCTGTATGCATATGTTTCTCTATTTATTCATGCATAATACTGAACTTTTTATGCATTTTATGATTCATATTTATAAGAATAATTTTATATATGTATTAAAAAACTTGAGCGACATGAAATTATCTTCTCTTGTACATCCTCATAATTTTTGAGATTTACGGGTCAGAGTTGCAAGGTCTTCCTTCTCATCTCACAAGACTGCAACTGTAACCTACTTAAAGTCAACATGTTATTGTACTGCAGCTCACAAGTGACACGAGTTTGGTGATTTCAGTACAGTCCCTGCAAAAAACTATTGCGTGATTTGGCACAACGCACGGCAAATAGCAGTCTCTTTATGAGGAACTACAGATGGCAATTGAAAGAGTAATTCAAATAATTTATCAAGCACATTTGGAGACCTAGAATGGGGGATGGCCCGAGTCTACAAGAAACCAGTATGCTACAAGTCATTATTAGCAAGCTTATTAAACCTGCCTCACATGCACAGCAGTAAAAGATCTGAGATTGCTGATGGGAACTGAGGTGCTTGGCAGTGCTGGGTTTTGGGTCATGACTAGGAAAGCAGAGTACAGCAGGTGAGGACCTACTTGAGAGGAGAAGTGGGACAAAAGATTGAAAGACCATGAGATAACATAAAAAGGCTTGGCAATCTCAACCTCCACTTCTGTTCTAGGGTACTTCACCACTTGAGACAGAGATGCAGCGCTGAAAGAACATAGTGCCCACCACAACACTCAGCTTACCAAGTCTCAAAAAACCTCCTAATCTGTTGAATTCTTGAGGACGACTGTATTCACAAGACACAAGCGAAAACATGTTTTCTAAACTAATTAGTTTTACATCTGTGCATTCTTACTGGCAAAGTAATGCTGTCATAGATTTTGCTAGCAACCATCAGTCTACAATGCAGGTGGGTAAGGCAGAGACAAGCTTAAGACTGAAGTATGGCTGAAAATAAAAGCCAAGAGCCTTTAATACAAAATTTATAGTAAATCACAGCTTCTTGAGGCTCAGATCTTTAGGAGAGGAAACTGTTAAAGCGTTTGTAGCTCTACAATACCAAGGTGATCTTAATAAGACAAAAGAAGGAGGCATTTCCAAGAAATTTCTTAAGGCAGAGCAGTAGAAGTGACACCACTGACACAGCACTGGGAGAGCTGTGGGAAGGACAGGAGTCTCACTGGTCTCACCAGATTAATTGGCAAATTGTAAATCTGACCATCCAGCTCATATGAGCTGATACCAAAGAGGTCCTTACCCTGGAAGGGTGCTGGGTGACAGAGAGAAGATGTCAGCTGATCTGACCTCACCAAGAAATGCTTTGCTCATTTACAAATCCGCTCAGCATTCGCTTCCCTCACTACCTTTATGTTTACCAGCATTGCCAGAAATACTGAAGAAAACAGAGACAAATGTGAGCTCTTGCAAGTGAAATCTTATTAGTAAGAGGTGTCCAGAGAGCTGAGTGCTCAGAGAGCAGAGAGGCACACAAAGAATAATGGAACAGAATTTGAAATAATAATTCCTGTCTGTGACGAGGAAAACCTTTAACATTTCTAAGCAGGAAACACAATTAGGAGGCTGATCAACTGACCTTAGGTTCCCAATACCCTAGCTGCCTTTAAGAGATTTACATAGATGGAAGTGGGGGCAGTATATGGCCCTCTGTGTTTAGTAAAAAAGCATTTGCTAAACAGTCCAGAGATCAATAGCAGACATTAAATTAAGCACTCTGGCATTCTTACTATTTAGTATCATTAAGCATTAAGGATGGCTGTACTGTAAACACAGGGAACAGAGAACCAAATGAAATCTTCTATTAAAAAAAAAAAGCCTGTGAAGTTTCTGAAAATTAGACTAAACAAAAAAACACATGCAGTGAACAGATCACGCAATTGTGATCAAAATCTCAGCAAATTTCAACTGTCTGCCTTTCAATGCAGACTACTTCCATTACAGACTTCAGGAGACTGAATTGTGCCATTCTTGCTTCACTAGCATTAACAGTGGCCACAGCCTCAGAACTGCAAAATAATAAGAGCCAGGAGGACAATCATTTTTCTCAGATTTTTTATTTTGACATTTCCCATTTGTGCCCTTTTTCAAAGTTTTAATTTGGCAAAGGCACTTTTCAGCCTGTCTTTTAACAGGTCACTAATAACTTGGGATGCAAGATCTCATACTTCATTCTTTTGCTGCTGCCACCACTAAATATTTCATTTACCTTGAGTACAGCAGACCACTCTGGAAGGTTAATCTTTCTATTTTTTTTCTTTTCACCATACTGTTTACAGACCAGTTTTTGTGACTCATTATTTGCATTAGGCTAGTTTGATTCTACTTGTTAAAGTAAATTAATAGACTGCCTATCAAAACACTTTAATTCTTTAAGTAGCTTAATGAGGCAACTCTACTGACTTTTCTTTTTCTTGGGTATTTCCATATTTCCTATATGGAAATAACTGGGAGTTTTGGAGGTGGTACCTAGTTATAACACAAGCTTCTATATAATACATTTTAATATTCACAACCATGTTACACATACAAATATAAATGTATTTGTGGATGTACATCTGTACATACACACATACATATAAATAAAATCATCACAGTTTTATTTCTTCCCTCTGTCTTGGCTGTCATCCTTGAACTAGAAGACCAAATGCATTTTGCAGCAACTGTACATACACACACACACAGAGAATACAGGGCTAAACACAATAACCCCTAAGGGTTTCTCTGCCTGCCTTGTATCAATATAGAGAGGACGAGCCTCAAAAAGGGTGATGCTTTCTCCATCCCAGCAAAGAAAGAGAGAAGAACCCCAGCAGAGGGAGGAGAGTGCTTGGAGACCCTGACTTTTCTTTCCTCCCCTCCATGCATCCCTCCAGGAGCTAAAGCTCTGTGCTCAGAGAAAGGCCATTCTACAACCAGACCTTGGGAGCAGCTGCAGATAAGCACACGGAGGTTAATTCTGCTTTTTGCTCCATTAACCTCTGCTCCACCTTTGTGACACCCTCGAGGAAGAGAGACAGGAAGACGGCGTGGCCAGGAGAGCTGGGCAGGTGCGGGCGGCCGGGCAGCGCTGCAGGGGGATCGCACCGGGGTAGGGCTGCCCTGCGTCCTGGGCTTCATGGGCTTTGGACACGCGTTTGCTCTGCTCCTGCCAGTTCTGCCTCAGCCCTGAACACTTGCAGGATGCAAGTATTCCCCTTCTCTGCAAGGCAAGCTTCATGGCAGTGCCCTGCAGCTTTTCCCTCTGCTCTGTGTTCCTCCATATAGCAGGAGACACACAGCCTTTGGCAGTGGATGCAAGCAGATGAGATAAACAGAGATGAAATAAACCTAGTGGAAAAGTCTTCTCCAGCTGTAGTGTCTCTACCTATAAATAGACATTTTCCTGCTGTCCTCCACATGCAAACGCAGAGTTGAGAATTTTTTTTTGTTGTTGTTTTCTTGTTTAGTACAAAGCAATTAAAATGTAACAACCTCTCAAAATCTTCCTTTATTTGAAAAAAATAGGTCACGGACACAGAAGCAGTCAGTCACGGTTTGGAGTGGGCAAGCAAACAATTTTCATTTGATTGTGCCCTTGTTTTTGTAACTAGCTTTTCTGCTGTGACCTGCTATACTTACCCTGTCTGCTGTGCTAACCAGCAACATGCCTTTTTAATCTGCCTTCCTGGGGTCTGCATTTGATTACAGCATTCATGTTCTATTTAGATTCTTTTGAATCATGCCCTGTGGTGCTAGCACGAAAGGTGTTATTTATAAAATGAAATTCTGTTGTATTGCAACTTGGATTCAAAGAGGACAAGCAATATTAAATACTTACTTTATTTAATAATATCTTGGATTTATTAACTCAATTTCATTACAAGATTAGAGACGGTAACCTGGAGGGGGTTATTAACTAATAAACAGGCTTCAGGCAACTTTGCCCTATATAAAATAAAATAAAAATACATATATATGCATTTAAATTACTTCTGAGGGCCCAGATACACACCTCTGGCTCAAAAGTATGGCTTTCTTGATACACAGTATTTCTTGATATATCTCCCATATATGCAGAGAGCTCTTGGCTGGAATCCACTACGTTCACGGTCCCTTTAGGACAGTGGGCATCCACACTCAACAGCTACCCCAAGTGACCAACCCTATTTAGTTGGTTGCATCCTACATGGGTTGAAGTCTACCACTCAGCTGTGGCAGAACTGATGCAGGACACAGTTACTTCAAGCCACTGTGGGCAGCACACCAGGAACCGTGACACTGTGCCAGCCCATCTGCCCCTCCTTGACTTCTCCAGCACCTCAAGGCTCACGTTTGTGAGCTGTTGCACGGCTCTTTCTCTCCCTGCATCAGTCCTGCAAATTGCAGGACATACCAAAGGAGAAGATTCCCCAAAGCATCTGGGGAGACTCGCAGGCAGCAGGCTGTATCTCCCAAAAAAAAGCTCCTGAGCTACTGAGAGCTTCTCTTTCCAGAAGACAAAGTGATGGAAAATTCCTGACTGTGCATACAATATGATACGAATCTATATTCTGATACTTAGCTTTTTTTATGGTAACTTTAACAACATTTCAGACCAGTACATATTCTGTTCAGCCAGATATGGCACAACTGGCAGCTGAGTTGAACTGCAATCTCTTCACCTGGTAAGCTGCAGCACATTTGTCAGCACCCCAGCCTAGGGATGAGGGCCAGGTTAGGAAATTCACTGAAGGTTGAAAGCTCCCCAGGAGTACAAGAATACTGAGATGCAATTTTTTTCTCCATTTTCTAAATAAAACTAACAAATGCTAATACACTATTAAATGCCTCCTTTCTGAAACACTCTACGACAAGAAGTAGCTTCTGTGACTTTGAACCTGTCAGGTCCACAATAAAGCCTGAGTCTGACACGGGAAAATAGCACAGTATCAATGTCACAGATACTACAGGCAGGGAATTCCCACTTGGAAGTGCATGGCTGCTAAAAGCTTTCACCCCACATCTGTTGCACAGTTAGCTGTGAGTCACCTGCAGTCAGCCTCATTAGACCCGAAGTGTCACTCAAGTAAGACAAGCTTATTGCTAGAACAAGAGAATTCAGATTTTTAAGCATTTGATAGATTAAAAGGAAAGTGTCACGATATGTTAAATGGATATTAAAATACTTTAGGTCTCAGTTTTCATCTACTTACAGATCATATGCCCTTGCTTAAAGCTGCATGGTAGGCAGAGACCAAAAATAAAGGGCAAATTATTTTTTTCACTCATGTGGTGTTGTTCACTGCAATGACTCAGTGAAGGATAAAATCCAGTGCATGAAGATCATGAAAAAACAGAAAGACTAATGAATTACATCTGATCAGAAACAGATTTGAATTCGGAGTGGTCTCTGAAATTCAGGGGAGAACACCTAGAGCATGGTGGTGCATGGATATTCCCAAGCGAAACTGCGGTTGAGTAACAGGACTGTATAGAGAAGAGGTTAATTTGGGTCAAAAATGAAGGGAGATTGAGAAACAGATTTATGGTAAAACTTTCAAAGGCAAAAGCAATAATTGCACCCGCAAAAGGCATGTGCATCATTGCTACAAACAAAAACACATGCTTGGACTCTCTACAGGCAATCTGGCATCTGTCTCTCATTCCCTCCCTCCTCCTGACCCTGAGACCTCTCTCTCCGGAATTTTGTTCCATGAATATTCCATAATGCTACACTCCGCTCCTATTTTCAAGAAAAGTCAGCATTAGCTAATAAGTGGAAGTTCACAGCATTACTGTCAATCAGTGGTTGGTTTCCATGAGAATGGAGACAGAGCTCAACAGAAAAACAGTGAGGTTCAGGCACAAGTGATATTCTGTCTACATATGTTATGTATGTACCACTTTGAAACTATGGAACTCACTTGTTTGGCACTTCATTTACTAGCAGACTCTCAAGGGTATCTACAAAATAAGCCAAGTTTAAACAGCGTTCTTTTGGGTCATTTTGAAGTGAGGCAGAAACAAAACGTATTTTTGGTAAATTAGGAATACTGCGATTTATTCTTGTTCTCACTCTCCTCACTTTTTTCTATACACTTAAAACCACCATTAAGAAAAAGACTGAAGCTTTTTCTGTTTTCTAGCTGCCTTTTCCTTTTTTTTTCCTAATTTCACCCACCAGATCTCAGAGAATAACAATTTCTATCCTAAAATAATTAGTTGAGTGAAATTTCTAACTGATTCTGTGGATTATAAAGGGAAACTCTCTCTGTTTTATTGATAAAAGCATGCTACTATTCCTGAATTGATACACTCTGTTTACAATAAACAGACTACACAATATGATGCAAGGGCACAGGGTATGCATGGGGTAGATTTTTACAAAGGCACATTTATCTTCTGCTATTTTTATGCACTCGTCAAAGTTTCTGGCATACTCTCCACTAGAACTAAACAAAGTAAACAATGTGAGAAAATAAGGAAGTCAGTTATTTCCTTTTTTTAGGGAACCAAACCCCAGAAATCCTATAAAATGTAGATACATTTCTAAATTTCACATGTCATTAAAATTTCATAAAATTGGGTCAATAGCTTTATAAGAAGTGCTATGAAAAGAAAATAGTTTTATAACTTTAACATAAAGAAGGATTCAGTTTTAAAATACATGCCAAATTTAAGACTATTTAGATAAAAGCCCTTGGTCTTACTTCTGACTAAATGAATGGAAAATGAGCTCATGGGTGATGGGAGAGAAGCACCGGCAAACCCAAACTAGTTGACACACACAGTTAAAAACTCTAATTCTATTCAGTTGTTTCAGTGTGACTGATCTCAAGAAGAATGAAGCAGTTCTGCTGGGACAGACAGTCTGAGCAGTGGATGGAAAAAGAGGAAGAGACTCTGGGGAAAGAACATCACTTGGGTGAAGCCTGTACAAGCTAGAAATCACTTGGCCTCTCCAAGACCCACTGACAGAAGGATAAATGAAATGCCATTTTATGCATTCTTCCAAGTCCCCACTCTCTCCATTTTCCTCAGCCAAGAATCTCTGCATGTATCTACCTAATGAAAAATTTATCTTCTTTTCCTCAATGGAAATCTAAGAAATTCCTGGGACAGACCCGTTCCAAAGGCAAACAAGAATCACACAATGGCCACACAGTGGAGGAACTGTCTCCCGCTTGGGATGCTCTCTTTTTGCCCAGGTGAGGTCAGCCTTTGGAGCCCACACACATAGCTCTATAATATAATGTAAGAATTCTTTAATCAACCAGACACTAATATAAAACTGGTACTTGATTTCTATACTGGGATTCAAGTGTGCACTGTAGGAAGCTGAAGGACCTGGGTCCAGCACAGTTGTAATCCCGTTCTGCAGTATCCAGTGAAACCACAATTTCAAATTTTTATTCCAGTGTGTTTTCAATCAGCATTCTGTGGAAGGACTGAGGCCCATTACAGCCATATTACATGGCAGAAAAAAACAGTCTAACCCCAGGCAAAGGCTTTATCCTCCCTGTATCTCAGTTTCCCTGTGTGTCAGGCTGGAAGAGTCATTCTTTTTTACTTAATAGGGATGTCTTGGGAATTACCTACTTAACATACAGATAAAAAAAGGCCCTGAAAGGCAAAGTACCGTGGGGCTGAGTGAGTAGGCTTGCTGCAGTAACATGGCTGTTGCCAGCAGGCAGCAGGTACCACAGATCTCATAAAAGATCACTCGTCAATTTTAAGTTACGTTCATTTTTGTGCCTGTTCCGTAGGCCCCCAGAGATTAAATACAGCTGAGTGCTATTATACCGTTAGCTCCAGCGAATGAAAAATATACTCTTTTAGCAGTTTTATTCCTTTATCAATTACTACTTTAAGAGACTTGTACTGTATTATTTTATATTGGCCAGTTGTAAAAATAATTTATTCCCTGAAGAGTTTTATTCCTTTAACATTTCAAATTTTTTTGTTCGATGTTTAGCATGTGACCATTTTTGACAGAATGAAAGGAATACTTTAGTATAGGAGCTAATATAGCTCCTTTTCTTATGTACATTTTGAGCACTTTTTAAATAAAAGATCTGAATAAGATTTCTAGTAATGCAGAAAATCCAGTAAGATTTTTCTGTTTTCAGGTTTCTTTGCATTATTCCATTATCACCCTGGGGGGAAAAAATATGGAAATCCTGTCCAGATTTCTGGTAAAGCACCAGACCTGTTGAGGACCAAGCCCCCTTTCCTCTTTTCTTCTAGGTACATCTTTCTTTCTTTAAGCTTGCTCCTACCAAGGTGTGTATAGAATAGAGACAAGTTCCTTGTAGACTTGAAACCCCATAGAAGAGCCATTGGGATAAAAACCTGTCAAGTGAGCATAGAGAGCCACTACAGAACTAACGGGAAAGCATGCTTGAACACTATTCAGTGACTGTCAGGTAGCTCTGTGACTCAGTTTTCTCTCCAAGTGGCTCAAACCACAATGAAAAGAGCTGTCATGATGAGGAAGACAACCCAGCTGGATTGAAAGGGCAAACCCCTGTTTCATTTGAGAACATGGTATCCTGGAGGCAGGAGCCCAGACCAGCCTCCAGCTCAGCAGAAGTGTGTGATATCACAGAACGTGGTGACGGCAGTGCACGTGCCTCAGCTGTGGTCATACACACCACAGAGTCGATCACGGATGGAGCCATCTGGGATGAAGTTCATCTAAGGATGAAGAGCAGAATGCACAGGGTGTGCAACAGAGCAGAGCTGGTGTTTGAGCACCGCTGAAACAGAACTAAGCTTTTGTGGAGACAGTGTTGCACAGCCTCATAAAACCTCTGCTGTTCAGCAGAAGATGTTGATTTTCTTGCCAATTCATAATTCAGATCAGATGATGAAGGATTTCCTGAGGTTTGCAAGCCCTGTTAACGATAGGGAGCCCAGCTCAGAGTAACCCTGAAGCTGTTAAAGTGAAAACAAGCTGTATACAAGATTTTGTACGACTTCAGTGCAAACCCTGGAGGCCCTGACAACTCACCTGAGTTTCACTTTAGGCTACTAAACTCAAACAAACTGTGGGAGGAAAGACTGGCAAAGCTCATAGCCAGCATCTTTCATCAGCAGTTCTCAAAGCAGTTTACAAAGGGATTTCCTATTTTATGAGGGCAAAACCACCACAGCGTGGAGGAATACCTTGTTCTAGACTATGGAGCACAGCAGTAGCAGAGCAGGGACAGAACTTTAGTTACTTGTGGTCTAGGCCATCATATTTCCCACAAGACACAACGCCTGAAACAAATGAATACTACAAGTTAGCAGCAAAGTTTTGTACAACTCTAATCAGCAGCCACAGAAAACCAGTCCCCCACAAACATCTGCTCACTCATAAGTTTATTCACTGGATGTGGATGAAAAGAAGTCCTTCACTAACTGGAATGACCTGTGTCAATCTTTAGCCCTTTAAAACACTGACTAATTTTAGACTTTCTGTGGCTAAATACATTTGTAAACTATTAAAACAGTCTCCTGGTACATGGAAAACATATGGTTCCGACAATGTTATTCCTTCATGAAGGCCTGTTTCTTAAAAGTTTGCTTTAGTTGTACACTAAGCTGTTTGTTGTTCAGAATGCTTGTTTTTATAACTATTTTCCCTCCTTTCCACAGCTGTTTACTGGAATGATATATATGTGCATGAGTATATATATATATATTAAAGACACATACTTTTATTGACTGAAGATGTAATTATATAGTGCAAGTCAGAAAAGAGTATAAAAGATGCATATCCCCAGGAACACATTTCGTCTCATAGCTGGCACACTGCAAGTTTGCAGGGAGGAAATGCTGCTCATTGTGCAGTTTCAATTTCTCACACATTTGGTGAATACATAAAAAAACAGGGAAGAAGACCACCTGCCCAGGCCACGACCTACACATCCATTCAGAAAGAATGCCTGCATTTTACTGAGGCTACAGTCTGCAAAGAAGAATGTGCATTGTTTCCCCCACCACTCCCAAAATATTAAGCTATAGTTGCTCCCCTGTTTTTCCTGGGTCAATTTTCCATGTCAGACCGTAATCACCATGTTTGGCTCACTCTACAGCCACCCTCTCTGGACTGACCCCAGCAAACCTTCATTGCTCTGATCACCATTTGGTTTGTGCACATGAAGGAAGCCGTGCTTCTCTCAGGGATCTGGCTTGGCACTGCAGAGTGCTCTTGGGTAAGCTGGGAATCTTCACCTTATTCTGCACTTCATGCTTGGAAGGGAGAAGTACAGCAAACAAGACCAGGCTAGTGTGAAGTGGGAAACAGTCATCCTTAACCAATTCTGGGAGCAGGGTGCAAATCCAGGAACTCCACGAATTCCATCAGCCTTTGGCGGAGAAAAATTAAGTTGGAGGCCATTTCTCAGCAGCCAGGTGGGCTACAGTGAGCACCACTCGTTCAGTTCTGAAGAACAATGGGCCTGGCCTGGTCTGAATACACGAGAAGGGGACAAGAACAATATAACTTCTATAAGGACAAAAAGCCTGCTTTAAAGAAATTGAGAGCTGTGGCTCAGAAACACGCTAGACCTATAGTGACAAATTAGGGAAAATAGCTGGCAGAAGTGAGTAAACAGGATGGAGCAGAAACAGAATTGGAAAAGGCATAGTGATAGAAATGTAGGATATAAGTTTGGTACTGGATTCTATTGCTGGATGAAGAAGAACAAAAGCCAAACAAATCCATAAATTCATTTCAGATATTAGCTGCAATGCTTAATGAACTTCTGCAACATGCTCATATTACGAGTGCAGAATGATAATCTGTAAAACAGATTTTAAAACTTTTTCAAAAGTGGTTTTTTCCTTGAATTTTACTGCTCGTAACATGAAATTTCTTTTTTCTGTGTGAATTTATGCTGCCAAGGTTGGGATGGACTGATGTGTAAGCATCTTGTTTGTACAAAGAAATCTTAGAATTTTGCTCATGAAAAAGCGTGGATGCAACTACAGAGGTCAGAAGGAAACACTTGTCCATGGAATCAGCATTAATAAATTAATAGATTTATGGTTCAAAGAGTTTGGCCAAGTAGCACTGTTTTACCTCTGAGCCACAGACTTGGCTATGCCTGCATTCAATCCATAAGACAAGAAGTGTCTCTGAATTGTGAAAACAGAAGGGAGAAAATTGGTAAGAGAGAGACCAAGAAAATGAGAACTAGACCTGGTATGGGAGAATAATTGAATAATTGTCAGTTAAGAAGAGGTAATGGAGGGAGAGAAACACTTGAAAGAATAGGTGGCTGTACACTGACTGGAGGTACTTTCGAAAGATCTACTGAATCTGTAATGCAAATATAGAGAAGGCAGCACTAGGACAGCAAGGGAGTAAGGAAATATAAAGATATATTCCCTTTATGCCTAAAAAGGACCAAGGACATAGTGACTATCACACATACTTTTTAAGTGAGCACATCTGAACTATCGTGCTTGAATCCTGACCTCTTGCTTGATGTAAAATTAAGTTTCAAAAATGGAAAAAGAAAAAAACGAACTTGGCCTCCCGATGGGATGCTGAAAGAAGTGCTGCTTGCTTTATTTGTCCATGCAGTTTTTTTGCCACTCCTGCTAGAACAGCGTGAAGGACAATTACTTCAAGTGTAATGAAATGAGTGCCCTAATGTGAACACTTCCCAATAGGAGATCCATGACGCCTTGACAAACTGAAATGCCAGAACCCTCTGCCATCACTGCTCTGTCCGGAAACTGCCCTCAAATATTTGAGACATTCCTGGAATTAATAAATAAGTGCTGATTTGGCCTGGCTGGTTGCTGCCTGGTATCCCTGGCTGGCACTGCCTTACAATGGATGGCATTGTTTTGTTGCAGCAATCCTTTTGCTTTTCTTCTTAAATTTCCCAGTGCCAGCAACAGGAAGACTGATTAATTTCAACTAATGTGACTGTTGAATCAAAGACATGACTCATTTTAAGGAAGCTTTTGTTGGATGCTTACTCTATCAAACCATGCATACTTTAGATTATTTGGCTCTGTAGACACTATGGTCAGGCAGACACAACCATTTTGGTTGAACTCAGGTACACATTATTTTTGTACTGAAAAGCTGGACATGAACAAAAGTTATGGTGTAGCCTCATGTAAAGTCTGTAACTAATCCTTTCTGTGCTGTCTGGAAAGACATGCATAGTTTACAGTGTGTTGAACTTATCAGAAAATGACAAAAAGCAAGGAAAAGGGAAAAAAAATGTTTGTCAGCCTCGAGTCAGTGAAGCTGTAATACTCAGAATTTGCTTTATGCAATATGCATAAATGTCAGGTCACAATGCAAAAACTGGGAAAGGAAAAGAGAGTATTTTCTCTTGTTATGCTTTTGTGCCACGGAGCAGCCCATAACACATCAGTTAACTTGGGGCTCCTTGCTGGACTAAACACAATAATGCATTTCAAACATTTCTTTAATGAGTAAAACTAAATGTAATACTACAGATATTATCTCTACTTTTTGAAGCTCACATATACAGAGCTAAGTTTCAGGGGAAGTTCATCAGAATGCCTTTGGAAAACACTTGTCTAGGATCATAGTGTTTGCTTTTCTATCCGTGCATTTTCATAACCGGCTTTCATTTGCAAAAATGCTTCCAAATGTTAGTTATTCAAGACTCACAATGGCTGAAATGGAAAAACAGTGGTAAAGGGCCATTGTGATCTACTCAAGGCCACAAAAAACCCCAGAAAATTTTCTTGTATCTGAAACATGTTTTCATTATTATAGACATAACTTCTCGGATCACCCACACTTCTGTAAGAAAAATAGAAAAATACAGTCCTGATCCTATTATTCAAAATTGTTTAGAAAGAACTAATTTTCCAGATGGATATATGTAACATGCATGCTCCTTTTACAGAAAAGAAAGGAGGAGTGCTCTGAGTATGCAAATTGCCTTCAAGCCTTTACAGCCAGGTCATTTGACTTGAAGCTGCTAAATGCAGAGCCTTCCTTGGTTGCATATAGGTTCACTAATTACTTTCATATATTTATACATAAACTATGAATGTAACACATCTCCATATGTTTGAGCATGTACACACAATATAAGGTGACTAATGAACAATTCACTGGTATGGTAGCAGAGCTGCATTCCTGGGACTTGCTGCATGAGCAGGCTGGACTTGCATGGAAAGCATGGAAGTAGCACTCTTGCTCCTGTGCAGGAAGACTGGCAATTAGATGCCCTCCTCTCATACCAGTGTCTAAACAGTCCCATACAGCAGTCTAGTCCCACAGAGTGCTCAAAGGAACCCATACAGGGTTCTTATGATAGAACTATCTTTTTCCACCTCCTGGCAGGGCAGTTGAAGCTGTATATCATAATGTTCCAAGCAGGAAAGGTGTGTGTGTAGGTAAGAGAAACTGAACTAGGACCTGAACGTGAAAGAAGAGGCTTTGGCTTCTTGAGTCATATGTTTCTGCCACCCACATCATAGGAAAAATTTCTGTTTCCACTTACCTATTTATTAGAAAAGGAATGGAAATAATTATCCACAGCACTAAGGAGACTGAAAGGCTTGACATGTGTGTGTGTTTATATTTGTGTACATGCATAAAGTGTCCTGAAAAACACGGGAATATATGGGGGCAGATGCTCCATTAAGCTCAGTCCTCCCTCTCCAATGGATGTCAAGAGTAATCATCTAGAAGAAAACGTATAACAAAAGAGCAAGCCCCTTATCATGCCTCCCCAGAATATTCTCTTTCCCTTCAGTGATTCAGATGAGATAACAGGGCATTTGGAAACAGAGAGAAACAAACAAAACATTAAAACAGTCCAGAAATATGTTAGATTACCCTACATTAAAACCTGTGCCTCTGTCAAGCAATGTCAGCTCAGGAGGACCCAAGAGGAAAGCTCAAATTAGAAATACAGAAGACCTGTTCTTTTTCTGACCAAAGCCGGGAGTGGCAATGTTGGGCAGTGTTCAACCCCCTTATTTAAGCTATCTGTAAAATCTGCATGTAGACAAGAAACTGTAAAGAGAAATCTGTCATATCATAACAGGACTAACAAAGGAGAATAATTCACCCTGGAAGGGCCAATTTATCTTTATTTATTTTAGAGAAAAATCTCAAATTCTGACTTTCAGATTTTCAAAATTAAGCAGGAAGGATTTTTACCTTCCGCTGCAACTTTGACCCTGTCAGCTAAGAAAATTGCTACAGGTTAGACCCAAAGGCTGAATTCCTCAACTTCAGAGCTTGGAGGAAGTTTAAATCCCAACTCACACCAAACTTGTCAGACTTTTCCTGTACACACATGCTCCTGTTTTCCTGCAGGGGAAGTGTGTGTTCGGGGAATTCCTCTAACACTTTTCTACTGTAAGCTGGTACTCTTTTTTACCTTCTCATCTGATGGCATTCTCAGTATACAGATGGGAAGACTAAAACATTTGGGATCCCTTCCTCTGTAGCTACAAAAAGGATTTATGTATGAATTCCATTAATATTAGCAGAAGTATTGTGAAGAAATCTCTGCCAAGAGTTAAAAAAAAATAAAAATAAAATTCAAAGCTCTGATATCTAGGAACCCCTGTCACAAAGACAAACAAAGAAGTAAGGAATGCAGGACAACTTATTTACCCAACTACAGGACATTCAGTCTGATAAACTCAAGTTGCCTTGATTCAGAAGAAGGAACTGTAACAAGTTAAACATTTTCAAGGTAGTTTCACTTTTGTTTATTATTGGTTTGAATATTCAAAAAACCAAAGCTGGAATAACTGACACATATTCACACAGGAGAGAAAGCAACCCAATTCCATTAATTGTTTTAAATACAGCAGAAAGCAATGTTATTCCCACTAGCAGAAATGGATGATGAAACTACTCTTCAGTTTGTTCAATCTCTGCTGCACTCAAAAGAGAGATACAGAGAGGATCCCTAAGCGTACTTTCCTGTTTTTTTCTCATTCCACCTGGAAAAGAAGGACGAGCCTGTGCACAAGTTGCTCCCAGTACATCCAAAGGCATTGCCTATGGGGCTCTGCAGCGAATTGTCTACCTACAGGGAAACCTTATGAAAAGCTTTTAACAGATTCCTGCAAGAAGAATTAAGTAGTTCTTCAGAGAAGAGATGGAAGGAGAAAAAAACCCCATTTTTCCATCCCCAGCACCTGCTCTAGCCTCATATAACTAGATGATTATAGCATTCCTGTCTTAAATCATTCTCAAAAGGCACCAAGTTTAAACTTTACAAACCTCAAACCCTAATTTAACCAAATAAAATACTACTCAACCTCGTCAAATGCTTTATACAAATTCTTAAATAAAGGAGGTAGAGTTCTTCTCGAGTGAGACATCATATTTATTTTGACTTTAGACCTAACTCAAATCCTGCAACTCTGTGACTAAGAAAGAAAGAAAGAAAAATAAAAGTATTTCAAGTGTACTTGCCAGATTCCACAATGGGTAAATACAATTTCCTCCTTTCAGCCTGCTTCACAGTTTCAACAGTCTAAGTTTTCTTCTCTATACTTTAGGTTAATAATGCTCTTGTTCCTTATTCCAAAAGGGGTCCTGTTTTTTTTAAGCAGATGATAAGACTCCTGTGCAGTTTCTTTAAAAACTTAACCTTTGATTATGAAACCATGTGAGTGCATATACTTAGCTTACAGCTGGTTAGCTATTCGGCTGAATTTTTAGTCCTACAGGACTAGTCACACACTTAAATAACAAGCACTTAGAAGTATCCACAATAATTTAGAAGTTCCATTAGAATTTTTTCAGGTAGAAAAACCTAGCAAAATTCAAAATACTAATGCCAGGATTTATATTTCTGTCACTGCTCTGAAAATATAACAAATATATATAACATAACATGCATATGTAAGGTAAATATTTCAATATTTACAAATGCAGTTCCCAGTAGAACTGAGACATCTCAAAATCGGTGACAGTCTCAAATGCCAGAAAAAACAAATCTTTCTGAGCCATTACATATTGCAAATTAAAGTGCCCATCATAAATTTTTTATAATTCTTATTGCTGGCTTTTCATGTTGTTACTTTTTTTTACATTTAAAAAAAAGTAATATTGATCAGAATGTCTATTTTGTTTTACATCCTTTTTAAACAAGAACATCAAGAACATAGACTATTTTCCAGAGTACTCAGTCTAGAGGTACCTACATGTACAGCCCAGCCCAGGGCACACAGGTGCCACTGGAAGCATTCCCATTTAGATAAATGGGTTTTGGTGCAAACTTCTTGGGAAAGTTCCTGGAGCTGTAACAATAATTGCACTGAAGTCAATGAAAGTTCTGGGTGTGCCATTAAATGAGAAAGAAATAGGTCCACACAGGCTTGTACAAATTAGAAACACTCTAAACAGACAGCAAATCTCCTGCTGATACTTTAATTTGGATTTTTAAACCAGAAATTCTTTCATCTGCTTTTCACTGAGCAACATCTTCATTTTATCCTGCCTTTCACTCAGAAATCTGGTCATATACATGGCCAAGACCAGGAACATAAAAATCTAGCATTAAATGCTGGAGCACTACTTGCTCATTTCTTGGTCAAAATCCCTGCTGAGATCTATAAGAGTATGGGCTAAAAAAAGCTGCTGAGAATTTATGTAACTCAAAAAACGGATGGCACATTACGACATGGCTCTGTGACAGTCCACCCAAACTGGGAGAACTGACACGCAAAAAGATTTCTTCCATGACCTGCCAAATACACTTTGACCTCTTTTTAACAATTTCCTTGGGCCTTTTGCTGGAATTCAAATGCGTTCTAAAGTCTATTGTCAGAAATGCAGACAGTTTACAGTGCTCCCGTTTTAAATCTCAGGAAGACACCCATGCACCTACAGCATTCTCCTCACTCCCAAATGCTTTGTCCAGTAAAATGATGCAAAAGGACTGATTTTAACAGGATAGGTACTGCATTCTACTGCTGACATTATGCATTGCTAAACATCCATAAGTAACATTAAGACTAACCTAAAAACAGTGCTCATTACTTATTTCATTTTCTTCGAGAAAAGATATGATTCACAGAAATTATTTTATGTCTCAGCAAATTCTTAAAGTAGGCATCCCGTCCAAAGCTGCACAGTAAAAATGTCACAACATTTTGTTGATTGGTGCACTGCACTTCACATTAGATGCCACAGAAACAGTCCAGGCTGAAAAACACTTGTGTGGACAGTGGATTCCAAAAAACAATTACAGAAACAACAGAAAATCATATTTTAAAGAATTAATTCAGCTGTTACGGAATGGATATATAACATATATACACTGAATAAATATATTCATGATATACATTGATTCATATATATACACTGAAAAGTTAGATGGCGTGGTCTCCAGTCTGGAGACCTGTCATGGACTATGCATGGAGGGGTTCTAGAGTTTACACACAGGAAGTAAAAAAGCACATTTTTCTCTGTATAGCCTTACATAAACTTCATAATGTCAAAGATGATACATCTTCCTGGCTAAGGGACAAGAAGAGCTGCTATCAAGGAAAGTTTGTTGAATGATACTCACCTCCTGCCACACAAAGTGCACGTCTGGAGATGAGAACGATGCTTAATCTGCAAAGGGAAAAGACCTGAAGTAAACATAAAATTCCTATGTGCTTCTCTACGTATTTCTCTATAGCAGAATGATCTATTGGGCTACGGAAAAGAGTTTCTAGGAACAAAGTGTCTGGGAACAAAATGATGAAGAAAATTCTTTAGAACAAGATAATAAGGTTTCCACTATTTGTCTCCTTGGAACTTTCCTGTACACAGTTAAAAACAAGTCTAGCAGGACCTGGAAGCTATGCCACCTGTAGAAAAATTCCATGCAACAAAAAAATCAGAGAATCGTTTAGGTTGGAAAAGACTCTCAAGATCATTGAGTCCAACTGTTCACCGAGAACAGCCAAGCCCACCACTAAACCATGACCCCCAGTGTCAAATCCATGTCTCTAAAATACATCCAGGGATGGTGACTCCACCACTTCCCTGGGCAGCCCATCCCAATGCTAAACCACTCTCAGACAGGACTGCTGACTCAGGATGGAAAGTGGCTTGGTGAACACTTCAGCCAGTTCCTCCACTCACTAGGCTTGGGTGAATTTCACCTGGCTCCAGACAGACCTGTGTGTGTCTGAGTGGTGTAGTAGGTTGCTAACTACATTTCTCCTTGGATTATGGGACTTCATTCTTCCCACCATCCCTGTCTTCTGACTCAGGGGGCTGGATATGCAGGGTAACAACTGGTCTTACCATTAAGGACAGAGACAAACCTCTCAAACTGCATCCAGTCAACCAAACAAGCATCCTTTGTTTCCATGGGAATCAGCATCTTTTTTGACACAATCTAGAACCCTGAATCACTATTTGCTGTCTCTTTCCCCATTTAAATGTGCAGCTGTTATCTGTTTGCTCAGCAGACAGGGCAATGAGAAGAGACCCAAAAAATCAATACATGTAACATAAATCTCTTAACTCTAACCTCAAATCAGTGCCAGGCCTATGAATCAGGGTATCTCCTTCTGAAAACACCACCATTCTGGGCAGAAATACCACCTTTCTTTGGAAATCCCAATGCTATAAATACAACCTTACAAGAAAAAGGTCACAGCCCTTTTCAGGTCAGTACTGTTCTGACCTCCTCCTTGACATAAGCAGCAATAGTCCTGGGAAGGCTGTCACAAATACAATGTTACATCAGACTCTATCGAGTAACACAAAAATGTAATAAGGATCTTGCGAACGTTCCCCAGAAAACAAAAAGAAGACATTGCAAGTGAACCCTTGCTTTCCTGAACTGTAAGTTTCATGCCTCATCTGAAAATTCCATTATAGCTTCTAGAAAAATACAGGATCTGGATGATGATGATGGTGAATGTTGATCTTTTGGAAGCAATTAACACTGACTTTGCAGATCCTTAACACCATATCTGGAACAAAACAATGAGGACTTTCCTTCTACATGGTGCTGGGAGCGCTCACAGTGTCTGTCATCTGCACTCCTGAGCCATGGCAGGAAAAAACCTCCAGCAACAGTCAGAAACCCATGGAGCACAAGCAAACCCTCTGTTTTGGAAAAATAGGCCTCACTGAACCTGGAAAGTATTAACATATCTTGCTTTCCTGAGTAGGAAGCTGTTCACCTCCATTTTAAGCAAGACAGAGCAAACAGAAGTCTATCCTGACTCCTCTAACATGGCAGCATGTGACGGTCCAAGTGTTTGCTTGTGTCTCCTTGGAGTGGGTGATGCAGATGAGACATGCCTGTGAGGGAGAAGAGTGGCTCAGAGCTCAGGATTCCTTTCAGGGGTGACCAACAGAAGATGTGAGGTTGCTTATGCACCACGTCACCCCCTTGGTCTGATGAAAGCCTCCACACCTCCCCTCCCTCCCCTCTCCTTTAATCTCCGCATGCTGCTATGCGGAAGGTGCCAACTTGAGAACAGACAGTTCTGAAAAGAAGGCAATTAAAAAAAAAAAAGCACAGTACTTTAGAAATTTAAACAACAAGCCCTGCGATCAAAATAATTCATAAAGGGAAGGATTTTATGAAGTCATTTCACGAGCACACAATGCCTTTTTTTTTCTTTGTTTTTTAAATAAATCCGTCAGTACACATGCCAAGGCAACACATCTGAATACAATATCAGTAGACACACCCTGAATCCCTGCGCCTGTGCTCTCCCAAGTTACAGCAAAGGCTAAAAGTTGGGCTTTTTGCCCAAATTTTAACAATTATCAATTTTTTTCTTTTCGTTTGGGCGTGTTAGTTAGAGCCTTTTTCTTCCCCTCGCTCCCCCTTACTCCTCCTTTGTCAGAGTTTTTTTTTCTTCCTCCCTTCACACACAAAAAAAAAATTTCTGAAAAATAGATTTTTCTCTCACTGACGGTAAGTGTGTCTGCTTAAAAAAAAAACACCTAAAGAGATCTAACTTATAATGAATCCCTCTGGCATAAGGAAGCCTGATCTAATCTCTCTTTATAGGGCTTGAGTGATAGTTTTGCTCAACGAGTATTGACAGGGCTGTCCTGTTTCTCAGGCTTTCATTTTCCCTGAGTTGGAAAAAGGATACAGTGCATTTTCACATTCTCCAAGTCTGCAGTTGTTTTTATATAAGAAGCAATTTGCTTGGGTCACATCAGGTCAAATGGGAAGCCTGCCCAGCTCTTGGTTTTAAAGGAAAAACATACAGAAAGACACAAAAACACAGCAGTTTCCTTCATTAAATTCCACTCTACCTGCCATGGGCTTGCAGCCACAATGGAATTTCCCACCCTGGCTGACCATAGCTAAACTTTTTTTTTTTTCTTCTCTCAGTAAAAAGTCTTATTAGTTTTCTTTCAAGTGAACTTTGAGGTAAGGGTTATTAAAGTCGATGCAATTGTCCATTTTAATAAATAAATAAATTAATAAAGGCCTTCGTGGGACTGTGGCCAAATGCTGAAGTCCTTATTGAAGCCCAGATTCTGCTCTTTGTTACAATGCTGTAAGTCAAAAGCAACTCTTCTAAAGTTGTTGGAATTGTGCCTGGGTAAAAGATCACTGAAACCTGAGATGAAATTCTACCCTGAGCTGCAAGAAGAAGATGCTGAGGAAGTGACTCAGTGTGAACACTTAAGAACAACAGATCACCAAGATGCTTCACTGATTTCAACGCAGCCCTCAGGAGAACCAGAGCTGCTTGCTTTGCTTTGACTATGATTTTATTGTACACACAGGCATGGGGGGCAGGGGAAGAGAGAGAGAAAAAAAGGATACATCCTGAACCACAGGTGAGACGGTTTCTTTTAAGATGCTAAAAAGGTGTCCAATTCAAATTTGGATCCATCTAACTATCAAAGCATTTATACCTGGCCTCTCTCTGCTGAAGGCTCAGTTGTTCCCTCTGCTTTGCTACTAGTTTGCATTTAACTGCAAATGCTATAATTAAGTTTGCAGAGCAGTTTCCATTCAGACTGTTTGCCCATAACTTTCTGCAAAGTTCTTCTTTTGGTCTGAAAGGAGACCAGATCTTGCTAATGAATGATGCAAGGCATAAAGCAGACTGGGGGCAGGTGGAAAGAAAGTAATGGAGGATCTGTTCAGCCTTGACAGGGCACCACAACTGGGTGGCCCCTGCCCTTTCTCACAGTTTTCTCCACGCTGAAAAGCCGTTCAGCTTTTTTTTTTTTTTTTTCTCTACAATAAATTAAAAAAAAAAAAAGGAGAAAAGAAAAAAACCCCAAAAAACAGTTGGCTCAGTGCCCCTGTATCCTCTGTTGTCCAGACACTCATGTGTGAAACAATGGCAGTTTTGCCTGAATCAGCGGTGAGGATTGCTGGACTTGGCCTCTGAAAGATTTTTTTTTGCCTTACTATCGTGACTTTCACCCAGAGGTCACAAAGGGCTTTGCTTTATTTATCACACAGGCAGACCTTTGAAGCAGTCTGAGCCAAATGAAGGCAGAGTCCCTTCTTCCCTTTCAGTGTCCTTTCCCTGGCTGTCTAAGAAACAAATGAGTTTTTAAAAATTTCATATACCCTCTTTGGTTTCACAGGCTGGCTAGTAAGATACTGCAAAGTTCTCTATTTTGTTTTTCTACAGTCAGATGGTTCTTTTCTTTTTCTTTTCTCCCTGGTCTCTCTGGTGTCTGTTTTTCTAGTTGATTCATCTATTATCCCTCTTTATGTAATTAAATTTCTCTACTCAGTGTGTCATTGTGCTCAGGCTGTATTGTGCTCTGTCACCTCCAATTCCTTTCCTTCAGAAACTCCACATCCCAATTCCTCTTTAAAGTTGCTTGCTGAAGCATTTGTTCTTTCAGCATCCCCACACGTTTATAAACTGGAGATTAGTTCACTTTGTCTGACTTCCAAAGCCATTTGCTGCTTGAGACCATTTCATGAGCTTGTCTATTCATGTGGATAAACAACAACAACAAAAAAATAAAATCATCTATACTGTGAATTAGGAAGAATAAACAGCAATTGCACGGAACAAATACCAGTGAGGGTGAAATTAGTAACAGTCACAGTTTTTGCTGATGTTGCCCCTGCCTGAACTATTTTACTTGGACATACCTTTAGACAGTAGGATTTCACAAGTTAAAAGGATGATATACCTTTTTAGTAGAACCAAGTGATGTACCGTAATGTTTAGCTCATGATTCCAGCATTTCTATACTGAAGAGTCCCTAAACTCACCAACTTCTGTCTAGATGATTAATCTGTATACTCTTCAGTTCCCCTAAGCAGACCATTATTTCCCACAAAGCCTTTAAAACTTTCTACTAAATTCAGGATTTTGAAGTGATGTCTGGCTAACAGATGTGCTTGTTCTGACACTTTTCGATATCTTCCCTCAAAACAAGAGTCCTTTCAACAATTCAAATTCAAGTCAATGGCAACATTCCTATTGATTTGAAAAGATATGCTCAACTCTTGAAACAGGGAACTGAGCCTGTCAGTCACTTCATATGTAACATCAGAATAAATGCAGAAATTCCAGTCTCCATGTGAATCCATCAAATTGTTTTCATTATCTGCAGTTTATAAATACGGCAGAAGGAAAAAAACCCAAAAAATAACAGTTTTGAAATGGTTTACAGGAGAAATGAAGGCTGACGTTAGATGTAGCATAAGAAGCTACCATGAGCAGCAGAAGGGCTGCAAGGTCTGTTTTCCCTGGAGAATGTGGTTTTGAGCACCCTGGTCTACTGGAAAGTGTCCTTGTCCATGGAAGGTGGTCTGGAACTAGATGATCTTAATTTCAGTCCAAACAATTCTATGTTTCTGTGATCAGATATGACATTTATGGCAGCCTCCTCAGCAGATTTCCACTCCTCTGAAATGGTCTCACCCAACCTGCAAGACATCACACACCTCATTTCTCTGCTTGAACCCCCTTGGATCTGCATTTCTGCTCACAGAGAAGGACACTGCTGAAAACTTCCAGGCTTTAAGGTCTATATCCACAGTCTGCAAGACTCAGGGAAAAACTAGATCATCACTATGCAACCACAAATGGTATAAAAGCAGATAGAGGGGAGAACCAGAACTTTCTGTGTCTCTGGTACAAACCTCTACATGGTAAATGGCTCATCACAGAGTAATGATCTGTTGGAGAGAGAACCAGGAGACCAGGTGTGTACCACTGAAGTCTTAGAGAAACATTCGCCAGCAGAGCTTCAATTCTGGTCAGGGAAACTTAACAGCCTTAAACACCACAACTGACTAAATAAGTGTCTTATAATTTTATAAATGACAGCAGGAATGACTGCAATTATGCTTATTAGCAGATAAAAATGTCTCTAAAGGATTGGATTGGGGGGGCTTATAAAGCAAAACAGGAAACAGGCTCATTGAATACATCTGTGGTGCATGGTTAATCTAAGCCTTGCATACGTTCATTTTCCATGTCAAGCATGATCAGTATAAGACATGATTACAGTCTACCAGTTCTAGGGGTTAGAGCTTGAACTACTATGGAAAACTAGCTTAAAATTATAATCATGTTAAGATATTAGACGTCTTTTCTTAAAGATCTGCTTAGCACTTTCATATTTTGACTGCTTCAACAATATTCCCAGAATCAAGCCTTTAAAATTACCTACTTCATTATTTGCTACGGATTTTTCTGAAGTCAGACTACGAAAAAAGTTGCATGTATGTTACAAGTTCTTCTCCATAACCTGCTCGTGCTGCATTCAGTTTGATTGAAATTCCACATAATTTATGATTTTTACAGCCTTCAAGAGCGGTAAGAACAGGAAAGAGAAAGTAAGAATCATTAATCAATGACACTTCAAAGATTTTGATATTTAGGATAAAATCAGGGACCAAGAAAGAAAATACTTCAATGATTTCAATATCTCTGGGATTTCTTACTATTTATTTGCTTAAATTGTAGATAATTTAATTACTAAAGTATCTAACTGACAAAATAACTGGGCAGAGGTAAAAAAAAAAAAGAATCACTAATGAAAAATTAGCCACCAAGAAAAACAATATTTATTCTTTTAAAAACTCTTACATCAAGAGCAACTAGCCTTCCTGCCTTCAGAGCCAGGCACCATTCCTAATTTCTATACAGCGAGAACCATAAAAAAACACATTCCACAAAGGAAGATACGGGGTACGGGACCTCCAAAAGCAATTCGCAAGTCGGAGATCACAAACTCTCAGGGATCCTGCTGTTTTACAGCTCAGCTGGGCTGGGCCGGGCTTGCAGCTGGGACCTGGGTGAGCTGAGGCTCATCTTGGCCTCCCCGGTGCTCGTGGCAGCGAGAGGGACGGAAATGATTCAGCGGTGCCCGGTGCCAGCACAGCCCCGCCGAGCATGGCACACCATCCTCCTCCTCCTCCTCCTCCTCATTGTCCTCCACAGCCCCGCCGAGCATGGCACCCCATCCTCCTCCTCCTCCTCATTGTCCTCCACAGCCCCGCCGAGCATGGCACACCATCCTCCTCCTCACTGTCCTCCTCCCTGGCCAGCCCCGCGGCCGCCGGCAGCTCAGAGCGCCCACGGCCTCAGCACAGCCCGGGGCTGAAACCTCTGCTGCACCCGCAGGGCTGACTCTGGGAGGAAGGTGAGGAGACCCAGATTTCTAACTTAAATTTCATCTACCACCACAACTCAAACACTTGGAATTCTTATTTATTTGTTTTCCCCCCCACATTTCGGAACCTTCCAAGATCTTGCTTTTGATTAATTTGATATTATTATTGTTATTTTCCCCTAAAGTGCAATTCCTGCATCAGGAAGATCTAGCTGGGTACTGTGCTTGAGATGCTAAAGCTACATGAATTCTCTAGAAAGATTCAGCGTTCACTTGCACAGAATGGCAAGTTTCAATGAGATTTTCCTTGCTTTAATCGGTTTGAGCTAGCTCTTTGGCATTGTCTTATAAATAATAGAAGCTACACACTGCACTGTTACAACATCATTCATCTAAGGATCTCATAACTTAATTAAGAGGGACACTGTCAGGTTAAAAATCATATATTTTTCATTAAGTAATTTCCTTATCTATGTTACTAATAACATTTTAGGCTATTAAGCTGGAACAAATTCTTAAAATCTAATTTAACATCTACTACTAGCATGTATATATTATATATACACACATCTGGTTTATTCTCTGAGATACTAAAACAGATGTGCTAGCTTTACTTTTGTTTTAAGTTGGTTTCATTTACAGATTTTCATGTGTGAACAATGTTCTTCCTTCAGAGTGGTATAAACACTCCAAAAGAACATTTATATGCAAACAAAAAACTGTATTAACATCCAAGAAAATAAAACATATGTTTTTGTTAATATAAGACTTGCAAGGATTCAACAATAAAACTTTATTTTTGGAGAAAACTGCCTAACATTGTACGGTGGTTATTTTCACTTTCTCTAAAGGGAAGGTGACAAGTACTATTTCTGTAGTGCTTAATTATGGGAGAGCACAAATCTGTTTGCTGTGAGGGAATACATCATTAATAAATTCATTCCGCTATATTTGAGCCTCTTCAGATAACCAGAAATGTGCTGTTACTTCTGTTACATTGAGGCTTAAAGCGAGGCTTGCTTTTTGATGGGAGAAGCTAGCTGTGGGGAAAGTCAGCATAATGAAGTTTCTACCTGTCAGAGTTTAGCTCAACTCTAAGTTGTTGAAGCCTATGTGGCACTGCCATAATAGGGGGACAGTCACTAAAGCACTGCGGGGTCCCTGGGAATCCATATAAATAAAGTGTAACATCAAAAACCACACTGCGTATTTTCCCAGGCTTCGCTTAATACAGGGTAAAACTGAGACACGTGATCAAAGTCACACAGTGAGTTGATGATAAAACCAAAACAAAAATCCATAGCCTGCACCATTCATTCCTCACTGAACTACTTAGTTTCTTCCTGACATTTCAATGTATTTCATATGAAGAACAACAACAACAAAAAAAGAGCTTTTTTTTCACTTTTACTCTTATTAGCTAATACAGCAAGAAAGATGGAGGTTTGAATTGCAGTAGGCCATTTTTCTACTCAAGAGATTCCTCCTCTTTCTTCCCTTCCCTAGGTTCAGTGATCAGCAGAGCAGGTGTTCACTTGCAGATCCAGAGCTCCTGACACAAAAGGAGTTTTATATTTAATTTTGCTTTTCAATGGTTCATTGCTCAGACATCAGTCCCAGAAGACATTCTGCCAACTACTAAACTTTTTAAGCAGGTGGGGGTTGAAATGAGAAGCAGGTCATGGAGTCAACAGCACGAGTCAGCTCTGCCTACTGTTTAAAAAGAAAACTGCAGTAAGACTGGAAAAACCAGAAATATTAAAAACACACAGCCAAAAGGCCTCTCAAGGGCCAGTGAGGAGCCATAGGGACGTGCTAAAGCCAGCCCTGAAGAATGGTGGTACATCCTGATAGCCACAACTAGACACAACGCTGTTGTGCACAAGACTCCCTGAAACGAGAAACACTAGAGTTCTTGAGCTTAAATGAGACTGCCTTCAAACACAGCTCCAAATGCTACATGCTCAAGGCTAACACATTTCACATTGCAGAGACAACATGAAACTAGGCCAAGGACAACCTTCCATGGCAGGAATAATTAAAGAAACCTTATTCTGCCTGAAAATGTGTTTTATGTAGCAAATGTGTGAGCTTTCAGAGGTACCCTTCTGCTGGCTGGTTGCAGTAGTGGGACTTCAGTGTATGTTTGTTTGCTCATACCCAAACCCCTGATCACCTCTCCTAAAACTTTCATTATTTCACATTAGTAGCATTTGATGTCGGGGTCAGATACAACTGCATGAGAGTCATAGTTTTCAAAAAAAGGCAGGAGAGTGTATCCAGGCTGCTACAAAATATGTATCCCAAGGACAGACTTTTCGTTGCATCTACTCAGGATCCAGGACATAAATAGCTTAGAACCCACAGCATGGGTCTGAATGGTGGCATTCCTGTATCATCTGCCAACAGAAAACTGCTTCACGGGCTTGGTTAAGTCTTTCAGATTATTGGTGTTTCATTTTACTAATTAGCAATGTGTGAGACTTGAGTGACAGTGCTTTAGCACTGTGAAGTCCAACCATCATTA
Organism: Cyanoderma ruficeps; assembly: GCA_008694505.1. Taxonomy (NCBI): domain Eukaryota; kingdom Metazoa; phylum Chordata; class Aves; order Passeriformes; family Timaliidae; genus Cyanoderma; species Cyanoderma ruficeps. The sequence goes on along the minus strand of VZDJ01000090.1, from coordinate 5,861,809 downwards.
TGTAGATCTCAGCCAGGCCAGCCAGGGACAACAGATAGGATAATTCTTTTCAAAACTGTATTTGTGTCTTTATGTTGTTGTCTTAAAAGTATGAGGTCTGATTAATCTGGTATTAATGTGTATAATTGTCTCATTAATCAGCACAGACCTTTTTCAGCTCTGTGTATGCTTCAGCAGTGAATAAACTGTAACAGTGATGGTATTTTCTCGAGGAATACAATTTTTAAACGTCACACACACATATATGTGTCCGCGGGTATCTGCCTTCCTCCCTGGCTATTCGTAAGATCAGAATATTGAATTTAAAAGGGAGCTTGCCTAATACACCAAAATCAATCCTAAGAGTCAAGCACAGATATCACCCTTCATGCCCACTTTGCTTGCTTTAAGGCTATGTTAATGCCCAGAAAGCAAATTTAGTCCTGTATTTCTACGGTTAGGGAGGTTTTTCTTAAAATTTAGAAACAAATCCTTAGTTCATGGATTTAAAAATACTGCTGAAGCCAAACTAGAAAGAAAACTCCAACACATTAAGACTTGATACAACTTAAAGTTCATATTTATACTGAGGAAAAACGTCACAGCAAACCAGCTATAGCTATTTATAAAGGAATTTAAGACTGACTCTGATATCGTTTTCTCATGGACAGGCTGAGCACACAGAGAAGATGTTCACAGTATGGTACTCTTAAAATGCTGAAACAATTACTCAGAGCAATCACGAGCCAATGGCCTCAACCCTTTCCACATAAAGGCTAACAAGTTCAAGTTGACCATTACCCTAAAATAATTCTGGTGGGCCACACCATGGTGATATTCATTACATGGGTCTAGTTCAAAGGTGCTCCAAAATGCAGGTAGAGAACTTGGTTTCTCAAAGCTGAGCACTAGCAACAAAATACTTGGGTTTTCAGTGCACAGATTACACAGGAAACCAAATGAGTTTCTGTGTTCGAGTAGCTGAAAGCAGATGTGATTGTATTCCACACCTCTCTCTCCTTTTCCCATTCTTGGGCTCACACATGCACTGATTCTCCCCCTCACATACACACCAGCTCATTTACTTTCTTCCTGACTCTTGCATTCCCCCAACGTCTGTGTCCATAACCAGCTCTCCACTTATGGTTTTACCAAGTGTTTGTATTCTCCCTTCCCTCTTTAGCCATGGCATGAACCTGCAGAAGCGTTCTTTCCCCCCAGCCACCATTCTGTCAGGTTGTGTCAAGCCCAGTAAGGCAGCAGCTGCTGCAGAAATGCCCTGCTGGGAATGGGTCCCTCTAAGGGTTCATGAAAAGAACTAAAATGGAGTCTTTGGGTCTACGTTTTACTATCATCAGACCGTAGAGCCACAAATTATAACTTTGCCTTGTCCCTCACCTCTCCCCAAACCAGTTTCCTCTCTTCCCTGTGAGCAGAGTTAGAGACATCCTTTGGGTATGTAAGGAAGGCCTCCTTCATTAAATGCTATGAAGTGCTCTGCTACCCTCAGAAGTGTGGTGTTATTTAAGTGCTAATCACTCTAGTCTTCAGCATGTCCAAAATTATTTCACTTGTTAGCAAAAAGCTCCATTGTCACACATTACATTGCTGTTGCACTGAAAAATAATTAACAGCCTACATTTTGGGGTCCATTATTTCAGCTGTCTGCCTAATTAGGGAATTATCCAGCATTCCCAAGTTTTCAACAGAGAAATTAGAAAACATTAAAAAGGTAGGCCAGGGAACAGCTCTATGAAACAAGTGATACAAAGAATGAGAAGAGAGACCATTCCTTCCGAGCACTAAGACAAAACAGTAGCTAAAAGTCAAGGCAATCTGACGTAGCAAACAATCTATATGATAATTTAAGAAGGTAATCTTTTAGATAGAGTCCCAAAGATTATCAAACTCAAGTATTCAGTAAACCATTCTTAAGAAGAAATCCTAAAAGTTATGAAGAACAGCACATAATGCTCAAAACAGAAAGCAAAACATACGGTGATCTACTTTTCAATTTCAAGCAACATATAAAACAGGATGTGTACAAGAGAAACAATCCCTAGTACTTGGAGCACTACAAAATGAGGAAATTGCTGTCTCCTCTCTTGCTTGCTCACAACCTTTTCAATTCCTTGCCTCTTTAGATGCAATCAACTCGATCATCTTGAAGTCTAGCTAATACACTGGTGTAAGTCGGAGAAACATCCATGACTGACCCCAACAAAACCAGGTGTGGCTGAAACTGCATCCAAACAGACCTTGGACTTCAGTGCCCACCAGGGTAAGACCTGCATCACTTCTTTACCATTCAGAGTTTCCACATTCAGTTGCCTAATATTGGGCAAATACTTGGATCACCAAAAAAATAAAAAAACAAACCATCAAACCACCCTTCTCCCTAAAAAAAACCCAAACACCAGAACAACAAACCCAAACCACAAAAAGCCTAGGTGAGGTACCAGTGATAGAGAAAATCCAATAAATAAGCAAACAAACCTCCAAAGCTTTCAACAGATACATAAGTAAGCTGCAAATTTGCAGAAGAACGAATCTTTAGTTGGAGAGAGAGGAGCAAATGTCTTAGAAGACAGTACAGGTATTTTAAGAACCTGAATCTCAAGATCAAATTCAGCCTCTGAAGCACATAAGTCTGGAAAGGAAAAATCTTTCAAAGACTCTTTCCTTACATTCCAAACTGGTGGTTTGGGGCTTTTTTCCCCCTTACTGTCTCAAAGCTGTAGAAAGCCATCCCTCTTTTCTTTCCAGCTCCAACTCCTGACTTCCAACACTGCCAGCCAGGCCAGCACCCAGTGCACTTTCCCTCCAGCTACTGTGGAATTTCCCACCCTGTCACCACGTGCCCAGCTGTGCCCATGGAAGTGGAAAATCTGACAGCATTATCAAAGACACGGCTTGGGAGAGTTGCTCTTCATAGCTCCTCTGTCAGTGAATATTCTCATATTCCTCTCACAGGAAAGCCACTATACCTTTCATATTCTTCTGCATGCAGCCACAGAATTCCTCATTGCCATTAAAGCAGCAGTTAAATATGTTATAATGTGAGAAAAGGTTTAAAAATCTTGTGCAGATTAAAGCCAACAACGCCATAACTGTAGCGGGTTTAATAAGTTCTTTGTGCAGCATAAACAAGGGAAGAAAAGGAAAAAGAAACCAAAATGTATCTATGTTTATGTAACACAGATGGATGTGCTTCATGCCTGTAAAATCCTTATTTCATAAATCCAACACATAGCTTACACTTGTGTTAATGCAAAAAAGAAAAATCACTATTACACTACAAACACTTTGGGGTAAATTTTAAACAAAACACAGAAAGAAAAGCTGTGCAGTAACTCACAGCCAGGCAGAGATCTGGCACTCACACAACGGATCCCAGTATGAGGAACCATTTTCACCTCAGACTGACAATTTCCACCTTCAGATCAATCCAACCTTGGTTATCTATCTAACTTCATTGGAAGGCCACTGTACATGAGCTGCCCTCCATGTTCAGTGCCTCCATCCCACTGTCCCTGGCAGGCAGAACATGCTGCTTCCCCAGGTCCTCTGGGAGAGTGCTGCCAAAGTATGGGACAGCCCAGGGCTGAGGTGTTTCAGGCTGGTACGGTGCTCAGTTTTCCTCTGAAGTACATGTTGCATGCTTTTGGGATTTTTTTAGGGACACAGAAATGAAAAAAGATGCTGAAAAAGTCCTGCTCACTCCAGCATGACAAGGGCTACACTTTCTAATGTTTTCCACTGATTTTCCGCTGTTTTTCCCTGTCTCCTGTCACAACCAGTGATGTTGTACCCGATTATTTGTGAGTCTTTTTTTTTTTTCAAATGCTATCCAATGCGTAAACTGTCAAAACCAAAGTCATGACTGGAGGGCTGTTCTCTCTGATGCTTCCTTCTGTTCCTTTTTGCTACAAGGTAAGGTGCCATTGCTATTGGGAGCAGAATAAACAACATTCCAACTCTACCCATAGGACTTGAATGACAGTTTCTCTGAGACATTTTTCACCCTCATATCTGTGCACGCTCCTGTAAAGGCAAGCCTTGTGCTGATCTTGACACTTTAAGGTGAAAGCTTATGTTAATAGAGCAAATTAAGCTACCACCTCTAGCTGGTTCCAGACCAAGCCTGATCTCCCATCAGAAACAGAGATGACTTGAAACCAAAATAATTTAACCAGAGCCACTCAGGTATTACACTGGTACCTCAAAGTAGCTTTGGTGATCCAAAAGAACAATAAATAGCTGATGCTCATTGTGGGAAGCAATGTGGTTGGCAATGTATTCAGCGATATTCTTTCTTTTGATTACACAGAACAATGTTCATAGTCTCTACCTCTCCTAATAACCCCAACAAGGGTCCCCTCCATTTATTTCTGCGCAGAAGCAGGTGTACCCTATTCAAAAATCAGTGTGTCTCTTCCAAAAATTATTCATGACGTGAGGCAATTAAGAAATACCCTAATGACTAAATGGAGGTGCACAAAATCCTTAGGTACTCAACAAAATTTAGGCCAAAAAATATAAACCATGCATAAATAATAAATGTATTAGTTAGTGTAATGAATGCCTTTTCTATACATTTTGTATGTTATGAATTGAAAGAAATGAAAAAACATGAAGTAGATACAAATACATGCACACACAGAGAGAAAATTATGTGGCCTTTTCTAGCATGAAAAGGAAATTATTAAAAGTTGGATAAACAACAACGGAGGATATGACAGGGGCAGCTGGAGAACCACACTGGGGGACAGAACTTCTAAGTGAATCCACACAAAAAAATGTCTCCCCTGACAATCCGTTGTTCTTCAAAGAGAATAATGATTCTAGAGATGAGTTTGCATTTGTCTTCGGATGTCACAATAAATGCTAAGAAAGCAGCTGAATGAGAGTTATTATTTCCTCTGAGCAACGAAGGATTTGGGTAGACTGTCAGAACACCAGCACCCGCAATCTGAGGGCAGATACAAAGCAACAGCAAGCTAGCAGGGAGCTCAGAATCTGTCCAGGGCCCTGGGAAAGGAAGATGAAAGAGGCCATGGGGCAAATTGGAGATCTAAGAAAAGTAGATCTGAGGACCACAACTGCAAGGCAGCTGTTAAACCATGAGGGAAATAGGAACACTGCTTGAGAACAGGAGGCACAATGTTTTCCAAGACCAACAGAACACAAATGCATGCAAACTGGCAGAGAATGTGCTCCACAGTGGTCTTACGCTACTTTGTTGGAATAACTCAGACAGTTTGGGGGTACTGGGGCTGCATCCAAGTCCTTACCCTATTCACACATGTGCTACTCTGAGCACAGCAGAAGGACTTGTAACCCATCGGTGCTCAAGAGTATCACAGCTCTGTTATGGGCTGTCTAATCCTTCCTCTCTAATTGAGCGGGCTGGACACAACTAAATCCAGCCCTACCTCTCAGTAACAAGATGCTTTTCCAACTGGCCTGATGGAGTACTTGGCCTGATGATGACTCTCACAGTCAGATGTGCAATCTACCCTCTGGCTCCCTGTTGGTTTGGACTCATTGCCTATATACTCTAATACTCAAGACTGCAAGAGATAAAAGAGAGATTCCTGCTTGTCTGTATAAGACAGAATGTTACTGACAATAGGTAAGCCATGTCCTTGGCACCTGCTGCTGGCAGAACTGGCCCTTTCCACTGCACATTCTTGCCCGCAGTGCTCCTATATGGAAGAAGACAACTGTAAATTACACTAATTTATCTTTCAAGACACTTCAGGGCAGCTGGAAAAACATCACAAACTGACCTAACAAAGGGTGTAACCTCCCACTTGGTCAGGCTGCTTTGGAGTGTTGGTGTCACAATACTGAAGAACCTGTTTCACTATTTGCTAACTTCCATGGCACATCTGAGTATCTTTGTTTAATCAGAATTAAGTCTAAAATGGACTATGGGTTGTGTTACGAAAGCATAAAAGTATTTTTTAAATCCACAGCCCTGCCCTACGCCCCCATACCATTCTATCAAAACATACACGGGAAGATGTTTACAAGTTACAGTCTTCCAGCTAAGCTTAGTTTCCTGTATATATTTCAACTGTAATGCCTCAAGAACACACACATACAAAAATCTAAAAATGCAGGTGGGGCCTGCACAGTGCTGAGCTTCAAATTTTAGATCTGAACCACACTATCTTCTTATCCATTGGCTTCAATCTTTCAGTTTTACCCAGTACAGCTGGATTAAAGGATGAAGTTCAGACTGCAACTGAACAAAGGGGAATGCTGCCTCTTCTATATGTCAAGGTGCTCACAATTAAGGGGAACTCAGAATCACAGTTTAATTTGGTATTTTCAAAGCTGAGATTTCTTAATTTCAAAGACTGAGGTAAGTCTGTAAATTTCAAAATATCTAGCACACCATCAAAAACAAGAGAATAGAGCAATCACCAGAAGAGAATCAAATGCTTAAACTAGGACAAAGAAATAACTATTTGCACGGCAAGACTTTGGTAGCAAGGGGTCTAGAGGGATGGCTTCTTTGAGAATCTGCTAGAAGCTTCCCCTACATCCAAGAGATCCAGGGCCGGATGGCCCCAAGATGAACTCACCACTGGCCAAGGCTGAGCCCATCAGTGACTGTGACAGCTCCTCTGGGACAATGCACTTGAAAAGGGGGATAAAAACCTGTGGAACAGTAGCAGTAGAAAGGAGTTAGAATATGTGAGAGAAACAACTTTTCAGGCATCAAGGTCATGGAGAAGGAGGGGCAGGAGGTGCTCCAGGTGCTGGAGCAGTGATTCCCCTGCAGCCCATGGTGCAGCCCATGGTGAGGCAGAATGTGCCCCAGCAACTCATGGAGATCCATGGTGGAGCAAAGATCCACCTGCAGCCCATGGAACACAGCACAGCAGTGCAAGTGGATTCCTGAAGAAGACTACCCCCCCTTGGGAGGCCCACGCTGGAGCAGACTCCTGGGACCCCAGGGACAGAAAAGTCCACTCTGAAGCAGGTTGGCTGGCAGGACTAGTGACCCTGTGGGAGATCCACAATGGAGCAGCCAGTTCTTGAAGGCACTGCACCCTGTGGAAGGGACCCATGCTGGAGCAGCTTGTGAAGAACAATAGCTTGTGGGAAGGACTCAAGCTGGAGAAGTTCATGGAGGGCTGTCTCCCACAGGGAGGACCCCATGCTGGAGCAGTGAAAGAGTATGAGGAGTCTTCCCCCTAAGGAAGAAGGATTGGCAGAGTCAACTGACCTCAGCCCACATTCCCCATCCCCCAGTGTCACTGCAGGGAGGGGTCAGAGAAAATTAGGAGTGAAGAGAAACTCAAGAAGAAAGGAGGGTTGGGGAGAAAGTGTTTGTAAGATTTGGTTTTCTCTCTCATTATCCTACTTTGATCTGACTTGTAATAAATTACGTTATTTTTCCCCACGGTGAGTTTGTTTTGCCCACGATGGCAATTGTTGAGTGATCTCTCCCTGTCCTTATCACAACCCAGGAGTAATATTTTCTCTCCCCAGTCCAGGTGAGGAGGGGAGTGATAGAGTAGCTTTGGTGGGACCCTACAGATCAGCCAGGGTCAGCATATCACACATGGAACTGGGCTTTTCCTCATTTCACTCTCACAATCCTGTGGTAAACCATTTCACTTCATCTTTGGTTTAATTAAGGAAAACTTTATTGAAAACTCTCATGCTCAGAATGAGAACATATTAATCTTTTGTTCTGAGTAATAAGGTGCAAAGAAATGTAGTCCTGGCAGGATACTAATTTTTGATGTTGTCAATTAAAAAACTTCTCCTGGTGTTTTGAATAGAAAAATCTCTCAGAAAGTGTTTTTATCGAAGCTCCCAGTTCCAAGTCCTGGATTATTAGGTTAAGCTCCGTCAGCAGAAAGACCAATATAAATGCTTTTCATACCATCTGCCTTGATGCCTTGACAAAAAAATAAAGAAGAGAAAATACATAAATCCAAAATTCTGTGATTTTAACCTGTTTTCCTTTTATACAAAGCTGTGAAATTCAGGTCCTAAAAATATAAAATTAAAAACATGTGATTACTTTTTTTCTTTTTCTCTTTCCTCAAAGCCTTACAGAACATCCCAAATCACCCACTGTTTCCAGGACCTCATTTCTTTTTATATTTTGAAATAAGAAAAGCAGCTTTAAGTAAGTATAGGGACTAGCAAATCATTTTCTCTGCTCCCTTTTGCTGTTCTGAAGACAGCTTGTTACAGTGCATGCATTTTACCTGGTGGTTATTGGGAGGCTCTATACAATTACCAGGATTTTGATTTTCCTGTTTAAAAACAAATTAGGGTGGTGTGCAGGGCCTTGCAATGTTAGGCAGCAACTCCAACAGCTAATGATGGAGGACAGTGCCTCGGTGAAGGTGTTAGCAATCCATCTGGCCAATTAAAAGAGTAACATAGGCAGAGTCTGATACTATTTCTCAATTACGGTGGCTGTGACATCAAGACCTGCGAAGCAGCGAGATTTGGTGTGAAACAATGAAGTGAATCCGTACAGAGAAAAATCAGGGAAGAGGTGCTGGGATCCCACAGCAGCGAGGAAAGGGAAAACGCTATCTGCCAGAGATGTACCTTGACTTACCAACAACATGAAAAAGGGCTGGACTTCAAAAAAACCAAACCAGCTCAGACATGAAACAGATACTGATAAAGCTTGTCTTCCTATAGATTTGCAATCAGAGCCTGTGAGCAGCAGACAAGAGGGGTACAATTGTCTTTGGTCTTCCCTCCCAGAACAAAGATAATGTTCTCGGTGAGCAGAACACAGCCTGTGCTGTGGCTCTTCTGTGCTGGCCAGCCAACTGTCCTCTGCCAAACACACTTAGCTGATAAGTTCTGCTTGTTTTTCCCTCAGCAGGGCACTACTTTTGAGTTTTTCTCCTCTCCTTAGATACCCATTCTGTAGAAAATAAATCTTCCTTTCAGTTCCTTCCGACTCAGCTGAACGGTACCAGGATGCTCAACAGCTATGCACGGGTGTGACGGACGGGCACAGGGACAGGCAGCCCCAAAAACTCAGATGAGCTAACTTGGTAATAACCAGTACTCCAGAAATCTGAGGTGTTTAAAATCTGAAAGTGAATCCAAACTTTATCTTAAGCCATGCCCAAGGTAAAGAGAGACCAAGCTCTTGTTCTGTTTCTGCCTTCCCATTTGGACCTCCTGAACATAGAGGCCTGAACATGCATTCCTTTCTCTCGTGGTTTATTTCTCATGACTGCAGAAGCAGGCCAGCAGGATTGCCCACTGCTTAACTTGGAGATGAATACTGCACAGGACTACATATATTTCAAATCACAGACTGTTTTAAAAACTTTTTTCTTGCTTATTCTTGTCTTGCAGCTTCAAAAGCATCTCACTTGAACTCAGAAGTAAACAAAAAACATTTCTTTCTGTCCTTTCCCACCTGAGAGACACTGCTGCCCTCACTTTGAGGCGGTTAGCACAACCCTTCTTTCTCATACCCAGTCTTCCATGTCAGATTTTATTCCTTTCTCTCATCTTTCAGCCGTGACAGGAGAGGGAGTTAAAAATGTCGTGCTGTTTTCTGGCCAGTACCTTCTTAAGTATGTCACCCCTCCCCACGCACACAGGAGTTGCATTGCCCTCTCCCTGAATGGTTCCACATATCTGTTCTCTGAAGTTACAGAGATGGGAATGATTTTCCTCAACATGAAATACTGTATAAAGAGTGTGGGTGGGAAATATGCAGTGTAATGGAACTGAAACCCCATAAGGGAAATCAACACAGGCAGCTGCTGATACACTATTTACTTGGATAAATCATCCATTTTTCTCCCAGGCCAGATGACTTGAGGTATCACCTACCCAGGATGGCAAGTGCAAATATAAATACTAAATAAATCTAACTGAGGAAAAATTCTCACTGTAATGGGGTTTTGTAGAGAACTAAGTTTCAGTTAAACTTAATCCTTGCTGTCTTCTGTGTCTCCAGCAGCAGAAACATCTGGTCGGTTTTAGATTCCCCTTGGATTCCCAACTTCAAAGGGAGTTATAAAGAATAACAAATACATGTACTGGCACTGAAAAAAAAATTAGAGCAGCAGGAGAGAATGGTAAAATTGTCCTTATTTGACTGCTAGTGACAGGCGCCACAGGCAGAACTGTGAGAAAAAATCTTAACGGCTCAGGCAAATAAGCTTTTTTTTTTTTTAATGACTGGCTCTCTGTACTAATGACGCAGAAAATCTATGGGATCTGCCCCATAATGGCAAGAAGCACACATGCCAACGAATATGCACGCAAGGGTATGCAGAAAATAGATTTCAAATCAGATATGTACTAAATAATAGGCAGGAAACTAGGAACTAAATTTTGTTCCCAGCCTTTTCACTGAGAGTGGCCTGTGTGTACTGCTGGCTAAATAATGCAGGTCCAAATTTTGGCTCCTTAAAGTCAGTAGGTCGTTATGAAGTATGGCCAGATACAATGACTGTCACATGCACTTTTCAAATCCTACTTCAAAACCTCCAGGAACAGGGGTAGGTAGGCAAACAAAGTAACAGATGTCTGCAGAGCTCTCTGTCTTTCCTTTACTCTCTGGTGGCTGGAAAGTGAATGCTGTGCTCCTTTCATGAATGCAGCACACCAGCAACTACTTATGACATGTTTCTGCCCTTCCATGCAGAGGAAAGAAACATCTACTTTCATTCACCATGAGCTTCTGAATCAGTGCACTCATGAAATAATCACACCCCATTCCCCACTTCATCCATACAACATCGTGACCTCCTTTTTCCATTTATTGTTTACCACTTCAGTCATATGGTTAATAAAATAAATGTAATATGAAGGATGTGTGAGAATTCAGAAACCTGTGTGAAGCCTCCTATCTGCTAAACATTAACTCATGCTGTATGAACATTAACTCTTGTATGAAAGCTGAACTTGTTACCCCCTTTCATCAAAACTATAGACTCCTAAATGCCTGGCATCATGTAATGCAAATTTATAAGATGGGTGCCAGAGAGGAAAATTACAGAATAGGCTTTTGCAAATAGTATTAAAACCACAGCCATCCTTCTTTCACCTCCCTTTACAGAGAGTCCATAGAATATAAGTTTTGAAAGCAGTCATCGAATAAATTCCAACGATTCCTGAATCAAAGAGACTGATCAACTTGTGTATATTTGATGGGACAAGAAAAGCTGTATTTAGTAAATAAATTATTTCTTACAAATAACTCATTCAGTTCTGTTGCTGGAGCTGCAACCACAACTTTTTTCGTGACCTTATTTTGCCTTATTATGTCATGAGGTAAGCAGCTTCCCATTGTTTCATCTTTAAAGATATTTCAGGATTTCTTAAATGCCTCGCATAACAGCAAGATGATATTAAGATTTTCCCATAAATACAGCAATCTCTCATTTATATGAACCTTTTAGAAGTTTCAGTTGCAAAAATCTGAAGATCTTGTACAATGCAATGTCTTACACACTTCTGCAACAGGCCCCTTACCTGAAGGACCCTATTACAAAATGTATTTCTCACTGAAAATTAAAGAAAACTGTAAGTGAAGATGCTTTACAAACTGCTATAGAAGTAGGAATTGAAGAATATACTGTGAAATTTGTCATGCCTGAGACAGGAATCAGCAATTTCTGAGGCTGCTGCCATATCTCTGCTAAACAGTTGAGTCTAGAAAGGGAATCCAGACCTAACCTAAACGCACACAGTCAGGAAGACAATTCTATGGATGTGTACTGCTAATAACTTTTTTTGAGCCAGTGGGATAAACTCATTTCTTTTGCCCAAGTTAGCTTTTGGGAAAATCTCTGACTTATTGACCTGAGGACTGTTGATTCTTGAAAGGGAACCTGCCTTCTTAGTGGGGCTTCATTACCTGTGTTGCTAAAATCTTCCTATTGGGAGCCCTTTTGGAATTATGCTTACAATTGCCATTTGCCAGCAAAACGGCCCATTTATCTCTATAAGGAAAGACTGAACAAAAAGATCAGGAGACCTCAGCGTTCATCCAACTCATATGCTCAGAGGAGATTCCATCAAGTAACACTTAAAACCAAGTTAACATCAGACATTTTCTAACTTCTGCATTTGCAGCCAGGAGAGCTGTGCTGCCCGTGCTGATTTGGGGCAGAAGGCAGCACAGGCTGCAATGGCTTGAACAAGAGCCGTGGGTTCTGACTGCATCCGGCAGAGTGAATTGACAATTTCCAACATGAACTTGATGCCCAGCCTGCTAAAGCCAAGGAGAGAGCTTAGATGAGGCTCAATACACATTCCAAGGGAACTTCATCTGCTTTCTACAAGAAATGTGGGGACATCAGCTAACAAACACTTCATGAGTTACATGCCAGGACTTCTCCAAACATCTTTCCAAATGTTTCTTTCCATCCTGTTTATGGCTCATTACATTCTCCTGTGACTAGGGCTGGTGGACCAGCTCCTACATGGTCTAATAGTTTCTCAAGTACTTTTCCTGTTCTCTTACATATCTGCAGGCATTCAGGCACAATGCAGCAATTGAACAGAACCATTATAAACACAGTTCAATTCCCGACTAACCCTCAGCATGCACATATATATTTGCAAAGCATTAATGGCATGGTAAGCTAAAAACAACCATCCCAATAATATCAGCCAGCTAGGCAAGACCTACAGATGCTTTCTGTTTGCTTGGGGTATTTTACTGCTTATATTATTGTCTTTGTGATGTGTGCTGCTCCACCAGCATGCAGGAAATATTGTGAGCGTGTCCACAACATAAACTGTTTTATTTATTTATTTCTGAGCTCTGAGGTGAGGGAGCTTTTATTTCCGTACTTTTTAAGGCCTAAATACATTAATACCCCAACCCTTCATGTCCAAGACTGGTGCAAAATATATTCTTCAAATTAAATCAGTCCTCCTAAGACTAAATTTAATTTATAATGATATAGTAGGTTACGTGATTAATCATGTAAAAAAATGCTAGTGAATACAGGAGACAGCTGTTGGACAAAGAATGCCTTTCTGTCTGTCTTGTCACAGGCCTATTTACAGAGAAATACTGAACCAACAACACTATTGCACTATTGCCCCAATACATATTTACTTAGGGCAGCTTTTCTGTATCACAAAATATGCTTTTTCTGGTTTGAAAAACAAATGGTGGTCAAATTAATGGGGAAAAAAATCAATTGGTATTACTTTGGTACTTCTGTTAACCTCCAGTGGGAGTGAGATCTCCAAAGTTTGCAGAACCACAACTTCCATTGAATGGGTGATCAGATGTTCAGTGACCTATCCCAAATTTACAGAAGTTGCAGCGCTGATATTCTCAAGGAATATGAGATTGGTGTATCTATCCAAGTTCAAGGCAGATAGACCTGAATAACCAAGGTATCATGAGTGGGTTAAGTAGCTCAGTCCTCCAAAAAATAAGGATCATCACACCGTTCAGACAAGGTCAGATGCTTTACATTTTCCAGCAAGAGGAAAATTCTTAACTGTGTTCTGTGCTTTTAATCTTCATCCTTGGCCTATTTGTCTAACATATTATATTCATTATATTCCCCTTATATTCATGTTTTTCTTTTGTGGAGTGCTCCCACTGAAACAGATTTAGGCCAATCCTGAAGAATTTAAACTTAGATGAAGCAGTAATCTATAAAGTAAAAATGTCCCCAAGGCATCCACGACACTGTGGCCCTTGACAAGACTGCTGCCAGAAGAATTTCACTACCTAAGAGTACAGCTTCTATATGAGGAAGAAAAAGAGGTAATGTGTTATGAGTGTTATGCAGGACAAGAAAAGATGCAAAGCAATAAACAGAATGTGTTCTTCTAAAGGAAGGTCCCTTTTAAATCAAATCTGGGAAGTAACCAATAAAGTGAATGCACTAAATTAAATGTATAGGCTTCACACTCACACTATCATTACCTTCAACTGTTTGCTCCCTTTGCAAGCAGCCGGACTCAGATGGCCACCCAGAATTTGATTCATAACCAGCTCACAGAGATGGAAGTCAGAAAAGTTGAAATGGTATGAAAGGCTTCCCAATTTGCTGAGCAGAAACACAGAATACATTTCCAAGGGAGATGTACACACAGCTAGAGAGATGGACTCTGAACAACTGTTACAGAGATACAAAGTGCCATAATAACATCAATACAAGAAGATTTCAGCATAGCCTAAGGGTCATAGAATTATTTAGGTGGGAAAAGGCCTCCAAGATCATTGAGTCCAACCTTTGACTGAACACCACCATGTCAACTAAACCACAGCATTGAATGTCACATCCAGTTGTTTGTGAGTGTTTCCAGGGATGGTGGCTCCACCACTTCCCTGGAAAGCCCACTGCAATGGTTTACAACCTTTCCAGTGAAAAAAGTCTTCCTGAGGTCCAACTTGAACCTCTCCTGGCACATCTTGAGGCCTCCTTCCTCTTGTCCTGTCAGATCCTAACACTTTTAAATTTTTTTTTTAATTAAAAAGGTTCAGTAGAATTCTGATGAAGCACTCCCTTAAGCACCACCTAGAAGAGCCCAAATACAACCCAAAATTTTTTGCTTCAAAGGATAGCTAGACTTTGAAATTTGCTTTTGTTTCACAGTTGAATTAAACACTGCATTGCAAAGTTACCCATGAAACAAAAATAAAAAATCATTTCAATCAATTGAATGTTGTTTTGACAAAATAATTTTGTTTTGATTGCTACTCTCAGTTTTGATTTAAATTTTATATTAGAACATGAAATACATTTTTGAAATAAAAGTTTGAAACAAATGCATTTCTGTTCCACAAATGCCAAAAAGCCTTATCTGGAAATATGAATAGAAAAAACAAATAAGAATCCTGGAAGTAATTTTTTTAAAAAAATGAACCAGGATTTCCACACAAAGAGAATACCCGTATGCATTTTTTAGTGCTTCTAGTCCCGACCTTCAGTACACTTTAGTGAGCCTCAGAAGCTTGTGATACTTCTACAATACTACCAATTTATCAGTGACAATCTAATTATTATTAAGAATTCAGCTGATATGCTGTTCTTGTCCAAGAGCTTACCAATGTATGAAAGGTATGAGGTTTTTTCATGCAGCCAGTTATGTAACAACTAACACCCATCTTGTTGGGCCAAGCACCATTAATTACTGCTGCCATTTGGGGAAGTACCAGAACCAGTTCTGAGCAGGATAAAGCAGCAGACTGAGAGTCACAGACAGTCCTACTCCTACAGAACAATCTGAAGTGAGGAGAAATGAGGGGAATGTCAGTTGTTTGCTCTGCCTATAAACCTTAAACTTAACTGGTAGAAAACTGTAAGAGCAATTGCGATTAATAAGATATTCAACATCTAAAATTCCTTT
The DNA here is from genome assembly GCA_008694505.1 of Cyanoderma ruficeps. Classification (NCBI taxonomy): domain Eukaryota; kingdom Metazoa; phylum Chordata; class Aves; order Passeriformes; family Timaliidae; genus Cyanoderma; species Cyanoderma ruficeps. Next base: position 5,846,479 of record VZDJ01000090.1, on the reverse strand, counting down.
AACTGTTTGCTTCACCTCCTAAAAAAGCCCTTGATCACTGCTCATACATTTGCAAATTGCTAAAATGCAAAATACCATGAAGTCATGTGAAGCTTGACTGAAACTATAAGACAAATCTTGGTCTAAACAGGGAAGAACTGAGGGTTTTCACCCAGATCAGGTAGCAGCCGGAGTGCCAACACATGAAGCTGTTCATTTAGGAAGACCACAAAGAGAGCTGAAGCAGAGCTAGGCTTTTAACTATGACAACACATCATTCCCAGTCATCCCTGGCTGTTTCAGCACTGAGATGCTTATGGGAAGTGGTTGTCTCCCATGCCATTTGGTGAGGGGTTTCGTAACATGGTCAGAATGTCAGTAAGAACCAAAAAAAGTTGTGTTTCTCGTAAAGTGGATTTCTGAATGCAGTGCTTGGAGAAGAAGTATTCGAATAACTGTACTGTTTATTTCCCCATTAAAGCATTTTTAACCAGAACTTGAACCTGCCTCCTACATCAGATGACACACTTGGCAAGGCTGAGATGGGCAAAATCTTGAGGAAAACTGTTACCTTGCTTGTGGAGTTTTTAATATATTGGATTTGGGGAGAGGTACTTGGGAGGAGATGAGAATGGCTAAAATAAAAGGAGTTTGGCTTGCATATCCTTACCAATAGCTTGTTAGCACAGGAGAGAAATACAAAGGCTTGTTCAAAAGCCTGAACTACAATTACCTCTAACAGAGCTTTTCCTGCCACACACCAAGCAGACTGTTGAATTTGTGTTCTGCATACTGGACCCATGTGCTGACACTTTCCACAATCTGAAAGGAGTTGAAAACCCTACCCTTCATCTTGTGTGTGCCTGCAGCAAAGGCTGCCTGTAACTCTTTCCTAACAGTAAGGTTTCAGAGGAACCGCCTGAGAAAGAGGACTAAATCCTCACCCTGCACAAAATAAAAATACAGATTTAGAGATCAGAGAAAACAAGAAATACCCAAATGCATGTCCATGCTTCAGCATCCTCATCACTAGCAGTCAATGGTCCTCGGGCTCAGATCCACATCAAGAGAAAAAGGTTCCCTTTACAAAACAGTGCCTCTTCTGAAAGAAGGACTTCCAATCCTTTTAGCAGCAGCTTCCCATTCCCTTAGCTGATCTTGGTTATTAAAACAAACAAACAAGAAAACCCCTCCCTCTGCTAAGCACCCCTCCACTCATTTCTTTTAACTTTCCTTGTGTCTCCCTTCACGCCTCCCTGGGTTTGTTGTTTTTAAGCCCATGCACTAACCTGCTCTCTTTGTTCTTTTTTTTTTTTTTTCCCTTCATTCTGTTTGCTTAAAACTCCCAGCCCCAAAAGCAAATTTGGAGAAAACTGGCTTTCTCTAGTTATCCCATTGTTCTTCTCAGGCAAGATCTATTTCAGATGTTTCTATTTCAAATATTTAATGACAGACCTATTCATACAAAGACATGCCAACACCACTCCCCTGTCTCGTTGGCATGATGCAAAGCACAGAAAAATATTGTCACAAGATACAAGGACTCTGTTAGTCAATAAAATCAAGTTCTAACTCATAAACAGTATGTAGCAGATTCCATACATTGCCAGACTTCCCAGAAACACAAGCTTGACAAAGAGCAGCTTCAAGGGGGATGCCATGGGCCAGGCTCATCCTTTTAGCACTACCACAGTGGACCTTGGCTGGCTTCCCTTCCAAGAGGACCTGTAGAGAAGCCAAAGACTGTATTGAGCCTTGGAGAGTTAACTTATTTTTGGGGTCTTGTCTCCACTGCAATGTAGTTTGCAAGTACTATGCTAATGTTGCCCCCAGCATGACTCTCACCCACAACAGAGGTCTCCTGCTCCAACTAAGTGCTATTTTAACTCACCTCTTTGGCCTGAAAGCAGATTAAAAGTGGCAGCCCATGTGTTGTAGTTACCAGTGTCAGTAACACGGTGGGAACTCATCAGTTCTCTAGCTATGGGTTTAAAGCGCTGATCTGAGATCCTGCCTTGTAGCTGGGGTCTAGACTAAAACCACGGAATGCTTATTCCCAGTTATCTGCACTAAGCTCGAGCAGGTAGAGGTGATGGTCTGACGTTAACGATCTGCTTCTCCTCTCCTCAGTCTCGCAGTACATTCCGAAAAAGAAATTCTCCAAATTCGCAGAAGAAACCTCATGCCCGCAAATCAGTGTCAGATAGAGAACCCTGACAAACACCAGTCTGTACCCCTGCTGTAACAAATGAGTCAACACAGCCAAAACAATGCCGGTGATAATCACCACTACCTCTGCCCACCCAGGCTATTGTTTGCAGTGAGGACGGCTTTTTGCAAGTCCCTCGGAGTCACCATCTGTGAAACACAGCACAGCCCCACCAACAGGCGACATGAGCACAGATTTTAGCTTTGTGTGAATTGCGGGTCTTGCATATACAGTCAAAAGCATTTTAAGGCACACGTGGCATGTGAGAGCAAGCTAAGGTGTCCATATACTCCGTTGCTGTGTGGCAACTCCAACCTCTTGCATGTTGACTGCTACCTACATGATCCTTCTCTTCACTCTAATAAATTGGCATGAGATGAGCAAATCTAAGTACTGGCAACTAATATAAACCACCACAAAAGTGGCCATATTATCATCTGAACATCTCAGGCTCTACTTTATTTACAGTCTCCAGGGCTGTAATCCCAGCTGGTAGTTTTAATTAATAGTGAATGTACTTTCACAACAAATTGGACCTTCTCCTTCTTGGGCATCAGAGATCCCTTCCACAGATGACTGTGGATTATGAAGAGACAAGTTTTGGGGATGTTGGGCAGACAGTTTTCTCATATCACATATCTGAAACACTAGCATCACTCTCTGGCTCACGAGAGGACTTGGCAGCAAGTCAGACTATGACTATCCAGAAGACTCTTCCCTCAGTGTCAGAGTAGTAAGACACATAATGGAAACTTGCAACAAAGCATAAACGATTCTATTTAGGAGTCAATACAAAATCGTGGACTACAAGGCCAGCTGCAGGGGCTGTCTTTTTCTTGTGAGTTTTGAGCCAAAACGTGGGATAACACGGCAAGCACCATCAGAGTATGTAAATATCTACTCATGCTTCTCCCAGTCTGTAGCCATTAGCGAATGCCTGACTACAAAACTGCAAGTGCAGTAGGGTTTTGACAGCCTTTTTCCTCTCTTTGCTCTGGGATTTTTCTTTTCTTGGCTCTAACTAGTTGCAACCAGTTGTGAATAAGTTGTTATCCCTCTGTGCAACTCACAGCAACTAAAAGAAACCAGTGTCATTATGCAATTTTCAGAAAAAGAAAGAAAGAAAAAGAAAAAAGAAAAAAAAAAAGAAAAGTTTTGTTTTATGGTTAATTATCCATGGTCTATTTACAAAATAAATCGACCCATTGTGCACCACCAGAATTTGTGGCCTCATTTGAACTTTGCTTTTCATTAATCACTTTAAAAATAAAAGCTAACTAGTTTTTCTTCTTTTTCGTCTATTACTTGCATCTGGGTATAAATTGTAAAAATGGTGAAAGAACAAAGTATGGATTATTCGCCCTCGGTTTCATGACTTACATGATCTCAGTCTTGTCTTTCTCCACATGCCTAAACAGATGCACAGTCCAAAAATTCCAACATTCTGTAAGAAATGTAGTCACAAGAAGATTGAAATATTTTTTATATTCAAACTTGGAGTTATAAAAAAAAATTGCAGAAAGCTTGCCTTAAGGAACGAAAAGGTGGGCAAGCATTTGCAAACATATTTAAGCTACTGAAGGAGGCAAATGAAATTACTCATGTAGACATCTAAGTAATACACAAATGTTTGTGACAGCTGAGTACAAGGCGATTTTGTTTAGACAAAACCCACTTGCAGGCAGGCTGGAGAAGGCAGAAAATGGATATCTGATTTCTTTACCGTGCTTACAGTTTATACAAGAAACCAGAAATATTTTTTTCTGAAAATGGTTTAATTATATAAGAAGTTTAACTCTTGTCCCTGTGAGATGACAGAGGACTACTGAATTTCTGAAAACTAGCCAATGGAGAGGCAGGCAAAGGACATTTTTAGCTGCTCTGTTAATAAAACCCAACTAACTGTATTAACACCCATTCCAACAGGAAATAAAATACATATTAGCACAACACTGAAATTCTTAACTATAAAAGACTGAACAATTTTTTTGTCTCCACTATGAACTGTTCAAAACTGAAAAATAAGAAAGGGTGATAACCAAAACCTATAAAACTATATTCAGTGACAGTATACAAAAATGCCACTCCTCCTTTTTTTGTTTTCTTTTTATTTACCAGACACCCTTAAGTGTCCTTTGCCTTTACTATGACAAACAGAAAGTCACAGAGCTCCACTTAATCCCTAATGAAATGTTACAGAGGAAGTTGTGCTGTCTGGAGGTCAAAAAACGTGATTTTGCTGCACTAAAGATTACAACTTTTTATTTCTAAACTCCTGAGCTGGATGCAAGCACAAAGGCAACTGAACTTATCCAACAGATATATCTTAGAAACTAATATAAAGAATCAAAGCTAAGAAATTATATCATTAATACTACATATTATTACTAATAAGAGCTCTGAAAGATAATTTTTGCTCGCCTGTTGGTGTGAAAAAGGATTGTAGAGATGTGAAAAGTTAAAGAAACCCACTGCCTCCTCCTCCACTTTGCAGATGGCTGAGATGCTTTAACTTTCATTTCCCAACGTAAATTAGCTCCTACTTAAATGAAAGTAAAAATTTAAAGCTGCCTCCACCTGATTGCAAAGCACAGCGGCCGGGCTGGGAGAATGGATGGGCCTTCAAAGAAAATAAAAGCCTTTTTAAGCAACTCCTCATACGAACGCCTGCCCTTGCAGCAGCAAGCTGTGGCCCTACAGCCGCTTTCCATTATAAATGCTAAATTGGGAAATGTTTAACATTCTTTGTTTAATCTTTGCAGTATAAAGAAAAAACAGCTGATTCTCAGAAACATGACAGCCTGAGCAACCATTAGTGATCTGCCTCCCCCTTCCTCAAAGCAGAACAGGCCATTTCCAGCCTCAGCAGCGACTGACACTTTTTAATCAGGAATGTATATTTAGATGGAACCTACAAGATGGCATTGAAACTTTGTCATTTTTTTTGTTCCAGTGATGTAAGGAGCTGAAGACAATCAGGATATTTAATAAAAAATGTGAAGAGAAAAACAGTTTAAGAAATATATGTAGTGGAAACTGTGGACAAAGGTGGTTTCAGATGCTTTCTGCACTGTTTTATGCTAATATATTTTTACAGTCCTTCCATGAAGAAGAGCACCATTATTTATTTTGATTTAAAGCATTATCAACTGAGTGTATTTTTCTCTTGTTCATAGTCAAAGCAGCGAGTCCATCTATTCTGCTGCAACCAGTCACACATAAATCAGCACAAACTCGGGAACTGAGCAATCCTCTCAGCTGCTTACACAGACAAACTCTCTTTGTATCTTGTCCCTGCAAGAACTTCCCTAAAGGGGTGAGTTTCATCACGCGTCCAAAAAGTCACACAAGTCAGAGGTTTCTTCAGTTGAAATTATGAAGTAATACCTCAAATCGAGTCCCCACAGAAACCGAACTAACTGAAATAGTTAGGTTTTTTACAAGATTTTACCCTGGAGCACACTTTCCGGATCATCAATTCCAGCTCCCTGCTCTCTTCTACTACAGATACTAAAGGTCACCTCTTAAGGAGTTGTTTTTAGGCCTCTGCATCAACAAGGTGAAGAGAGCTTAAACGCCCTTCCCACCCCAGCCACGGGCATTCAGTAGCTGGCAGTGACAAGACCAGACATCCAGGGAACAAATCCATGAGCAAACAAGGATGCTCTCCTTCCCCACGTGGGTTCTGACAGACAACACCAAACATCCTCTTGTGGGGCTCCCTGATGGAGGCACTCAGTCCAAACAGAGCCCTTGCTTCGTTTAATGGCAACACAGAAACATCAACCGCAGTACAGAGGAAAAAAAGGAAGGAGCATCCAGGTGCTGGCCTTCTCAGGGCACTGCAGACATGCCCACAGCTACCCCACAGCGCTGGACTTCCCCTGCAGGAGTCAGGGCCCACCTGCACACACGGGTTAAACAGCAAGGGCAAGGATACACAGCTTCTCTCCGGGAGAAATGAACCAGCTGCGTTGCCTGCTGCCAGTGTGGAAGATAATACCTTTGAAAAGGAGGGCTGCGGGAACATTCAGCGCAGCTAGGCCTGATACTTTTGTTACAATTGCTCCAAAAGCCTCGCTTCTTGCAGCGTTTCCTAGGGACTTCTGCGAGGCAGAAAGACCAGTGAAACTACTGAAGGCGCTAGCAATGAATCACTGATAGTGAAGGACACAAAATTGTCATAAACTTCAACCAAAGTGTGAGAGTTGCAGAAACGACTGTTCTGAGGAAGGGAGGGAGGGAGGGAGGCAGGAAACCTTGCAGAATAATTGCCAGATAAAAAGCCTACCATAGCTAATTCAGCATATTGCTAGATACAGCAAAATAATTTAGCTAGCTATTTTTCAAATATACCCAACCCCAAGTATGTGTCAGGGAAGACAAAGAATGAAATTTAAAAATAAAAATTAATGTAGAGCTCTTCTCATTTTTGTTGCTGTTTTTAAATCTTTAGGGTTCATATTTAACCTTTTCTCTAAAATAACAAACTTGAATTTAAGAAAACTAAGGCACAGATCTTCACAGAGACAGGACTCAAACAGCTTATGTTTAAAAATAAAATAGCAGAGTCTTTTTAAGTTGTGAAGTGAAGACTTATTCATTAAAACTGAATATTAACATCTCATTTCAGAAACTGTTCAAACCATCCCTTTTGCCTATTTTGCCTATGAATTTAGGCAGACAGAAGTTTCACAGGTTGCATGTCTAGCATCTGGTCAAGTCAAATCACCCTCTCCTCCATAAATTAAAATTAGATTTCCATTCTGCAGAACACACAAAATTCCCTCGTTCTGGTTGCTGCTCAACCGTGCATATATAACCGGAGTTTTAGCAGCAGGCATTTAGAAGGGCTTTTCTCTTTTTAAATTAGAAAATACTCAGGAAATAATTAAATGTTTGTCTGGCCATTAAGGAAGGTTAGTGTCTTGCTAGCAGTCCACCCAAGCATACAAAGCAAAGCCAGGGACTGAAGACTGAGATGTGAGGGGTAACCTGGTGACATGCAGAGAAATGCCTCAGTAACTGAGAAGCGAGGCACATGCCTTTAAGAGGGGAAATTGCTTGTCTGCCATTAAAAGTTATCAGGTTTGGTACACCTATTCCAAATAAGTCTCCCATTGCAATCAGTGCCGACAAAAAACTTACAGACTGAGACTCTGAAAAGACAAGCAGAAAGTAATTTTCACTCAAAGACAAATGATTACTCTTTTGATTAAGTCAAACACTGGACTCATTACTGAGCATGTTCTCTCTAAAGTTACACCATTTACATCTTCCAAGCATTTTATAAAGGGCTGACAGCTATGAGGGACACCAGGATAAGGGATTTTAAGGCGGTTACTCTCCTCCACTGCATGCAACTGTTTTATAAACTGCTATTGATATGCTGATTCAGACAGACCTTGCAATTACACAGGTTTTCAGGCCCTATAATTCCTACAGGATAGTCTTCCAGAATTTAATCATCTGATGACCAAGGTTATTTTCATTTATATATTATCATTACATTACATAGGGTTATTAAATCTCATATATGGTTGGTGTCCACAGTTTGGTCTGTGTGGCAACGCCGACCTGAAATTTACATAATTTTTTAACCTCTACAAATTATTTCAATGCCTTCTCCCTATGTATCTGAATTGATTTTATAAACGTTACTAAAATAGGTTTAGAATATTTCTGAAGGGCACAATAAAACAGTATCTGCCAGGATAATCCCTAAGTGATTCTTTACTGAGACACAAATGGAGGAAGAAGAAGTTTTCATTGCCCAGAGCCAAAGCAAGGGCTGGTTTCAGAATCCAGGTGTTCCAATACATTTCTGAATTTATGTGTACTCCCCAGAAGTTTGGTGAAATATACTTACACAGCTTAAAACATACTTGCAGAGCTTAAAATATTCTACTTCCTGTTTTCACAAACCCCTGTTTCATTTAAAGTTTTTCTCAGTGATCACTGTTGAAAGATGTCAGCTTCATTTTTTTATTTTATTTTTATTATGCCTGAAGTGGCTATAATTCACACACAGACTCATTTTATGGCTCTTTTCTAATGCCAGAAAAACACTTTAAAATAACTGAGGATTGAGCCCTATAACTTTATAATTGACCTAATAGACTCCTGACATCGTATCAACAGAATTAGTAGCGTTACACTGGGGAAGAATCTGTCCAAGAATGTGCACACAGACAAGAACGATTTGTAAAGGGCAAAAGAAAACAAACCCTGGCACAATGCTTGCAACCACAAACAGGTCAGATCCTCAGAGGATACAACTAGGAATAAATTGGTTGCAATAGCTAGAGGAATAATTTTCTCCTGTAGTATGAAGAGAAAAAAAAGTACGAACTTTTCTTTATTACTGACCCATTTCTTCCATTTCTTGAAGCCTAAGAATACCTATTTTTTACTTTTTTAAATTAATTATTATTTTGGCTATATGTACCTTTTTCTTGCATTTGACAGAAGTAAATTAAAATACCCCAACCAATTCTAATTATCAGAATCTCTGGATCTTTACAGACATCAATCACTTAAAATAGAAATGAATAAATAAAGTTCAGCACAACCTAAAATTTCACTGTTCTGCACTTGCTGCTGTTACACAGAGACTGACCTGACACTTGCATTAAGGTCAGGAGAGGAAAGGAAACATCCAAAAGTTGGAGGGCGGGGTAGAAGAGAGAGGAGAGAGGCAGAAACACTGTGCAGAAGCCAGGGATGTTCCAGAGCACGCTGTGACAAGAAAATACTCAATAAGAATTCCTCCAGCCAAAACCAGATCTTAAATAGATCCATTGTCTTCCAGCCTGAAGCCCTTAAAAAGGCTCAAAATTAAAGTCTGTGCTGTGGGCACCCAGTCGTTCTTTCCTTTCATCAGGATTTGCAGGTTTTAATACAGTCTGTTGTCAGGAAAAAACAGTAGAGCTGTACAGTCCTGAGAGGTAACAAAAGCGAAAGGCAGGCAAGAGTTACATAACTGGCTTTTTACATAAATATTACATTGAGAGATATTTTGCTTTTCAGAAAGGAAAAAAGATTAAAAGAAAAAAAAGCTCAAGCTAACGTCAGAGAATTCAATCCAACTTCACTTACTCCTCGTCCCTCTTTCACTTTGCAACATGTATCGAGCAGTTGAAGTGAGGTGTTTCTTTTCCTTTTTTCATTACGACTAAACAAATAACCAATTCAGCCTTAAACACTTCATAACAGATTGTCTTATATTACCTGAGAAGTGCACCACATCATGGAAGCTGGAAAAAAGTCTTATTTTCAAGCATAAGCAAGCCTGCCTTGCTTATCTGCAGCACGGGGCAATTAAAAATGACCATGGATGTTAAACAAGCTCGCCTCTGTACAGTCTGAGAAAAGGGAAAAAACACCCTGCAAGTCTCCCCATCTGTTATTTCCCTTTTTTTTTTTTTTCCTTTTTGGCTGTAGAAAAGAAAAATTATGCAAGAGCTTTTGAATGTAAAGCCTGTGTGTGCCTTTTCCCTTTTTGTCTCCGTGTACATGGTATGCGCTATTGCGTAACCCAGCTTGGAGTGGGCGGCGAGTAGTTACTATTGATTTACGCTACTCCTCGCACTGAGGAGGGAGACACACACGGAAAGCACTGCACAGAGGTGACACGGACGTGCACCCACGGCCTGTGCCATGGACAGAGGGAAGCAAAGTCTGTAAAAACAGAACTGGGCCTTTCTGAACTAAATGCAATTTCCCCAACCTTTTTTTTTTTCATGCCCTTTGGTAGAAGAGTGGATGCTTAACAAAACCCACAAACCCCTCTGTCCAAAAGTAAGGTTTCCCTCCCCCACACCCATGCCCAAATCCTATTAGAAACTACAAAACCCTACCAATTAATGCCATTGTGACACTTCTCGTGCCAGGTATAAAGATGCCTAGCAAGCTCTTAGAGCTCATGAGGTTCCATTAAGGTTACAAAGAGAAATCTTTTTTTTAATAATACTATACATGGACCTTTTATCATTTCTTTAGGACCTACTTTAGGCTTGCAGGAGCACAGAAATCATAAACACTACGCACAGTATGTAATACAAAGCCTTGGATTTTTTGAGATGATTGGGTGACATGGAAATATGAGAATTAAGAGACCGGAAACAAGGGAAGTTCAGTCTGTTTTGTTCACTTACTAAGCCTGCAAAAATATTCATGTTGTTCTCTCTTTTCCACACACCCAGAGCCAACAGTTTAGACAGACAGGCCTCTAGCTCATTAATGAGAATAATTTTGATTCAGTAGGGGGAATTGTCTCACTCACACAGGTGAATGCCCATCACATTGCTGAATCCTTTGCCCCCAAGGTGAGGCATGGCTGTGCAGACTCTGCCTGCTCCCACTTGACACTGCGTCCTGCAAAGCAAGGGAACACCACCAGGCTGCCACAGCACTGGACTCCTGGGCATCCAGTTATCTATCGGGTGGGGGATTTTTCTCCAACGAAGTCAGTGGGATTCCACAGCATGTTAACATACTTTAAAGGATGATGAAAGACTGAAGACTAAAAGGAAGTTTATTACAAGTCACAGCAGACACTGAGCCTCATACCAGAAATGAAACTGAGTGTGCTGATTAAGAAAAAAATATAAAATAATCCCAAAATTAAGTATCAATGCTCTTAAAACTTCTTTTGCATTATCTTTACTGGAAGACACACACTCCCCATATTCCTTTTTCAAATTGTGTTTAATGGACAACATGTTTTTTCTTCACAGATCTGACATCGGACATTTTTACAGGTCCTAAAATAGCACAGTGAGCAAACAAAAAAACCCTCCGTGTTATAAGAAAGGCAAACCCTATTTTAAGGAAATTACAGAGATATGCAATGTTTCTGACTATTCTGTTAGTCTGTTTTTTGGGTTTTTTTCGTTTACCCAGGTCCACATCTACTGACATTAACTATGGTGCTGTCAGCCAGCATGCAGTCAGGATTTCTGTCTGGCTGTTAGGAAAAGAAAACATTCATTCACTGTCTTGCACATGCTTATTCATTTTGTTTGCACATAACTGGAATTGCATTGAAATTACCCAGAAAAGTTTTACACAGAAAGTCACGTGCAGCCTAACTAGTCTGATTGGTCTGAAAATGAAACTGACCCTTAAAGGAAAAGAATAAGTTCTTCATTAAGTGGGAGCTAGTCATGCAACCTGAATTAACACTTACTAATATAGATGGGGCCAACTCAAAACATGCTTAGGCATATTTCCTTTGCTCACCAGGGGAATGCTGGGGGAAATAAATGAGACCCAGAAGGCAAACTCTACTTCCCTGTCATGCAGCCACCAGAAATGATGCTCCACAAGCAGACTTTTGAGTGATGCTATGCAAAGTGAGTGTTTCATGAAGGCTGAACCAGAGGATCAGCACATCAAACAATGAAAATCTGCACTCTTCAGACAAGACTGCATGTGAAAAAGAACATATTTTTCAGCACTATTTATACTCTTAGTCTGGATGTTTAGTATATCCTCATCTTATGGGACACAGCTTACAAGCATAAAATGCTTTACAGGATGTTACATAAATTAGATACAGAAAGAGACTAAAGAAATACCAGCTAAGGGAAGCCAATCTCTGATATTGGTAAGGGCAGCTCCAGTGCTGCTGTGCTTGCTTTATCATTGTCCAGGGTACACCTATTTTTAAACCCTTGTTAGCCTGTCAGATTTTACGCAATTAGCTGTGGACTCTACATATCAGGTTCAAGCAGAGATCTGATTCACCTAAAAATATGAGGATACAAATAAGGGATTTCAGATTTGGTATATTCTGTTCTTGAGGGCTATCAAGCAAAGCTGAATAAAGTTTCCATTATAACCCACTTGCCTTCAATCACTCAGAAACATTGGAAACTTCACTACCTAAATTTTCTGTTCCTAATGTTTACCTAATCTTAAATTTCACAAAAACTTGAATAAACAAAAGTTCATCTGTTTTGCACATACAGAATGAGAAAAAAAAATCCAGAGATTCAAGAAAAAGGGGAAAAGAGAGAGCTTATCTATAGAAAAAGCACAGAAAACAACAGAAAATACGAATGGACTCATAAAGTTAATATTGGCTAGATTTACTTCAAGAAAAAGCTTCCTACTCTGATAAAAATACTTAAGTATTTAAAATTCCACACACCTACAAAATCCTACCAAACCTTTTAGGAATACCATCTTGGATACACATTTAGGTCAGAAAATCCTAAAAGCACCCTTATGTGTGTGCTAAAAAACCCTTGCATTTGTATCTAATTGTATATTACATTCTTTAATGTCTCTGATAGATATTCTCTCTACAAGACAACATAACTACAAAGCAACATTATTTTTCATTATGTTAGACAGCTGGTTTGGATAGATTTTTTGGGTTTTGATTAGTGAAACACATTAATAGCAGATGCCTTTTGCATGTATCAAAGATACTATAGCTCTGTATTTGCAGAAAAACAATGTGACTTCTTATTAAAGACTATCATAAGGGAGAAACTAAGGTTATAAACAAGTTATTACTCTAGGATTTCATGATTTTGCATGTAAGCTTAATGTTTCTCAAAACAGATTCTGTCTTTTTAATGACTGTAGGAGGACATAAGCACAGTGCTAGGTTGCCATGGGCTTTTAATGGCAAATTGAATAATAAAAAAATATTAAAATGATAGAGACAAAGCCTAAATATACTAGGGATGCTTGCCAACTGTTCCTGCTAGTTAAAGAATCAATAAACCTTTGCAGACCTTGTGCAACATGACTTTACTTGCAACAAAAGTAATTCACAACAAGTATGATTTTCTTGGCAATTTACCTTTACTTTTCTCCTACAGACTTCTCTTTCACATGAACCTTTTGGACTCCACTGTTTTGGAATGAACATGACACAGCAGAAGTTGCTAAACTTCCCCCACCCCTCAACTAACCTATTAAACATGTGTAATGGTGTTATTTCTTAATGGTTCCTACAAACTGATATATTTCCATGACGGTTTTAGTTAAAATGAATGGCAGTAAAATTGGCAAAAACTCAGACAGCAAAGTCCAAAGAGGCTAGCAAAGAACTCAGTCAGAAAAAATGGTCTCTGGATATTTTTGCCATGTCTGCCAGAACCAAAAGAATAGAGGTTATGTCACTGTTTCCATAATAAACATCAGTTTTCAAGATTATAACTCAGCTGCAAAGATCTGATCCAGATTGAAATCAAAAGTCTTGTTTTGTGGGGTTTTAGATCAAGAGTAGTTTTTTTCTTTAAACTTATATTTCCTCTGCTGCAAAAGCAATCTAATGTTATAATTTAATCTGGTAAGTAATTACTAATTTATCAGAATTAGGGAGAGGAAGCAGAAAACAAAATTCAGAATTCACAGTAAATGCTTTCTGGGATTGCATAACTCTCCTTACAGATATTCCCTATGAGATTTTGAAAAGACCGTATTTCTAAAGTAATTGTTGGATCAGTATAATCCTCATCCAAAAAATCTTGATATCTCTTTTGCTCCCTAAAAGCAACATCTTGTTTTGAAGCAAGTGCGACTTTAATACTGTGCAGCAATATAAAAAGGAGGAAGGAAAAGACTAGGAAGATTCAGAAGAATTTACAGGATAGGCCAGTTAATTTTTGAAGTACTGTAATTTATCACATTAATTCGCCTTATTCCTCTCAAACACCACTCCTAAAACACTGAGGTTTCATCCTCAGGGAGCCTGAATAGCTCAAGGATATTCAGACAATGGGTAGATCACACACCTGAGGCATCCCAGAAGTGCAGAGAGCACGGTGAGGTGTGAGAGCTGTGCCCAGAGCATCCTTCAGCCCAGAGGCTGCAGCTGATCCTGCCAAAGCCGCCACCAGCTGCAGCACCTGAACCACGTCTGCAGATCCTTGTTTCATAAAGCTTTATCACTAGCTCAGGGACAAGAGGAAGTGCCAACACCTCCTGTATCAGTGAGGCATTTCCCACAGCTTCTCATTGTTCATACACACATGACTTCAAACTCCTCTTTGAGTTTAATTCAAATATCTCAATAGCTACAGTAAAACCAGGCACCTTCACAGGACACTTCATGTAGCTTGATAATCAAGTTTTCAGGAAGCACCTAGGTGATAGGAAACTGTGGTGTAAACTGAGTATGTTAAAGTATACCTGGAAGAGTTTATTTTCAGGTATCAAAATAAGAAAGCTGAGTATAAAATAGCTTGAACCAAACCAAATAATTCATTCAGGGGCAAAACTCAGATATTCTGAGCTGCCTTTTCTCTTTTGATCTGCAGAGAATGATTATATTAGACTAGATACTTTAGGAAAACCTGCATTACATGACCTAAATATCACAGTAAGCCTTTCACCACTTCATGTTTTAATTTTTGGTCTTTGGTTCTGTTTTGTCATACTAAGTATGGCTGGTCCGAAAATGAATATACACATGCTGGTGTTTGCCCTTCTTCTGCTTTGCTGCAGGTTCCTCATAGTACTGAAACTTGACAATACCCATCAGCTAATGGCATCTTTTGAACACAACTAAATTAAAAACAAGTGAATTGTTGTAACACAACACAAAATATCATCAGCAGTATTTCCTACTGTTATCCCTTCATTTTTACTCAGGACTATCAGAGCACTTTGTACAAAAAGATAGAATCTTATGAACATCCTGCCCTGGGAGCAGTTCCAGTGGAATCACGACACCGATTAACCAAACAAGGTATTATTAAATTACCCAACTTTGTGACATATTTACTATTAATTCTACTCACAAATGGGAAAATAAGTTCATAGATTCCAACTAATTTGTGCAAGATCTCACTCTAAGCAAGTGGTCAAGCTGGGAATTGAAAGCCAAACTCTCAGCTGTCAGCCTCTTGCTGTAAACTTCTCAATACTACCTGTATTATACAAAGAAAAATGAAGCACAGCATTGACAAGTTTCAGGCATTTTCCAGCAACCTTGATTTATCTGAACAACCTCATCAAAGAGCTATAGAATAAGAAAAAAAAAAGACTTTTCATCCTCCTCTGAATAGCTGGAAAGTTTTCATCTCTAGTAAGGTTAAGATTTTTCTGATTTTAACTACCTATATTACAGCTATGGATTAGCCAAAGGTATATTGCTGTAACAGAGAGAAAGATGAGTGCTAAAACAGGCATCAGAGATTTACAAACAGAAGGCTAAGACACATCTAAGTGCACACAATCAACATTACTTCTGAAACTACATTTTGCACTTAAATGCTTTCCTCAATACTCTAACACCCAAGTTCATCTGGAGAGACTGCAGGACCTGAAGCAAAGAAGATTTGTTGTAGAGCAGAAGCAGAAAGTTGACAAGCTCAGTGCACAATGCTTATTGTAAAATAGAAACTAGATGTAGCACTTTTTCAGACTGTGGGTCAGGATTTTAATTTCATATGCTTATTTTAAGGTAAAATTACAAATGCTATGCCTTGACTTCAGAAGAAACTACACAATGACTTGTATTAAGCAAATTAGTAGCTATAGTAAATTTTCTGTCACAATTGCTGCTCATATTGGAAGGAAGTTTTCTTACCTTTTTAGTTTGTTTGCTGAGAGCCAGCAGTGTCATCCCCTCAGTCAGTGTCAGCTACTCTTTTATTATACAGAAGGCAAGTAATAGCGAAACTGCGCCGATCTGCCTGCTTTCACTCTGTATAGTGTCTGTATTTATAGGCTTTTGCTTCTATCTGAATCTATATTTATCTGCCTTATCTGCCTACAGTGCATCTGCTTCTCGTACACACAGACATACACACATACACGTGTGTGCATGCACACAAATACACAGACACACATAAACACACATACGGGCATACCCCGAGTATGGGGGCTTACAGCAGGCTTCTGTTCCGCAGCAACATTTGTATAAATATAAACATATGCAGTGTACACAATGTAAACCAAGGCATGCACAAAGAAAATCATCAGCTATTGCATGAATATGCCTCGCTGGCTTTGGGAAGGTTTATTATTCAGCAGGCTGCCTAGTCAAGAGGATTGTATACAATCAGTTTCCTTTACATTACTCTGCTGTTGTAGCTTTGCAAGCAGTAGCAATTTATGCTGTTATTTTGCTGGAAGTTTTTTTTTCCATGTAAGCATAGTTGGCACAGTTGTGAAATCACCGCCATCCTGTCAGGAGATGGACTCCCTGTTGGTACCACTAACAGTTTTCCTCAGGCTAGTCATCAAAAGAAGAGTTAGGCCACCCTGTGCCAGTTCAGGAGAGCATTCCCTAGAAGGAAGGAAGAAGGCACAACCTCAGATCCAGGTCGATCTGGCAATTTTAAGACCAAACATTCCTTAGGCCTTAAAAATAAACATCATTTTCCCAAATTAACGGAGAATAAATGGAGGTATTCATCTTCACATGAGGAGAAACCATCAAGCCACACTTCCCTGTATCACCAGATGGAGTTGCAGGTATTCTGTCCTATTACTTAGACTGGAGCTATATCTCATCTCAACCTTTTTGGTTGCTGAGGAGGCTTCTGTTAAGAGGATGGGAGCTGCCAGGGGGGTATGTGACACCTCTGTGTTACCATAATGTGATAAAGCTTCCATCAGGCCAGTTATCTAAATAGACCATAGCATGTTTCTGCTGGACAACTTTAATTCAGTACTTGATTCATTCACATCCTATCATCTCCAAGGAGGACGAGGAGTTTCCACAATATAAGAGCAAAGCCAGGCAAGAAGTCACTGGGGGTTTCTTTCTGTCCTCCTCATTGCAGAAGCTGCATTTTGGCTTCCCAGTTGTTCATAAGGCAATGTGAAAATGAACTGCTGATTTAATACATGACCTGTGTACTCTTCTGAAAGAGGCAGGAATCCCTAAGCCAAAAACTACTGGGTATATAGGCTAAAGAAACAAAGAACCCTCTGCTATCAAGGGCAGCTGAAGAAGACAGCCTTACCCATAACCTTTTATAAATCTTGAAAAGCTTCAAATGGGGTCAAACAACACATCCTGGCATTTTACAGGAGTCGAGAAACTATACTGAATTCTAAAAATCCAGCCTCCTCTGAAAACCAGGTAATAAGTACATTAACTAGCAACTTAATGAATAAAAAAAAGTCATTAGGATGTGCTTAAAAACCTCAAACAAGTTCTGTAACTCAAAACCAGAAAGAAACCCTAACCTCTTAAGAAGACTTTTTATGTCAAGATCATGTTTGATAACTAAACCAGAAATACTACTACAAAATCAAAGACTTTTGGATAATTCTTTCATACATTTGATCACACTGAAGAACAGCTCCTGTAGTAATTTTATGCATATCGGGTATTAAATGGTCCATTTGAAAGGGTTTTCAGAAAATCTACAGACAAGATGGTATTTAAATATAATATATACACTTTTCACACAGGTTTTCTATGTATCTTCGTTTAATTTCTCCTAGTCTTAATATTGCCATTTCTCAATCATTACACTGAACTGCAGCTACTGAACAAAACTCTGTTCTTGTTTTCCTCACTGTTAAAGTTATCCTTATCCTGATGGCTGACACAGCCATCTCAAATTTTTAAAAAAATGCAATTCCATCATCTTAACTTACTGGTTTTTTTTAACTGCCCAGCTCAGCTTACTTAGTAACCGAGAATCCATCCTACTTGAAAAGTTTTGCTGTTTTGCCATCTACAAATAAAATACCAAATTGACAGAAAAGAGAAAGGATTTTTGGTTCGCTCCTGCATTATCTGAGCACCATCAGTCTGGTAGGATCTGTTACGAAAATACTAACATCCTGCTAAAAATGACAGTTTGTGATTACTGTAATGACTCTACACCTATGGTATCTTTAGCAGTGACCATTTAGCAACTAGCCCATTAATTTTTTTCTCAGCAGGATATTTTATAGTTTTAGTGTGTTTAAGAGCATTTCTAAATTGGAAAACATTATTTAATTATTCACGTGGAGGCAGATTGATTACAGAATATAGTTTTTCTTTGAGGGTACCCTACAATGTACCTTTATACATATAAGAAAGTATTCAAGCACTTCTTTGATGCACAAATGTACAAACTCCTACCTCATTTGTTCAGCATTCTTTGAAATTTTGTAGATAGAACATAAAAGGAACCTGTTTTATGCAAACTCTCTCCTTTCTTATGACAAAGAGAGTGAATATTACTGGAGTTCAAGAAATGTACCCTTCTCTCTGTATATATACATTGCACTGAAAAATATAGGCAGGGACAAACGTCTAATACATCTCACATTGCTCAAATGAACTCAACAACTGACATACGTCTATCCCTCCTTAGGAATCCTCCTATTAGATTTACTAACTGATAGCTAGGATCTTAAACACACTACATTATTACTTGGAGCAGCTTTAATGGTTAACATTGAATATTAAAGTCACACTTTATTTCCAAATAAATTAAAAACCACAAATTTAAGCCCTATCCTTCCTTTCCCTCAAAAAGGGACTTATGTCATTTTATACTGATGCAACTCCATGTGTTTATAATTCAATATTACATTAGTATAACGGTATACATGCATGAAGTTGATCTGGTTTAATTACTTTAGTAAAAATACCAATCCTTTCAAATAGAGCAATTATATTAGCTAAAAACTATGCACATATTGGGCCTTAGTTGATGTCTGAGACAAAATGGTAAAGACCAGCTGTCCATTCCAATGTTCACATTCCTGAATAATCTTTAAAAAGTTGAAACTGCCCAAAATATGTCAGTTTAAAAGTAAATAAATTACATGGGCCATGCACTAATTTGTTGAATCAGAATTTCAAGGACCAACAATAAGCATTTATATATTAGAAGAAAATATTTGTCCAATTTATCAACAGACAAACAGTAATGAGAAATTATAAAAGAGAATTCTTTCAACGAGTCCAGTGAGACAAATTCAAAGGATGGCATGGACACTGTAAACCAACCAAGTCTGTTTAGCAGCTCTGCATAGAAGGGGCTGAAACCTCATCAGGAAGGACTGATCAATTCTGCTTTCTAACAAAGTCTTAAGTCTCAAACACACAGGTGCAACTTGGCACCCTCATCATCTCTTTATAAAGTAGAGGCTTTGATGTGGCCAGCAACACTTAAAGATGGAAACAGGGTAGGAGCTCCCGGTTCTTTATAACTCTTAAATACTCTGTGGATCTCTGAACACAGAAAACAGCCTTGTTTCTCCTTAGAAGCTAGCAGAAATAAACTCTTGAGAAACAGAGGAAAACAAAAACAAAAGATCTGTAGATCATCTTGACCAAAATAATTAGTTACCCCAACAAATGCTGATAAAAAATTAAGGAACTGACTATCTTAATTGTACCACTGTTGACTTAAATTGGCCATCCCAACTTTCCTGCAGAACTGTTGCAAATTATTTGTGTCCCAGCACAATGGAAGAAAAGTGTCCTACTCCCTGCTGTAAGCACTAAAAGCTATTGAGTAAGATTTTTGTAGATAATTATCTCAGAAAGTTTTCTTGAAGGCTCAGGGGGAACCGAAGCAAATATCTGATGTGGGGCAGTAAAGATGACCATGTTTTGCCAGGGAAAGATGAGAGGATGGGCACAAGTGGAAATATATGAAATTCTATTTAAACATGAAAAAAAAAAGGTGTTGAGGGTACTTAAACACAGGAATTGCTACTTCTAAACATTTAAGATCATACTTTTAAGGTCATACTTTTAAGAATGCTACTTCTGAAGGTTTAGAGAGGCTGTGGATCCTCCATCCTTGGAGATACTCAAAACATAACTCAACATGACACTCAGCAATGTGCTCCAGATGAAGCTGCTTTGAGCTGAAGGATTAGACTAGACCTTAGTGGTTCTGTGAAACCTTTGCTGCTACTGAAGATATTATAAAAACATACTGATATTTCTACCACCTGCTCTATTAACTCATGCAGCCTGAAGTCAAGCTTTGTGTTTCTCAGCAGGACCAAGTCAAATAAAGCGATACATAGGAAAATGCTTTAATTTGTTTTGGTGTAGCTTCTAAATTCCTATCTGCAAAGGCACATCCTTCACCACAGCTGCTGGAGAGTGACAGAGACTCAGGTCACCATCATCTATACACTATCAGATCTCCCAATCTCTGAATTACACCTTGCTTTAGAGATCAGATCTTCTTTCTATGTCTCCACGAAGCCTAAAGACTCTTTGATCCATCTGATGTAAATATGCCCAAGAAGAAAGTAACAATTCTTCCATACACATTCAACCAGACACATTTTTCTGGGCTAATAGTTACTTCTGTAAATCCTGTGAATGAACAAATCTGATTCAGTTGATTTACATAATTAAAACTAATGTGCAAGTTCTCAGCTACCCTAAATTTGGTTTCCAAAAAGTATAATGATACCATAAATACTGTATAGTATATATAAATATATATTATATATTTATATATAACTATATAAAATATATATATGTAAACAATTATTTACAAGCTAAGATGAAACAGTGATACAATTCCTAAAAGTATTTCCATGATTTCTTTTTATTTGGTATGACTAAGAACTAGAGACAAGCAATTGCAGCACAAAAAGAGATGAAGCAGTAATCATTCAACTGAAGTTTCAAAGCCAGAAAGACAGGCAAACACCCACCACCATGGTTCCACCTGAATCTGGAGAGACACAATTGGATGTATATGGAGCTACCCATATTCTTAAGAGTAAAAACCAGTCAAAAACGCCAAAGCACTGAAAAGAAATTTAGTGAAGGCCAGTTTCCTCTCTTACTGTTGACCTCCAGTGCTCTCATCTCCTCAGAAATACAGGGAAAACTAATAAATGGTAAATATAATAACACAGTCAGAATCCTTTGGCAGTTCTACCCGTCTAAAAGATTTAATTATAAAAGACAATGTTCTGAGGCATATCAATCTTTAAAAGCTTTTACTAGAGCACAACCCTACTGAATTTTCAGCTGCTCAGGATTAAAATTAATTTACCTTCTTATGATTTCTGTAAGTATCTACAAGTGAGAATTTTTTACAGATGTGATTGCTGATAGATGTGATAACACTCTGCAACAACTGATTAGAAGAAATGCTCGGACAGCAGTGGAACTTAAAAAGACTTTTTATCGTTATTGTTCAATTCAGTTTTAGGAAGAATTTGCATTTGGACTGTCCATCTTTTACTCTCCACTCAGAACATACAGATGTCTTACATAGCCAGTAGGTCCTACTTTTAAGAATGCTACTTTTGAAGGTTTAGAAAATGATTAGTAAAGGCTTCAATAAATGCTTATTACCTGTTATAAAAGGATTGAGTGGAAGAATACAATTGACGTTTATTATAACCTACAGATAGATCTGTGATGTGCTTACAAAACATGTAATAGTTACTATCCATCTCAAAAGAGTTCTTAGAATCCTGATAAATCAACTGTGCAAGAAAGAACTTGCAAGGGGGCTATTTACTGTAGCTGTAAACACACAGAATACTTCATTGTGCAAAGACTTGAGTAACAGTCTTCTGCTTTCACAAGGATAAATCCTTCTCATCCCTCACCTGGTGATCCAAATCTTATCTCCCCCTCCTGCATAGTACCTGCAGATACCTCAAACATGCGGGAAAACTGAGCCAATTGTACCCACAGAGACATATGGGCCAGAAACTCTCAGAGCATCAGTAGGGAGTATGGCTTCAGATTTTCAAAACCTTGGAGAAAATTCCACCCTCAGGAACACTAGGGAGTATATACGTGGAGGAATATGTGAATCTCCTTAAGGAACTCAACCAGTGAATGGATTAATACTATGAGCACATGCAAGTGTTAGCTATGTAACAATTTTTTTTTCCTTTACCCCTGTCTAACCATAAATTATGCATTCTGATGTTAAATCAGTAAAAATCCTTTCATATCAGTCAAATGACCTCACATTTCATTGAAGGCAGAACCCGTCCTGAATGTCACATCAGTGAGAACACAACAAAATGGAATTCTCCTTTGACAAGCCAGTGCAGAATTTCATGGCATATTAATGAATTCTGATTGTGGTAAGGCTTTCACTTATTGACACATGCTAAATAGCACAGACAATAATCAGTCCTTGCTGTCTTTTTTTTTTTTTTAAAGAAATTTCCTGCTGACAAAAAAGGCCCATCCAGGAAGTTACACACTGTCACGAAGTTCACAGGAGGGAAATAAACATACTGTGTACTTCTTGAAAAAATATAAAAAATGAGGGTAGAATCGCTCAAAATGGGATTTCACCAACATTGGCACTAGGGCTTCATCTTCAGCAATGCCATTCCTCATCCATATTTCTGTAGAAACCATAGCTGTGCTTTAACAGTAATATCACATATTGACTGTTTTCAGTAGAAAGCATCAAGATTATCATGCTCCAAGTATTCTATGTTTGCAGTTCTACGAAGAGAACAAGATTGTCCATTTTTCCTTGCTTATCCCCTAATTCATTTAGGCAGCCACGTGAACTATGTCTGAAATTCAAGCCCAACTTCCTATCTACCACCACTGATGGAACCTGTGTGCTTCCACGAGTTTTCCCAGAAGCACAGCCACAAAAGCGTGCCATGGTTACACTCAGGAAAATGCCGATAATGTACTGGATTGGGAAACATTGTCAGGTGAACACATCGCTTCACGTCAGCTTTGCTCGTGTCAGAGTAGCACATCAGAAACACATTATACTTCTGATGGGAGGGTAATGAATACAGGAACATATTACACTGAGTACAGGAAAAATCTAAGGGCATCATAGAAAATCTGGAGAGAGTGATTATATAGGCTCAGGGGGATACCAGCAATTACGAAAAGGACATTGCCAGCCACAACTGAAAAGCAAAGAACAAAGCCAACAATATGGTATTAATCACATGCTCTGTCCGTGTATGATGCCAAACTATTCAAAGCACAGAATGTTCTTTATTCACCTCACTTTAAATTGCTTGAATGAACCTAGCACTTATGAAAATGAGAGATTAAAAACATTGATATCAACCAACCTTTGGGCCAATCTTACTTATTGATGCAAGTAGTTCCACTGATTTTAATGGATGTAATTACCATTGACTTCAACGGAGCTACTCACAGAGCCAGGAGAGCAGGATGTGGCTCATTGCATAACCAAGCTTCCCTGACCACCATGAATGGTGCCAGCTCATCGTTTCTGATGCAATGTCCTCACTTTTCTGGTAATGGACCCCTTGAGCAGAAACAACTGTACACACCGAGGTCTGTGACACTTCTCATGTCAGCACAGCACCAACTTGATTGAAATGAACCATTCTACTTTCTTCTTCAGAACCAACAGATAGAACTCCCTGACATCTACAACTTCATAGCATGGTTTTATTGTTAATTTCTCCGATTTCTTATGAATGAAACATCTGTGTGGGGCTGGAATTACACTTCGGCAAGGACTTCCTATTCTTTGATGTTTGTGGTGTATTTGAAAAGGATAGTATAAACCAAATGGATTTACATTCAGCCTCCTGGGCACAGGAATAGATTGCTTCCAGTAGCAGGTTTCTAGCAGTGGACAGCCCTTCTGAAGGAGATTAGACTTTTCCCATTCTCCCTGCTTTCAGGTTTAAATGCAGAGTCTCATCTATGACCACACCAATTTTCTTCTGCCAGCGTCCCTTAGAGCCATGGCAGAATGGAGGAGATTTGGGGGACAAAAAGATAGAATGCAAAAACCAACATGAATGAGAATGAGAGAAATAGAAGGGAATCACAGTTTTTGACATCTTAGGAGTTATGCTAAGGATGCCATCTTTTAGATGCTCCTCTTTCTTCAGTCATCCTGGCTTCAATGCCAGAGGTGGGAACTATTAAATGTGTGAGATGGCAAAACAGACATCAGGAAGGCAGAAGCCTGGGACTCTTTCTTCAAGGACTTGAAGAGACAGAAAACCAGTGTTTTATGGCAGTTAAATCCACTGGAACATACTATAAGCCAAGAATGTCTGTCTTCAATCCCAGCTTTCCAGAAGCCACTTCCTACAGCACATTCTGAATGGCTATTTATGGCAGGCACCAAATCTAGTGTCTTTCTTATTTCATTATAAAATTTAAGTTATCTCCACAATCTTTGTGGGCAGCTGAGATAAGAACCACTCTGAAGATGTTCTGCTGCACTAGTTCTTACTCATCGTGGGGAGAGGTTATTCACTGCCCTCTGAAATTCCTCATTGGCTCCTCAATGTAGTTACAGATTCAAAGATGACACAGATCTATATATTTAAGGACACAGAGTCCAGATACTTTAAGAAAAAAAGTAATCTTTTCTTGCAGAGCAAAGCTCTGCATGTAGGACATTATGAAATTCTTCCTTTATAGAAATAATACTACCAGGCTTAGGTCCTGTTATATGCACACTTTTTAAACGATTATTATCTCAAGCACACAGAATAATGGTTAATATTTCAGATTTTAAAAGTGGAGCCTCAATTATCCAAATTCAGTGAACCCAGACAAGGTTTTGCCCCTTGTCATTTATTAATTAAATGGTAAATTGCTTCTATTACTAATTATTTCCACAGATCCATGGGCATGCAGGGCATTCTGGTTACTGGTAAACGCGATTATCAAGCCCTATTCAGTGTTCTTCCCATGTTCTTTAGATAATTGAGATTCTGATGTACTCTGAAACCAATTTAAAATATTTTTTTACAGTGTATTACTGGGAGGGCTTCCAGGTCTTGTAGGTCCTCCGGGGTAGAGGCATCCCCAAGACTGTGGGAGGCAGGAATCTTGAAAAGCCAAAAGAAAGGAAATGTGACAGCCAATACGTAACATAAAAGCAAAACTACTGTGTGAGTTCAATCTGACAAATTTCTAATCCCAGAAGTGTATTAGTTGGAATGAGTGAATGGCTGAATAGGAGGCTAGCAACTCAGACATTACATTAAACTTACTCTTTTGGAGGCTGGTCTTTATTTAAGAGCAGTTTAGCTTAAGAATTCTTTAGATGTGAGGGATCCCACAAAGGAGAAATGCTTCTAACTAGAGAAGGCAGAGCAGATTAAAAAATGCTGTCTGAGAGATAATAAGGGTAGAGGTACAGAACTGTACACAGACCAGAAAAATGCAACAACTATGGGTGAAACCATGAGAAATCTGTAAGAAAAGAACATAAATTGCTAAAAGTCAGATACCAAATATAGCAAAGAACTGCTTCAACAGTCAAAACAAGTCTGGTTATCACTCTGAGTAGAGTATCTTAAACAGCCAGGACAAATGCATAAGCACCTCAATACAAAAACTAAGGACTAAGAGGAGTGCNCAAACCAAAAAACCCCATATAAAAATATATAAGACAAGTTCAGCAGCTGGAGAATATGTTGTACAATGCAATACTAGGGTGCACTTCATCATAATCAGAGCAGAATGCACAGATGAGGGATTGTTCCTGTAAATTAAAAAAAAAAATAAAAGGAATTGGTAAAAATTAAAAAGTAACAAAAAATCTCCATGGGTTTTAATTCCATGCCTAAAAAGAAAGAGAATGGTGTTAGAATCATACCATGGACCACCCTACTAAAATGCTGATAATGACTATGAAAAGCAAAATGGAAGACTTCAGAGGCAGAAAACCTAAGGAAGAAGGAGCAACTTTGTTTTAGTGCTAGGATAACTAAACCTACTTTAATATGTGCATATTAAAGAACCACTTTGTAATAATGAACATAATGCAAGTAAATTCAGTTCTCTATATGATGGAAAAAATAACAACACAATCCACTACAACAATACACTTTCAAGAAGAAAGTCCTATTTAAAATAAGGAACAGAGAAAAAAGGAAATTAAAAAGAAGCAGCTAAGGGTAAAATGTGTTAAGATGCTACTGTTAGAAGATATGTTATCAGAAATTCATGTCTCTTACAAGTAACAGGAAAGCCTTTCCTTAGAATAGCTATAATAATCCTGACCCCCAGTCGTCTGCCTCAGTCATTGTGAGGAACATCTCAGCAGTTCATCTGGCAGACACAGCAAATTACAGCCTGAGGTACTAAAGAGATCCCATAGCAGTCCTGACTTACCTGAATATGCTGGGTTGTAAACTGTCATAATTCGGTTGCCACTCTAGATGGAAAATCCTTTGCAAGAGGGCAAAAATCTCCAGGAGAAATGCATTAATGTGGTTCCTTTAAATGCAAGAACCTTGAAAGTTGTCCTGCAGTAATTAATTTCTACTTAGAACTCACAAAACAAATGTACAGCTACATGGGAAAACAAGAAAATAATAGGACTGTTAAAGCAAGCCAAGTGAAGGGATTTACTAGAAGTAAAAAGACACCACTGAAAAAAAAAAGTAGTTATATTGAAACACAGAAAGTAGAAAAAGATGTATATTTTGTTGATTTTTTTAAAAAGAAAATGTTGGATAAGGCAGGCCTATGAAAATCTTGAGGAATAACTGTTTAAAGCCATAAATAACCTTTCTGGACACCTTACATAAAATCTGTCTCTGCCAATAGATGAGGTGCAAAAGGGGTGTTCAAAGCACAAAAATCCCAAATAAATTCCTTGCAGTTGTGTTCACTACAGAGTATTTTAAAAGGTTTACAAGTTAAATCTCTTCTCTGGAAGGTTAAATCTGAGAAAATATGCAATGGAAAGAATAAATGGTTCCCATCTAACAGTTATAAAAGAAACTGTTATAAAGAAATTCAGTCATGAAAGAGCTTAACTAATAACTCTTGCACAACAAAAGAACAGAAAGTGATTTAATGGCAATAGTAAAAAAGGGCTTTAGGAAGATCCACATAGATCACTTGGGCTATAGTCTATGCCATAGAAACTGATAGAAATTATAATAAATAATAACAGACACTTGAGTAGATAAAACAGGGAAGATGCAACATGATTTTTTGCAGGTGGAAATTCTGATTCACAAATCCATAGAGTTCTCAGAAGGAGGCAATGGGCATATGCTGCTAAAATTAAGAAGTATGAAAAACCTCAACCAAAGTAATTTTCTAAAAGAAAGTTATCATGACATAGGAGAAAAAATACTAAATATTCACACAACAAAATAGGATTTAATTTAGCTATTGCTACACTGGAAAGACAGCATGGAATCCTTGTGGATATACCTATGAAAGAACCCGCTCAATATTCAGAATTGATGATAAAGGAGGAGAAAAACCCTTAAAAAAAAAAAAACAAACCTTAGGAATTATTAAGAAAGAGCTAGAAAATAAAACTAAAAAAATAAGGACACCCTTCTAATAAAATCCATCATAGACTCACATACTGAACACTCTGTGTGGTTTTCAGCTCTCAAGACAAAAGAGCAAATAAGTAGTCAGAAAGATGTAGAGAAGGGCACAAAGATGTTCAAGGCATGAAACAACTTCTGTGCAAGGATGGATTAAAAAGAGCTGGGTTCTTTGCCCTGGAAAATAAATGATTGAGAGAAATATAAAGGAGCTTGACAAAATCATAACAAACAAGGACAAGGTGCACTGTTAATAATTGCTCCCCATTTCTCATTACATATTTCTAGAAAGCATCCGAAGAAGTTATCAAGCACCAGGTTTAAAGCAAACAAAAGGAAGTATGTTTTCACACAGTCCGTAATTAAATTGTGGAATTCATCGGCACAGGATCCTTTTGGTGCCAAAAGGAAAAACGGTTTCAAAAAGCAACCAGGAAAAATCAGAAAATGCAGCTCAGGCTTTAACAGCCCTTTCCATCAGGGCTATTAAACACAGTGATGCAAAAGCAGAAAACAGTACTCCACATTAAGAAATGCACATTTCTGAAGAGCAGAATGAACCAATCTGACGTGTATCAGACAGCAGCTAAGCCTCAACATGGCTCACCCATAGATCACAGAGATTCCAGCTTCAAAATGAATTTATGGAGCACACGGATTATGGCTGCAACCGATGATTTACTATTGCACTGTCAACATACTGGATGTTGATTAATGTCCTTCCCCAGGTACAGCCATAGTTAAAGTGTATGTTAAGGACAAAATGTTAAGAGTGAAACAGAGAAATGTTTGGAGAACAAGTTATTCTCTCGGGAGACTTGTGGTATAGAGATACAACGTATTTTCCTAACTAGATGAGATTCCAATAGGTGATATTAATTTCTGAGATGAAAACCACCAGACTTATGAAATTACCAGCGATACCCCCTTTGGTTCTAATGGCTGTTCAGCATTTACACTATGGAGTGATTTCTGTGGGAGCTGCACTTAGTCTATTGTGCATGTTATGCTCAAAAATGCCTTTTAAAACCAAGCAAAAACATTCAGGTCACAGAGCAAAGCACGCAAAAGTATGAAAAATCAAAATGAAGTCTGTCACAACAGCTGTAGTGTTACAATACAATCTTCCATGTTATGATTGTATATTTTGTGTTCTGTATAATGGATAGCATCCAGGAAATGAGACTAATTCAAATACTCTTTTTTTTATCCTCTCTGTTCAGTGTGTGGCCCCAAGCCTTGTTTACTGAGTGGCATCCAAGTCTTGCATGAAATAAGATGGGGTTTTGTTTCTGGATTTTCTGTGATACTCATCAATATAGCATCTGAATATCTCAACAATCTTGCTGAAATAATCCTCACAATGTACCCTCAGATGTCTGAAATGATTTTCATTCCTCATTGAGGAAAATTATGAGAGAAATTATGTGAATTTTTTTGTGGCCACACAGGGGGCCTGTATCAAGGACAGGAAGGAAATTTAGATCTGTTCATTCTAAGGGGTGCTGAGCATCTCCTGAACTCATCTTACAGAAGGAGCACTTTGAGAATTCTTGCTCTTCCATCAGATCTGCAGCTCACCTGTAGCATAAACCTCTCCAGTGGTGGTGGGATACCATGGACAGGGACCTCCTTCCTACCACACCGCCTCTCTAATCCTGTCAATTAGTAAAAGTGCCTCAATGGGTACATTGCTGCAAGATTTGCAAAGCCCTTGGAGGCTTTCAGATCACTGACACAATGAAGAGCAAAGTTATGACACTCTGTTGTTACAATCTTAGGCAGAAATTCCTCCTTCTGATTTGCATTCTCTAGGACTCTTGCCAGCATGAGGTATTTAAAATTATATTTTTCTAGAAAGTCTCGAGCAGGGGCAGTGGTATGGATGTAAGAAATCAACCACTGACACACGGACTGTTTCTGTGATGTTAAGGATTGCAATTTATAGTTGTGGTGTACTTTGTAACTAGGAATGACAACTTTATGAAACACTCTTTAGATACTGCACTTGTGTTCTAAGTGAATGAAAACACACTAAAAAATAGCCTTATGTTCTGCTACCTTAAGGGTCTGTCTCACACCTACCATATCCAAGAAACTGAGAATAAAGCTCAGTGTCTGTTCCTCTATTGTGTTTCCTATTGTGCCTACATATTGCAGCATTTGTGGTCTGTAACATCACACACTGTAGGAACAACTTTCAGTTCTCTGTGACAATAGGGTGAGCTGAGGACAGCCTGGCAACGTTTGGAGATGAATTTCCTGCCCTTTGTGGGTTTCAGTTAGACTCTTAGCATTATTTGAACTTTTGTGGTTTAATTTTCTTTGTTGTTGTTTTAATTCTAATGGCAGAAAACAGGAGACAAAACAACATTCCTCTGGAGGCAGTGAATCTCAGGATCTGAGGAGTAAATGGCCATGTTTTCTCCTCCTGGCACTTTAAGATACATCAGCAAGCAGAGAAAGGACATAGCAGATCTGTAGAATGGCAAAGGGATGTAGAGCTTCTTATTTTCTAGTAAAGATACCAAAAGCCCTAGAATCTGTTGATGTTTAATGGTCTTCAGAACTAATTTCTTCCCATTAGCACACAACCACAACCACAGACTCAGGAATGCCCACTACCACGGGGCAGAAGGTTGTTGCATGAAAGTTGCCCTTTTCTCTTTACAGGTTTGAAAAAGAATCATAAAACAACTCCATTGTGAAAATAAATAAGCCACTAAAACAAATAACAAATGACTTTTCTGAGAGGAAGAACTGCCATTTATGGTATAACAGTCACTGTTATACTGCCAGGAGTTTTCTCAGATTCCAGGGAACATCAGCATGAGAGAGTTTTATTTAGGTCTACCTTGACTAGCATATGTAGAAAGGAACATTTCTGATTCTTCATTTCCTCATTCTCTCAGGTGTCACAGCTTCCTAGCTTTTGCTTCTGTTTATAGTCATCTCTCAACATGTATTTCAGGAAAAGAAAAATCTAAATAAAGATCATAGCCTGTTCCTTTATGTGCCCTTCCTCTTCTTCTTCTGCTTCTTTCTTGCATTTGTGCAGTGTTGTGGCACCTATTAACTATCCATGTTTTCAGAATGACATTATACAAGGTGCAGGATGTACCACTGTGCCCTAAAAATATCAACAACTGCATTAGTCTCACAATAATTAATGGCAGGCATTATGCAAATGACAACTTTTTCACTGCAAAATAATGACATTTCTTCATTTTGAGCAGAGTTATGCAAAACAATGAATTGGGGATGATAAATCACACAGGAGAATTAAGAAAGCCATAACGTTCTTGCCCAGGCAGGCAGAAAGACAGACAGACCAACCATTTAGAACACATTGTTTGTTCTCAAACCGCTATTAAGAAATAAATAAAAGCATAGCCAGTTGGTCATTAGAACGTATGTATAATTTAGTTTCCCCCCTTTAGGCAACTGTGCATAAGGGAACGTTAAATTCTAGCAATCGAATTATTACAAGTCACAAGCAAATTTTTTTTTATTAACCTTAATAAGTCATTCACTCAGAGACTACAGTCATCAGGCAAATAAAATACATCACATGTCATTCTCTTACACATTAACTAATTTCTTATGCAAACATCACAATGTATAGCAATTACCACTGCTCAAAAAAGCCCCAAAGTCAGTTTCAATTTATTTTATCGCTTTTGTGCGTGGCCATTTCCTGTAGAGCTTAGCTCTCTATCCCCATGGTTTAGGTACAAAATGAATGCAAGGAACAAGAAGCTACTTCTCGGAAATGTTGCTGCACTTTTTTCCTCTTTTTTGTGAATACTGTTGGAAAAAGACGTCGGTAAGATCTTCTTGTGAGCTTCAAGAATCTTCTCAAAGGTAAAAAGCCAGCACGGACCAGAACACCCTCCCTTCCCCATCCCTTTCTCCACTGCATCCCTTTCTCCACTGCAGGCTTCCATGCAGGGAGCCTGGTGCAGGACAGTCTGTGAGCTCCCCGGAGCCACCATTCCCACACTGCTCCCTAAGGAGCAGGCTTCCCAGTGAGAGTGGGACTGGAGGGGAGCTTTGAACTCCCCCTACGTACAACACTCCTCCACTGCTCCTCACAGTGTCTCCTGATGAAGCGGAAGTAGCTCTAAGCTTTTAATAGACAGCACTCCTGGATCTTTCTTTTTAGTGATTCCTGCTGGGAGAGTCTGATGTATCAAAGAGTTACAGCGATTAAAGCTGGAGAGACCTGTGGTATTTAATCATTTAGTCCATCCTCCCACCTGAGCTGGGGTATTCCTTATGCTATTTTTCTGATGCTATATCTAGTCTAATTTTACAGAGTGCCAAATAACTGGGCTCCCACCTCTTCCCTAGGGAGGTTAATCCACAGAGCACACCATGAGACCAGAAATTTCCCAAGGTACTTGCTGTAATTTTACTTCTTTTTGATTAGTTTTATTTAAAAGGCTTTAGTTTTCAGATTTCCAATAGTGCCATAAGATTTAGTTTCTGTGTTAGTGTAGAGACTGAAACTGCACTAGACTTCCTCACATCCACAGCTCAGCATGACACTTAACAACATTGTCCGCTAAAAAATAAAGCTGGATTTGGAGCACCTAAGTGTTACCCAAAACCTCTTTCTATTTTTCACGGTGACTGGTGGCAAGAAAGTGGTACAACAGGACCTTTACAGCCAATGCAGTATTACCTTCCTTCTAGCCACATCAGCTACTTCCCTCAGGAAACATTGGTGGCCATTCCAAACACACATAAAGCACAGCATCAGCAAGGATTACATACTCCCCAAGAGGAGGTCAAACTGCAGAATTCTTGTGAAGCATAGCAAGGGGCCTGGAAACCCCATAATTCATGTGTCACAGTGAAGAGTCAATTCCAGCTTTGTCTGAACCAATAGGAAGATCATCCATCCCTTTTTCTTGTCCCCAAATGTTAGCACCCTTGCCCCCAACACAGACAACTAAGTCACTGACAGACAGAGAGCCCAGCAAAGAGAACAGTTGTGTTGGAAGTAACTACTGTCTTTGAAAACAAAGTAGTGGCAGTTGACCATCCCCCCCTCCCACTATTTATTTCAGGACTTTCAGGATTCAGTGTAATTCACCCCGCCTTGGAACGCTGCAAAAAAATTCTCCACCCCCAGCCTCTCATCCGGAAGTTAATAACATTTTGCAGCTCTCCTTAAATAAAATCCAGCCCATCCTGGATCAATAAGACTGATGCCTATTTCCCTAATGGCAGCCGATTGCCATTTGCTATTCAAATCAGACTAGATAAATTACAGTACATGCCAAGGAACAGGCCAGTGAATTAAGACAGGCCTCCTGAGGACCAGTGATATTATTAATCTTTTAAGACAGTATCATATTTCTTCTTGACAGTGTGCGTAGACTCTCAGACATGCTGCACTCAGATTGAAATATCAGCTGCTGCAAAAAATCAATAGCGTTAGAAACACAATAATTTTCTGTCTGCAGGGCCCCCAATAAGCAACACTTGTGCTTCTCCTCCTTTCCACATCTATGCTCCAAAAGCATTTGTTTTAAAATCCAGGCCTCAATTCTGAATAGTCATTGTGGCGGACAAAGTTGCTTTTGTTGTCATCCTTTGCCACAGAAGCCACAAATGCGCTTCTCGATAAGGTTGCGGTTCTCAGAGACAGCAGAAGGTACTCCAGGGTCAGAAACTCACCCAGTATATTTTACCCTTCTCCCCACACCCTCCTGCTCAGTCTCTTGCTCTTTCATTGAAGGCTTTAAATAAAGATAGATATTGCTAGAGCTCCTGCTACCCCTTATAAAAATGAAAATGGGGACCTTGGACGTGAACTGACAAAGGGAGATGGTACATGACAAGAAAGGAGGAAGCTTAAGGGATTTCTCTTCAGACTGGCAACAGATAGGGTCAATTCAAAGAATTTTGATCTCTTTAGACCTGTGAATGCATTCAATAGAGGCTCTGATAGTCAAGTAAGCTGCCCCTGGTTTCTCAACGACCCTTTATGCTGAAGGGGGAAGAGTCTACAACTGATAACTATTCCAAAAGGGGTATTTTTCGATTTATGAGACAACTGGGCTTAGGGAAAAATGTGTGGCTTGGGGGATTGGCAACAAGATGTTAAAATGAGGTTTCTCCTCACCCTTGACATGATACAGTTGATCTGTGTGGAAAAGAAACAATTCTAAAACACAACAAAATCAGAAGTCTCCACACAATTCTAAGCATGAAATTATTCCGCATATAGCTGCGTTAAAAAAAAGCCCCCAAAAACATTTACAGAAATGGAGCAGAGTGGATAAATCAACTTCAGGTTGGCTAAACTGTGATTTGACATTGCCAGATTTCTGGCATCCCAGGTCAACATTGACCCGGAAGAGTTGATGAATGTCCCGGTAGGGTGAGAGGAGTGAAGCGATGAAATCATTCAAGTTACATCACAATTAGCAGTTGCCTTCTGCCCTTAAAACATTGTTAACAGCACTGGCAGGACTGGAGACCAAAAATAACAACTCTCTTCTGACTCTTGAAGAATTGGGAGGGCTTCAATTCAACTTCCATTTAAAAACTGGGGTAAGCATGACCCACATGTAATATAAACATAGCCCTGCCTTCTGATGAATGCTAGGGTGACTTGGCTGATGGACACGCAAAGCTGGCTGATGTCAGCAAGGTCCTCATTAGTGAATGGATGGGGAGCCACTCTGTGCAGTTCCAGGGTATGCTTTACCTTCTCAGTGCAGAGCAGAAGGCCTGGCTCCCCTCCTTCCTTGGCATTCTCAGCACCCCTCTCTCTGGTGCATGAAGTGACATACTTAGACAAAGGGAAGAGTGGGCTGCCATCAGGCTTGCTGCTAGGGAAAGGGTAAATTTAATTAAGGCTGGCCAGTAGATAAGAATTTTCTAAATTGGGACATAAATACCAGGTCTCAAACTCTCAAACCTTGTAAAAAAACCCAAAAAACTTGGTGAAGTACCTTCAGATCTAGACCGCTGAAGTTTTCAATCTCTACATCACCAGAAGTGACCAGAAAGCTCTCTTCATCAAAGTCTTTGTGCTCAAGAGAAAAGAGGGAGATACGATGAAATGAAGATATGATGAAGTGCTCCCATCAGCACCATGGCGCAATTTTCCTGGAGCAAAGAAGGCTCAGGAAACACCTTAATGCTCTCTATAACTACCTGAAAGGAGGTTGTAACAAGGTGAGTGGCAGCCTCTTCTCCCATGCAAGCAGCAACACAAGAGGAAATGGCCTCAAGCTTGTGCCAGGGGAGGTTCTGATTGGACATCAGGAAGAATTTCTTCATTTAAGGATGGCTAAGCCCTGGAACAAATGGCAAAGGCTGCCCAAATAAGTGGTGGAGTCACCACCACTGGAAATGTTCAAGAAATGACTGAACCTGGTACTTAGTGCCATGGTCTAGTTGACATGGTGGTATTTGGTCAGAAGTTGGACTTGATCTTGTAGGTGCCTTCCAACCTCAGTGATTCTATGATTCTGTAATTTTCAATTAGAAAATTAGTTACTTCCCAGTACTTTGCACACATCTGAGGAACAGACTTGAGATCCATTCTTGCTCCTGATTCTCCATGAGTTGGATTTGATTCATGCACCTGAATGGAACTGCTCCCAGTACATACAAATCTCACTCTACTTCCAACAGGTTTTGGTTGTGCCATGTGGGATCTAGGAATGTGTTGATAACACTTCAAAGTACTTGTAAAAATGTCATTGTGAGCCACGTGCCTGTGGAGCTCAGCCTAAACTGTGGGGCTAATATGAGCATTGGCACAAAACTATGCGTGAGCAAGCAGTATGAGGGCTAAGGAGTAAATATGAACAGACAGCATCATGGGTGAAGAAGATGGGATTTGAGTCTTCCACTTTTCCTCTCCCATCGTCAGATCACTTCTCTGCCGGCTGTTCCTCTTTCTCCTCTACTCCCCTCCTATCTGGGCTGCATCCTGTAACTACGGATCATTGCTGTTT
The DNA here is from genome assembly GCA_008694505.1 of Cyanoderma ruficeps. Lineage (NCBI taxonomy): Eukaryota > Metazoa > Chordata > Aves > Passeriformes > Timaliidae > Cyanoderma > Cyanoderma ruficeps. The sequence continues at coordinate 5,811,097 of VZDJ01000090.1, read as the reverse complement.
TGATTTTGCACAGCAAAAATCATTAATCCACTCAGTACTATGGCTAATAGCACCATAGTTTTGCAGAAGATGCTGTGGTATCTAAGACAACGAACCTACAAATATCACTGAACGACAGAGAAGAGAAATTCACTTTTCCAGAGCAGGTAAGGGACTAAAATAATCTATACAGCCATGAACATTTTGAGTTGGGCCTTCTGACAAGCTCCTATGTCAGTCCAAAGAATGTGGTGGTAGTCAGAAGATACCCCAGAACCTGTGCCACATCTATGCAGAAAGCCCCAAAGGTGTAGCTGGGCTGCAGTACACCATCATGCACACAAAACTCCCCACATCAAAGCTTGTAAGAGCCATTAAGAATGCCCCATCTTTTTGTCTGTAAGCACACCAAACACCTGACTTTAGAGAGATGGGAATTTAACATCACTGTATATTGTAACAAGGTGTTTCCACACTAAACGTGTACTCCACCTGCATGTATCTTTTTCCTCTTAGAAACTAACACAATTTATTCTGATCAATATAGACTAATTTATTCTTTTCTTCTTAGGTACTGTTATATGCTACCCTATGCCCTCCTTTATCCTCACATTTGGAAAAGAAATTATTCCTGTAGCAACCAGCCATACAACTACTATTCAGGTTTCCCTGATACTTTTCCCCTGGGAAGCAAGACACCAGTGGCTGTTGCAAGACCATGAAACTAGATGGACTTCTTCATGCTGAAAAATGCTCTTGGGATTTAAAAGAAGCTGTGCACATCTTCCTTCTGACATTTCTGTTTCTAAAGGAAAGGATTAGATGGAGGGTGAAAATACACAAATAAAGTGTTAGGGCCATTGCTGCTGGTCAGAGCTGTTTCAGAGGAGATTCTCTAGACAGTCTCCTCTGGATAGATCCTGCTGGAACGGAATCTGCAGACTGTAATGTTTAAATACCATTCAGAAGTTAAAACAGTAGTGACAAGCCCAGTTAGGTTTAAAGCCAGATTTCCATTGCAAAACACCCTGCATGCCATCCCTGCTGACAGGCAATGCCAGGCATTGCTGTCAGCCACAGGCTACAAAAGGAAGAGGAAGAAAGTAAATGTGCTGCAAGTTTAAGGCACAGACACATACTGCTAACAACTTCTGTCTGATATCCTTCCTCACCCCCAGTCTCTGCCCCAAGACATCACTCTGATTTTGCAGCACAGAGAACTGGTCTGTGCACAGAAATCTACCCACAGGCTACAGCTCCAGGACACCCAGAGAGCAATCATCTCACCCTGGGCATGGCCCCTTCAGTCATAGGTGTTGAACGAGCCCATTCTGTGAGGATGAAGCAGCACAGGGATTATGGTCAAACTCCGGTTGTGATTCACAACAATCTACCAGCTCATTCTATAAAAACAAATGGAAACTGGAAAGTGACAGTGTAAGAACTCCATTCTAGATGGGTGGAATAGACAGTCCAAAGGGCAGCTGAGATGGTAAGGAGTAGAGTGACTATATCATGTAAGAAGAAAAAGGAGGATCTGTGTGGAAAAGGCCAAAAGACAAAGAAGATGCAAAAGTAAATGATAAAATAATGTGAGATTAAGAAGGATTTTGAGGTGGCTGGGGAAGAAAACCTAAGCAATGAAAGGATGTCAGCAAACCAAATCACACTTAAACACAGGTCAGGAGTGCCCTAACTAAAAGATGGAGCTAGATAAAAGGTGTGTTTCTTTTTCTGGCCACTAGCATCTATGTCTAGCAATAACCTGAAAACCATTTTTGAGAGCTTTGTCAACTATTCTTTCCCCACCACAACCACGACCTCCCTGGCATGGCCAGAAAAATAACTAAACAAAATCTGTATTCAAAACTTTGGCTCTCTTCACCTCTTGGTAATGATCCAGCTCTGCCAGGGTCAGAGGTGAGAGGAAGTCTCCGCTGTTCAGTCTCAGCTCTGTGAAATGAGCCTGGAAAAGGTAATGAGCTTTTCCAGAACAATAGTCTCCATGGCACTTTAAAAAGAAATTCTACCAACCCTCCCTGGTTGCACCCTGAATAAAGGAGGTGGAGGGGAAGAAGGCCGGACATCAAAAGATCAGGAGCATCCTAAATTCTCCCACTGCTTTCAGTGTGAGTAGGTGCAATGAGCTGCCACACAGCTGTGAGGGGTGAGCCACGCACCTGTGCAAGGCATGCTGAGTAAAGTGTTACGACAAGCCATAGCCTCTTTCTTTGCCTGAAGAAACACTCCCTCCAAATCATGGCTAAATCCACTAAGAGGGGTGGGAGGAAACATCTTCCACTGGGGCAGACCTGCTGCCTCTGTCACATGAGTAGAAATGCAATTTCTCACACTCACACGACTCCAGCCCGTGCTGGAACCACCAGTGGAGGCACTCCCAGCTCAGTTACAGGTTTTAATTATGAAATGACAGTACTGATGGCTGGCTTTGCTTGAACCAGCATGTGTCACCAAAGCTGACTGGAAATATGTAGGAAAGAGACACAGTTTAATTAGCCTGAATATTTTACAATGATTATTTTCCACAAGAAAACCACCCCACATCTTGATTTGTCACCTGTCAGGTTGCTGTTCTTATCCACCATGATCTCTCCTTGCTTCTTCGTGTCATAAAAAAAAAAAACAAAACAATGGTGCAAATGACAGACAGATGCAAACAAGATTTTGGTAATTACAGCCCTGTGGCTGGTGGTTGTTTGAACATCGTTTTATTTCTTCCAATCAAACAAGTCCTTGGACTTCACAGCCCTAGAGCTTCAGACAGGGGTGAAGCTGATTATATTATGACATTACAGTGCAGACTGGCAGATCAGACAAAGTGGATTTCACTCAGTAATTAAACTGCAGTATCTTTCGTCTAAAGTCCAGGACAGGATTAATCGAAAGGTAGCTCTTTATCATTGCGATTAGTGCTGGGATTTGAAGAGTGACTCCACAGATTCCTGATTTGATAGCTGGTCCTGGGTACCAGCTTATCGGAGACTGCACATCTGTCTGACTTGTAAAAATAGCACGAGGTCAAGATCTATTTGCCAAGTCGCACCCTTTCCTTTATTTTATTTTTACTTGGAGATTGATTTAAATATTACAGTGTCCTTTCTGAGGCAGTACAAAGATTTGCATTTAAGACCTGCTAACATATAACCCTGCCCCCACCCTAAACTGCATTGGATCTAGAGGACAGACTCATAGTTTTCTCTGTACCTTTAAATTTATTCTTCAGGGTCCAGGAAAACCCACCTGGTTGTCAGAAACTAAACAGTACAAATTTTACACACAATAGCTTTCTAGCTGCTCTAAAGTGGTCTAGCAAAAGAAGTTTCAAGCTTTCAAGGCACTCCAAAGATTTACTGGATGAAAATAGAGTCTTAAGAATTTAGGGTTTTGTCAGCATTGTATAAAATCTCTAATATAAAATGCCAGCTAAAGCTTTTTTTTTCCCCCCTTAAGTTTCCAAAAAGCTTTCAATGCTCCTGCTTTTCCTCACAAGGCTAATAAACACAGAGATGGGAAAACTTTCTCAGTACAGCCAGACAGTTTCCTTATGCTGCTGGCTGGGGAAGCAGCACTCCTGGCACCTGCCCTGATTTACTCACTAGAAGAAGGAGAATGGATGTGGAAGCAAGGCAGGGAAAAGCAATGGGTATCTCTTTTTATTTTCTTCTGCAAGGAGTCATTCTGTTTAAGAAACAGAAAAATCAAGGTAAGACAAAGAGAAACACTACTTCTCCCTCCCATCAACAGAACACAGTTAAGAACTGACTTAAAATTCTGGAGATACTCTTTGCCTAAAATCTCTTACAGGCAATGGTGTTTTGAACTGCACTTTATGGAGAATATCCTGGTAAGAATCTCAACAGATTCCAAAAATGTATGGGAATGGTTTGGTGTTTGCCTTTAGGAAGTCATATACATTTTTAGGTTCCTTTCAACAAGTTTTCAAGCCATGGCAGTTACAAAAACTGATGTCCCACAGGCCACTATTACTGGGTTCCAACTGTTCCCCAACAAAGGCTGATAAAAAAAAATGTGTTTGTGAAAACATCAATAAAAATTTTATTTGCAGCTGAATGGGGTTTTTGAAGGATGGATACTTTTACTGAAAATTGAAAGAATTTTTTGTGGAAAGAAGCTGAAAAATCAAAAGTATTCTATCTCAAAGTCAATTCTCAGCATAGTTGCTTTAAAATTTTTAGCCTTCAAAACAAAAATGTGACAATTTACACTGTTTGTTTCATCCACAGAACAGTCCTGTGCCTACCATATTCTGTATAATTCAAAATTTCTTGGCCCATCTGTACAAAAAGATAATTGCCACAATATCCTTTGATATTTTGCCTATAGCAATGTTTCCTTTCATTTGTATGAATCTCTGATGTAGATTATGAAGATCTAAAGCAGGGGCAATCTCTTAATTTCTACCCAAACATTTATTAGAGACAGACCTGTTTGAGGACTGGGTAGTACTACAGTCCAAATACCAAATTAAGCTATTCCCTAGGCAAACAAAGTATTTTATCTGCAGTTTTATTGTTATTGCTATTTTTGTAATGGAATATACAGAGAAAAAAGCCAAATTATTCATAACCATTCATTTTAAGTCTTGAAAGCTATTTCACAGCTCTCGGAGTCATAGAAGACCCACAGTATCATGCAGTCTGATTCCTACACAATAAAGAATTTATAATTCCACCCAGCAATTCCCATAGCAATTCTAATGACTAGTGTGTATGGGCACGAAACATTCACTAACAGTGATGATCCTAATTTAAGGAATTAAACCAGCAGAGTATCAAAAAATACCTTAGAAATTTGATTTAGTAAGTACTTTCTCTGCCCAAACACAAGTGGGGAGAGAAGAGGAAATCTAGCCAAGCAAGCAGGCAGAGTCACAGAAACATCACACAGATGAATGACAAGCAGTGCATTTCTTGGTCAGCTAATAAAGACACAGATAAGTAATACCAGACAGAACAGTCTCAGTAATCTTTGTTTAAATGGCTAGCTAAATATGTAATAAATTCTCACTGCTATACTTGTTCATTGTAGAGGTGTGAAGGTGTGAATTTTATTCCTAGTCCTGCTGCTGATACTGTAGATACAGATTCAACTTGCATAGGGATTTCAAAGCTAGTATTCAGACCACTAAACTATTCCTCCGACCAAGCTGAAAACAAAATGCAAATGAACTGCTGCGGATCCTGAGCTCATGCTGTTTCCCTCCTGCTTTTCAGAACTTTCCCCATTTTTCCTCTGAAAATTCTAAAGTTTTAAAAATATTACCAAACAATCAAATAAGCACCAGCCTTTATATTTATATTTTTTCATTCCTGAGTCTTTGTATTATGCTTTGATCATAAATTCAGTATCTTCCCTCCAATCAGGAGGACTAGAAACTTATTTTATAAACAAAAAAACAAAGAACTTGACATTATCTGTTTACTTCAAGAGTACAATCTTTAAGAAAAACATCAGCTATTATGACACTTTCAGTAAAACTGCAACCACTGTCAGCAAAGTGAAACATTAATCTAGGTGTGCACATCCTTCTGGTTTTCACATCATGCGTAAACACTGAAATTCCACAAAAAGAGCCTTGTAGTTGTGTGTTGCTCTGGAGAAAAGCTGGATAGCTTAACACATCCATGACTTCACAGAGTGGTCAATCAGCAAGTGCTTCCCACTAAACAGGAAAAGACTCTTAGATGCCAAGTCCTTTGGCTTTGGTAACAGAGTGGTAAATTTCATATTAGCATAAACCAGGGCAAGATTCGTCCCAGTGTAAATACAACCAGAATTAATGTTATGTTTTACAGAGTTCCTAAACAACTACAAATTTCTTCCACCTGGAAAAGGGAGAAATACACGTCTTGCAGCACGATGTTTTTTTGAAATGAAATCACAGCTGAAAGCTTGGATAAGACTAATTATTAGAGGCAGAGAAATTCCCAGCCATCAGCACAAAAAGAGACTGCATTTGTTCCCCAAACTCCAAAGATGCTGCCAGCATCCAGTTCCTAGGCCATATGGTAGTAAGATGAACCCAATCGACCCATAATCCTAACCAGGAGGTTACCATAAGGGCTGAAACTGTGATGCACTCAGTAAGGATCTGTTTTTCTCAATTAAAGAAATAACCATAACTACTTTCAGTCGAGTCACTCACACTCATAATGTATCCAGCCTCAAAAGATATTTAACATCATATATTAAGTATGTCAAGCAGTCATTCCATTAATAACACTTTCCACTTCTATTCTGCTTTTTATGCCAATAGACCAAAGCACTTTGTGATCATGAATTAATCAATGCTACCACCACCTGTGCACTGGAAATAGTTGGCTGGCATCCACTTAATGACCCTGGATGATAGCTGGAGATGTGATCCTCATTTTCCGATCTCCCAAACCAAGCTTTAACCAGAAGACAAATCACCAAGTAGTAACACCAAGAAATGATGGCTTCCCCAAACTCACCAAGTGCTTAGCACAGTCAAAATAAATCTGTCAGAGTAAGCAGAGATCATACACTTTGCTTTCACCAAGGCACAGCATATGAAAAAGAGAACTATCAAAAATTAAAGAAAGAAAATGCACAGCTTGCAGCTTCCTAAATAAACATCAAGTTCACCAGAATAACAGTTTCTTATTCCACCCGTGATTGTTAGGCAGGTTTACATTCCCTCTCTCCCATGCTATGTGACTGCCCATTGTGGAAGACTAAAAAAAACTGGAGAATAAAATAAATAAAATGACCTGGCTAATTCCTAAGTTTGGTTCTAGGATGGAGTTTCATGAAACTAAACGTGTCAGTGATGACTGTCAACAAAATACAGGTTTCTGCAAAAGGTTTAAACAGGACTAGACATATTTAAAAGCTCCTCAGATTTCACCACCAAATAAATTTGTTACTTCAAGTCCCTCTGAAGAGAGCTCATAATCCTGAAATACTTTGCTAACTTTTGATTTGGTTTCTACTTAGGTAAAGAAACTGAAGTCAACGGGAGCTTTGCTAGAATAAGGTTGAGAAGAGAGTTTGCAAAAGATATTACCCTTATTTTTACAGTAAAAAAAATAGCTGCAGAAAAATATCTGTGACTGAAGTGGAAGAAAAAGGTTCAAACTTCACAGTGCTGCTTTTAATAAGGATTATGTCTTCAAAAAGAAGACCCAGCAGATCAGACTGATCATATCTGCTTAGTTGATATATAACCTTATGTTCCCAGCTTAGAAAAAATAATGCCCATGGACTAGGACATGATCAACTCACGCTATACACTATCTAGAATTTTAATCCAACTGTTTAAAACATATGCTATCCACTCCGAGTAACTTTAGATGATACATATTTTTCCTTTGTACTTCAGATTTTACCAAACTGCAGATATTTAATACATCCCTCTCGTATCCTGCACAGATTTCAGTAATACGGGTGTAAATTGTTTTTCACTTTTGTTTGAAATGCCTTGCAATTAATACAGAGGTTAAACAAAACAGTTCCACTGCCAAGAAACTTTTCTATGATCAGTAGGCATGAACTTTATACTATCAGGTAAAAAACATATGCTAATTATTTTCACACGCCTAGTACATGCTACAAGTAGAAAGAACATTTAAAGGTAAAACATTTTGGCCTATGGGCTCACCTAAATTGCCAGAGGGCAACTGATGTTATCAAATCAGCATTAATGAAATCAAATATGCTTTATATTATACACCATTTTAACAGAGTCCAACATTTCATCTAATAACTGCTTTAAAAGGATTTGTCCTAAAACACTCTATGGTAGGATTATCATCAATAAATCATATCCTAGATATAGTTTCAAGTATTTAAAATTCGGGGCTTGGCGCTCAAAGCATTTGCTTAAACACAGCTTTCAAGTGCCATCAGAAAAACACTTTGGCTTAATCACATCTGGACATGGCTAGCAGACAGGACTTGGCACTTCTGGAAAGGAACTGAAGGCCAGGTGGGGTATCCTACAGCCTCCCATGTAGTAACACCCATTACTGAGCGTTTATTGTGCGCCCAGTGCATCTCTACCTCTCCATCTACACACTGCTTTCAGAACTTCTGATCCTCAGCAAAAATGTAAAAAAAAGTCAGACTGCTTCTGTCTCTGGCTAAACATGAAAAAGACTTTAATGAAAAACTCTGCTCACAGAATTTCATTTTATGCCCTCCATGTCATAGTTGAGAAAATTCATACTCTGTCTCTAGAAATTAAACTGGCTGTAACGTATGCAAAATTTCCTCTGAACAAGGCAAAATTTGGAATTGTAAGAAAGAACATCTCTTTTAAGTTTTATACATACACTGAGGTCAATCCTGACAGGAATTCACAAACAAAGTCCTGACTGAACAAATTGTGTCGGACTGCATTTCCCCTGACTCTTGAATTTTCCTTTCAAGATTATGTGATTGAACTTTCCAGACTAGATCCAGAGCCTACACTAGTCTCTTTCACCAGCCAACAGACTTAACCCACTGATTTCAAATGTTTGCCCAAACGCTGCAGGAAGAAGGTATTATTTGCCCTACTTCTTACCTTCCTTCTTCACACACTGTGAAAGCTACCAAGAAGACAAGCTGACACAAAGAGGCTTCTCTCAAAAACCAGAAATACCTCCCTGTAAAGCTCACACAATGCATTGTCAAATTTCAAAATATGAACTTAAAAAACACAGAGACTTATCCATATTTATCCAAGATCTCACAGAGATGGTAAACATGATTAGACAGGGATTTGAAGATAAATAACATCATCTGCTGTCTCATCTTCACTACTCTAAAATCAGAAGCCCAACATTGGTAGAAACATTCAAACTGCAGCCTACATTCTTATGACTCTACAGTTTGTTTTTATTTCACCTGTACTTGCATTTTTCTGCTGGCAGTGGTGGCACTTTTCAATGGCTGTATTTTCCCCAGTATGGCCATTAAGAACAAGACTTTTGGTTCAGAGCACTGAAACACTCGGTAGGGCAATGGGCACCCACAGAGGAGACGTGGGTTTGGATTGAAAACAGCCTCGGGGACTTCGGTCAGTGGAGCACAGACAGGCTATAACCACACGTTTATTGGAATGGGAGACTCCTCAAGCAGAGTGCTCCTGTTGAATTCTTGAGTGTTTTTCTTTCAGGGGCATTAAACTGTCTCTGAATTCAACAAGAAATCAAATTAGGACTCCTGGGTTCCATTTCTGGCCTGCCACTTACCCATGATAAGATATTGGGCAAACCATTTAGCATAAATAAGCTTCAGTTTACAGAGCTGAAATACTGCACATGGGTGCAGTAAGGCTGATGAAAAGTACCATAATGGTATTATTAAAGTGCTTTCTCCCAGATTTTTAAAATTCCTTATCAAAGGTTGTCTTAACCTGCCTTGCTGAATTTTAAAGCCTATTTACTTTCTTAAGAATCTCCTTTTCAAAGGAAAAAAAATTCAACTGTCTAAAGATTTCCTTGCAGACATTAGTACAAGACTTTAGAAAAAGGCTACATATGGTGCAAGTAGACAAAAAACAATTTAAGAAATTATTGCCTTTAAGTTCCATCATAGAGCAGCATAATATACTAGCATCTCTTTACATGTTTTTTTCCTGACTTTAGCTTACAGTTCTGGGTATGTGACAAAGGGAAACTGTCTCCCTCTCCACAAACTCGGTCCTGTCCCAGGAGCTGTTCCCTTCCACTTGGTTTGGTCTGTACTTGAGCTCTGTTAAGCAAGTATTGGTATGTGTGACTTATCCAAACCAATGAAATTAACTTAAATTCAGTCTTTTAATGCACAAATTAATGTTCACCAAAACCTTGGGGATCAGATACAGCAGATTAGAAGTACTAAGGGGAGTCAGGCTACATCAATTAATATTTAAGACCAATAATTTCATATACAGCCAAGTTCAGGAATAGTGTAAGGTACCCATGCTGAGACACATCGACTCAGTGCTAATCTTTACACATTATGTATCTGGGCACTGAAAAGAGCTCCTAAAATGTAAATGCAAACCATTCAGGGCCTAATACGCAGTTGCATCATTACAATTATGTACCCAGAGAAGTCCGTCTTCTCATAACCTGCAAACCTGCACAGTGCTCCCCTCCTACACCCAGAAACAAAAAAAATGAAGATTAACATCTTTAGGGTAACTCCCTCATTTTGGTTACTAAGCTTGCAACAACACGCATAGAAGAATTCCAGATAACTTTTGAACTGCTTACAGTCTTCCTCCAGATTTTATAAACTACTAACAGAAGTGGTCCCTTATATGAGTAAGTATTTCAGATGCCTTTTTTTTATGACAGGCTGAATGACACCTCCGAGTGCCTAATATTCTTCAGCTGACTGCAAAGGGAGCCCAGATGTGGATGGAGGTACCTGCACCACAGGTAACTAAATGCCAGCAAGAAGATCCTTCGACCCTGGCTTTCAGAAGCTCTGAGCACTTCTGGAATTTCATGCAATCCATAGAACCCACAAGTGCTCAGCTCTTATGTGAACAAAAGAAGCATAAAAAGAAGCTTTCCAGAATTACCATACAATAATTGGGAGATCATGTTGTGAATTCATTAACAGTTTGTTAATTCAAAACATTAACATCATAAGCACGGGGTAGGAGTCTTACTGCTCCTGCAGGTTTGTTTTTGGGGTTTTTTTGTGTTTTTTTAAAGATGATGTCATCTCCCCAGCTACAAAAATACAATGCTCAGACTGGCCATGAGGAAGTCTAATATAAAGTACCCCTCTAGAGACAGCATGACTTCAGCTACGATCAGACTTCTGGTGCCACCAGGAAAACTTTCTGATTAGCTATTCTGGTCTGATAGCACACACTGTACCTGCTTCAGGGCAAGAGCATTCTTCAGCAAACAGGACTGTCACCCAGGGGTTTCCTTCAGCTTTTGTGAAAATTTTGCAATTGTCTCTTTTTCTCTTCGCCCAGTGTACTTTTTCTTCCTTTCCTCTTCAGCGAAAAAAGAAATCTGATCTTCACAGATGGAAAATTAAGTATTGCCAGGATGGTCAATATACCCAACAGCCATTCAAACTGGTCTGATAAATGAAAGCATTTAAATAGTTGCAACAAAAATAAGCGACAGAAGGTGGGAAAAGAAATGCATAATTATGCCAGCTACTAAGGTACTGTTTATGTTTTATCCTTTGGAGCATTACAAAGCACAGAACACAAAATATTACTAGCATTTTTGTATACCATAATATCTGCATATTAAATCACAGCTATGTGTGATACACATAATTTAGGAAGAGTATAAATTACCTCAGCTTCTCCAAATGATGTGCCAGGGCTGTCAGTTGGTCATTCAAACCCACTGCCAGGAAGATTGCTCAGTAATGTAAAATGGCCAAACCAAATCATGACACGACACAATCACTTTACATTAACTCCATTCCTTATGTGATACTTCTGTGTTTGCAGGCAGCAAATGTTGGAAATACCAGAGATGGGGTAAACAAAATTACACAAATTAACAGAATCATCCTTCTCTTTTACATGTCACCCCAACCTCCAAGGGCCCAAGTAGCAAAGGAAAGACAAAGTAGTAGTAGAGGGAAGGTCTTCACAGCTGTCCTTTCTTTCCCCTTCACTAAGTGACTTTTCAGGGACTTTCCTGCATGTTAAACATCTTTTTTGCATTGCTTAATATTGTTATTAATAATTCATATTTTTGTCTTTCTCCTCTCACTCTGACAACTTTTATTTTTAATCAATGGGCATGTGTCAAATTGCTTTGTTATTTATTTATAATGTAAGCTGACAAAAGAATGGGATATGTGGTATAAAGATGAGACAGTGTTTCTTTCCTACAGCTGATATCCTCAGTAATAACTATGTGTCTTTCCTAATCAGTAGGGTCCAAAAAACTAATTTTGCCACAAATAATGGAGGACGTATTTAGTATATTTGTACAGCTGGAAGTCTCTCCTCTGTCCCCACAGTCATGCACTGACATAAAAGTCAAAAACGTAGGTTTATTTGTATGCAGGCACATTGTCTTTGAGGAAGAAAAGGAGTGCACAAAGGTGTTAATAACAATGTGCCAAGTACTGATGTGCTTATTCAGACGAATGTATTACTAAGATCAATGTTCTTTGTCCCCTAATGTATCAACAATTCTCACAAGTTGTTTATGGCAGAAACCTTCCTACTCTTTTCAGCTCACAAAACCCAAACAGAATCACTAACTCACCCAAGACAGAGAGGAATTCAGTGGCACCATGCCTGCTTCAGCTCCCCTTGCCATAGAACACATGGGAAACCCCTTCTGGCAGAACGCATGAGGGAAATGCATCACGAGGCACCTTCCCCCATAAAGCTGGGAAAACAATTAAACGCTTCCTCACCAGTGGAACATGTGAGAAGTAAGCTGTTGATTACAATTGGCTTCTACATTACACACTTGGAATTTGACTCCTACACCCCTCTCATGCACACATATTTTACCTCAACTGCCACTTGAGAACTCATTTAGTTTCCCTCTGGATTTATTTTTGTCGAATCGTAAAAGTGTCTCTTAGTTCCAGCTGAATGGAGTTCACTGTTGTGACTGCCTTGGTGTGTCCTGAAGCAGGAGGCAGCCCTGTCTGGACAGTGGGAATGGTTTGGTGGAACTTGGGATTGTATTCCACAGCAGTGTGTACCTGCTAGACAGGATATTTTATTGTAAAATAAAATAAACCACAAAGCCATGGGGGGGAAAAAGGGATTAGACACAATTTTTTTTAAATAAAAAGGCTACCGTGCCATGTGACTTCTAATTTGAAGGAGGGTGTAGACTGAGGTTGTCTGCTTAAGACTCCTTCTTCCAGAAAAGCTCCTACTTCCCATTTTTTTATAGTCGCCACCACGTGTTGTGAGTGGGGGTGTGTTTGAACATTTTATTTCAATGCCTGCTGAGATTGTTGGTGCAATAAAGTGACATCCCTTTACATCCTGTTCCAAGCACAATGTAGTATCAGCAGAGTTGCCTGGTGTAGCTCTGAAAGCCAACCAAGCAAGAGGACATCAAAAATCTCAAAGCCACCATACAGGGTGGCCAGTAATTTGAGGAGGCACATCGAGGAAAGCAAGGTAGAGGATTAGGCTGTTGGAAAATTATGCCATCAGAACAACGGCTTGCAAGGGGGAAGAATTTACTTTGATTTTCAGAATAAATTGTCACAGTCCACACATATGCATTTGCTTTTATTTTCAAGTTTTCTGGCGTTTCATTCTGGTTTAATTTATCCACTATGGAAGGGAGAATAAAAACTGAAGCATTTTCTTTGATGTTATCCTAGCCTTAATGCTTTCTTTCAATGCCTCCTTCACCATATACATCATGATGAGAATAAGCATGGCATTCAAGATGAGGATTGTCCCTCCAGATTTACAGCTCAGGGACAAAAGAATGCAAATGTCTACTTCTTATGCTTGAAGACCAGTTGGTAACCAGATCTCCTCATCTTATGCCTTCTTTTGATACATTATTAGAGAATTCAGACTCCAGTGCATAAGGGAAGTGGTCAGCTCACATATTTGTCATGAACACCACCAGCGAATTTCCCCTCCCTACCACCTAAGGGACCATTCAGATTTTGAGTGCCAGAGGAAACTACAGCCATTTAACACACTTTTAACAACAGAAATACAGTAAAATCAGGATAAATCTCAGTTACCACAACTAACTCACTGCATAATCAGGGCTCAGGCACATATGGCATCTCGACAACTCAAGCATTGGAGAGTGATGTCCTGGAGAATGTTGCCCTTATCCAGGGAGGGCAACTGAGCAGCCCAAAACTTGTGATACTGCTGGGTAATTAGTCTGTGGTTTCTGACCTCAGAAGTCAAGTGCTCCCCTTGTCAACCTTCCTCTCCCAGAAGAACCTCAGAGAATTAGCTTTTATTTCTTTTTGTGTTACCAGTTAGGAATTGCATAAGCAAGCAGAAAGAGTGCTCTTGTCTAGTATTCCCAACAACTCTGTGGATTTTAAAAGGGCAGAGGAAAATCCTCTGGGTGCACAGATGAGGTGGGCTGCAAGACAATTAAAAACGAAGCAATTTTTAAATAAGGCTAGTGTGCTGGTAAGCATCAACTCTCCCTGGGTATGAAATAATGCCCATTTCTGCTCATTGTCTTTTTGTATCCCATTCAGGAACACAAAAGCGAAGGTGTGTATCAGTTATTCAGTTATTGTCGGGGTTTTTTGGGTTTTTTTGTTAGTTCAGGGGTTTTTTTATCATAGGAACCTAGCTTTATTTAGGGATGAGATTTTCACAAAGTGGAGTACTGGTCTGTTTCATCTAAAGCGCATGGTAAACCACTCCTTGACTTCTGTGAATATAAAGTAATTGCTGACTCTTGAGATGCTTACCTTAAAACAAACAAACAAACAAACACACAAACAAAAAACCCCACAAAAAACCAAAAAAACAAAAAAACACCAACCAAAAAGCAAAAACAGCCATACAAATAGAAATCTCAAATAATCATTGAGTGACAGTATGTATCCATGGCTTATGGGTGGTTCTCTTTTCTCACCATACATTTTTCATTTCCTATCAGCTGAATCTTTTACTTTTTCCTTGATTTATATTAAGCTTGACTACCAGATGTGGTTACAAACTGAACTGATACAAAAGTCTAAATGTCTAAGGGGGGGAAAGGGATTGCCACAGCTATTATTATTACCCATTCAATACGTACTTGTACACACATATCCATATGATTGCAATCTGCCCATAACATGTAGTGAATGCAGTTCAAACTGTTACTTCATCTGTATTCAGTCTAAAATCTACTAGAGATTTAAAAAAAAAAAAAAGGGAGGCTTGTTGTGGTAAAGAAGGGGGACTACCTGGGATTACTGATTGAATGACTTGGATCTTGGGATGACAGAGTCAAGACAATTGGATCATCTGAGTTATACGGAGGCTGAAAGCAAAAAAATCAGCTTGCAGTCTTTGGACATGTGCTTGCTTCAAGGACTATGGATTTTCTGATTCAAACAGAGAGGAAAATGTAAGGGCATCTGGGGTTTTTGCTTCCTCGATTGCCACTTTATTTGCTGTGTGGTCTGCTACATTTCTGAGTCTCAATCTCCAAATCCTATATAGGAATTGTTAATTTGTACACAAACACCAACGCCTTGAGATGGTGTGGTGCATTTTGCTGAAGTTCTTTTGCCATTGACTGAAGAGACTGGTAGTTTTCATGGAAAAAGTAATGGCACTACTGCTGTCCTGAAACCAAAGGAAGTTTATCTTTTCCAAAATATTTTTCTGCTCTATAAGCCTGCCATACACAGCATGTACATTTTGAAATTAAGTATACTAAGATGTAAGTCTCCTGATTATATTTACACCGTGAGCCAAATTTAATCGTGCCTTATACACTGAGTAGACACTTTGACCTCCAAGAGATGCCAATCAAGACAGAATTTGTCTAAGAACCTTTCTCTGCCAGTTTTCCACAATCTTGCTCATGTGTTTTACAGTAATACTTTCTTTTTTCCCTGTTCATTAACTATTAAAATAAAATATTCACATGACAGATTTTTGCCTCAGTTTTCCCACAGCAATCATATTTCCTCACCCAAGAGGATGTCAGGAAGCTTCATTAATTGTTTCTGAAACATTTACAACTTTTCATGGAGAAGGTAAAGCATCTGTCTCCTAAAGGAGAAAAATAATTTCCAAATGGATGAAGTATCGCAGCTCCCCTCTGAAGCACACGTATTTTAATTCTTCACTCGGAGATAAAGAATTCAAGACACAGACATTACCATCAGTTTGTCAAGTTCATGTGCATTATCTGAAGACCAGAGCTTGTGTCTTTTCCCCTCCAACTCCTCTTTAATCTCAAAAGAGAGTTTCTTTGTTGAAGTAGCTCTGCCGATGGTGACAGGGAAGAGGTTACATGAATTAAGCAAGTCATCCCCACAAGTAACAGCATCGGTGAGGCTTGGTTTCCTTTAGATTTGGGTTCTTTTCCTCCGTCATGTCCTGGCCATGATATCCCTATCTTCCCAGTTATGAATGCCCTCTCCCACTTCTTTCTCCCACACTCTGTCACTCTTCACCCTGGCCAACACTCACAGCTCCTCCAGCTCCCTCTTCCACACTGAAGGGTTGGAACCCAGCAAGTGCTCAGGAGGAGGAAGCACCAGACCCATCTGGGAAAGAAGACTGGCCCAGCTGCAAGGACAACCCTCACACTGGGCTCTGGAGTGCAACTACAGCCTCTCTTGCAGGCAGGTGTAATTTCTGCCTCATTCCTGGTTTAAAAAAAACCTGTAGGAATTAGGCAGCCTCTCCATTTCTGCCAAGTTTGCTTAGGACTAGACAGTTTTAAGCTGACAAACGACGACGAGGGTGGTCTCCCAGAAATGAGGCATTTCTCATATCAATAACTTGGGAGTGCAAACACCCCTGTCACCTTTACTTGTATTTTTCTGGATTCATGGACTGGTGTAAGCCACAATGGCTAGGCCATGAGAAATACAAAGCCATTTAAAGTACAAAGAAATTA
Source organism: Cyanoderma ruficeps (assembly GCA_008694505.1). Lineage (NCBI taxonomy): Eukaryota > Metazoa > Chordata > Aves > Passeriformes > Timaliidae > Cyanoderma > Cyanoderma ruficeps. The sequence goes on along the minus strand of VZDJ01000090.1, from coordinate 5,794,556 downwards.
CCAGCTGGCAGCAGTTTGCTTGAGCCCATCTTACATGAGAATTTTTTTAGAATTTCTTTTAAAAGCTGAAGTAGAAGAACAGAAACTAAAAATGAAAACTTTGTAATATTTCTAAACAAAAAATATAATGTAAAGGCATCAGCAGTTGATGCAAATACAGAAACACACTAAAGAGAGAAAAACAAAAATAAAACCCCTTGAACTTAAAACATATCACCAGGGATACACCATCTGAGATGCCTACCACAAATTTAAAGGCTTTATGGTCCCTTTCAGAGGGAAAATTTACTTTCTCTCTTTCTACACATTAAAACTGCAGTACTATTTTAACACAAGGGGAAACTAATAATATAAAAATGATAAGTTGGGAACGAGCTCCACAGGTACGCACTGAAATACTTCTCTGCTGCCAACTAGAAAAATGGGGATTGAAGACAGAAGAGATTAGGGATATCTCAGGATTAGGGAAAGAAAAAAACGTGTCAGAAAGCTATGCCTTCAGGACAGCATGCCACTGGGAGTTTGGGGAGGATATTGAGCCACTGTTTGCTGAGAATTTGAATGAATGTACTAAACCTCTGTAATGATCAACTCCACTGAACATATCCAGTCTGAGATCCACTGAAGGAATGATTAGCACTGAGTTACACATCTGAAAGCAAGAGGGCATCATACAAATATTACTCTGCCTTCATAACACAGGTCCTCATGTCCTGCCTTCCACATGCAAACCAGGTAAGTCCCATGGGAAATAAAGATCTATTGGGTTTCACTCAGTCACACTGAGATCTCCTCATCCCACCACAGCCCTGCAGACCCCCAGTGCAGCACAGCACCATCTGTGCAGGATCCCTGGTGCCCCTGAGCTGGGGAGAAGCCATGGCCCTGCACTGCAGGACAGCTGTGCTGCCCAAATGTCCCCACATTCCAAGTCCTTCCAGTCCTCTGCTGCCATGGGGCTGATCCCACACAGACTCCTTGGCTAACATGGCTCACGACCCAAAGAATGAATATTCTCCTGACTCCTCTGCAATGTGACCCTGATGCACAGCTCTGGTGTGCCTGAAAGCAAACAGTACATTTGGGGAGCCTTGGATTTATTTCAAAATAGATGAAGTCCTTTTCCAAAAGAAACAGGAACATTAAAGTCTTTGCAATGGAAACAATGAGACTTGGGTTTCAGACTGATCAAGCCGAAGCAGTCTTCAAGGCGCTCCTTTGTCACAAACAAGCAATATTTTCCCTCCACGCCTCGCAGCAGACCCCTGTGATATATTTTATTTCCTTTGCAAGTGGCATCAAATCATTTTCCAAAGTCAAATACATCTACCTTCCTTGCTTCTCTCTCTTGGGACTCTTTGAAGGAGAAGGAAAACATCAAGACTAGACTGTGTTGTGGGATTAAACATGTCAGGAGAGAAACAACAAGACAAAACAATTACAGGCATGATACATAGTACAGAATAAATTGGGAAAAATGTGAGAAAAAGCATAGCCAAATCATCTGAACCATAGCTGCACAGAGCATAAATCCCCTCTATGATTTGCCCACTCACCATCCCTTGCCTTAGGATTCTGCTATACTCTGTTTCACTACTGTCTATCATTCACACACAAAAAAACAGTGCTACTTTGAGATACTCTGCTTGATCATAGAAACCCTTCCTACCCCCAACATCTGTCCTCCTGCCAGCACATAAATCCCAGGCAGGTCTGCCATACAGTATCACCTCCATAATACTTGAGCTTCTGTACCCCTGTACTTTTTATACATCTCACTTTTCTGTACTTCTGTACTTTTTATACATCTCACTTCAAACATCATTTTCTGAGGACTAACTCACACCACAGCTTCCTTTATTTCTAAAACGACAGGATAATCTGCCCTTTGTAGAAGCATCCATTTTGTTTGATTTCTATTCTTCTTGGAATTTCATGATGTCACATCAATTCTGCATCACAGGAGAGTAGGTGAACTGGTGTGAGGGGGAAGATCATCATGGAATGCCTCCACAAAAGGACACCATCACTGCCTTACATTTATTTACATTTCAGATGTCATCAGAGTTTTGAATGGCAGCTGTCATTCCTTCTCTGACACCTCCCTCTGTTCAGGTGTTTGTGGCATTTCTCTGCATTTCTTGCATCATTTATGCAATATGCTAAGTACAATCCTAAATATATCCATTCTTTTGCTCTCCTTCAAAACTCCTGCCCCAATAATCTGAAACCTCCATCCCTGACCACCTTTCACATCCAAGGTTAAAGACGCTCTCTGGAACTTCTGTTTGTTTGCACTTTCTGCATCTGCAGAGGGAAGGGATTGCACCACCTGAGCGATGCCTTAAACATGCAGAAAAGAAGTAACACCATTGTAATGAAAAGGTCAGCCTTCTAGGGAGAGAGGTCACATCCTAGTAGTGATGTGCAAAGAAATGCTAAAGCCTCATTACTACTCACAGCTGTAGGGAGATCTCCTTCAGCTCAGCTGATAATTATGTGGAACAGAAGGACCAGGACAACTAAGGCAATTTGCCTGAAAAGAGGAGCAGGAAAACAATCTTTCCTCAAACACTATCACAGATATTCAGTTGGCTACTGTATTCTTACAACCTAATTCTCCAGCAAGACCCCATCTTTTAAACAAAAGCAGAAAAAAAAATCTCCCTATTACCTTTTTTTCTCCCAGCTCCTCAGAAAATTTTCCATCCTACTCATCTTTTCATTTTAACTTTTCAAAATGTGTTTTAGCTCTTATGACTTGTTTTTCCAATTTTTATAAACTTTGCTCCAACCTGATGACTAACGGAAAAATGTTTTTATGGAAAAATTGAGAGCATGATGCACCAGATTCCATAACTCCCAAAAAAACTTTTACATAAGATTATTGATCTATATTACTTTCTTATTCCTGTATTCATTAATTTTAAAATGTGATTATGGTTATGAATCTGTTTTCTAATTGGACTAAAGGCACTGAAACACTTTCCTTGCAATCTAGATTTTAAAGATGTTAATATTTAATGCTTGGGCAAAAAGAGCCATGCTCATTATATGCCCTTTCCTTGTTTCTTGCTACTAGCTAAAATTCTGATTAGTTATGTTCCTCATTTCCTTTTCCTTTATTTTACTCTAGTACTCAAATTAGAAGGCCAGAAGTTGGCATCTCTGTTTTTTCCACCTCTGGCAATGCAAAACACCTTTTTTTGTTGACTGATATAAGTTACTTGCTCCTGCAAGGATAACTCTTCAGACCTCTAGACATCACTTCATAGTCCTCTGTTATACCAAGACCAAATGTGCTTAAGAGCACCTACAACAATGAAGTACTCCCAGCATGGATCCAGTAAGCACACCCCAGGGGTTTTCAGTTGGATGGCTCAAACTTAAGATCACAAAATTAGGGCCTAATGATGTTATTAATAATGAAGCATTGATATTCTATTCTCATTCTGAATTAGGATTTATGGCAGTGTGAGCAAAACCCAGTATAAATTACATTGAAGTTATCAATAGCTGCTGAAGAAGTGAAAAAGTGCAGTCATCGTTCCCTCACCAAGGCTGATTAGATATGCCATCTACTCCATATTAAACGTGTAAGATGGCACAGATGTGACTGGAAACAGGTAATGGTGATGATATGATTTTTCTTTCTTTGTGTTGTTTTGCTTGAGGTATTCAACAATTTACTCTCTGTATTTCAGAAACATGCAGAGAGTTGACTCAGTATCTAGCGTTTCAATGCTAGGATACATTTTTCCTTCCTTAGCCTTTACCATAAAGGGTTCACAAGAATCTGTAGAAGGATACATTAGTTATTCCTCTGCTACTGTCCTGCTTTTGTGTGAGAAGCAGACATGAAAGAGTTTTGCAAATCGCTCAGCTCATCGATGGCTGTGATGGAATTCAGTGCAGGTCTCTACCTTCCAGCACTCTGCTTTAGCTCTGAAGAGCTTGCCTTGTTCTTCACAAGGGACAGCTACTTCCAGCATACAAACACTGTCCCTGCTCAACCTACTGTAAACATGATTAAAAATATATATGTATTTGGACTCTAAAGTCCATCTTTCTGCTGCTTCTCCTGGGTGTTNCTGTTTTGTTTTTTTGGTTTTTTTTTTTTTTTTTCTGGTTTGTCTGGGAAACAGGATTTTTTTGCTCCGCAGAGTCTGAATAGGGAGCTGCACCTGTTAGCTCTGCGATACCTTAGGGCTCTCTAGTCAACCATCTGCTTTTCAAAATCTATTTGTTCTCTCTTGGGCAACCAGGAAGGCATAAAGTATGTTTTATCACCTCAGTGCTGAAAGTGATCATTTACACTAGAAAAATATACCATGCCAGGTAGAATTTTGACTAAGGGAAAAAGAAGAAAATTTCCTATGGAAGGCAAGGAGAGGCAAGAAGAGGAGGTAAAAGAAGAGTGAAGGGGGGGTGGAACTGAGAGGAGAGGAACAGGAATAAAACTCACTTGCTTCCAGCAAAAGTCAACTTGATATACTCTACTGTGACCCAGGGACTTCGTATTACATATTTCTATAACACGCCTCTATTTATCTGCAGAAATAAAAAGATGAGATTTGACAATGTAAACTGAAAAAAGGTGGTTTTTTCCAGACACTTTTAAGTGACTGCTGGTTTGAAGTTAGGGCTTGAAACACATGTTTCAAAGGAATGAAGTATCCCAGTACCACCTGAAGAACAGTCCTGGGCTTTGCATGCTTTTTCCAGTAAGAGTCAACCAATGACTGATTCATACCTCCATTATATCAAAATTGTGCTTTTATTTGGCACCCTCTCATCTCTTGCAAGTCACTTGCAGATGGTCTAGAAGCCACAGAACAAGCTGTACTTCCTTTCCATGTCAACCATCACTATCTTATGGAATCCTTCCAGTTTGCTGCACACAAGGTACAAGGATACTTCTTCACAGATACCTCTCTTGACTTCAAAAACTCCCACTTTCTACAGGATTCTGGAGCTAACCTTTCCATTAGCAGAAACAAAGAAATAATTTGCACTGCTTCCATTTCCTGTAGCTCGGTAAGTTCACAGAAGCCAACACAGGAAAGGAAATGGAGGGATTTAGTGGGGCTGTTCAGGGTCTCACACTGAACAATGGGGGTCCAAAGGAAACACTTGTGAGACTTCCATAATGCAGTTATATAAGCTGCTGTCACGCCATCACTTCGGGTTTTGCAGTCAGTGCTGATCACCCCGTCTCAAATAGGACAGAGGAGAAACAAAAAGGGTTCAGAGAGTAAAAGACTCATTAAAACCCTCGAGAGCTTTTCGTATGAGAAAAGTTTTGAAAGCATCAAAATGACAAAGAAAACAAAAGACTGAATGTAGTGGAAGTGATATAAATGTAACTGCACAGAGAAAATAAATTTTCCCAAGAAAAGAGGGGACAGTCATTAAAAGGCAGAACACTAAAACCAAGAAAAGGATTTTTACTTTTCAATCACATGCTATATAATAAACTTGCAGTACTCTGTACCCAAAACCCCAGATGTGCCAAGATTTTACCAGTTTAAAAAGGACTAATTATTGCAATAATAATAAGAAAAGCCTTTATAATTATAAATATAATATAATTACAGAAATAATTAGCATAGTACTGAATAAACGGAATATCCAGAATTATGGTACAATAAACTATGAGGACTAAACACTGCCCATGTTTAATGACCTAAGTCAATTTTAATTTGATACCTATTAATGAGAAGTTACCCCTGTGTTAAAAGTTAAACTGCCATTATTCTTTATGGGGAACTTGGCTATTTTTTCTGAAGGATCTGATACTGGGTTCTGTGACGCCTTCTGTGTGGCTTTCCAGAGCTGTGTCTCCAACACACATATGCCCCCATCAATCAAGTGCTCAGCTTGTTCACGGTCAGTACAATCAAAATAAACCCCCTGTAAAGTCAAAGGAACATGTCTGCTCTTCAGCAATCCGTGCTGTTTTCATTAACTTGTGAGAAGTGAGATTGTTTTAGCCATTACTTTTAATGCCCATGATGAAGTGGGGAGAAGAAATGAAGGACAGCGTTCTGCAGGTTTAGTAAAAAAAATGGCAGTGTTACAGTTTTATTTGATGATTGAGATGTGATTAAGAGTCCTATTTTAAGACAAAGTATTCTTAACTACCTTTACATCTCCATGCCCTTTTTTAGTATTAGAAAATGAAGTCTGCATGCGGAATAAACAAAAATAAAATCCTCCGTAAATTTGAGCCAGCTCCTGAAGAGTCAAATGAGCCTCCAGCGTTATGAATTGCTGTCAAGAGTTTTGTATCTGATGCATAATTTTGTGTTTAATTATGAGGCTGCCTGTCCTACAGAGTGGATGTTAAAAGAACTTTCCCCCCTTAAACAGCTGTCTACTTAAAAAAAAGTGGAAGCTCAAGTATATTGGAAACTTTCTCCCCATCAAACTTGGCTAAAAGTGGTGAAATCTGGGAGGAAAAGGAGTAGGAAACAGGTAGGCAAACTGTAGACAGGAGGAAACAGAGTGGGTTCCCAAACATCTCATTTCCCAGGGGAGCCACACCTAGGGAAGCCCTGGGGATGCAGGCAGTGCCTAGGAGTGAGTCTCTTACAAAAAGTTCCTTCCCTGCATCATCTCACAAGCCGTCCTGCAGTGAAATCACCGTGGCAATACAAGCACATACAGGCAGTAAGTTCCTGCCCTACATTAAGTTGATGTGTAGTCTTTCAATTAGAGCCACCTCCACGAAAGCCAGCACCCATTTAAACAAAATCAAACCGGGCCATATACTTTTTCCCAGCTTGTTTTGTTTCCTTGTCAGTCGATACCTCTGTGCTGACAGAAAAGCACACACTGCAGCCTGCCTAAAAGACTAGCCTCACTTCCCCAACTTTCAGACGAAATACAGCTGTGAAGCCAAAACACCAGTTCTGTCCGAGAAAGAAAGAAAAGTAGCAGTCCTGTAAACGATGGCAATCTAAAGCTTTAGAAGAAATACAGGCAGCAATGCACACGTTCTTACCTGCACAAGTCTGCACCATCAGCCTTTGAGAGGTTTTTTAACATCTACTCTGTAACGATGCATTTTTTGAAAATGGTTCTAGTGCTCAGGAATGCCAAGAATTTAGGAAGACAGCCACAGCTTAAGAGAGCAATTATTTGCCAGTAAATACTCAATTTGCTTGTCCTGTGATTTTTCTTCTCCTAACTCGCCTTCTCCATAATCCGTCTCTTGCTGCGTCATGAGCACAAGAAGTCTTTTCTTCATAGCATAACACTTCAGTTTGCTATTTTGTTAGCATTAATTAAGAATTCCCTCTACTGGTCATTTTCTATACTCTTACAAATAGCACCTTGAGCCCCGGACATCAGAAGGCAGTGAGTCAGTGTGTGGGATTCAGCCACCATTTATAAACACCTTCAACCACATTCACCCAGTTTACAATATTCAGGACATCTCGGCTGAATTACTGCTTTGTGTCCAGTTTGTATTCAGATGGGGGCCATATGTTCCTTCATGTATTAGAGCAGAGCTCATTAGCACTGCTCCAGTCACGCCACAGCAAACATTTTTTTTTTCTATCTTGCCTCCATTTTAACCTGATTAAAAACATTTTCTCCAGGGTAGGTTTCTGGAAAGGAACTGCTCAAATCCAAAGTACTGTTAAAAAGGATATGTGTAATTTTAAAATTAGTTTTAAAGTAAAATTTGCTGCAAAAAACTCAGTTGTTACTTAGGATTAAACTGCTTACTAAAAGCACCTTCTAAAAATACAGAAGAGTCTTCACAAAAACTCTGTTGCAGTAACCACAAGGGCTAAATATTCAGTGAGCACACAGACCTAGCTCTCCCATAAGGATTTAGGGACACAGCCTATTTTTAAAGAGGGTATGTATGTATGCATCTGTGCAAGCACCACCATACAACTAGATTAACACCTTGCAATAATGGGGAGAGTGGGTGTAGTCAGAAATCGGGATGTGCAAATCGTATTTCCTAAGAAATTTTGTGTAGGCAAGTCCCATTCTGCTCAATCAACAGTAGGCAGAGGAATACTATATTTGGAAAAAATTCATAAAATACAGAAGGAGTGACTTGAATCATGCACATTAATTGCTAAATGAAAATCTAGGTTCTGAAATACAAAACAGGAACACTCATATTGGGAGCAGAAGAAAAAAAAAATGACACACCTGAGATTGAACAGTATGATAAAGAATCCCTTTGAATCCATTTTAGGACAGAAATGAAACATCTGCTAAAATCACCTTGGGTCTGGCTATTTCTTACATGAGTGAAAACACCTTTTGGGCCCCGAATTGAGGATTAACATCACGTCATAAACACTTCACTGCATTTAGAAGGACTGTGTGCATTTCATATGATGCAGAGACATTGTAGAAAACCATGGAATTCCCACAAATCTACCACGCCACACTATGATAAAATGTGTTAACAATTCCTCACATAGAACTAAGCATTTCAAAACAACACGTTCAGAGCATTAACTACATCAGAGACATCAAACAACCTCTAATAAAATGCATTTATGTTATGCATATCCTATATATCTACTGCTAAGAAGCAGGCAAGTAAAAACATACTGAAACCACTCTTCAGGAATATCTTTAGGAATACTGTACACACACAAACACACTGTACACACTCTCCTACAGTGCCATATGCCCAAACTGATTGTGAGTTCATGTTAAAAATTATTTAACTTTTCTCCCCAAACACCTCAATAAAGCAGTAACTGAACAACAGGACCCATAGGGTCCATTCTTCTGGGGCAGTGACCATCTCCTCCACCAAAGACAGCACTCTCAAAATCCCAAATAGGATGGGGAAACAAACAGCATGTGAACGGTGAAAACCTCACTTCAAGAGCACTGCTCCCTTCTTCCCTAAAACTGATTTTCCTCTGACAGCTCTAAAAACAGTGCATAAATAATATATCCCATGGCTAATATACCTACCTACACAAGTGCCTTGGAAACAGGAGAACTTCCAAGAGGCTGGGCAGGGCCCATCCCGGATGCTTTGAAGTGGCAAACAGTTCACACAGGTCTCAAGAAGACACAGTGGACCTGTTCCCTGATGCTCACTTGTGAGGGAAATACACTGAACTTCAGCTAAACAGAGCTACATGCTAATTGTACATAAGATTAACTGTTTTCCCTTAGGCTTTGAATTACACTGACATAAATAAAGCGTTTCAGAATTAAACCTGGCTATTGTCAAGTTTATGTTATGCATAATTTAAGAAGAGGGCAAAGAATAGTAGATCAGTCTTAGGAGCTACTTTCAGGTTAGATTTTCAATATTTAGATGAGAATCTGAAAATGAAACTTTAAATCAGGTCTAAACAAAATTAAAGTAGATCAAAGAAAATGAAAGTGGCAAGTATAATTCTGCTGTTAAGGTTTAAAACTGAAAAATAAACATGAACAAAAATAAATTTAATTGTTATAAATAACTGTAAACAAGCAGAGTTTGTTGCAATAATTTGAAATACATAACTTTTTCTGAAAAAGTGGATAAGGGCTTCTCAATTTTTTGTTGTCTTAAAATTACGTGCTTCCACATTAATATACTAATTTGCCTTTGCACAGCAGAGCTTTTGAAAGAAGAGCTGACACACTTAATAGGGACAATTGGGTTAAAAGGGAATTTCCTGGATAAAGTCAGAACATAACAAATTCTTACTTATCCAGTGTAGTTAATGCAAAATTATACTCTTCTCAACAGAGACTGCATGGTGAAAGGGATATCTGGTTTGTTTAGGAGGTGCCCCCATTAATTGGATGATTTTTTTTTTTTTTTNTTGGAGATTTTTTTTTTTTTTTTTTTTTTTTAATGCTCCAAGCAATCAGCCAGTAGAGCCAGACACTGTCCTCAGGTAACCTCACACAGCTGCCTCCAGTGCAAAACGCTGTCACTTCTCAGACTTCATACGCTGTGATCCGCTTCCTTCCTTCCTTCCTTCCCTCCTTCCTTCACGCTGGTCCCCCGAGGCTGCCAGCCCGGCTCGGCTCGGCTCGGCTCGGCTCGGCTCGGCTCGGCTCGGCTCGGCTCGGCTCAGCGCAGCTCGGCTCGGCCCGGCCCGGCTCGGCTCGGCTCAGCTCAGCCCAGCCCAGCCCAGTCCAGCCCAGCCCAGCCCAGCTCGGCCCGGTTCAGCCCAGCCCAGCCCAGCTCAGCTCAGCTCAGCCCTCCCCGCTCCTCTGGGGACCGGGCGCTCAAGTGGCTCCCGGAGTCCCGGCACAGCTGAGCGCGGCGCCAGCGGATTCCTGCGGATTCCCGCGGATTCCCTGGGGCAGGAATCCCCCCACAGCCCAGTGACACAAACCCGGCTGCGTGGCCACTCCGCCGTTTGAACCTCGCGTTTCTCCCCTCCCCGCTTGCAGCATTTATTTGCTTTCACTTTCAAAGGCACTTCTATTACCCAAAGCTGGACAGGCGTTCTGCAGTGCTTTTATCCAGCCGGGAAAATCTCTCTCGAAACAACTTAGTGCTTTTGTTTGTGTGTCACAAAGGCTCCCAGCACTCCATCCCACCATCCACACTGGATTAACACGGACCATCTCCATCCCACCTCCTCACTGAATTAACTCTCAGAATTGTCTATGTAACGTCTGTCACAACACTAGACACAGGTGAGTGTCTTTGCCTACTTAGAAATGAAGTAAGCACAACTCCAAACAATAAACTTAAAGAAATCATTAATTTTGAGGAAAAGAGAAATGCAAAGTAAGCTCACATTTAGGTATGCTAACCCGGTAACGTAAAGGATTCAGCTAATCCTGAACAGTTAAAATTCAGCTGCTCAATGAAATAATTTTTTCCAGATAAATCCCTACTGAAATCAACAGACGAACTTCTGGACAGTAACACTGATACAAACTGAGCTACTTCTACTACAATCCCACAGATTTAGGAAGGTGGGATCATGCCCCAAACCTGCCCCAAGGGGGTGATGCCTTAGGGAGAACTGACAAGATGATTAATTAGAACCAGCTTGCTGTAGAAAGCTTTCCACTGGAAAGCTGTCTCCTGGCAGACACCAAGGTCTCCTGCAGCCCAGTGGGGAGATAAAGGTTATCACTATTCCCATTAGCAGTGTTAGGAAGCTAAGAAGGTACGTAGTGACACATCCCTCAATCCAAGTACAGCCGTGAACTTATTTTGCTCTCTGCACTGACATTATATTTTCACTAAATAAACCTTGTCATTTATTTAGTAAAAAAAAAAAAAAAAAAATTATTCATTATAATATCATGGATCTTACAACCAATTTTCTGCACACATTCAACAACAGATTATTCCACAACATGGCAATATGATGTAACTTAGGTCAGGCATGGAGGTGTAGTTTGTCCATGGTGTTACTAAGTGACAAAGGAATTTAGGGCATCAGTGGAAAGGTTGCATTTGTTAACTGTTCATTTCCAAACAGTGGTGGCTCCAAGGGGGTTGCTTTTATTTTTTTTTTTCCGCTGCTTTTTGATTTCTTTCATGGGATTTCCTGCCTACCTCTGCTGAAAGTTGCTGCAGAAGAGCTAGCCAGGTATTTTGGTAGAAGAATCATTCTGGGGAGACTTAACAAGCAGACCTCATTGATGTAGAGTTAAAGCCTCTGCTATTTCACAAGTTTTCTGATTGTTTTCTTTTTTTGTTTAATACATCTCCACTTAGAGTTCGTGCAGCACAGTTATTTCCAGCTCAAATATAAAAACCCACTAGGAAAAAAAAATAATACTTTACCCTATCAGACTAATAATGCACAGCTTATGTGCCATTTAGATCAGAATTGCTTTCCCCCAGTGAAGGGTGGATAAAATCGTTCTAGACTGCAGCAGATGGAACTGCAAACTTTGTCTTCCTGTTTGTATCTGGGGCACATATGATCAGCCTGCGTGAACAAGGTTGCAGCAAAACATGTAAAAAGCAATGTATCAGGGACATTAGCGTTTGCAGACAATATATCACAGAAGCAGCTCTGAAACAATCACTTTCACTCTGCAAAGATTATCAAAAACTCCAGCTGAGCCAGGCTGGGCAAGCTCACTCGTTATCCTGCAAGGGTGAGAGGAGCACACGGGGTGAGAGGAGCACCCCGTGCAGAAATCTCCTCTGTGCCAAGAGCCCTATGCAATAGGGAAGGAGATGTGGACATCTCCCAAAGCAGCTGCTGACAAGGTGTGCTCGGGAAGGAGTGCAGAGGCCTGCTGCAATTGTCTGCAAGCATGGATCATGTTCTGGGGGACCTTCAGGACCGTCTGCTGTCAGGAAAATCTGACACTGTGGCACGGGCTGGGAGCCCGATCCACACGCGCATTTTCCGTCCTCACCATCAGTTTCAGAGAGCAGCTTTATCCCCAAAGTACCTCTGCAGCAGGGAAAGAGCATCCCCTTCCTTTTACAGCTGGGGAATGTGGGCACAAGTATATTATTGACTTTTCCAAGGTTACTGAGCCAGACAAGAGCAGCCGGATCTTGGTCTGGTCTGCTGATCAGAGCCTTAATAACACCAAGCAATCCTCCCTCCAGCTCCAAGGCCGCAATGTCTGCGGTTTAGTATTTTCACAGAGGGCATAATCTGGGCGTACGTAAAGATGTGCAAGACAGGAAGAAACCTCCTGTTTGATCTTCACAGGAGACCTTAGCCCTGAAGTAACCTCGAGGTAACAGAAATAATGAAAAACATGATTTTTTACTTGCAAGTTTAAAGCACAAGGTTTGAAGGTCATCAGAGTGTTTTTGTCTCCGAAGTGAAAACTGGTGTTTTTACGCTATACTTTCAGCACAGTGGTTTTAAATTATCTCTGCAAAGATGGATACAAGGAGTTTGTTTACTAGGTTAGGAACTGAGGGGGGGAAAAAAATCAACGAGATTTAAAAGTCTCCTTGGCTTAATTACCCTTAACATTTTATTCACTTAATCAAAGGAAAAAAAAAATCAGCTTGGCTTTTTTAACAGCAGAGTCAAACCAACTGGAAAATTCGCCTCCTACTAGAAATTTTGAAAGGGAAAACTCCAGATAAGCAACATGCTAGAGAAATGCCTTCAGCTGCAGACAGAACTGAATTGTAATGAAATCTTGTATTTTGACTCCCTACCTCTCCTTCCCTCCAAAAGACAGAGAAAACTGTTGGATTTGAATATTGGTTTAGATCAACTCCTTTCCCATGGGAAGGGCCACTGCACAGGATACAGACATAAAGAATTATATGCCTGTAAATTTATTTTGCAGACTACCTGCACACATAAACAAAATTATGATAAAGTTAGAGAGTATGACTATTTCTTTAAAATTATTTTTCCCTTCCCTAAGGCATGTTGCTAAGTTATATAAGTAGTTTTAAATTAATTTCAGAAATGGGGATTACTGGAGATCACTAATATTTTTTTTCAAAACATACAAGAAACAACAGAAATGCTGGAAACGGACTGGAGCTGCGAGGTCCTCATTCTGCATCTTCATGGCACTTTTCTGGGGCCCCAGTGATCTTGTGTAACCACTGAGAAACAGTGATTTTTATATCTAGAGATCAAAGGGGCAGGATCTGTTCTCTGAGGACATGAAGTCCTAATACACGCTAAAACTAAATGCTCTTAAGTTGCTCACTGTAGGGAACTTGGAAAAGAGACTTTGTTTTGCACCATTTATAGTGCTCTGCAACGAAAAGATTTTAGAAAAAACATATAAACACATACATAAGTTGAGAGAACTGTCCCAGACCTCATCCTAAATTAACATTATATAGAAAAATAATACAATGGACATAAATCTCTTTCATATCAAGCTTCCAGGGTTCTGGGTTTTTTTTTGTTTCTATTTAAACACATTTTGCTCTGGCAAACTGTATTCTCTCTGGTCTCTTAGACAGGGGGTTTCATGCATTCTTGCATATACTTGAACTTTTGATCGTTTTCCAAAATTTCACTGCTAGTATCCTAGGCAGCCATCAGTGGGCAGTGATATGGGTCATTCTAGTTCAGAATTAAAAGGAGATGAGTGTGACTGATCCTTTTTCTCAAGGCCAAATCTTATAACAAATCATCTGGAGAACTGCCAACAACTTCAATAAGACCAGAAATTGTCCCTACTGTTATCTAAAAAACTTCATGTGCTGTATGAGAAAATCAGGGTGCAAATTCTCCAGCCAGATTAGAGTCATTCTCCTACAGACTGGGAAAAGGATAATCAGACAAAAGAGCAAAGGGAGGGACTGCAGACTTTACTGATGCCTATATGCTATTGCTCATCAAATTCCAAAATAGATGGAGGAAAAGCAGGGAAATGTGAGCAGTGCTTCATCAGTGGAAATATCAACCTTTTCTTTAGTAAAATTTAGAACAGGTTTTATCATCTAAATAATGTATATTATATGTAAATATAATATATGAATACAAATACACAGGGCTGCTCTTGTCTTAATCCTTTATGCTTTGCTCCCAGCAAAGAGTGAATGGAAGAAAATAAAGCTGGAATATAAACAACTTATGAAGTTCTCTCTCTTCTTTTTTTTTCTTTTTTTTTTGTCAGAAAGTGACAGGACAAGGGGAAAAACCTGTGCTTTTGTTCCCTTTTTTGAATTTCATGCTCTGGAAAGATGTCAGTACGTCTACACAAGTATGCATGTGCATGTATGTATGTCGGATTTACTAGAATGGCAAGGAAGAAAATAAGGCGATCTCAAAAGAAACCAAGAATCCGGGACTTTGAATTCTCCGACTTCAATAGTGTTTCAAGGACTTGGAATGTGACAGATACTGGCATCTTGTGTCTTGCTGTGAATGAGGGGCCGACTGAAGCTTTACAGTGTCTCCGTTCCCAAACAGGAATACGCACACGAGGCACATCTGAAAGCCTGGGATGTGATGAGGCATTCTTGACCCCTCCCTTTCCAGCGTGCAGTGCTTACCCCAACAAATGCCTGGCCTTTTACTGACCTTTAATTTCATAATAGGCTCATGTTGACAAAACACTTCAAAATGAGATCAACACAGATAGGTAGCTTGTGCTGTGATACAGAAAAGAGTTTTCAAAAGCAGGGGAGCAGAGGAGATAAGCAGTAGTGGCATACATAATGGGAGCTACATGTTCAGCTGTTTGCATGTGAGGCTATCATCTTCAAGTACTGTATCATACTATTAAAGCATCTTTTTTCATCTTTTTTTCTCTAAAAGCCTATAAAACTTTGTTGTTTATTTTTCTTCTAATTTTATTTTTGGTGGGGCTTTTTGTTGGTTTTGTTTTTTGAATTTCATTTTAACTAGTCCTATATTCCACTCAGTTCTATCAGGCAGCCGTCTCTGACTCAAAAGACAAAGGCAGATGGAAGGTGGAAAGAGTCTGAGAGGAGAACCAGAAGCAAAGAATTTCAAATTTGAGCATCAGACCTCATAAACATCCATTTTAGCAAAGTTACCTTGTCTCATCACTCTTTACATTTCAGGGCAAATACTTAGAGTGATAATTTAGCCACAGAATGTTTGTATTAAACAGGGGCCTCCTGCTCTCAAGTTTCTATAGTTTACAACAAAGAGTTTATTAAACACAACTCTTTCTGCCTGACATTCAAATCCATCTCTGCAACACACTCTCCTCTGGATTTGCGCCACCGAATGAAATGCTTTGGGAAAACAAAATAAACCAAAACCCTGCTGTGGAAACAGGACAAATCTAGTTTCACATCCCCTGCAGAGAGAGAAACAAGACGGAAGTAAAAAGCACCAAATGGAGCTCATAAAGCTTCACTCTGATCTCAGCCTCCACATTCTGGCAGAGAGAGCTACCTAAGAGATGTGCTCTGCTTCGAGTGACAACAGCCTCTGATTGCACCGTGAGCACAAAAATATATTGTCTGTGAACAATTACCCTGAACAAACTCTGAATAAGGGAAATCTGACGACAGAATAAGGGGAAATGTAGTGGGAGGCAGGCTAATCGTCCCCCTCCCTTGCCAAGACCTTATCTTGCACACCAGCCATCTGTAGTAGCTGTGCCTGCAACTACAGTTCTGTGGGCTACGCTGAACCTCCTTTCCACAAACTGCACCACAATGAGGTGTCCTGCCCATCAGACACCATCCACCATGGAAGGGAAGTTATTTGAGTGCTGTGACAAAACCAGTTTCTCACTTTATGTTCATTTTATCACTGGTGGTTGCTCATATTCCTTATAACATTCCATGCAGCAGCGCATAAGCGGAAGGAAACACATCCTAACCCACAGGTGCTATGGGGAGTCAATGGGGCTGGTGTTAAAATTCACTACTTCTTTCTTTTTCAGCATATCTACAAATAAAAATAATCTATTTATTTGGAACTCACTGCCCCAAATAGGAGCACATTCTGAACGCTGTGAGACCAACATGATAGATGGAGAAGAATGCACACCTGAGTACGGGTTTTCTCCATTCCTGGATCCTGGACATCTCCTCTTTACTTTTTGAGGACAATCAGCAACTTAGAGAGAAAGTGCATGGTGGGTCGGGATGTTTTTTCAGGTTTTTGTTTTGTTTTCTACTTTATACAGAATCCACATGCACTTCGGCACATTTACAGGCAGACAGTAAGGAAAAAGCACCCAACTAGACACAGGGAGGCCACCTGGTGATCAACCAAGCTCTCACCTTGTTTGTAAAACTACTCTGAAATTCAGGTAGGAAACAGCTTTTTCTGCACGAGAGCACAGCAGAATACTCTGCCCAAATATGGGAGTTTCTGTAACACAAAGCATTGCTGACAGCTTTCTTGTGAACCCCCTATGATCACATTCACTGCTGGGACTTTGAGTTGGCTTTATTAGTATACTGGGCACTCTGCACACATTCATCACTGGGCTTTTACAGCAAGAACATCTCCCATGTCTCTGTTTTAGACTTTAGTCCTTTATTCCTTCAGAAAGCGATGTTCTGCTGGTATTTCTCCTTTTTTTTTTGTTAATTAATTCATTTGAGACTATTCCTTAAATTTTCATTTTAATGCATTTTTTGTGGGGATCTATTAGTGACTTCTAAAGCTGTATAAAACTGTCACTGATTTATATTTTTTGTTACCATACATGTATGAATCTGTTTACACTATATGTGCACATGTATGTACGTGCATGTGCATGTGTATGCACGGATTAAAAAAAAAAGCAAACCAAAAAACCTTTCCCACTGCATCTTCCTCCCTCCTTCCTTCTCCATTCTGAGCAGGTTCCTGCTATCAACTGCTGGAGTGTGCTCACTCTACACCTAGAGCTATAATTATTTTGCTTTAATTTTACAAAACCTTTTGTTCCATTCCCACGAGCCCACCTGATCCTTATATTACACTTGCTCTATTAAAACACTCATGCAGAACAAAGCACAGTTGTACTGATTCATAAGTAACTCACCCCCCACCCCTTCTTTTTCTTTCTACTAGGCTCATGCATCTCACCACAGTTTCCTGACACTGTCCCTGATACCACTCCATGGTCCCATTTCTGCCTTTTTTTCCTTTCTTCTAAACCGTTATTTTTATGTGCTTGGGGTCCAATTACACCACTGTGTGCTGCTGTTTTGAATTGCTGTTGTTCTCAGGCATTTTATGTTTCGCTCTTTGGCACAACCAATATAATGCAGAGGGCGTTATGGAATTTATTTGTTGTAATCAGACTCTAGGATTCTTTATTACTATTATTATTATTATTCATAGAGTACAAGCACGAAGGCTAGCCCTACATTTTCTCAAGGCAAGCCAAAGGCCATTTGTGGTCAGCCTCTGACACCAGCCTCCCTGATCTGCAGAAAAAGGGCCCAGCAGCAGCTCAGATCAAGCTGTTACTTGGGCATGGCCTGCATGAACCACGAGGCTTTACAGAAAACCAAAGACACCAACAGCACTTGTAATAGGATTTTCACAGAGGCATTGGTCATTTCAGATTTTAAAAAAAATCAAATCAACCTCTCATAAATTGTTGCTGAAAAATGGAGGGACAGCATACAGCCTGCCAGTAAAGATGGGAATAATAAAAGGGCTGTTTCATCTTGTCCTGTACAACTTCCTTGAGCTGAGACAGCCATCATTTTCTGGCTTATAAAACACTAAGCATTTTGTTAAGACTAATAGCAGATAAATAATCAGTAGCCAGAACAGTGCATGTGAAGGCAGTCCTAGCAAAGACCAAATAAAGCCAAGCTCCTGGTAGACACCTTCTAAAGATGGAGAGCAGGACATTTTGCAGGGCTCCACTGAACACCACAGGAGGTAGGTGAGTACAGGCCAGGCAAAGGGGTGAGAGAAGCCAACAAGAGGAAGGAAAATGGGGTGTGTGTGTGTGTTTTTCTGGGTGACATGTGTAACAATGGTGAATATCAATTGCTTTTTGGCAATTAAAGAGAATAACAGGAAGAAAAGGGGAACGTGGCAAGGCACAGAACAAACACATCTGTAAAGGGTACAACCGAAAGTTGCAATTTACCAAAGAATAACCATTCTGCACATTTTATGTAGCATGTCAAATCTATCAGATTTTTCTCTTATTAAATCATCATTCTACAGCAACAATCATTCTCTCAATCAATCCCCCGTGTTAACAACTCTTAGTAATGACTAACTTGGCAGGAACTGATGTTTACATATATTTTAAAGTCCTGAGCACTGTTCTTTATTTTTTGGATGCTAAATTTCCTTTACATTTTGTTTCTTATTTTTTAACCTGTTTTTAAAGGATGAATGCATTCAGTTGGAAAATAAAGTTTTGTGACACACACTCGGATTATGTTAGTTCAGGAAATTGGCAGTGGGATAAGAACAAAACCATTCACCTCCTGATTGCTGATTCAAATCTAGCTCCAGTGAGATAGTTGCAGAAGCTATAAGCCTCCCATGGTGGCTTTGTGATTTGAGATTATTTTTTATGAATCTCAATCCACTTTAGGCCAAAAACCAAAATCACAAATCCACTGCCTGAATGAGCATTAAGCGGCATCCCTGCACAAGGAGACAAGGGAGATGCCAAAACCCAAACTGGTTCTGGGGACAAACTTCCAACCTTACCCTAGGAAACAACGATTAAAAAAGCAGGGTATTTTGTTCCACACAAATGTGGAGCAAAGGAAACGTGTATATCTACCTACCAGACAGAAAATACCCTCTGTAGTCACATCAGCTGGTTGTTGCAACATTTACCTGCGGTGTGTTATGATGTGCCCCAGTATCACCTGAGAGCTGCGACAGGGAGGGCAGGAGGAGGGAATACAGCAAAGGTTTTCTATCATAAGCCCTGAGGAAGAAGAAGCAGCAAGCTCATGCAGTCCTTATACCTTAAAATCAAAAGACCCTCAGAGCTACTGAAGGCTTTGGTCATTATTTGGTCCATTTTTTCCTCCCTAGATAAGAGAGACAAATGAGGAATTCAATTTTGCAGAAGACCAAACCTAAGGAGGGCTGTGTAGCACATTTTATTTTATTTGGGACACGACTGATTAGCGAACCTACTACAAAGCCATTCCACTAAACAAACATCCTATAGCACACAACAACATAGTGATGCTCAGGAATATTTCCCGTGGCTCCTTCTTTTAGGGAGCATGAATCATCAAAATCACCTGGGAATTAGCTATTCCTGCCTCTTCCCTTAGATACATTTGCTAACCTGAGAGAGGTAAAGATTTCAGGACTCAAGAGCAGATTTAAGTTTTCCCACTGTCTGTGCTGAAATGGAGCCAATGTAGATTCCACCCTCTGATCTGCATCAGGTGCCTCTCTGTTATGTTTCATTTCACATTTGTGATCTTTGTTCCTTAGAAACAGGAGAAATGCACAGCTGACACACCATGTTTGCATGCAGCTTGGAATTGTTCTTCAGTGGCTGTAGTTTGGATGTGCATTTGACTATTCAAAGGGATGTGAGATGAGAAAAAGAGCTGCCCTTTAAATGGCCACATATTGCAAATTTTACATGGGGAATTTCGGGAGCAAGTAGTTATTCTCAAAGTTTTCAGAGACACTATTGAAAGCATTCATGTACACAGCAAGAAAAAGTTGGTGGGAAGATCCCTCATTTTCTCCTTCCCTTGCTCTTCATTAATTTTTTTCTTTTCCCTTTTTGGCAAGAAGAAAAAGGAAGACACTGACAAATGGTAAAACAAAAAAAAAAAGTATTGATTTGATGGTCCTTGTCCAAAATAAAATCTTTGAGGAGTAGCCTTGCAGATTGTAAAGTACAGATGTAAATACATACACACATAAATGCTTTTACTACATAAAGTTCCAGTAAAATATATAAAAATTCTAAATATACCTAAGCAGACAGACTAAGTACAGCTAAAAATTCAGCTGCTAAACTGGAAGAAGCTGACAAACAATAGTAAAACTATTAAGAATTTGGAAAAAAATCACATCTTTTATATGAATTTAAACTTAGGATGTGACACAGAGAATGTTGATTTAATTTAGGAGTTGTAAGGTTAATAATGCTGATTCACGGGCAGAGATTTCAAATACACATTGCATCTTCCTAAACCTCTTAAATTGTTTTGAGTATGTTTTGGGAAGGCTTTGGAATGAACTAACTTGTCAAGGGAACCTGTATCTGGGTGAAAGCCAGTGTTCAGTACATGACTCAAAATCATAAATTCTGAGATGCATTAGTCCAGCGGAGCAAGGAACCACTATTTCAGAGAACAGGTATGGCTTCACTGAAAATAAAAAGGAAATAATTTTCAGAATATGCAGTACACAACTTCAGCCCTCATTTAACAGGAGTTTTTATGGACACCAACTACACCTCAGGAAAGCACTCGTGGACTTGCTCAGTGTTTTCAGGAAAGCTGAAAGCACCAGGAATCAGAGAGAACTCAGATCTAAGTCTGCTTCAATGTGCCTTGACCACTGTGAGGAAAAAGGGAGCACTAGGCAAGCTCAGGTGCAGCAGCTGCACACACCCCCACAGTGATATGCTGAGCACTGTGATGATGGGCTGTGAACTGGTGTGCTTTTCAAACTGGTTTTATGTGATTGATCATTTTGATCTGTGAATCTGGACCCTTCGAATTCTTGGTCTCTGGGGAAGGTCAGATTCTTACTCAGAGCTGGTTTAACTTGATAGGTGACATGTTGGGCTTCAAGCACTGGCATTTAACCAAGGCCTGCAGTGACAGCACGTAGGCTGGAACCAGACCATCACTTTGTACCAAGTGACCTGCAAGCTGAGAGCCTTTACCAAGAGTCAGAGGACACAGATGTTTACTGTGACATTCCCATGACAACGTGTTCACCAGTATGGAGAATAAAACAACAGTAAATAAAACCTGTTCAGTTATTTTCTACAGGAAAAAGTCTCAGACGAAGAAAAACTACATCAAGTGAAGATGCCATCACTTACACATGCCAGATTTGGCCTTGACATGGTATGTGAACCTACAGCAAGATTTGAATTTTACAATTAGCTTCACATGCTCAAATTAGTTTCTCAAGCTGCACAGAAAACAGAGGAAGCTCAACAGTAAGACAAGAGTGAGCTTTTGAAAAAACATTATAGCGAATAATTGTGCTCTGGAGAATTTATTTATTTACTAATGCAAACAGTACACACTGAGATAACATCTGGCAGTGTTTATTACAATGAAACCCAATCAATACTTCTGTCTACTACAATATCTGTCCACAAAATAGTCATTCCTCCTGGCATCCACAAGAAATACTCAACTATCTATTACAGTAGCCTTTGTCAGCAAAACAAGAGGTTGACACCCTCATTCTTCTATTAGAAAGAATTAGATGTACCTAGACCCAAGAATGATGGTGAAAAATTGGAGAGAGAGATGCAGTTTACAGCATCACAAAGAGCATTAGGAATTAATAAAATCATAGAAATGAAATTTCAAAGATATGAAATGTTTTCGGTTGGAAGCGACCTTCAGGATTATACTGTTCCATCTTGTCTCCCCTGCCACAGGCAGTGATACTTTCCACTAATGCAGGCTGCTCAAAGCCCTGTCCAGCCTGGCCTTAAACACTTCCAGGGATGGGGCATCCACACCTTCTCTGAACAACATCCCTAAAGAGTTTCAAAAAGAAGGATTCCAGATCTTTTTTCTTGTGCCTCAGGGAAGGGTCCAAATCGATGGAAAGTTGAATCTGAGCCAGCAGTGCCCTGGAGCTAGGAGGGCCAGCCCTGTCCTGGGGGGCACCAGGCACAGCATCACAGCTAGGCAGGGGAGGGGATTGTTCTGCTCTGATCTGAGCTGGAGTGGCCTCATCTCGAGTGCTGGGAGAGTTTGGGGTGCCACAATGTAAAAAAATTATAAATCTATTAGAGAGTGTACAAAGGAAGGCCATGAAGATGGTGCAAGGCCTTGAGGGGAAGCCTCATGAGGAGGGGCTGAGGTCACTGGGTCTGTTCAGCCTGGAGAAGAGGAGACTGAGGGCAGACCTCACTGCAGTTACAGCTTCCCCAGCAGGGGAAGAGGAGGGGCAGGCACTGATCTCTTCTCTGTGGTGACCAGTGACAGGACCCAAGGGAACGGCCTGAAGTTGTGTATGGGGCGATTTAGGTTGGATATCAGGGAAAGGTTCTTCCTCCAGAGGGTTGTTGGGCCCTTTCCCCATGGAAGTGGTCACCGAACCAAGCCTGGCAGGGTTCAAGAGGCATTTGAACAGTGCTCTTAGGTAGAGGGTGTGACTCTTGGGGCGTCCTGTGCAAGGCCAGGAGCTGAACTTGATGATCCCTGTGGGTCCCTTCCAACTCAGGACAGTCTATGATTCTCTGATTATTTTTGCTAGTGAGCTACAAGGCCTTTTGAGGCATTTTAAAGCTACAAGTAAAGGGAGAAAAATTGACTTCTCATTTCCTTTTGAAGTCAGGATTCAAAAAGAAGTGATACTGAACCTTTCCACATAATTAAAAAGCCAAAAATAAATTTGTTTTGAAAGTTCTGTGTATTAGAATTTCCAAGTAAGCCCTTTCATTTTTTGCTATATCTGTATTTGCATTATTGCACATCGCTGTAGAAAAACTAGCAGCGTTTCGTGCAATGAAAAAAGTCACTAAGCATTAGCTTCATTCTTACTGAACCTTCACCTTTCTGCAATCTAAGTGCCTCTTGCAGTCTAACAAACAGATTGACGTGCAATAAGATATGCATTACTACTTACTTATCAAAAAATTAAGCAAAAAATAACAAAGCCATACAAAACAAAATCAATACTATTATTCTTCCTCCTTACATTTTTAATTGCTATAATTTTGCTTTTGTTGAAACAGTCATTTCCAAAGAAAAATGATATGTCTGACTAATGTGACTATACATAAAATAAATGTACATTTGCCCCTGTTTAATTTCACATTTTGCTGGCTCACTGTTCGAGGCATTTCTATTTGTACAGGACCTGGAGGTGAAATAAGACCTTTTGTGCTACACCAAGTCCTGAGGCATGGGCTATTCAGAAGTTATTGTGGTGATACGTTACCTTTTTCCCATAAAAACTTCACTTTGACAAGATAATTGAGATTGTAGTTATGAACTGGGGAGATCTGGGAGAAGAGCGGACACAATTTCTTTTCATCTCTCGTGGTCTAGATCTACTGGGCAGTGGAGAGCACATTTTAATTTGGACTGGCACACTGAGCAGCCACTATATACCATTATATGTGATGCCTGTTTCTATAATTTGTGTTTGGTAAGATTTGCATTAGGATTTCTTCTTAAACTTCTCACTATTTCTTGCCCTCCACACCAATAATGCCTTACTAGAAACTAAAAGTCCTAACGACATGGCTATTCAGAATGAACTGGGGAGGAATTATAACAATAGTGTATATTGGCAGAGTGGTGAAAGAACACAAAATCTGACCTTCCATGCACGGAAACTGGTGAAAATCCCACCAAAGTAAATGGAGTCCCTACCTAAAGGGTAACAGTGCCATCCCCACTGCTATCCATTTCGCCACATGAATTTGTGCTACACTTGCAAATACACAGAATATTCGACCTAGCTTTAAGTGAGAAGATTGAGATTTCAAAAGTGCAGAAGAGGCTCCATTATCTCTTTCTATATTTAAAGAAACACAGGACAAATGCAGACTGGGTTCTGAAAGCTCTCGGTCAGTACAGGAACTTCCACTTCGGTATCAGTAATGCAGAGGAATAAAGAGGCCAAACTGGACAGAGACTGGGACCTTTACACCTTGATTCAGGACAAGCAAGAGCTCAGCCCCAGCTCAGTGAAGAACTGGTATGTCTGAACTGTATATGAAATTTGTTAGTTCCTCATCAACTCCACAAACTGAAGAACTGTTTTGTAAATTAGTATTAAAATTGAGCTAGGTAAAATGGGGGATGGGAATAATTTCTAACCAATACAGTCTTGTAATCTTTCACAAAAGAACTCCAAACCACCTGAAAATAGCAATGAATCCAAAATAAACCTTCATCTAAGCACTACTGAGCACAAACATACATGTGACAAATTTTATGTCACTTTGGTATTATACCAGGATAAATCTAGTTGTTTCAAGAAAAAATAAAAAAACCCAAACTCTCTAAAGAAAGCAGGATGCACTTTTTTTTTACCAAAAGCTAAACCCTTTTCCTCTCTCAGTTAAGGAAAGTCCTGCATTTCCAGCAGGACATCAGCCAGAGCAGTTGGTGTCTGCCCCTCGCCTGGGGCAGGACTGGAGAGGAGGGAAACATTGAACACATAAATGCATCAGACATACCATAAACACATCCCATGTAAAGGCCCAGCTCAAGCATGTATGTTTGCAATGATTCATTCCTGTCTCCACTGAAAGCAACGTGGAACAATCCCAGGGACTTTTTTGGGGGGGTCAGGATTTCCTTCTTTATCTGTAAAAGAAGTGATCAGAAAATGGTGGCACTTCCTCCAGAAATGGTGTGCAGAGATGTGGCAGGGATCACAGGTGATAATTCTGTTTGCATATGGGCACTACAAAGGACACTGGCTTTGTCACATCGCTCACCTGCAGCCCTGAATTTCTCCCAGTTCCACAGCCCTGAGTTGCCAGCTCTAGGAAACAGAGGGGGGGAATTACAAAGTCCTATCCCATTCAGACAGTGTGATCAACTACTGGCAGCAGTAGAAGTGAGACTTAAGTGTTTCATAACGTGGATATTCAGGTTTCCTACCATGTCAACAAAGAAAAAGCAGGGAGAAAAACCTACTACCCTTTCTAAACTTGCACCAGTGCACTCACAATTAATCCCAACACAGCACTGAAAATTAGTTCAGCATTAAACAAAGAAATTCCATTTTATTATATGGTATATTTCTTTTACAAGAAATAGAAGCATAAGGACCTTAAATATCTACTATATGGTATAGATACATTCTAAACATTATGACAGAGACAGTGTAAGAGATTTTTAGAAATTAAATGCTTTTAAATGTAATTAACTCACAGTGAAGACAATCACATAGAAAAGTCTGCCACTGACAGTCTGACAATGCAGGGACATTACAACTGTTTTCCACCATGCTAAGGCACAGGAAATTTCTGCCTATCTCATGTTGATGAAAGGCAAATTCTGTAAGGGGATAGAAAATGTATTCATAAAAAAGTAAGCATATTTGGAATTCTCTAGGACATGAATGGATTGCAGTAAGGAAAAAGATCTTGCTGGTAAGAAATCCTGTCCATGGAAGCATCACCAAGTCTTTAGTCTCTAGAGCTTCCCTCTGGTTGGCTCTAGCATGAACACCATCCAACAAGATGCTTCCCTTTGCCCTTAACACTTCCCAAGTACTGGACAAAGTCCCTAACTCTGGGGTTTGAATTCCACTTGGAGTCCTGCACCTAAATGTTACTGCATCTAGTTTTGGACCTGGTAGCGCAGTGTCCTCTCTCCACCTATTTCCGTATCTTTGCAATAGTCTGAGATTTACATATGAGAAGAAAATGATGTTTTGAGCATCACAGAAATTCAGGGACTATCTGAATACAAAGCTTTGGTTCAATACCAGCCTAAAAACATACCTATTTGTTTTTACTATAGAATATAATTGTAACTATTAGTTGGGATTACCTTCCTACACCAAGACTTTTCCTGAACTCTTGCCAAAGGACAGTTCCCTGGACAGGGTAGGAAAACACCTGAGGTGACCATGACTGGTATCCTGAAGAAACTAAGTATTTGCTAGACATCTAGAGCTGTACTAGTATCTGAATGTTCTCTTCAGTGCTGTTCTGGAGCCATGAATATCAGCATGTAGGCACAAGAACACCATAGCACGATAAAGACTGCTAAAGTGCACAGGAGTTTGCCATGATAAATCCGTTCTTGAAAGGCAAGCTCGATCAGAGGGAGGGCAGATGTAGCTGTAAAAGAGCAATATTTTCTAAGCCACACATACACAAAGGATCTGAGTAGTAATATGCCAATTTTTGACACAGGAAGAAACTGCAAATGGGATCATTTCTGGTTTGATGTCACATGGCCAAGAGGCACCAAGGAAAATTAAACAGCACTGAAGCCCTGACAAAAGTAAAAATAATAATCCTTTCCTTCCTGCAGGACTGAAACAGTTATGAGCAACCAAAGCTTTTACATTCAGGTGCCATTCATGAGCATCACTACCTATAGCAACCTTGCCAGTTGGCTCAGGGATTTTTCACTTCTAATCCTGCTATACTTCCAGTCGAGTTGATAGACTAATTCAATTCTATACCTTCCTGGTCACCTGGCGCCGGGTCCCTCAGCATCCTCTCTGCATTCCTCAGGCTTTTGTGATGCCCTGACTGCTGGAATTTCCCTCTGGTTGCTAACAACATGCAGGCTAAAGCTGTCAGTAAGGCACTAAATTCTCCCCAAAGGATGATCATTTTAGAGCTGTTTGCTTCAGGAATCCAGTATCACTTGTTCTGGGAAAGTTACAGCCACTCAGACATAAGAAGGTTAGTTGTGTATTAAAACAGGGCAAGAGACATGACAAAACAGATTATCCTCTTCACTTGAAACCCTAATGAATGGAAAAAGGAATTGGGAAGAGATGAGAATTCATCTGTCTCTGACTCCGATTTTTCTACTGATGGTCTGATCTTACAAACTCTGTCCATAGGAACTGTGCCACTATACCCCACCTAAATGAACTGGGGCTGCATGATCATGATCTAATCTGGTGTGCATTCAGAGAGGACATGCAGTGATCTGGTGCACGACTGCTATCATTGCTGTTGAGAAACATACATCTTACTTCTTGAAAAGGTTCTGCTGGTAAGAGTCACAGAATTCTTGATTACTTGCTGCAAATCGTGGAAGAAATGAGATAACACTCTTCCATTCGACAAAGGATTTTAACTATTAAAAATTTCAGTAAGAACACTGCATGAACTAGAATGAAATTTCTAAGGAAGTATGATGAAAAAAAATCTGCCAAAGAAAGCAACAGGTTCAAAAAATTGTTAATGCAGGTTTTGACTCAGAGATGCCTTCAGTTATTGCTGACGCCAAAATATTTTGCACAGTCAAATACTTCTTTTTGGTTATTATTTAAAAATAAACAAATAAAACAAATATTCTGATCTCTTTCATGCCAGTGGAAACTGTTAAAAACAACAGACTAATTTTGGCACAACAGATTAAAATCTCTTCCTAATCTATTACCTAGAGACTTCAGGGCCAATGGCAGGAAAGAGGGCAGTAAGAGCGAGATCCTCTATAGTAAAAGTCAGAGCTAGAATATTTAGCCTAGTGAAGAAAACAGACCAGAAAATTTGGGTAACTTACATTCATCAGACTGCCCAACATCAGACTCTGGAATTTGAAATGATTCAGCAAGAGTGTCCTCAGGGACACTGATGTAAACATAGAGTAACCACAATGCCTTTCTCTGGGGGCCCTCCCATTATACACTGGTTTAGCTAAACAATTTCATTTCAGATAGAACAAAATAGGAGTACTTTGGAAAAGGCCAGGTCCGTGTTGCTTTTTTTCCTTTCATAGTTTACCTAATGACATCTCTGGTCTGAGATAACCCTCCTTGCTCAATAATATTTAATCTTTATTTTATCTTGGAGTAACAAATGCTTTGATAAATGGAGTGAAAGGTTTTCCCCTTTCACTATAACATCTTCAGGTGCTGAAATACTGAAGCGTTTTACTACAACTTGCTACAGCAGTGCTACGCAGGGAATCAATGCTTATATTCCCATGTCTTTTTAACATGAGTGAATCACAGCCCATACTCCTTTATACGCTAAAACAACCACACACCAGAGAGCCATTTTCCTATCCTCATCTATTGTGGCCACTATTCTGCAAAAACAAGAGCTGCCATCTATGAAAAAGGTCACGATTCTACCCATTTGTAAACTACAGCTGATGCCCTTAACCTCGAGGCCTACAACATACAAACAAAGCCCCAAACAACCCCTTCCACCTTCCCAAAATACCCCTTAAACATTTGTAAGAAAACAAAAAAACCCACGAGAGACTTAATAAAAAAGAATTCCCAACTCCTTTTCTGTGCTAAGTTGTGAATAAGACTGATTAAAACCAACCTGAGAACTAAGAAAATTTTCTTAGTTCTTGGCCAACTGCATTTTGAGATTTGCAGTTTCATTAAGTGAAAACATCTTTCTAGGATGTTTGCATGAAAATCCAGAAAACACAGGCAATCATAAGAAAAGAGAGACAATTACAAAGCTCTTAATCTCCTGAGACATTTACCTTTTTGTAGCAGGCTTTACTCCAGCCTCACTACATATTTGCTCTGATCATCAATCCTATTTGCAACTTTCAACTGTCTCCATGTTCTTTATCAGAGGAGCTTGTATCAGGCAATACCTGGAGTGTCTCTATTAATCCAAATTTTAAAAACCAGTAACTGAAACAAATCAGCATTTGTGCACTGACTGGAAAGAAAGCCTTGCAGACTCACCACAACTGAAAATGTCTTTCTGTGTCTATACGACTCTCTCCTCTGTTCTTCTCCAAAAAAAAAAGAAGGGTCAAAGCAAAATGCTGGCAGCCCAATGAAATCTTTGAAGACACAGTGTGCTTTCAGTTATGAGAGGATGGAAAAATGAGAACCCTGGAGATGTTTTGGGAATGTTAGGCTTTATTAATCAGGCATGCACTCGCCATGTATCAACATTCCCAAACGGTACACTGAATCAGATAAATGCCAGGGAGTAACAGAACCCATCCAGTTTGGTCTTCTGTCTTATGGGTAGTTCCAGCACATTCTGGGAAGTGGTTTTCCAAGCCATTCCTTAAAAAGAAACCTCCCCTGCTTCCATAGACCTATAGGTTCTGTGATCCAGCACTTTACCACCCATACAGTCAGAACATGGCTTCTAATATCTAACTTGGAAATTTTCACTGCTCGTTGAACTGATTTCTTTAGGTCTTTCTCCCAGTGGACATGAAGAACAATTAATCACTGTGCTCTTGATTATAAATTTTCACTCACTAGACTTTTTTTTTTTTTTTTAAATATATTCTCCTTAAGGTACAATGAAAGCAACACTTTCAGAAGCATATAATGCCAGGTAGGGCTCCTACATATCTTCTTGCCCCTGGGCCAGAGAAAAATCAACCAACTTCTGCTTTCTCCACAATTTTAACTCCAGGACAATTTCTGCCTTGACAAACATTTTTGACCTCTCCACATTTCCACTGGGCTTCCACAGGTAGAAATCAGGGCAGAATTTATCCCCATGAGCTTCTGGATTAATGCCTTGGTAAAGGAAGGGGAAAAGGCAAAATTAATTCTCTTTGTTAGTGCTAACGCTATTCCTCAGGGATAATTGGCCCCAAGACATCGATCTTTGTTCAAAGCAAGCACACTTCCATACTCATTTCACATTTGCAGCACAGCTTCTACAAGCCAATATTTGCATTAAAAAAAAAAAAAAAAAAAACTTAAGCTCATGACAGTCTACATTTTGTCAGAGGAGCAGGACCTGGGAATGGACTCAAAGGCCATCTTAAACCTGAAATTCTAGCTAAAACAGGAAGTTATAGGAGGAAAGGACAGGTCCCAAATCCATCAAGGATGGTGAGGATTCTTGCACTGTAAAGAACATGGTAGTGCAAGCAGTGCTTGTTTGTTGCTTCAAAACTCTTCCTTCATCTAAAAGCAGTGCTGTGATGGACGAAGGCCTTCCCAGCCCTGACACGCTGACGCTACACATGCAGCCTGCACTCTGGGATGCCAGCTCACTGTGTCACATTGGCTTGGGTTCTGCCTCTTCCTGTCCTTATGCCTGCAAGCTCAATTGAACTTATGAAAATTCAAACTGTCTTCTGTCTGTTTCGTACATCATCAGCAAACAATCACTAGACAAAATGAATTTGCTCTCTGCAATTTGGAGGTTACACAAATGCCTCTGCTGTATAATGCAAAAAAAAAAATGGGAATAAAGTTTGATATGCAAGGTTAACTCAGCATGGAGTAAAGTAGCAAAGAAACAGAAAGAGAACACGAACAATAAAGTACTCAGAAGTGGGGAGAATGACATGAGAAATACTTCTGTAAATTGGAGTTGGCCTTGCTACTTTTGAGTGATGGGATTAAACAAAGGCACAAGCAAGTTGTGAAAGATCACCCCCAAGAGTGGCTGTATTGCCATCCCTCATGATTTGTCTACACAACATACCTATTAATAATAACAATGGTTACGATTTATCCCCTAAGAGCTCTGCAAACACAAATTCACAAATTCAGTCATGTTCACAGAGCAGTATCAGTCTGAACCAGATTGAAAGAGTGATTTGCTGAACAAGGCACAGGTTAAATGACTTGTCCAATGCCACTCATTGATCCAGTATCCATAAAGATTAGAACACCGGATCTCCTGGTCACCGATCAGAGCAGGCTGTGTAAAGCTGAAACCTTGAAAAACCAACCTCATTTTAATAAAAATAACATGCCATATACTCTGTATTGCCCTCAGCCCATGGCAACTTTGAAATTACATATTTTCCTTCCACGCACAACATGTGTGCTCTCATTGTCTCATTCCAAAACCATACAGACACTGAGTGTGAGCAGAGGTTACCTCCTCATGCTTGACTTAATCCTATTTTGGGTTAGTTGCAAAGTACTAAACCACACCCTTAAATTTAAGTATTTGAGTATTCCCATTGACCTCAATAGATCTGCTTGCCTATCAACCCACATGACTTTAGTTCAAAGAACCCAACATAGCAAGAATCCAGCCCACAGACCTTTTGCAGTAGGAGAATATCTCTACCACATTCAGCAAGTGGAGTTTTTCATGGAACTGTCTGACAGATGTTCAGGTGATGTGTATCTTAATGTTTCTTCTAATACCATGTTCTAATATTTTTTTATTAGACAAAATTTGGCTCATTTCATATTAATCACTCACTTTGGGGACATCCCTACATTAAAGTAAGATTTCCACTCTCTAATTAAAGAAATAAATTACAAAACTACCAGGATATGTCTTGCCTTTTCTCTTTGCTGCTTTTGCATTAATACAGGAAAGCCCAAATGGCAAGTTAATTTTTTAGGGATCTTACAGTTAGAAACACCTGATTACAGCAAACATACAGGAAACAAAAGAAATCCTTAAAGATAACCTTCCTCTACAAAAACTGCCACTATTTTTATTGTGTCAAGCAACTATTTACATGGACACGAGGTATAGCAAGAACCACATCCTCATTTTACAGGTTACATGTGCTTATGTAAAACTTTCCTCACCTTATTCTTCTGTATTCCAGAGACAGGCTATGCCAAGGCTACGGAACTTAAAAGCAACTACAAGTTTAAAGGGGGGGGGGGAGGGTTGTGGGTTTGGTTTTTTGTTGTTGTAATTTCTTTTGTTTGTTTGTTCATTTTTTTTTTTAAGCTATTAGCACAAGAAACTCAAGGATTAAAAATATGGTCCGTTACTTCATGGAATGGAAAGAAGACCTAGGCAGAACAGTCTTAGGAGTCATGATCCCACACTTCATTCCCAGTTTGACCACTGATTTATTAGGACCTTGAGAAAGGTGCTCAATATCCCTGTGTGGATGCACTTGACACTCTTGATAAAAAAGGAAACCAAAAATATTTCCTAAACATGAGTTTTACACTTGTGTATTTATTTCCCTTTCAAAATCTAGTCTCATATAACAAAAAAAAAAAAAGCTCATCCTTGCCAGCAACAATTGCTACTCTTATTTTGTCTTGGGCTCTCCATGCAGGACTTAGTGACCATCTGGATCCCAAGGAGTCAAAGAACTTGCCTTAATTCACTCTTATGCTGCCTTTTGGAAAGAGAATTACTCCTGCTTTCCAACAAAAAATTCCCTGGTTGTTCACACTAAATTGCAAGACAAGCATGAAATTTGGTACTCACAGATTCAGACGAGTTCCCCCATTTTTCCCTGAACACCTCCCTTCAAATTGCTGCTGGACCCAGCAAATCCACGAGTGTTTTCAACTTGGCTCACCAGTGTAATTGCAAGGTTAACCTCTGGTGGCCAAGGAAGCTGCTCACATTCAGCAACGAAGAGCAGAAAATGTTAAATACCATGCACTGGCCACAGCCTGCAGTTAATACACAATATTTAAACAACACAATGGCATGGCCCTTGCCAGTAATGTAAAAACAGAGTGGAGTAGAGCCAGAATGGCACAATCTGCCTGTCTGAGTCATGCTTGGCACTGTGTGCTGGAGGGGCAGGCTGTAGCTGCCCACAGTGTAACTGTACCCTCCAGCTAGCTTACAATAAAACATTAAAATATATTAAAAAAAGGGGGGTGGTGGGTGGTGGTAAAGGCATGATAAACCCCCTCTAATAGTTAAAATATTTTAAAACTTAAGTACAAAAGTACTACTTTGGAAGAAGGCTCTGGATTTCATTACACACTGCACATTTTGATCTTAAACAAGAAAACAAACTGACTTTGCTTTGTAATATTCCACAGCTTTGTACTGTTCAACTGAAATTGATCTTTTTCCTTCTTTCTACAAGCTTCTGGATTTTTTTTCATATATTAGTTCATCTGATTAAGAGTATCTGAATCTGCTATATTTTCCAATCCTCTTTTTCATGCCAGTTGTTCAGTCACTGAGGTTCCAAATCTTAATTATTAACCCAAATGCATTCAATAAACAGATTCTAAATAAGGGTAGATCAGAGTGATGTGCAGTCTGACTTGCATTTATGGAGTAACCATGCTCTTAGAAAAAGACTCCTTTCTTGCTGAGACGTAGATGTAATTTTGACTGTTTTGTTGTGTCACAGCAGAGATGAATTAGGCATTTCTGCCTTCATCTGCACCCTAAAGCAGCTGAAGTCCCCTGTGATGTCATCACAAAGTTGTTTGGGTTTTTTTTCCTCATACAAAAGAGAAGAATTTGTTACGACATCATGAGAAGAGAATAAACTGCATTTTGTGCTATAAGGAATCTTCTGCTACTTTCTGTTATCTCTGCACCAACGTGCAGAAATCCTCACTGACAAAGCGACAGCAACTGTAAGTCAACAAACAGAGACGCACAGTATTCCTAATACTATTCAAAACAAAGCAGGAAAGAATGATCTATTCAGTGCTCTGAAATTAAAGATCTGCAAGATGTAAGTTCCTTTTTAATTTTTAAATAAAACATCCTTTGAACTTCTAAATCCCATTGAAGGGGACTGTGACCTTTATCCAAGACCAGCTACTGTGCTAACACTTTGGATGCATATAGAGGAAAAATACGGACAAAAGGTACCGGAAAAGCTTTTACTTACAGGAATGCAGTGGGGCTTAATCTTTTTGTTTTTAAGGTGCAGTGATTTCAGCATCTACAATATAACTTCAGGCAGTCTGAAAAGAAACAGGTTAAAATCTCTTTCAGTTATAATTGGTATTTCAGATTTAATTAAAAATTAAACTTTCATAATGTTTCACCATCCAAAGCAATGCATTATCAGTCAAGCGTAGCCTTTTTTTTTTTTTTGTTAAAAGAAGCTCTTCCCAGAGTAGTTTGCAATGAAAGAAAAAGGGAAAAAGGCAATTGAGAGTAGCAAAATATATTTCTTCAGCAAAAGATCTCTGAATAATTTGGAAAGAAGCCTTCTGCCACTTAATTTTAACAATCAACCTTATACTAATAAAAAAAAAAAAAGCCCACAATTAAAAAAGACAGAAAAACACCACCACATACCGAAGACTGTGAGGATAAAAATGTTAATTTCAGCAAAACAAGGACATTGCTAGGACCAGAACATACGCACCAAAAGGGAAAATATGGTTTTACATAATGCCAGCCAACAACATTTTTTACAAATTCGTTCTACAGCATGCAGCACTTTCAGACTGTTGCATGGAGGAGCAGAGACAGACAAGTTCAAAAAGAGGAAAGCTGTTTTTAAAGTGTACAAGGCAAAAGGTTCCTTGCAACCTTTTGTTAAGGGATGTGAAATAGCTCATCTATAAAACTGCACGGTTTCTTATCATGTAAAATAAATGTCACATTACTGTGCAAAACAGATGATTAAGAAGTGGTAGCTGTAGACACAGCATCTGAACAGATGCAAAAAAATAATTTTTTTCAAAATGCAGTTGAAATAGTTGGAATGACAATAAAACTCCAGGGGTTGTACCATAAATACGAGTTTAAATGTTAGAGTGGAGTTTAAAACCTGTGGTTTTAATTATATCTAATTATAAAGGCTCCAAAACCAGGAGAAAGGAGAAAAACAAAAAAATATTAATAATAAATTAAAACAATTTTGCAATAAGTTGTCAGGATTTGGCCTCGTAATAACAAACCGTACAGCAATATACACAGACACATACAATGTACCAATGACTCATTAAAGGAACAAATCAAAACTTCATTAAATTTTATTTTTAAAAGGTGACAGCAGAACTTGCCTAATTTACCCCATTCAAAGTCAGAGCTATTCTCCTCACCAGCAGCACACTCACAGAGACGGTCAAATAAATCCTGGATGCAAATCTAATACTGTTTTTAAATGTACCACAGGCTGGGAGCAATTCCTAAGTGCAATTTTACTTTGTTCTCCCATAAGTAAAAATCCAATTCCTCAGACGTCAGTGTTATAGGAGGGCTCTCAATCCATCCACGTGGATGTTTAAAATAAAACACACCATTTCAGACACTATACTGACACAAACAAGTTCATACACACCCCAATACCACAAACAAACATGAGCTCACAAACTTATTTGTAGGTTTAAAGTTTCCACTCTGTCAAGATCAGAGGTATTGAGGAGCAGGAGGGAAAGCAGAGAGCATGGAAGGGGACAGCACAGGAAGAATCAGAAACAATTCTTGAGCATTTGAATGAACAAGAGCCCCCTGACAGAGGCACTAGGATGATGCTGCCACAAGATAACCTTCATAGGCTTGGATGAAATTTTTCCTGAAGGAACCATCTGACACACGTGTTCCTCTTCCTTTAGACAATCTTGTATCAAACAACTTTCCCACTTTCTCCTGATTGACATCTAATAAGGTAGACAAACAGTGAAGAAATCCAGGCAAAAAATTGGTAAGTCTACAGCAGCAGGCAACAGCACAACTGCCACGTAAGTGGTAACAGTTTCAGCCTCTGAACTTCCATTTCTTTCACTTTCTTCCCCTTCCAAATTTACCCCTTTTCTAACATCTTCAGGACTGTAATGCTGGCGTGCTGGCAGAGAAGGAGAGGGGCAGCAGTATTTAAAATCCAAAGCTATTTCTTCTAATGAATGCAAGGAAAAACTGACCTCAACTGAGAAAACAAAGAGCATTCACTGAGGGTGAAATGTATCCCTGTGTAGAGAGCCAGCATAGAGACTGCACCACTGAAGCCCTATTCCAATGACCTAAATAGGAATAAATTGGTGCATGGACTTCACCACAGCAAATTTTGTCCAAAATCCCCATTTTCTTGTAGAGAACGAGGAAACACATGGCCCTGTCCTTTCAAAGCACAGAGGCATAGCACCTCCTTCCCAAGCTGGGCACAATCCTGACAACTGCTCTTCGCTGCATCTCCCCAGTAGTTTAAACCTGAAGTATCTTGTGCTTTGCCCACGTTCTTCTGACTGGAAAGGGAAAGGAGGGAAAGCAACATTTGGCATTACTCTGTAAGTTAGCCTGAGGACACAGTGCCTGCAGTTTTAAAGTGGTCCCTCTCCTCAAGGCAGGCTTAATTAGCACACACTGTGATTCTTCTAATAAAAGAAATAAAGCCTTGGAAAAAGCTCTCTGTAAGAGCTTCCCTTCCTGTGCACAGGTGAGGATGCTTAACACTTGTGGGGCAGGAGATCATGATTGTTGAGTGAAAGGTGTGCCCTAATCCCCTTGTGGAAAGAAAGAGACTCAAATGGCTCAAGAAGAGTCAATGAACTTTGCTTGAGAGAAGCCCAAGAGCTGGAATTACAAGAATGAGGAACATGGCAGGTGAAGAATGAGGCACATGAGTAAAGTGTTAACAACAGAGCAAGAGTTACTTCTTAGTAGAGGCTTTAAAAACAACTATCAGATGGTAAACAGCTTTCACTTTGCTTTCTCACAATTCCTTCTTGCCATAAAGCTTAAGCAGACTCTGAAAACCGTGAGAGGAAAGCTACCAACTCTACAACGACTGAAGGTCATTAGCAATATTCCACAACTTGCATGGGCCCCTGACTCTACTTTGCCTGACTCATGTCTAGGGTCTAATTCCCCACTTTGATAATAATCAAATTCATTCAATCTAAAAATTAAATAGAAGGAAAAAAAAAAAAGTGTAATTTGTTATTGGGAAACACTTCAGAAGATGTCGGTCTTCTGCAAACTCTTAACAAAACAGAAGTTCCGTATCTGTAAAGGTTTGATTTTCCTTGAGTACCTTAAGTCAGCTGGATCAGGTCAGTTAGAATCATATATAGCAGATTAGTTATGAGGAGAAGGAAGACTAGAGGAGAATACAGTACGCTTTTTGAAATCTTTAGAAATGGCTAGATGTAGAAATTATAACCTCAGTCAATTGATCTTTTTCAAGTTCACTTCTTGAACTGGAAATCAATGATGAAGCCACTGCCACAAGTAACTATTCAAAGAAGGGGAAATACTGATGTCCTTACTCAAGAAAAAAAACCTCACTGATAATACTAAGGACCCTGTCTTCAACAACCAGGGAATAAGGGAAAGGGAGGGCACTGGATGACAAATGGACACACACAAACATAAACCATAGCCCTTTACCTTTAAGAGAATATTCAAAAACTCATGGCCAGATAAGAGACCTCAATCCAACTTTAGAATCTAAATAATTACTTAGTATACTGCCCAGAATAACTGTGTCACAGAAACAAAAAGGGAAAGTCAATTGTACAGGCTCCTCATCTAACAACAAATACACAAACTCTGAAATTGGAACCAGTATAGACGCACCAGCACGATTCTCTGTTCAGGTTCACTGGTAAAACAAAAGAACAAACCTTATTAATACAGATATAGCATTAACTTGACTGCTTTTTTTTTAGGTGAATGCACTTTAGTTTAGTTAATTTGGCAGAATGGGAGGAGAGGACAACCTACAGCACCGTGCTGGGATCAAGGGTACCTCCCACTGCAGGAATGGACAATACTAGATTGAAGGTTTCTTTGTCAAAATGGTAAATCTCCATCTGTTATTGGTTCACTGCAAAGACGAGTGCCCACAGAGATTTTGTCTTCTTCATGGCATTCATCCTTTGAGTTTACTTTCCCAGGGAAGATGATATCCATTACAAATTTTAATTTCTAAACCATGGCTGTTTCAGTGACAAAAGCATTTTAATCAGGAAAAAGGTGTATTTTTGGCTACAATTCACACACACCCCACTTTCCCCAATAGTATTTGAACTATTTTTGTTCAGGTATGATAAAATCTGCCTTTTGGCGAAGGGCGAAGACTAAGACTCCTTGAAATCTCAGTTTCAGAAAGTTAGAGACAATCAACTGTATAAAAGCTGCAATGCATAATCCACTCTAACAGCCACTTGGAAACAGGTA
Organism: Cyanoderma ruficeps; assembly: GCA_008694505.1. Lineage (NCBI taxonomy): Eukaryota > Metazoa > Chordata > Aves > Passeriformes > Timaliidae > Cyanoderma > Cyanoderma ruficeps. Next base: position 5,756,618 of record VZDJ01000090.1, on the reverse strand, counting down.
CTGGATGCAACTTCACCACAAGGGCCCTCAAACCTGTTAAACGTGTTGGATCCCTTAACAGCAGAGTCCACTCCCCTCATTTATTCCTACTGCTAACAGAGTAAGCAACAAGCACTTGAGAAGCCCAGCTGTGAAAGCACATGAGAAGCTGAACTTCTCAACCCACAGAAGAGTTGGTCTCTGCAACTGCACTTATGATCTGACCCGGACTCCTAATGTTTAGGAGTTTAATGGGTAAGTCTCTTATAGTTCGGTGGGACCCAGCATCCTTCTAAATACCTCTTGAAGCTTTCCTCCTACGCAGGGGCGATGATGGTAATCAAGTTGGCTGCTGAAAACCATGATATTCCTTATTCCAACTGTTTTCTTGCACAAGCTGTCCCTAGATCCTGTTTATGTTCCCAAGGAACAGGAACAGTGACAGCATGCAGCTTTCACGAGGCCTTGCCCAAACAATTCTTTCTCTAAAGATTCAGCTTTTTTGTGAAGCAGCTCTGAAGCTGATATTCGCTGAGCATCTCTTGGAATACAGCTTGAAGACTTTACTTATGCCCTTTACAAGCTATTGTAGCGTATAAGCTTCTCCCACTTCTTTTCAAGGTTCATAATGCTTTGATCTTCACAGCCTCACTGCTCCTGCTGAATGGTGTCATCTCCCATGGCTCACATTATCTTTAGTGCATAAAATGATAATACCTGTTAAGAAGCAGGCTCTATCACATAATCACAGCAGAACCTTCACATTTATTCTGGTTTAACAGAGAAACTTACATCAATAAATGTTTCATTGTGCTGGGTGTTTCAGTGTGGTGACAAACTGGGCGGATAAAGGAAATGTGGTGGATATAATTTGTTTGGATTTTAGCAAGGCCTTTGACACAGTACCACACAGGAAGCTCATAGAAGCACTGGAGAATTATGGTCTGAATACTATTACAATAAGGTGGATAAAAACTGTCTGACAGATAGGAAGCAATGAGTTATTAATCAATGGTATTACAAAATAATGGAAAGAAGAATCTATTCTGATGCTGAGCAGTAGGTGCTAGGATTATCATCACCACATAGATTCATTAAGGATGAGAAAAAGAATGTAAATATTGACAGCATCCAAAACAGATGATTCAGAAAAAATAAATTTATCGAATGTCAAAGGTATCAAAATTGTAAGATCCAAATAATGGAGATGTGCATGAGCCAGAACAATGTGGTATTTAATATATCTTAAAATGTTAAAAAAAGTTATCAAAATCCAACACAGAATTTTGTTTCAAACTCAGAAATAGAAGGTTTTCACTGTGTTTGCTTGACTTCATCATGTTACCATGCACCAGTACAGTCTAGTTGTGAAATTGGCTCCCTTGGAAAGCAAAATAAAAGAATATATTTCAGTCACTATTGTAAGGGATAATCATCTGGCCTATCTTCTTAGAATATCAGTACTAATGATTAAAATTTTAAAGTTCAGAGTAACCACATACAATATCCTTAAATTCTTCTTTGTAAACAGGGTAATCTTTTAATTGTAGTTCCTGAATTTCCACCGCCCTGCACAGCTAAAGCCATTTTGTTGCTAATTTCTGGTACAGGAGATGACATTGAGCTATTCCCACAGAGGCACTGTGTACACTCAAAGTTTAATGGGTACTACCTCTCCACTTCCTTCACAGATCTGCCACCAAAAAATTCAGCCTGACCCTTACCTGTGAAAGGGCAAGATCCTGGGTGAAAGGTAATGTACTTGGGTGAAATGAAAAACCACAGGGCAATGCACCTAAATCTCATGGGACATACAGCAGAGAAGGTCTAAGTGATAAACCTTTGTTTGGAAGTCCAGATATCCCTAAGTGTTGAACAATTAAACAGCCTTTGAGCATTTTCAGGATAAAATCATCAACATCAGCAGGATGTGAAGTTCACTATATCCTGCGTCTTCCTCTTTCCTTGTGTGGAGAATGCACCTCCAGCACCACAGCCTCTGCTTATTGTGCCACTTCAAGAATAAGGCAAAAATAACTTTTAATGCTCTCTTTCTTGAGACAGCAAAACTGAGTTAGTGAGTGAAAGCTATGCTTTTTCAACTGTAAGAAATTTAGGAACGTTGTCACAACTCTTTCTCTTGGCTTATTGCTCATGGTCATTGTCTTGAGGTGTGACATCAGGAGACTGCACCTGGCAATCTCAATCACCTATGAAATCCATCATCTGTGGTTTTGAGACCTTTGATCTTCTCCCAAGATCTCCAGTGTCTTCTCAAGATCTCTTCTCCAAGATCTTCTCCCCTCACACAGCAGCCTAGGACCATCTCTCCCTGACCAGCACCTACTTCCCTCCATCTTCACTATGACAGTCTGCCTTGTTCACACTGCAGAGCTTCCACTTCCCCTTCTTGCTGCAGGCAGAGAAGGGAATAGGATGAAGGTGTGACACTTCCTTCACAGGAGAAAGAGACAGTGAGGGAAGTGTATTAGCAGAGAGGCATGAATTTGTGGGTCTCATGTCAGAGAAGTAGAAAGAATCAGAGGTGGCAATACCCACTTCAGGTCCCTGGAGCAGCAAGTGCGAGTGCGGCTTCTGTGGCTCCAGCAGACTTTAGATGGACAGTAGGTCCATCACTGTTATGCTACCCTAAGAAGAAGCCTCACCTCCACAGGCCTATCTTGGGAGGAACTTGGGATTCTGATGTGTAAGAAGGGCCATGCTATCTTTTAAGAGTAAATAAAATTAATAAAAAAGCGAAGTCAGGACTACAGGCTAAGTTTGGACTTCACACAAGCAGGTGCGTCACAAGTGGTATCAGGACTTTTCCAGACTGCACATGGACAGATTTTATCCCACCATATGCAGAAGCACAAATCAATGCAGTTTTTAACTTCAGCATGTTATTTATGCTTTTGCCAGAAGGCCATTAACCTGAAGCCCAAAACCAGCTGCATCTTGCACAATGTCATGCACAAACCATGCCCAGAAATTTCACATTATTTCAGTTTATGTAACTGCCATATTAAGCTCAAGGCCCAAGGAGGATACTGAACAATATCTTATTGTACAGCCTGTTGAGATTCAATATTACAGGGACAATGCTACCAACCCCCTACAATTTCATTCATCTCAGAAATCTTTGCAAATTTAATACCAGAGGACTTTGAGACCTTTGGACCGTACTGAAAATCTGCTGCTTAAACTTTCAATGTAACATTGATGCAAGCTCTCAAATATCTCCCAATAAAGTCCATATATGTAATTCTTGTTTAATTAGGCATCATCCTACAAGAAGAGAAATTCAAACCCAGCTGGAACTATATAAAAGTTCAGGGAAGTTCAGTTCCTGCACTGTGTTTTGGCAAAGCTCTATTGTAATTTTTTTCCCAGAAACAATGCAGGAAAAAAAAAAAAAGAATGCATCAGCAATGATTTGAACTGATCACTGTGTCAGGACAGGAAATAATATCTGGAAGAAAAAAGGAGAAAACAATCTCCCATTTACTTTCAATATTAGTAAAAACAAGAAAAGTTTGCATATACTTTTATTTAGATATACATTGTTCTGAAGACAAAATATATCTAAATACATTTGCAGACTGGATTCAGAGACCTCAGCATCCCTTGGCCTGGTCCAATACAAATTATATTTGTAGTTATTCCAGAGACCTTGAGATATGCAGTGCACAAACTTAAATCTACGTAATATTTATTTTTGCTTCAGCTACTTAATATGAGGAGTACATGGTATGAGCTCAGGCTCATGGGCCTTCTGCAACAATTGAATTGCTCAAAGTTGCAAGGCTAAAATTCACCCTGGCTCCATTTGCCCTACAAAAAACCAGAACACACCTAACATACAACAGAATGCTACTATTAGAAAAAAAAAGGTTGAGTATTCAACTTGTTCCATAACCTATGTTTAAACGGATGAGATCAAATGTATCCTCCTGGTGGTCAACCAAACTACAGAGTTAAAACTGGTATATAATTTTTAGCAGTAAAAAAAATTCTAACAAAAAACCCTGTGCAGAAAACCACAAAATTAAGTTCCATCATGTTAACACTAACACTGGGCAAAGTCTGTAAAACCATATGCTAATTGCATCCCAGGTAAAGAAGACGAGAAGTTCAGATATGCAAATGGTAACTAAATTTCTAATAAAATAACAACTTCAATCTTTTTCAACTCTTTTCCAAAATACCAGAAGTGATTAGAACACATTATGGACCAGTCACTTGCCAAGTTTCATGTTTGAAATCAAAGCTGTTTTAAAATTTCCTGAACAACAAAAAAAGCATTTTAAAACTGGTAACATTCAGTCATGGTGATATAAGCAAATACCAGCCAATCTGAATTTTGGAACATTCTTGATCTAATGTCTTTATGTTGCAACGAAGCCCAGAAAAATATTTCAGGCCCAATTACTGAGACAGTGAAAATAATATTCATAAATAAAAAAGGATCATTTACATATTATACAACTAAAATTTTTATTTCTTCAATATACCTTGAAAGAATTAAAAGGATTGATCCTTCAGGACCTTTGTTGCCATAACTGAGATGCATCTTCATTTACCCCATTTACCAAAGATGAACTCACCTGTAATTTCTATGGAAAAGCTAAAACTCTTCTTTTTCCCTCCTCTGCACCTCCCACAGAAAGAACTCAGCACTCTTCAAGCATTTTCTCTACAAATAACTATGAAAAGGAAGTGGGTCTGTCAGGGAAGAACTGTGTAGTTTCTTTGCATGTGCTGAGGAACTCTTCCTGAATTAATGCAGGCCAGTAGCATCTCCTGCTCTGTTGCCCTCCCTTCCCCATTAAACAATGCATGAGGAACAAAATCTGAACCTGTACCTTCCACAGCTAAAACACTTGTGAAATACATGAAGGACACAAAACACTAACCGCTATTCCACTCCGTGCCACCTTTTTAAAGATTGCTGGCTATCTATTCTAATGTAAGCAAGCAAGAGAATAAAATACGATAAGAAGCCAAATTTTAGGGCAATAGTTTACAATAAAGAGAACAACATTCTAGGAGTCACATGTACCTATACATTTTCATTATGGATCTGTGTGTACTAATAGAAACTATTATATAAAACACCATATTATTCGACATCAAGTGAGTGGAGGTTTGGTTTTAATTACATGTAGTTGACTGTCCCTTTAATCAGTTGGTACAAAAACAGGGCTAAAATTTCCAAGCAAATTCAGCCTTTCCTCCTTGAATCTCAAAATTCTTTAGAAACATGCTTTCTTTTCCATTAAGAGATTAAGTGATGCCAACAACAGATACATTATTCCCCCAGCAGATCCGAAGATGCTGGAGCAGAACTCTGAAGTCCAGCTGCCAGATCTTCTGCTGTAGCCATCTGACACAAAACTCTCCCTCACACATTTCTCTCTTTTAGCTGAAGTTTTTACTCTTTAACAATGCCCTATGACATTAATGTCTCTATATTTTCTGACTGACTGAGCCTCATATTTGGGCAAGAAAGAAAATTTCCATTTCCTGAGCTATAACTGAAACCAGCCTAGGGTTTTAGTAGTCAGCAATCTCCTTCCTGTCCTAATTGACTGGAAGTCTGCATTAAATATACAGCAATAAATAACCAGTACAGTAGGGCCCTGATGTTCACAGAAACAAATAAATATATATCTAATGTGAATTACAGGAGAAAAGCTGTATTTTTCTTAGTTCTAAGCCACATTAAATCCAAAAGAAGGAACTACTACACAGCAAACGTGTACAGAATTATTTCCTAGCTCTGCAGGCTTCAGAAAATTCCGTCTTACATAAGATGGTACCAAGGCCACTTAAACATATTAACCTATTAAATCTGCATCTTTATTGTTCTTAAAATCCTAATGCAATGTTCCTGATTGCTATTTGTAGGAGTTCTGAAGAATCATGCATTACCACCATTTCTCTGAAAGCAGGATGACAGTCCACATACCATTGGTGAGACTCTTGCTGATGGCCTGAAGAAAACTCATTAGTCACACTGCTCTGGCTCATCTCATTTCCAGTTTCAAAACTTCATCTGGTGAAAACAATTTCACCAGCACCACCCCATGTCCCACAAATACAAAACAATAAATCCCCCACAAAACCAGCTAAAAACACATTCAAGATTTAACTTTGCACTGGAAGCAACCCCAGTCAGTTCCTGAACAGAAAACTATACAAGCTAACCTGGAGGGGAGAGATGCCTCACATCTACAAATAAGAGGAGAATTGTCTCTCATTTCCTAGGATGTCTCCCACAGTAAGATGTGTCCATATCAGGAAAAAATAAAGAACCCTATCTTTAAGTTCCTAAAGAAGTACAGTTTCAATTAGGAAGGGTTCTTAGCTTTGAGCTAACACTAAGCTAAAAATAGAAATGTTCAGGAAATGCATTACTTTTGAAGGTGATTTCACATACAATCTGCAAACATATTGCCCTTTTAGATAAAATGGCAATTGTTTGAAATCCAGAACCATTAAAGTGAAAGGGATCTTTAAAGACAGTTTGCAGAACAAAATAATGAAATCTGTGCCTTTTTTTGTTTTCTCTAAAAAAGAGTCTGAAAGGACCAACTAAAGTAGGGATGGGCAAAGAAGATTGAAAAGAGACTTCTGCACTTTTGCTTTGGAAGTTTTTGTTTATACACACATAAATATATATACACATATATAAAAGAAATGCAGGTGTTCTTTTCTTTTCATAACATTGTAGGCATCTCTTAGGGACAAGATTTGTAGCAGTCCCAAATTTTGTCATGTTTTATGCAGATTTCTTGTTATCATTTTATCAGATATGGCTTTTTAAAGAAAACTCAAAATTCACACAGTTCAGTTCACAAGTATAATGATGTCATAGTTTCCTTTACTATTTTTTTATTTTAAGGAATCCTTATTTTTCTTTTCTCTTATCCAGTCCTAATGCAGTTTGAACATTAAAATACTATTTTATTGGAAGGTATTGCGGACAACTTCTGGTTTGGTGGGTGCAGAACACTGGATGATTATATCTAATATTAAACTTGAAGGTGTTAAGAAACAGAGCGATTTCTATTCTTCCAGCTGGTCAAAATACTGTTTGTTAATTTTCTAGATTCAAGTTCTTAAGCAATGCTTGGAAACATATGGGATTGTTAAGAACCAACTGTTTGAATACTCAGTGGTAATAGCTAATAAGATTAAGAACTATTTACTATACATATTGCTAATGAATGCCAGTCTAGTAAAGGTTAGCTTTAAGCTGGCCTGACTTACCAGTCTTCTAAATACTCGTTTGCTATAACTGATGCCAACACCCAGCTTCTCACTGCATGGCTCACACATTGCATCCCATGTTCAAATAAAAAAAAAAGGGAGGGACAGGCTCCAGCATACATTACAGACAGGTGACAGGAATGAAAAAAGCCTTCATGCTTTGCTTTTCACAAATCTGCCAGTGTACGACCAAAAAAACATCCCAAGCAAATAAACTTAAGTAATCTGTTTCTCTTACAGCAAATTTCAGTAAGTCACAGAGCACAGGAAGAGTTAAACAAGTATCTCCTAATTTTCCAGATATTTTATTAATCTGAAGGTAGTGTAAAGGAAGGTAGGCAAACCTTTCAATCCCACGAATGATCTTAGGTCTCCTTTCTTCAAGCTGCACAGTCCATACCCAAACTGTCTTTGAATCAGAAAGACATTTTCACCTGCATTATTCAAACAGCAGAACCTGCCTAAATCTTTCAGTATGAATCATTATCAAGGCGAATGACAGCATATCTTCAGAAAATATTGACAGCCTGTTTACCACTACCTTCTACCTTCTCAGTATTTGGCAATAAAGAACCCTGAGATCCTCAGTCAGGAATCTGAAAATTACCCTCATCCCGTGCAGCGATCGATTCAATCAATCAGTATTTTCTTACTGCATAAAGAGACAAGTGGTTTGCCAAAGGTCATAGAGCAAATCATTGGTTGAGTCTGGAATAACTAAAGATATCCTGTCTCAGGACACCAGCTTTTTCTCTTGGTTTCCTTAAGGCTAGAATTGTGCTGCCTGAATGCATCCTCTCACTAATACTCTTAATTTACCAATTTCAATCAGATTTGCTAGAGGATTATCACCCTGAATAAACAGGCTGATTCCTATAAACTTCATAAAATTAAAAAAACCCAATGAAATAAGCAGGGGTAGAGAGAAACACTACTAATTTCCCCCACACAGAACCGACAATACAAGTTCATATATTAAGCATCACAGAACTGGATTTATAAACCCCTCAGAACCCAGTAAATACTCCAGTGAGAGGTCACACCTCCCTGTAAGAGAATGGAGAGGGTAGAACACAACACGATCTGCAAGAGAGGAGGTGCCCCAGGATTGAAATGCAGCCCTGGAAGCTACCAGGTTTTGAGTGGAGATCTAAAAGAGTAGATGGGGAGTGAATCTCTAGTGTCCTTTCCACAATTTATGAGATTTTTTGCTTATTTCTCTTGGAAAAACAGGCTATGTGAAATAACAGTTTGACTTCTGTGTTGCCTCTTTTAGGCATCATCAACCATTTCAGGGTGTTGTTATAAAAGACAAGCCTAAAAATAATTTTTCTTCTCTGACAAGCGGTATGATTGCTCCATTAGCCAATACCATCACTTTTCCAGAAGCTGTCAGTAAAATGGCAACTGATACCTACATAGGAAATCACTGCAATACCTCAGGTCACACAGTGTGACAGCCATGTGTGAATGCTGACTACTGTGTACACCAAACTTCACTTTCCACGTCCATATTTCTCTTCTTTTCTTTCCTAATCATGTGACTCAAAGGATTGTAATGTAGCAACCCCCAAGCTGATAACACATTTATACCTTAATCAAACCTACACCATGTGCTTCAAGATGCCTAAAGAACTAGAAATTAAAAAGAAAGAACCAGTCCTTTTCAGGGCTTCTGCCTTTTCCACTCGCACTCTGGAAGAGTACTGTGTGGTCATCCCTTATGACTGAAGTATCTGCAGATAGTTTTCCTCTCTGCTTATTTCATTACTGATGCCAAAATTCTGGCATATAATCCCACAGCTCCTGTTGACACCCAATACTGCAGAGTTTAAGCACTCCATCATGGAAACTGCTGGTCTTCCATGCAGCCTTCATGCATGGAAGAGGTGCACAGGTTCTGACAAGTGTAAGCACAGACAGAGCAATGTATTTCAACCACGCTGGAGAACACCCTTCATTATCTGAACAGTTTTTCTTTTCATCTTTCCTGAGTCAGAACACAACAACCACCTGTGGATTAACACTCAACAACATCTTTTTCTGGGAAGCAGTGTTTCTGAAAAGCATCTTGCTGTGCTAAAAATCTTAACAGGCTCATCACACAGGTAGTCATGACACACCCTCTTACTGTGATTTTTGTTCCCCGTAATTAAGCTCCACAATAATAATTTGGGTAGTGCTGGTAAGAGTGAAGAAAAAAATAATATACTACCTCCTGCACTAGAAGGATAACATTAATTTAATCATCAGGCCAAATGAAATTTAAAAAAAAAAGTATCTGAATATCCCCATCTAGTACACAAGCCCAGTATTTTATCTGAGCGTTAAGTTGGTGGCTCAGGTCTCTCTGTTTCATTTTCTCCTGTGCTCTACTTTACATCCCAACTGTGACTGCATTCAGCAGCACACATGAGTGATTTCCAAATCATCAGCTCATATTTAGTCCCTATTTTCAACTACACACTAGAGACCTGCACCTATTCCACAAATAGAAAGAATCCTAATGCTTTCCCCTAGGCTCCTGCTTAGGATTTCATTATTAATTATATTTGAAGGTTATACAGTTAAAATACTAACTTTTTTATTTGAACATTTATATTAAGCTGCTGAGATTTCTAGCAGCTTAGCAGCATTATTTCTGTATAAGAAAATAAGCCTCTTAAATTCTGCACGCAGGCCTCTCGTCTAAAATGAAGATTTTAGAAAGGCACTGAAAGGTAACACTGAGTTAATGATGCCTTTTAGACTGAGACCTCCAAGACTGATCCCGCAGAACTCTATCACTTATGCACCCCCTTGACCTCAAGCCCTTTCACCTGCTCTGCCAACAGTGTCTGAATACAGATAAAGTTTAGCAAAAAGTTACTTCCAGAAGATGCCTCTCAGATTCGTTGCTAGTTACAATTCATTACATGGATTTTGTATTGCCAATGCAATAAGAAGTTTAAATATTTGGTAGCAAATCCCAGAAGACTGTATTTAACTGTTTTATCCAGAGATAATCAAGGTTAGGCACAAGAGTCATCTCTCAGGAATGGTTCATATTATGGATAATATCATGGAAAATTTTTTGCAACGTGGATTTTGGCAGACAGACCAGATGACCTCAGCAAGAGGAGGTCAATGCCAACCAAGTCCTATTTCACAACACAAACTGAAACTCCCAAATTTTCGATAACTGGCCAAATTTTGACTTTAGATATAAGCTAGAGTAAATCCAGAACACTGACATTTGTACAAAAACACAGGATTCTTATTTATGACGGCGTAAGAGAAGAGAATTTATTTCAATGAGCCAATTTAATTCCTAGTCTTCTTTTTTAATCAATGATATAAACCAAGAATTTGACACTTAATGGGTCAAATGCTGAAAAAAAAAATCTAAACAAAATTGTACCTGCAAAGAACGGACACAGTTTTTTCAGATACATATTTTATATTTATTGGTGACATCAATACAAGCACCATCTCTCCATACATGACAGACTGAAATCTAACCCACTGATTTTTTTTTTTTCCCTTTGCCTCTTGGTACAACTCAAATAGATCTTTGCTCTTGGAACTTTTTGCCCAGGCTTTTGATTGTGACGTACAAAAAGATTCATTTTCCTAGGTCAACTTCAGATTTCACAGCTGGACCTATCCACTTACAGACCTGGACAATCTCACCAAGAGCTCCCACCAGTCGCTGCCTCTCTTTAAAGGATTCTTGCTGGTCTGCAGCACTGAAGGTGCCTCCTGATCACCACGACCAGCTTCACAACCAAAAGTATCCTGATGGCATTGCTTTCAAGATGATACCACCATAAAAGCACCTAACCACTTTGGAAAATGAAACCCCCTTCAAAAAAAGAGTTGACCCTCATACCTTGATAAATGAGAGTACACAAATACACCAAACCATGCTCTCGTCACAAGATCACAGCATGCCTTGTACCAGGTGACTGAGTCAAAGCAAAGGTTGCATCATTATAACTGCTCAACAGTTACAACTGTATTACAGTCTGGAAACTCATTTCTTGGAAAATATTACTGGAAGCATTAAATAAAATATACATCCTATACCTAGGGCTTGTTATAATCACCCAAACTCTATATAAACACTAACTAATGACAGCTAGTTAAAATGAAATATTCAATGCTTAAACCTTAAAGGACAGCAAAACAACACTGCATTTAAATCCCATTAAAGGATATGTATACAAAGCCTTTGATCAATTTTTTTCCGTGTAAAAAAAACGAAGAAGAGAACACATAAAATAAATTAAAATTTATATAAAATTATTTCCAAATTTAAGACATGTGCAGGAACACCAAGGGGCATCAGGGTGCTCCTTCTAAGCAAGGCAGAATCCAACAACACAATTTTTAATCAAAGGCACAAAATGGTGGGACTTGTCCTTGCTCTCCCTTGCTTTTTGAAAGGAGCCGTACACACCCCTTGTGTCTTTTAACACTGTCAGGAAGCTGCCTGAGGACAGCCTAAGTTTCAGCATAACTTGCACAGACTCCATCTCGTGTGCCAAGTTCCAGCCTGGAGTGAATTTTTAACAGTAGAGTTATAAACCCGTGAAAATGGGGGCTTACAGCTGAACTGCCGACAAGCCCTTCACTGCGTGGTGCACACGGCGCCAATAATAGACAAAACTGCCCCATTTTATAGCATGCAAAAAGGCTGGAATTCAGCTGTTATCAGGCATAATAATAAACTTCTGCTAGGGACTCAGGTTCTCAGCCTCAGATTTACATTCCCTCTGTCACTAAGAGTTTTTAAGTTAAACAATTTTACATGAAAATGCAGTACACAACATTTATATTACTGATGGCATTTGTTCCAAGTGCTCTTGTGCTAAAACGCTGTGCAACTTTCCTCCTGCTCTCCACCTCCTCCTCCCTAGCCTGAGACACCAGAAATGGGTATTGACCCGCTCACTCCTTCTACTCTTGGGCAGGGCCTCATAAAAAAAAAAAATAAAATGTCCCTCCAGATTGCCTTCTTCCTGCACTCATCAAGCCACTCCAAGAAGGAGGGAAAGAAAAAAAAAATAAAATTAGCAGCAAAAAAGCTGTAGATTCAAAGTTTCCTCCTGCTAAAGAGCTGAGGTCAGATATGGAAAAACTAAGGGAAAAAAAAAAAAAGAGGCTTGCTTCTCATGCAACAGACATGAGGGAAAAAAACCCATCTGGTCTAGAGGATGTAAAAGATCTTGAAGAGTTGTCACCCAAGTTGCCCCCAGTCACCAGAACAGAGATCAGCTATTCAGACAAGTTCTTAAGCACAACTCCTTTGAAGTTTCCTTTTCTCCAGAAAACTATCCTTCACTCCCCCTAAGGAACAGAATTACATCAGTGACCACCAAGTTTAAATTTATCTGCCCAACGTCTATATTTTACTTTTTAATCCATCTCTCAGGAACAGCTTTTAACGCATTTGGATTTTTTTTTTCTGTCATAAAATATTCTATTTATTTCCCAGCAGCTGGTGTCAAAAAAGTTGTTGTTTTCTTTAAATATTACTCTTAAATAAATAAAATCTGTTTTCATATCATGTAAAATTAGTTTTGCCTGCTGTGAGTCTGTGGCATTACGAAGTGATCATTTTTCCTATGAATTATTCAAAATTAGGATAAAAAAGGAGAATAAAAAGATGATGGACAATAGCACACCATTCAATTTGTCTAAATGCTGCAGTCATACTAATAGTTCACTATGTGCAGCACAGATGAGACACTTTTTCTTTGTCAAATGTAGCCACTAACCTTAATTTAGTATTTCAGAGAGAGGTACTGAAAGAGATTCATTTAGTTCCTGTGTCCCCCTGTGACTTATCTAGTTGGGCAAATAAGAGACATGTCTCTCTTTGCCAGCAAGATATCAGTATTTTGGACAACAAGTTTTTGCTTGCTTATCATCTGTTCCATGGCTCAACTAGTCCTTGATGGCCTTTAACTCTTTTATTTTATTTTAACCTATTCTTTGTTTAAACCTCTGGTTTGACAGTGTCTCTCTGTCTTTTACAAAAAACTATTAGAATTGTTAACATTTCCTCTGGAGTCTTCATATTACCCTGTCTTTCAGAACTGCTGTAACTGCACAGCTGTAATTATTCTCACTTTGAATTCTGACTGTCATATTTGGAAGGGGATGAAGGGTGGGATTTTAATAAATCATTCAGGCTCCCCAAGGCATATAGTATCTCACCAAATCTACTGAGAACTTTTAAGGGAAGGGCTTATGGACTGAATGTATAGATAAACTAAGACATAAAATGCCTTTTCCATTAAGTAGAATGAGAAAATGATAATAAATCTGTGGGTAAGAAAATTCAGTTAAAAAATGAGTTAAAAATGCTATTCAATTGGTTTGTCACTAAGATCTTCCTTGTAAGGGCTTGAAAGCAGAATGTTTTTATGAAGCTTCAGAATATGGCTACTGAGTAAAATAAGTCTACTCTAAAAGAGTAGGTTTGAGACTCATGAATTTTACCTATCATTTGAACACAGAAATCAGTTACACTCCAACTTCTACAATCCATACATTATGGCAATCAAAATATTTCTATCACAATAATGCCCAGAGTCAGATCAGAAACAATCCCTTGTCCCATACAGAAACAGGGATTTCCTACCAATTGTTATTATTAACACAATGTTCTCCAGAAACACCAGCCATTCTTTGCCATCCTTTCAGCAGGAAGATGTTTCAATGTTCAGAAAGAAAGTGAGAATTTTTTGAGGGAGAAGGAGACTGGGTGGGGTTTGTTTTTCAATAATCAGAATGAATCTCCCTCAGAATACAATGCAAATGGATTTAAATGAAAATCCTGGACCTGGAGATTGGAATCCTGCACTGTTTTCTCTGACCAGTATCATAAAAAAGTGGAGTGTTTCATGCAGCAACAGTATGTTGATCACAAAGTCCTTCCACAATAAAGCACAAACACGCCTGTTGTCAATTAAAAGCAAGATTACTATGAAGTGTCCCAAATTCCATTATCCCATAGCTACAAGCCATTACTCTTTTTTCCAGTTTAATTCTTTTTAAGTAGGTCATTCTGGTACACTCAAATTCTTTTTTTTTTTTTGTTTTTTGCCATCCATGCCAGCCCAATTTTGGCCAAGTCTCCACACCCTCAAGAAAAAAAAAATCACATATTTATTTTATAGAAAATTCAAATATTGTTATACATAACTCTCACCCACATCTTGCAAATTTGTATGCACTAGACAGTCAAATGCAGTAGTCCAGGAATCTTACTTGCATAGCCTTTCAACATTTTTCATTTGGAGGCTAATGTAAATGGTAAATATTTCAGGCTAACTAGACCCAATAGGGTGTTTAAATCACAATGCATCTCAAGACCTAAAAGCAATGAAAATCATGTCTGAAGCTATCTGAAAGGAAGACCCATCTGATTCCAGGTGTCATCTCAGCAGTACCCTACAACTCTCTGGTTTGGAGAACTTCCCCACTGGACTCCCTTTGTGAACTTCAGGAAATGGAAGAGACTCGCTCAGGATAACCAAGCTTTACCCTCAGCTTTAGTACAAACAAGAAAAGACTGTGGGAGTGTTGTCTCGATGCCCACAAAGCACATACATATGCAGGATTCAAGATAAAAGAAGATTTCACATCCAATTCTAATTTTTGTAAGAAATCCCATAAACATTTTGATGGATTAAAATTCCAGTTAAGGACCTTCCCCAGTGTCCACTCTGCCTATGGGGACTGCTGAGACTTACCAGTGCATTCCATCCACAACCACACAGAGAAGTTACAGACGGCTTCTCCAAATAAAAAAGTGCCCAAGTACATGGCAGTATCTTTAGCACTGACTTTTGCTTTGGTTTTTGCTTTCTTTAGTAATACACACTCATTAGGAACACTGTAAGTGAGCAAAATGTACAAATCTACTGACACCAGTAGAATTGCACTGATGTATCCTGACTGAAATTGTTGATAAAGAACTGAAAGGTAGGAAAGTGATTAATGCTAGTTTACACAGTTTTATGGAAAATAGGTCTTCTCAAACAAACTTGATTTCATTCTTTGGTAAGGATATGTATTTTATAAGCCTAAGAGCTTATACACTTACAGTTTTACAGGCATTTGACTTAGGACTACTGCAGAACATTCTAGTTCTGTCAATGAAAGCATGTGTTGAACTGCTAACTAATGGAAGACCCTCAGAAAGCTATTACCCTAAGGGGTCTTCAAACATAGGTGGGTTGAAGAAGATTCAGGTAAAATTAGTAATAACAACAACACTATTCAGCATTTTGATCAGTGACTCATAAGTCATAAAATCACTGCTGATAAAAATTTCCAGGTGATGCAAAGACTGATAAAAAACCAGGAGAACAGGATATCAACAGATGGGGAGAATCAGGTTTTTCAAAACTTGTGTTCTTTCAACTAAAACTTTTAGTAGGCCAAGCCTTCAAGAAAAAGGAACACATGATGTATTACAGGATGGGACATGGGTGCAGGTGGGGTGTGCTGCACCCTGAAAAACAGAGATTCTGAAAGGACTACAACAAATAAACAACTGAACATGAACAAGCAGTGCAATGTGGCAAAGATGGCCAAAGCAATCCCTGGAGGCATAAACAGGAGGTAATGGGTAGGCTTGGAAAGGCATTTTTACTTTTCTCTATTGCATTGTTTTCTAAAGGCATGTTCAGTAGGGTGAAGAAAGGCGTAACAAGAACCAAAGTCTGGAACGTGAAGCCAAGAATGAAAGAAAGAAAAGTCAAATCAAGAAACAGATCTCACATTTTTAAACAGCAAGGGAATTGACCAGTGGAACAAAACTATCAATGGAAGGGAGGAGCTTTAACCTCCTGATGGGTTCAAGATGGAGAGAATGTGCAAAACTGGGTTCAAAACACGAACGACCTTTCTGACCTCAACCATACAAAAAGAAATTTCTGACTTTATGTTTCATGTGACCTCTAGAGTCAAAATGAACATTCTTCCTTCTGGGTACACCACAACATGCAGTCCTCCCTCAAAAGATGAGTCCAGCACAGAAGAAAGGTTTCACTGTTTCTGAAGATTTCTGAGAAAAATTCTGAATTCTGGAGACAGCCTGGAAAGACACTGGTCATATCCTCTGAAAAACATGTGTTGCTTTGTTTGTTAGTTGAGTGACTGTATTTTACCAGAATGCAGCTCAGTGGAGGGCCATCACCGAGAGCTCACATTCAAGCAACTCCCAGAGCTGGAATGTTTGGAGTCCTCTCTAGGTCTGCCTCAGGATTCAGCTTCACTTTGTGCTGGAAGCAAAGTCGGGTCTGCTATCCACACAGTATGTTAAAAAAAATCCAAAACATAGAATGACAGAACTGAATTGGAAGGGACCTTAAAGATCATGTAGTTCCGACCCCCTGCCATGGGAAGAGACAACCACTACAGCAGAGGTCTGGAAGTGTTCATGGCCAGCCAGCCAGCCCATGAACACTTCCAGGGATGGAGCACAGCTTCTCTGACAGCCTATTACAGTGCCTCACCATCCTCACAGAAGAGGGTTTTTTTCCTTATATCCAATCTAAAACTGCCCTCTTTCAGTTTAAAGCCATTATTCCACGTCCCCACAGAGTTGATTTTCCAGTTATGACTCCTGAAATTCACAGATCCTGAAATTTCCTTCAAGCTTCAGGTTCAAGCATACATGAGATGGATATGAAACCATTATGTTTTATCCTCTACTATATTTCCCACCACCCATGCTACTGAAAGTTCACATATGGTCTAAGAATACTGTTACGGCTGAAAAAAAAAAAAAAAGGCACTGATGAGATTTTTTTTATGGCAGCAAATAGCTAATTTTCAACTCTTACCTGAAAGCCAGAGCTGAAGATATAAACAACCCCCTAAATATCCTGCTGGGCACAGCATAAGAGCTGGCTTCAAGGGAACAGCACCACCTACTGAATCACTCCCAAGGGTCCCACCAGTTATTCCTGCTGATTCCCTTGACCAAATACTGACCAGCAACTCTAAATAAATCACAGCCCAAGATGGCACAGCTGCAGGCACTCAAAGTGATAAAAGATATTTTCCATTCCTAACTCTAGCTTTAAATTTTTCTTCTACCTGCTGTAAATGGTTCAGCTTATAAATGCAATCATTTTTTTGATGTCACTGAAACTATGTTTTAGTTACAGTTACAAGCAAATGTCACTCATCTACACACTCTACCTACTGCCTGAAAACAATATGATTTAAGGAGTATGTCAGCAGTAAGAAAAGACTCTTCCCACTGGATTAAAAATGTGCATTTTAAGAAAGGAAACACTTTTAGAAAGAAGGAGAGGGAGTCTTCTGTTTCTGTAGTTTATTTTTCTGCTTAATGAAACAAGGTTTCCAGCTTCTACAATAGCAGCTGCAAAGGCACTTCATTAATCTCCCGAGTGCACTGCCTCTCCCTGCATACCTGTAGCTGCCCTGCTCGAGACTCCTGAAAATTATCTGTTGGCATTGCTTCAACATTCTTATGAAATAAAAAAAAAGTTTAAAAAAAAGTATAAAACTACGTCAATTCTACAACTTTCAGAATGAACATGTTAACCAACAAGTTCGTTGTCTGTACTTCTGTATTTTGAGACAACCAGGAGCACTGAACTCCAACTTGTTCCCATTGAGAATAAATCAAAAGACCGTCTGTAGAGATCTGCTCAAGTAAATGACAAACAGGGGAAGAAGTCATTACTGCAATCTCAACACAGACTGCGTCAAATGCCAGATGCTTGTTCAGGCCAAAGCCTTCAGGGATGATTAAAAAAACACACAAGAATTTTCAGAAGTGCTCAAGTATGCTAGGAAAACAAATGGCATGGGAAGCAAAGACTGCTTATGTCTCCTAGCATCATCTAGATGATCTGAAAACCCCACGTGATGAGATTTGGCCCAAGGATTTAGACAAACTCAAGTTTTCCCACCTTGTTCTGGAGTATTTAACTTGACTCACCTATTGAAAATGGATGGATATGCTCACATTAATGCCCTCTATTTTTAGAGGAAGCAGCATCAGTGAGCCCCAGACCTCACCATCTGGGGTTTCTTGGTTTAAAAACTAAACATTAATTATGCAAGGGCTTTACAGGGTTCTCAGATCTGTAATGGCAAAGCTACATGGAGGAAATAAAAAGCTGGCGACAGGGCAGTACTCACAGGTCTGATTACTAATTACATTTGCTTCCTTATACTTGCACCTGCCATAATTATGATGAAGGGTGGAGTTTCAAATAGAGTTGATAGGGAATTTTATGACAGAATTCCCTCCAGAACATTGGAAGACACCACACGTTTTACAGCACAATATTTGTTAAAAACACAAAGATCTTTTGTGCCATCCATGCCATGCCTAACGCACAGCTCAGTGATTTCCCTCACAGATGACCAAAATGGTCTATACTGTGCAAAGTTTAGCTGACTCCAAATATAGAACTCCATAGCAGCATGGAATGCAAAAAATCTTTGCTTACAATTCATTTCATATATGGGTTTTAAAAAATAAAACCATTATCCCACCAAGTGAAAATTCTGGCTTGTGTTCCCCTCGAGGTTTGGAGAACGAAAGGGAAATTAATACGTACGCTTGCGCCTATTCATGCAGTTACATTTTAACTCTGCAGTATAATCTCTTCTTCTTTACAATATCACAATATTTTTCCTAACTGATCTCCAAGCTCGAGCTTCGCTTCTACAGAAACCAGGACATACTGTTTTCCACATGCATACAGTGTACATAGTAATAAGAAAATCAAACAAAAACTACAGAAGTGGCCAAAATGGAGATAAGAGTGTAGACTTATTTGCCGATGTATTTTTTCTCCATTAGTGGAATGACTTCCATAATGAAGTCCCTTCATTCACCAAAAAAAACCTGCTCTTCATTTCAGCATCCATTCTAACAATAAAATACTGAAAAACTGCTTGATAATACGTATTAATGCAATAAAACAATAAATACCATTCTGGCACCAGGAGAACAAGCTAGTTAAGCCCATTACTTTATTTTTTAATTCATAGGAAATTCGTCCCTCCCACCACCTACCTCACCCCTCCAAGAAAAAAAGAAAAGAAAAATAAAGGTAAAGAAAATAAGACCTTAGAGAATAGGCAGTTGAGCCGAGGACTAATGAACCCCACGCATCAGGCAAAACTCTGTAATATTATCTAGAACGACAGCCCAGCCATTGTCAGTGCTGCCAAAGCACTGCATGCTGGCTGTACCACCCCAGGTCCCTGGAGAATAATAAACTAAGCGGATTAGACAGAGACCGATGTCTCCTCAGTGCTCCCACCTCCGCCAACCAGGGCGCTGCTCCGCGCTCCGGAGCACGGGTGGGCAGGTAAGCCCAGGGAACGGGCACCGTGTGCCGGCGGGGGCGGGGGGCCGGGAGCTGCAGCCAGCAACCAGGGCCTGTTTATTATTTAACAGTTGGTATTGCTACAGGCCTGGCACTGCAATAGAGCAATCTCTGTTTCAGCAAGAGTAAGCCTGATTACAAGAGCGCGGGAGCCAAATCATGTTTACCATCATCGGCGAGGAACTCAGTGCCCCCAACAGGCACTTACAGCAGCGTCTGTCCGTCCATCCGTCCTCTGGCTGCCTCCCCGGGGCAGAGTAAAGAAGAGATGGCAGTGCTCACATGGGACAGAGAAGTAAATTTTTCCACAGAGTGGTGCTCAAACCTGTAGGGTACTCCCTGTACTTGCACTGGCCAGTCCGTGTCCGCCTCTCCATTTTTATGAGCCCATACATAGCCTCAACTCACCACCTCAAGCACCTGATGTCACCCATGGCTAAAAAAAAAATCTTCCATCTCTGTGTAGGGCAGGAGCCAACAATGATCTTGTGCATGTATTCTGCCTCACCTCCCAGCAAGGACAGCGTGCCACAGGGAAAGCATTGGAACAGGTTCCCAGGGAGGTTGTGGATTGCCCAACTCTGTCAGGGTTCAAAGTCAGGTTGGATAAGGCCTTGAGCTACCTGGTCTAATGGGAGGTGTCCCTGCCCACGGCAGGTGACAATCTTTAAGGTCCATTCCAACCCCTTATCATTCTGTGATTCTACGACTTCACCAGTGTAACTCCTATGATTCAACAAAAGGCAACACTGACAAATAACTTGGTATTAGAAGTTTTCTTCACTTGTGCTGGAAGTTATCGCCATGCACAAGAAAAATCTGGAACACCTCCCTACACACACAGGAATTTCAACTGATCCAATTTAAAAAATTTATTTACAGGAATGAACAAAGATTCAGTCACACACTATAACAGAAATTGTGAAGTATGGAATCTATTGAGTAAATGTAATTATCAAGCGCCATGAATAAATAATACTGGGTCAACCCTCAACAATCTATTGCAATCATAACAAAGGAAGATCAGACCGTGTTGGTGATATGAAACCTTCAGTTTCAGCTTGTTTGTTTAAATGTTGCCTCATTTTGGTGGCCGCAAGAACCTGATTGCATTTGATGGCTGCTTCTCAGTCTGCACAAAACAAGCTCAGTGATCATTTACTTCCTGATGAGCAGGCGTTTCTCCAGTTTTGGTGAGGTTCAGTGCAAGGGTGGGCAGCTGGGAAACATGTAGTCACTCGAATCGCCACCACTGGTTTCTACGTGACACTGAGACCTGGTGGAAAGTGACTTATCTCACATCCCCTCCCCTCTTCATGAAATGGGGAAAATGAGAAACAACGCATGTAAAAACTAACAACTGACTCTTTAATATTGATGAGGAGCTTAGCAGTACTGACATGGTACGTGTGCTTAGAAACACAAAGTTTGATTTTATTCTGCATCACTACAACAGACCCCGCCTGATCTCATCAGGAGCATGTTAAAGCAGGATCCTTCCATGAATTCATTATGGTCTCACCATGAGGAGGGCCCTGAGCATCATGAGGGATCCCATATCCAGGCAAAACTGGAGCCTGCCATAGCTTCTGGGCAGCACAGGGAAGCGTTACTCAGACAGGTGGTTAGAAGCACAAGCCACCACCTGCTCCTGGATCTCTTGTCGCTGTTTTCCCCAGCTGACTCTGGCCCTGGCTGCTTTCAGCTGGCCAGCGCAGCTGCCCCGTGCTGCTGGAGGGAGATGGCTGCAGGCTGCTCGCAGGAGAGGTGGGAGCAGCAGCTGTGCACCCCTTCCCTGCCACCTCCCTCACAGCCCTCTTGTCCCTGGAGAGGGGGACCAGGCTGGGACTTCTATTTGGATGCTCTAGTTTAGTCAAAAACCCTTGGCTGCAGCACACACAATCTGCACAACCCATGGTCTAAGCTGGAAATCCCAAAACCAGGAGAATCTGAAGGAGACCCTCCAAGGCTGCCAGGAGCAATGGCTGTGCATGACCCCGAGGTGCAGGAAAGGGTGGGCAGAGCGCACTCAGCCACGGGACCTGCCCTACGGATGTGTACAGCAGACTTCAGTCCCCAGAGCTGCCAATTCGGCACCAACACATAATTTGTACTAAATAACCTTTCAAGAATTCAAACACAAATAATGTAATAATAGCAATTAGACCCTTTACTAAGCATAGCTGTATCAGACATGCAGTCCAGTCATTTCACAGAAAGTAAAAAGCACTTGACAAAGGAATCTGCACCTTCACAGGCACTAGGGGTGTGCAGGTATATGTAATAATTGCATTCCTCATGTATTAATGTTTGCATATAAGAAATGCATGCTGAGCTAGCATAACACCTCCTTCCTCAAATAATAACTAAGTTCCACACTGTGCCTGAAGTGCTCTTTATATAGTACACAGAAATGGGTTATGTAAAGATTAGAGCTGTGAGAGTTGCTCAAAACATAACTAAAATCTAGCAATGAAATCCAACTCTAACCTGAATTTCCCCAACAAAAAACTCAGGCAGTTGCACAGAAAAATCTGAGAATTTTTTGATAGTTTTGACACTGAAATCATACAAATCTTACATCAATAAAGAGAAGGGAGAAGGAAAAAGAAAAACCAAAATGCTAAAATGTCATAGAAAGAGGCTGGAGAAGAAAAAACACAAAACAGGAGCATCAAGGTTTTTTCCCTTCTTTCCAGGCTACTGCCCTTTTTTCCCATGGTGAACGGGGGAAAAACAGCCCCCAGCTTTCAGTGAGTGAATCTTGTAATAGTGGAGCCATGGTGCAATGTGTGGAGCTCAGGGTGTTCAGATGCTTTTGTATGTGCGTGCAGCGTTACTAGGAGATGACTAGATTTGGTACCAGGATAATATTCCACCATTGTGTGGTGTTTTCCCCTCTGATGTTGCCTTTTCCCCAGTTTAAAAAAAGAGAAACTAATAAAAAAGAAAATTAAAAAAGATACAATAATTGTTACTGCACACTCTAATGAATTATTGTGTTCAAGGTTCCTACAAAAAAAGTAATATTATACTCGGCTTATGTTTTAATTGATTTATTAATATTTTATCACAGGAATGTAATTTAAGCTCCTCATGATTTAGATCTCATAAACCTTTAGCATTTTGCAAATTCAAATTCCAATTTAAAGCCAGGGCGAGCAATTAACTTTTCTATCATCTTGTCAGGGGAGAAGGTTCGTGTTTAATTTGAGACAAAGTGACAGAAATATATATACACTGTATGTATTACCCCAATTTAATTTATGAGTCAGCACCATCCACCTTCCAAATGTAGATTTAATGGAAGGGGAGGAGGGAGTGTGGGGAAGACCCCCTGCTATTGTGTCACTTGCTGCAATATCTCCCCCAAATTCACTATGAAATACTGCCCCTGGCTTATTGAGATGCAGGGCTAGATTGATTACAGCTCTATTTTCAACCCTTTTGTTTTAATTTCCATTCACTCATCACTTTCTCATATAAAGTACGTTCTCAAATGTCAATTAGCATTTCCCAGCCAGCAATGGGCAGTTGAAGCCACAGCAGGTACTCCCATTGCCTGTCCCAACTGTGCTGCTTCCCGCCCCCAACAGTCCCCCTAAAAGGCAGATATCAGACAAAGAAGGCTCCCCACAGGATTGCCACAAGTTAATACCTGTGGGGCCAAACCCCGTGGTCCTCACTGCTGCACCAGTCACACTGAAGTCTGCGTGGTTCTCATTTGATTAAGGAGCGAACAGAATAAAAAGTGGTGCTACTAAGCCATCCTTGCTATTACTTCCCACTCAAAAGGACATTCCAACCTCTTTATGTGCAATGAAGGAAACCAGCAGTCTAAATTTGCATGGGCAAAAATCTGCATGAACAAAACAAACAGTTGGTTAGCATTTGCATGTGCTATTTTAATAAAGTAAGGGAAGGGCCATTCTATGGCCACCTGCCAGGGACTTCCCAGATCTGCTGTCCCCACAACACAGATAAGCACTGCACAGGAGTTAGCACAGGGGCTGGAAAGGTGACTGAGAACATGGCCCACATAGCACCTATTGGTCTTTGCTGTGTCCCTAAAGACTTATATAAAGCAAGCTGTTCTTCAGCTTTCCAGGGGGGGAGAGGCTTTGCTGACATGTGAGAACTTTGCCATTACTGTCAGCAAGCCTGACAGCCCTATTGTATCAGAGGGAATTATTTCAGAAAGGAACCAGGGGCTCATTTCCAGCACTTCTTCACACAACCAAGCTGAATCTCAAGAACCACAAAATCTTGATGCTACAGACTTGGGCCCAGACAGTCCAAGATATTGGAATAATCAGGCCTTATTCTAATTTACAGAGCTGTGACACACACTATGTGCAGATCCAGCTCTACATCCAAGCCTAAGTAAGTAAATTTTAACTTTCAGTGTTCAACAAGCATGTCAGATGGAGCCAAGGCAGACATATTCTTCCTCCTCATAAAATGAAAATTTTGGCCTTCATCTTCATAACATTTGAAAATCAGAATTTCTTTGAAGTAAACAAATAATCTCCACTAGTTTAAATTAAGTGAAATATTTTGTTTTACTTCTTTCAGCCCACTTCCCTGGAATTCTTAGTTGTCTTCAGTATTATTTTCTTTCCTTAGAAATAGAAAAAGAATGCCCTTGTATTGAAAAAATCATGATTCCTTTAAGCAAGCAAGCAAACAAAAAATGCATCTGTATATATGTACACAGATGAAAAGTTCACCCAAAGCTTTTCTCCAGATCTTCCTATGCAGTGCTATATTGCCTTTTGGTAAAAATCTGCATAGCAGAAAATAGATTTGGGGTACAGCCATTTCACAAAATCCAAGTTGCAGAAGATCTAATATCCAGCCATATTTCACTCTCAATACACACTGGACTTAAAGCCAAGCTTGAAAATCTTGTTTCATGCCTGATTCATTTATGAAGCTTCACTTTAATTCAAAGCCTTATCACTCTCTCAACTCAGGTAAAAAAAAAAGAGGTCTGCTGTCATGCATATTTTTAGACAAATTATAACAGGGTCTTGCAATTTCCTTTGTTCTGTGGTATCTGCACTGCTGTTAGACACCATCCCACACTGGCATCACTGCTGTGGTGTCCTAATACTTGTCTGAAAAATACTATTAACTGCATATCACAGGCATTTGAAGTGCATAAGAAAACCATAAACTTAATTACACTGGAGTACTGGTGTGATCTCACATGAAATTTGAGCTTCTGTTATTAAAAATAGGGAGATTGCATTTACTTAATGCTTCTTACTGTAAACCAGTCAATTCTAAACTTTCAAGATTGTATAATCAGACAAAACAATACTGGGGAGGGAAGAGGCTGTCTGTGGAATTTACTAGCACAAACATTTCACATGTCAAGCAGCAAAAATTTGTTTATTCTGCTAAAAAGAATATTCCTTGAATTACTATTGTATATGAAATAGCATAGCTAGTCAGTCTGCACAGCATAAAGACTCAGACTAGAAAAATTTACAGAAAAGAGTGGTTGCCTTACCCCGCCCTCCAAATATCCCAACACGTTCTGCATTTCAATCAGCTTTTAAATTCTTAGATCTTTTCTTAATGCTCAGTAGCCATTACATCTACTCATGACACTAGGAACACCTCCCTTTTCCATGAGCTGTCTACTCCTAGGTCAAGAAGAATTTTGGTTTTGTCACTTCTCTTCTGCTATCAAAATGTCCCTGTCTGAGCCTATGAAGTTTATCTGGAAAAAAAACCTAAACAATGAGGAACCCTTCCACTCCCAAAACCACAGCCATGGAAAAAAAGTGGATGGTGCTTGAACTAGGCTCATGAATCCATTGCACTTAGCAACACCCAGATTTTAGATACTGAGCTGAACGATGCTCCTTGGAATGAATCACATCCAGAGACACTGACATCCCTACGGGTACCCTTGCACTTGCAGGTCTCCATTTAGAGGCAGTGGTAATGGCAGGGGTGGAGGGGGGAGGAATTAAATAACCTACCCAATCATTCCCTAACCCTCAGAGTGAAGAGCTGTATTACACAAAGCCATTAAACCACCCCTTTGCTTGGAGAAAAGTAAAACCACCCCCCTTTGTTTCTCTTCCAGTGCCCACCAATGTTACTCCCACCTCTTCACTCTGTGGGACTTTGATTAGGGAAGGTGTGTACAAAGCATTAATGCTATCCAGGCAAAGGCTTGCCAAGCATGCCTACCTCACAGAAATCCAGAAGTTTCCAGAAGGTAAAAGACTTTTCCAGAACAGTCTTAAATCTGCTCATGACATGAACCTGCCATGAGAACACACCAGCTGGACTCTGAAGACAAGGATGCTGAATCTTACTTCTGAACATAACAATTTACATATTTAGATTAGAAAATAAGCTTAATTTTTAGATGTTTTATCATCAGAGATCTCTCCCAAGGGTGATGGCTCTGGCAGGAGTGTCAAATGTTAAAGTCTGCATTGTCAGAGCTTTTACACAGCAATGCTTGCTGTTCATGACGCATTACTTCAGACACACAACCGACTTTGATTTAGGCATAAAAAATCCTATGTTCCCCATTTCTGAGAATTAACGATGCCTAAGGTAGAGCAAGAAAAACAATTTTCAGATTAACCTGACTCACACCTGCTCCTTCCAGCAAACAATGTGCAATCACTCCAGTTGGACAGAAGCACTGCAGCTTGTAACATGCAAGGTAAAAGTAAAATTGTCTGTTGAGGAGCTCATTGCTGTAGTAGTGCCCCATGTAGAACCATGTTCCCCTAAGGTATACTCATGTGAAAAAGGGAGAAGAACCTTTAGGGTGGGCATAAATGGGGGAAGAAAATCTCCTTTCCAGTCTTCTTGAAAACTGACATTCAAAAATGATGTTACCTCACAGTCTTACAAATCAGTATAGTTTTCACTCAGTCTCCCCCCACTACCAAATTAGACAAAACCCAAAAGACGACCCAGAATGACACCTTAAGAGATTAAAAACAGAAGAAGCAAAATAACCTGAGAGGCAGGGACACTCTTTGTGGAAGGGCACTCTTCAAAAAGTAGCTTCTGAAGCACACCTAAACAATTCATACACTACTTTATTTAACGTTACTTTTCATGTTTGCCCAGGTTCACGTCAAGGGTACTGCGACCGAAAGTTTCCACAGCAAACTTTCATGTCCGCTGCAATTTTCCCTTTCAAATTCAATACAGTAAAATGAAATGAAGCAAAATGAAACAATCTTTATATACCAGTTCAGCAAGCATTCCCTAGACCTCATTGTGCTGCATCTCTCATCAGCTCTCATTTACTCAGACAAGACAGAAAAGATTTGCAGTTCCTATTACATTTTCCCACCCTATTTCCCATTCTGTGTGCAATTTTTTTTCTTCAAATAATACTGATTGTGTCAACTGGAGGGAAAAAAAAAAGAAAGAAAGAAATAAGCACTCCTTGTATTCTCTCTGTAGTAATAAAATATGAAAAAAAGAATTCACAAGAAAACAGCTGAATTCCCAGTGCTTAGAAAATGGACATGGCTACAGACAGACACATTCTACTTCGAGCAATGTCTCCCACTAAACTGTCAGCGTCAGGAAGAGTTGTGTGCACTTTTGTCAGTGAATAAACGTGGAACATAGTGCGTTTCCTACCAACTGAAAGTCAAAATCCTGGAAACTGCAATTTCATGGGGAGAGTAAGGAAAAAGAAAAAGTCTTTTGCATACCAGAAAAGTGATGCAAGACCAGGGTAGGCTGTTACTACTGGTATTGACTTTATTTTTTGCTTTAAAGGAAATCAAACAGAATGTTTTAAAAGGTAGAAATAGTGAAGAGTTAAAATGAGTATGTGGATTGGTAAGAGAAAGAGAAATATTAGCTTGCTTTGCAACCCACCTAAAGATGTCTGATTTTACAAGCAACTCAGTTCAAGCACATTTTTTGCTTTAAGCACATGCATGCTCTCACCGTAATCTTGAGAATAAAAGCACCCATTATTTTCTGCTATGTTCTGCCTCATATACTAAACAATTTCCAGTGTTTGCAGTAAGTGAGGCAACTGGCCCTAAAGAAAACAGCCTCTTACTAAAGAATCTCTATTCCACCACAGCTCCACAGGGCCATCAGTTTTTTTATGAGAAGACTGGTTCCAGCCAAAACCAGCACGTGATCACATAAAAACTGGAAAAGCACAGGGAAGTTGAATTAAGGTTGCTCTGTCAACTTCAGTTCTAGTGTTGACAGGTTTGACTTGAGCTAAATGAAATATTATTTAACTTTTTTTTTCCCCCCCCATGCATTTAATTCCCTGAATTTCCAAACAGCCAAGTGAAAAAGAGCTACATACCAACATATCAGTGCTTTGTGGCCATCAACAGGATGGCAACCTGCAGGACCATCAGACCTCTGCATTTTGAGAGGCTTCATTGAGAAGCTCATAATTGCAGTAGGCACTTATTTTTGTGGAACAGCTATTGTCAGAGTGGTGAGATGCACAAGCATAGAGTAGAATAAAAAAAATACTTCCCTGTCACAAAGGACATTCAATTGATTTCATTCCAAACCATGAAGACACAAGAACTCTTAGATGCTATCAGAATATTTTTAGCACGGGCCAAAACAAATGTTTTCTTCTAGAAGCAGATTTATAAACAGCCAACCTGAGGCAGAAGCAGCTCTCCCAAAACTTATGTTTAAAGCTACTAAAACTAATTAAAAATTGTTACATGTCAATAAATCTTATACTCAAATGAGAGTGGTTTCTGTGATGGCAACTGCAAGGCAGAGAAACCCGTGTCTAATAAATATAGATAAGGTGCATGAGAGGGCAGAAAGGAAAGTGAAAAGCAAGCTGAAACATCCAAAACATGTAATTTTAACTTACACAAACACAACAGAAGCATGGGTTCAAGGGAAATTCCACCTTATAGGAGAAATGGTGACTGAACTCTTCCTACACAAACATTATGTTCAGGCAGCTATGCTCATTCAGTTTAGTGGAAGAAAGTGCCTGCATCATTCCCCAAATCTTCTACACAATCCCACTGCCCTGGGGATTAAGATGCTGATAATAACAAGTGAGAAAGGGAAGTTTTTTTCCCAAGACCAGGGAGAGAACTGTGAAACAGGAGTGGTCTCAGTCAACAGGAATTTTGTCATCTGTAACAATCTCAGTCACTTCCTCCTGAGAGAAAACACACATCGTCCTCATCACCACTGAATGAACTGACAGTGCAGTAGAGTTATTTGTTAATTAGATGAAAAGTTAAAGTAACTTGATCATATCCTATAGTAACTAGACAAATCCTATATGGCTTTCTTCATGGAGCTGAAGGTCCTGCTTTACTAAAGTTCCTGCCACCACAGCCCTCTATTTCACTGGCAGCACAAATTCACTACTTTGGAAGGAGGAGAAAAACAAACCACTCACTATTCACCTGGCAGTGCTCATAAGAGACACTACCCTGACTGCACTCCCCAAACTGCACCACTCCTGTAAATGTATACATTGCAAACATACAGGTCTGGAATCTCCAGTCAACAAACAGCATTGCAAACAACCACCAGAGAATGTATAAACATTTGTAGGAGCAAAAATACTCAGTCTGGCTGCACCACACACAGTGTTTATTTATCTCCCTTAAAGAAGATCAATGGGAGAAGACATTCCAAACAACTTTTTAAACAATGTGTCACTTTGTGTTAGTTTATGTCACTGGGGCTTCTTCCAAGTACCGGTGTCACAGTAAGAGATAGATATGTTTAGATAGGTTTTTTTTGTTCCTTTACTCCAGTCATGGCAGCTGGGCATGAGAGAACAGAAAGGAGAAGGGCTGCTAGTCTGATTGAGTTACTGATTGAACATTTAGAATCTTTGCAGCTTAAGAGAAAATTGCTGTGTATTTGTAACCTGAATGCAGGTCAGTAACTTTAAAAGGTCAGGCTGAACGTTTAAAATCTTATTGTTATTAACTCTCCACCACCTCCCAGTTGTGTGAATGCCAATGAGCAGACTCAGCTCCTATTGGGCTGAGTAGTAGCTAGCCTGCACCTCTGAATACCAGGTCCTCAAGAAAATGGAAAAAGTTTTGAAGCAATGACTTTCTTTGCACAGATTTCTTTTTTTGGGGTTTCCTCATTTGTTGCTAACTCATTAGCTTCATGTCAAGGCAACTGTGTTTTCCCCATCCACTTATTTCACTCTTTAGGAATACACAAACTATTTTGGTGCCATCTTGCACTAATTTACATAACATCACAAGATTTGGGGATGCTTCTTAATAATACAACTCCCCGTAGTACACAGGACTTCTATAACCCCCCTAGTTCAGAGATACCAAAGTCCTTTGCAAACAATATGCTTGCCTCACAAACCACCTCCACTGCATTAGGTCTGTGTCCTTAACCATACCTTGCCATCAAGATGAACTAAGGCAGAGCAAGGTAATGCAATTTAGCAGGGTTACAAAGACAGCAGTAGAATTAGGAGCAAAATGTGAGTTTTGCCTTTCTAGTTCCCCAGTTCATCAGAAGGACAGCCATCTGAGATGGTGAAATACAGTAGAAGTTATGATTATGTCTCAGGCAGATTTATATTTCTGCGATGCAAATACTATAGTGTGGAGTTTATGCTATTGGCCTTTCAAGGGTCTTCTGACTCTACAGAAGCATTTAGATACTATAGGGAAATATCCACAGGAAAATGAAAACTTCTGAGTTTTATTTTCTCGGGATTCAACTCCCACTTTAAAAGATGTGGATGCTTTGATAGCAAAGCATGCAGAGTCTCAGGACACTGGTGTCTGGTGTCTCCCCCTCTCTCTTAAGTTTTTATCAGCCTCACATACTCCCCTCCTCCAGATGCTGGACCATTGATTTGTCTAGATTTCTAACACCTGAAACAATTTAGAAGAATAGAGGAACATCTGTGACCACATATTTGGTAGTAAACTTGTTTTAAGAATCAGTGTCTTGTGGAGTAGTCACAAAGCCAAGAAGGCAGTATTATTAATTTTCAGGCTCTGGTTTAAGCCATACATCAGTGATGCTTTGCTTTACGTTCTACCCTAAATACACTTTAAAATTTGTCATGACTCCCTTTAAGTTAGTACCTCCAATGCTTAATTTTTCAAGGAAAATTTCTCTTGCACTGCTGGTGCAGTAAACTTCCAGTACTGATGACCTTATATGAAGCAGACTTTTGTTTTAATGACTTCAAAAATCTTACAAGATCCTTTACCCAGGACTTCTAGGAGCAAGTACCTTTCTGCTCTGCGAATGTCATCTCCATTACTAACTGAAAAAAGTAATGCTTATGAATCCCACACCAATACTGAAACATAATCAAATTAGGAATACTGGTGAGATATTAGAAACTGAGCATAGTAAGAGAGACACACTGAATGTTCTGTAATTGTCGGGAGAACGTAGCTTAGTGAAAACAGATCTTGTTTCACAGGAATACAAAATTCTAGTTTTTAATTTAGTGCTAAAGGGGAAGGAAAAACACAGCCTAACATACCTTCCCCTGATAAGGCACCCTGCATTCCTACAGGTTTTAAAGGCATTACACTGAAAGAAACACATTTTGTATGCGCATACAGGATCTTCAGCCATAATAACACATGAGCTACTGCCTTCCATGTTACATTATCACTATCCCACTTGTCAGTGCTTAAAAGGTGACTCGGTTAGATTGACCAAACTCCCTTAATTTGTGATTTTTCTAGTTATGCACCCCGACCTATTAAGTGGGCACACCTTGTACCCTTGCCATTAAAAGACTCCCCTGCAATACATTTGCCCAAATCAGTGCACTCCAACTACTCCAGAAATTATCCAACAGCATGGGCTGACTTGGAAAAAAAGTCTGCCTTGCTGTGAAAGAAGAATTACCCCACCAGAATTATCCCCCTCACAGCTTTCTTTTTTTTTTTATTATTTACTTTTTAATGGAAGAAAAAGCCCCTATCATCTCACCTACTCCTCTTTTAATAAGGAATGACTGCCGTGACTACCCCCATCTAGAACCACCATTCACTGCCAGCACCTCTGCTCTCCTCGTGTGCTTAGAGAATAACTGATTAGCACTTTGCATAATTAACCTGATTAGCACTGTGCATAATCAAACTGATTAGCACTTTGCATAATTAAAAAGAAATAATAATAATAACAATAATAAGCAGTAGGTAATAGCAAAAGCTGCTAGTCCCAATGCCTGTTCGTTAGCTCTAGGATTAGTTTAGTGTGGCATAATTTATTTCTTAAGACTATTTCTTTAAAGATGCACAAGCTCCTGAGAGGTACAGCTTTAAAAATTCTCATTTGCTATCAAGATCACTAGTGAAAAAAAATTAGTTGTTCCACTATTACAACTTAGGATTTCTTGTGCCTCCCAGTGCTGAAGCTGAAGACTTTAACAGGATGGATGCCTGCTCTGATGCACTGGGGGTTTGGTTCCCATATCTGTCTAGAGCACTGCTATTGGATTCATCATCACAGGATACAGAAGTCTCACGTCTTTTAATGCACATATATTATTGCAATGTACTCCAAGAGTAGGAAAGCTCTATTATCATTATTGTTGAGATAGATAAGGTAGCAAGATGCATATCCTCAAAAGTAGGTAGGCACTGAATT
Organism: Cyanoderma ruficeps; assembly: GCA_008694505.1. NCBI lineage: Eukaryota > Metazoa > Chordata > Aves > Passeriformes > Timaliidae > Cyanoderma > Cyanoderma ruficeps. The sequence goes on along the minus strand of VZDJ01000090.1, from coordinate 5,724,360 downwards.
CTCTCCTGCCCTGAACAATTATTCCAGACCACAGGAAGCATAAGAAGGAATATGGAATTAATCAGATCCCTGCCCCTAAGCCTACATCACTCTTCCCCCATTTGAGTATCACTCATCTACATGTATTTTTTGCAACCTGATCAAGAATGTCAGAGACAGAAGGTACTATGTTTGCTAGCCTGTCCCACGTCCAGTGTAAACCTCCCCATTAGGGTTTCAGGATTAACCACCATCTCCCAAAATCTGAAGAATGTGCATAAGTACACCTACCTAGATTGCAAACTCTGTGTAAACATACATGTTAAATGCCTGCATCACTAATGACTCAGTTCTCCTGGACTTTCAATGCCAGACAGCCTAGAACAGTGGTTCCCCAAGTGAGTCAGTAAACCATCAACATTTTCTGCTTCCTAATGTGGCCTCATCCCTCCTAGTGACCAGTATATCCCATGTAACTCCTCATTTCAACCTCATCTCTCTCGAGCATCCTTATATTACAGCTCAGATTTCCTTTTCATGCCTCACAATCTTCACCTTACATGTTCTATAATGCCTTCATGAGTACCTGAAATATTCACTGCCAAACTTCCACCATGCCCTTGCAATCACCCTGCCTACATTTCCCACTGGGTACCAGACATGTTACAGCTCCTCTGCTGACTGCTCAGCCATGGTGGTTGGGACACTGGGCAGCTTGTTCTGAGTGATCATCCTGACTACTCTTAAGCTGTCCAGAAAGGAATGCAGTGCCCAGACTGCACACACTGCTCAGATGCAGCACACAGCATGGACCTCTCCGAACTGTGGCAAAAATACTCCCACTCTCTTCAAGCTTTCCCCGTAAGATCTTTCCATGAAATAAGCCATTGAGAAACTGAGGGGTGGAAATGGCAATAAAAGATGGTCTACTCATAATTGGCTGGAAATGATCTACCCATGCAGAGAGGTCTCTCCATCATCCTAAGCTAAAGAACCCCTATGAACAACAAAGGGTGCCGAGCTAGTTACTCATTTCACAAGTTGTTTAGTTTCAGTAAAAAAGTGTTGCTGTAGAGATTTCTCAAGTCCAAATGTTCCTGGGGAAGGTAGTTCCAGTAATTCTGGGAAGAAAGCCAATCCTTTGGCTTTATATGTAAATATTTAAACAACATTTTTTTTATATACATATATTTTATACACATATACATATATGTCTTTAGACTTCCAGACTTGCAAAACTGCAACAGAAAAAATAGGCAAGTTGACATACAGCTATTGTCTCTGCCTGAAACCATGCTAACTGATCATTAGAAACAAAATACAAAAATGACTTCAAAATAATTGAGCCATAACACCTTTGTACACTGGTCCACTCAAACAGAAGTGCTGAAAGAGCAGGAGTAGAAATTGAAAAGGCAGAGAGAGGAAAGTCTCAAATTTCATTTCCCTAGAAGTGGCAAGAAAATAATATTCATCTATTTTAAATCTTTCAGAGCCTAGATGGATACAAGTACTCCATCCATGGGTGTGGAATCTCCAATTTTGGATGACACAAAGCTTCACATTCTGAGCATTTTAGTGTTATGACACCTGACAGTAAAGCTGCAACTTCATGTTTAGAAAGGTCACTGCTGCTGCAGGCTTGAATAAGGTCCATACCTCAAAAGGGATAACTTGGCAGAAAATGCAAGTGAAAGAATGGAAATGCATCTGGCACTGAGATCTGGTGAATAAATAAAATGGGGAAAAAAAAATAAAGCTTTAAAATTGTTGAGGAGAGGGTTGATAAAATGGTGGAAGATGATTTAGTGAGAAAAGGTATCCAGTGAGTGCATACAATGAATAAATCTATCTATGAAAATAAATTTACCACATGAATTCCACGTCTATCTACTTAGCAGAAAACACACCCTAGTACAAGGTACATGTGTGTAAATTCATAGCTACACGATTTAAAGAAACAAAATACTTATGAATACAATACTTACATGTCTGTATGTATAGCACAGTCAGTGAGTTTTGGAACACAGAAGTGCACATACATAAAAAGCCACACAAAAAATAGGACCAAGAGTAGGGCAAGCCTTTTAGAAAATATTTTAATGGCTTTATAAAAAGCCTTCACCCAAAGTTTGAGGGGCTTTCGCTATCTTACATTTTTCTATTGCAAAATACACCTGCTTTCTTCTCTTTTTTCCCCCTAAACTAAATATTTCTTCCATCTAATGACTCTCTTTATTAGACAGCATCTAATTTGCATACATTTACATACAATTTAACTGCTAGCTTGTGAGAACAAAGAAATGGCTCTGTATTGCACTGAAGGACAATACTCAGAAAGGAAGGTATAAAAACCAGCTAGCTCGGTGGCTGTATATTCTCTTTGTTTCAGAAATACTAGGAGTTTTAAACACACTACTTAAAGGGTGAAAAAGATTATTTCATCAAACAATGAAAAAAGATACAGTGCAGCTTCCTTTTAACGCATTCTCTCTCTGGCCTGGCTAATGGGATTTAAGGGTCCAATATTTCTTTGCTTTCTTCTGTTTCTTTTATTAGAACTGATGGATTTAATTCTGTCACATATTTTACTTCATATTTTATTCCTATAACAATCTATGCTGAAGTTCAGCTCCAATGCTAATTCAATACTATCTTCCTTTCCTTGCAGCCAGCCTGGAATACAACTGATCTCTGATGGGCATGAAGTGCTCTGCCCTCAATGCCCAGTGCTAATGGATTTTAGAGAGAGTCTGCCAGAGTTTTACCTCGTGGCAACAAGTCTAGAGATAATGAAAACTTACCATGTAGCTGACTGGGAATCAACAGGAAGGGAAGCAGGGCTGAGCTTCGCTCGTGAGAACAGGGAGGGACTGTGGTCAGAGTAAATGCAGGATGTAAAGGATGCGTCAAGCCCTCTAGTTCCCTGAGGAGAGAGGGGGGGAAAAAAGAGTGGAAAATTATTTTTTAAGACCTTGCATGAAGAAAAATTCTTTAGAAACAGTTGTCAGGAACTCCAACACATGCCCTACCAAAAGCACGATACAATCCAAAGGCTCTGCAGTTGGGGTACCAATTGTTCAGGACAGCCACAAATCTAATCCATGTAGATCTGACATAAAAACCTTGCAGGAAAAATAACATCTCAGAGCGCATGCTGCAGATGCCTACATCCTCTGATATATTAAATTTAGGGATACAGAGCAGTCTCCCCATTTGTCCTGCCTGCACAGCAGAGCTGCTAGCCTCACTTCTGACCTCTCCTCTTCCCAACATCAAACTCAATGACTTGTGCTCAGTGGGGCAGAAAAATCAAAGTGTCACTATTCAGATGCATAGGGATGGGTGAAAGATGACCCAGTCACTCTGGTGGCATCTTCAAAGGGCCTGCCCTACAGAAATGTTACAAGAGAAACCTCTTGTGGTGTAAACAGACCTATTGCAATGAAATGGAATAGGACTAGTCCTGGTAAAAAGCACTAGGCCAAGCTAGCCTGCACACAAAGCAGGTGTGGAATTCAGGACCCAGCAGTCAACTGCTCAGTTCAGTTTGCCCCGGCCAGCCACGTGGCCTGGGGCACACCGGCTTTATGTGATCAGCACCAGGTCAAGTGTTAATTCCATGGGCATCCTCACACCAGCATGAGTGGCACAGCAGCGCTGTGACTTATGGTACAGGAGACACATCACAAGCTGTACACACAAGAAACTTGTGCTGATACTGCCCTGATGTGACTCACTGGCACTCAAAACACATTATAGATTATTTTCAGATGCAAATTTCAATTTAAAGCTGGCTGAAATGTTAATGAAGTTTTAGCTCTTTTTCAAAGGGGAAAATTCCCTACTGCTTACAAAAATGTTTTCTTTATTCTCCCCTCTGCCTGATCAGCTTCTAGTGACATACAGCAACCAAACCTCATAAAAGAAATTAATCAAGCCTTCATATCTTTTTTCCTTTTCAAGGGTGGAAAGGTTGAGGTGTGTGATCTTCAGCGTTTCTGATGTGTACCAAAATGATGTATTAGGAAACAGTGGAGGAAGGAAATTCCAAAGCCACAGTTCCCCTGATTATCATATCCTATGCTCACAGCTGAATCTTGCTGAAACCACTGGGTTATCATTTTCAGAACCTTACAAGCATGGCTATGTTGTGATGTAAGCTGATCTTAATTGGAGCTGCCACAATCCCACTCTTCCCTCACCTCCTTCCTCTCCCTGTCACACGTCCCCAAGTCCATCCTAGAGCCAGGACTGTGTAAGTGCCTGGTTCAGGGAGCTTTCAGCTGAATGAAGGCTTCTTTCCCATGTGTTTTTAGTCACATCAAACCCTCACTGCAGCTCGAGATCCAGGCAGGAAACTTGGGGGTTAGAGCTAGGGAGGAAGCAGAACTGTTCAAGTGGAGGAACAGCAACAGAGCAGTGTCAACAGGGATTAGTTTGAGCTACTGTGGACTTACACCTTGTGATGTCTAGGGCTGCTTTTGTATGACACAAGAGAAAGACTCTTAGCAGACAGCTGGAAGCTGAAGCAATCACAGCTGTATAGGTAAAAAAGACCCCACCTCACATGCTAACCTAAAATAAACTATTGGGCTACACAGATCATATAGAACAGATCCAGTCTGCCTCTGATGAAAAATAGCTTAAGATAAGGGTGCACTGCCACAATCTGCACCAAGGGCATTTTCCAAGTGGCAGGTTGAATTAGCCTCAAGTGACATGCATTACAGTAACACTTCCCTGAGGCAATAAGGCAAGGTCCCACATTCAAATGGAAAGAATTGAGCATTCTTGCCAAAGGCAAATGATAAAGCTTGTAATTAAGAACCACTGTTACCAGAACATGGTGAAGCTCCTGAAAAATCTTTCAAGGACTTCAGAAAATACACCTGGAGATAAAGAGCAGGAATTTTCTTTTACATCTCTACAGTTACCATACTACACATTTCTTTTGCTGCCTTCTGGAGAAGAAACACCAATTCTGTCCTGACTAGAAAGTAACTTTGCAACCCTCAGTAGTTCTAAAGCCACTCTGTCCAGACAGTTGTGCAGGATGGGTATCTGAATTTCAGCTGAATAGAGAGGACGCTGAAGTTCCTTCCTTTTGCTTCCCTGCTCCAGGGAACTGGGATACTTTACATCCTACAAGAGAGATCCTTTGGTGGTAAGGAATCACCTGACACCACCATCCACAATATCTTCAGGAGAAGGAGTCACTAAGGAAGAACTTCACCAGCCAGTTAGCAGCTGCAGGTGATTTAGCATCTTTGGAAATTAAAGTAACTGAGAAAAAGAATCAGTGCAGACACCTGATCTTCACCTGTTTTCATTAGCTCAACAACCAATACCCACCTTTTCACTAGGACAGTTAGAATTTGTATTGCCAAGTTACAACCAGGCCTCAAGGGCAGGACACCAGACCGGGGTGAGAAAAAGGGGTAACTTTTTTTGTTTAACAATAACAAAACAATGCTTTCCAGCATGCATGAGTCAGAAGCAATGGCATCCACACAACTACTATTTTTCATTCCAGTCTTCTACACACTCTCAAGATGGTTGCAGTTATTCCATCATCCACGGGCAGCTGTACACAAACCTACACATGTTCAAGTTAGGTAACTTCTAGACAAGAGGCTTGGCTAGTTTTCCCAACAGGAGATTCCCATTTTCCTTCAATTGCCTTTAAAGTACAGTTACCAGTACAACCCATTTGTGCATATATTTTTCCTGTGGTGTCACTGAGTAGGTTTCTCTGCAGAACAACTGTCCATTAGAAAGCATGCATACTTAGATATACACATGATAACATATATGTGCAGACACGCATATAAATTACCTTGGCCAATAGCTGTTTGAGTCAATTAATTTTACTCTTTCCACATTACAACAGGTGCCCACATCAGTTTTTTACTGTCTTTAAAACAATGACAGGAATCTGAGATTTTAAATTATGCCAACATTTGAATACTTTCTATTCAAGTGCTCTTGATCAGTTGAAAAGCGTATTACCACAACACCAGCCTCCAATTTCACCTTCTTTTTAACAATTCTTCCTGGAGCCTAAAGTAGGTTAAGCAAATCGTTCATCAGATTTTTCCCTTTCCTTTCTTTTGTTGTTATATACTCCACTGAAGCTGAGAGATGAAAATGTAAAAGCTGGCTTAAGCAGAAGAATAATTCAGTGGAAGGAACTCCTATTGCACCAAATTAAGTATGGGCATTTACCAAGTCCCGCTCTTTGTACATAGGGGTGGGATTATCCAAAGGAACAAGGGTGTGATTCTCTTTCCACTCAAATTATGGTGAAGAAGTCCAAGCTGAATCCATCAGCAGCATATTCAAATCAGTTTTGAGCATTTTTGGAAATCCTCCCTGCTCCCAACCTACCCAGAAAATGGGCATAAATAAATAAATAAACTTCCACCACCTTGTGTCCTGGAAACAACATCCACAAGCTGCAGCTTGTGCAGCTCAGTCAAGTTAAAGATGCTGCGAGTTTCTTTTTAAATACAAACAATATTTCTGAAGTTAGTTCGTTCAAACATTCACTTTGATTATATTAAACACAATTTGCCTCAGCAGCATTTTAAGGCATGACAGCCAGAGCATGAGCGGGTCATTTTTACACGGAGCATACAGTCTCCTCAGTTGTGTAGACAGCCTGGATTATGTATGCAGGCCCACACTCCCCGAGATAACAAAATTACCCAGCTTGCACTCCAAGCCAGTCAGAAACTGTGGAGTCGCAGAGAGCAAAGTCAAGCCCGAGCCAATCAGTCCTGCAAAGCAGCTGCTATCTCAGTTGCTTATTAGTTCACCAGTACACTGGCCACGACCAGAGGCTTCAGATGGGCTTACAGCACGCACAGAACAAAATTGTCTCTGTTCTCAAATATCGCAGAAATGCAACCATGAATGAATACTATCAAAGGGTAGAGGTAGGAGAGAAACCTCTTTTGAATTTACTGAAAACATTATTTTTTGAGCACTGAAGAGAAAATCCTTACTCTTGAATACTGTATAATAACAGAACCATGCTGTTTGCTGGCAGAATGCTAAGTTTCATTTTCAGCAGAAAAAAAATTGTATAATAATTTTTCCTGATTTAGATGGGGTTTAGGTCAACCTTAGCTACATACAAATGAATGTTTTGTTCAAATTACAGGGTAATTTTAATTAGGACACCCTGATAGACATCCTGTTGTTCTATTTAATGGACTTTCTCAATTATGAGAAGAAACACCTCCCCACCCGCCTGCAACTTGAAGTAAAAATTATGCTGAATAAATACACAAAGACAAAAATTATTATTCTGTATTAGATCTTTTTATTTCTGTTAATCTTTATTTGGCAACTGCTGTATCAAAAGGGCAGAGTTCAGAATCCCACACCCATTAAACACCTGTTTAAAAACCACTTGAAGCACAGGAACCAGCCAAATATGTCCCAATTAAGCAGAAATGTTGGCACTGCTGTCTCGGGTAAGGAACACCCATTGCCATTTGCTCTCATTAGGTTAAACGGGTTTCTCGGGACATAGCTGAATTCCTGATTATGTGCATTGCAAATGGATGGAGAACACCAGAACAATAAAATTTAATTCAGCGTAGCCTTCTGTCCAGTTGTTGAGCACAGAATTTTGGGAAAAGCAGAAACTGAAGCTCTGGGAATTGGACAAGAGTTATGTGTTCTAAGTATGCATGAGACAGCTCATACTTCTTTCAAGAAAGTGCATGGTCAATGTAACAGAAAGAATTCAGTTAGGACTTCTTGAAAATGCTCTCACATTTAGAGCCCATTTCATTTTTTTTAGCATCTCCTCCTCTGTACTTTGCATTAGTTTGACTCGCTTACACAGTTTTATTTGTTAGTTAGAAGTACAATATGGTATCTTTTATATTCACTTCTCTGTTAAATTGGCCACCAATTTCTTACCTTTGTATGTTTATGATGCAGGGATGGAAGGCAAAGCCCAGACAGTAGAAGATTTGTTTGTAGATCAGACACCCTACTGCAAATTTTCCAAATATTTTTGTCAACTTAAATAAGTAAAGGCTCTTCTAGAGAGGCCGCCTGCATGGCAAACAGAAGAATCTTGCCTGTCACTCATTTAACCTCTTGACCCCTGTCAAGGAGGTGGACATGCTTGCCAGTAAGTGACAAGTCAAGTGGTATTTTACCAAATACTCAACAATACATTTCAGGGTGGTGCCAGTAGACAGAATCAGAGTAGAGTGCTAGTGATTAAAAGTTATGTTTGAAATGGTTCTAATATCCATGCTCAATCCTCTATAATCCCACTTCATTATCAATTTATTAACTTCCTTTGTTGTCCTTTCTGTCACCCTCCTGTGCTAGTTACTAATATATCTTAGTTTGAAAAGCAGTGTACTCCATAGGCACAAAAAGCCAGCATGCTTCACATAAAATCGATCCATATATATCCATATCCAAGTAAGAGATGTACAGTCTCTGAATGGATACCTTCAAATTAAACGTACAAAAAGCATGGTTCAGCACAATAAACACCACTTCATTGGCAACTCATCGTCAGGATGTTAGCAGACTGCAAAAAACATTTATATATTATTCTCTTTGGTTACGCCAGATAGGCTTCCTGAGAACATAAATCCTGCTGGTTCTCTACTACCTCTTGTACTTAGTGTAGAATTCACAATTATTTAATGCCTGCATTTCTAAAGTAAACTTTAGTACACGGAGAAAAAGCATTCTAGAAATAAAATATATCAGCTAGCACTTGCTGCTGACCTAAAACTATATTTATTTTCAAGACAACCATAAGAGTGGCAGATGCTTTCCTGTTCTGGCTGGCTACAAATGGCACTAAGAAATCCTAAGATAGACACCTGCATACTTACTACTCTTTGCTTGTTTCCCCCCCTACCTCCTCAAGTATTTTTGCATACAAACAACATTTTCTAATTTGCTACTGCTATTTATCTAGATATCCATGGGTGCTATATTCATTGTGGTCTCAAGAACAGTTTCCCTTCCATAATCCCATTGATCTCATCAAAGGATGTTAGGTACTCAAAACATCTGAAAAAGATAAAATACTCCACATGTATTCTGTATTATTTAATTTGCAAAAAGTGAATTAAATAAAGTGAAAATATTTTAAAATATTATCTCTAAAAATTGAGAGCTATAGTCCTTGGCTATTTCTTAACTTATGCCTTGGTAGCTTCCCTTCTTAGAACTGGTGGCTGACATTTTATTCAGCAGATGATATCTGCAGCTGCAACACTTCCAGATTACAAAGAGTAGCAAAAACTATCATTACAAATGGATGTTTTTATTGGTAGACATTTTGAGACTAAACAAAAGGGAGTAGGAAAGACAGAGTGTGGACTGGAAGAAAACAAATAAGTCCACAAACAAACAAAACACTACAAATCACAACAGGACAAGAGAAAAATCAAGCGGTGACATAATCTTACTGGATTAATAAAAACAATTCTGTCTTGATTGGAATTCCATTTTTCTTTTTTCCTTTGTAGTCCCATCAGACAATTATTAAAATGTTTAGCTGCACCACTTTCACAATTACAAGTTACACAAGGTAGTTTATCAGGGTATCTAAGAACACAATGCAAATTAAAAGGTAAAACCAGGAGTATTTTGTACTGTAAAACCAAATAAATAAAGGGAAACATCTCCTGTATACTGCAAAAAACCCAAACCCAATTAATTCTATATGTTTAAACTGACATTTAACTTCGACTGAATTGAAATTTTATTTTGAACCCCAGAGAAGCTGCCATCAGTAATACCCTTCAAATACCTGAACTCAACAAACCTCAGAGAGCTGTGGATTAACACATGCGGGAGCAGAAATGGAATATTCCATGGGACGAGAGACTTTGCCTACATCCCAAATATCTACAGACAAATCAAAACCTTTCACAATGTGATGTAAATGGAAGATATAGATTTAAAGGAGGGAAGGAAGGAGGGAAGGAGCTTCAGAACCTGCAACACTTCATGGAACTGACTTTTAATTCCCCAAAACAGCAATTTTTAAAGCTATTGCAGGAGGCAATCAAGTCCCATACATCAGCCAAGGACAAGACCCTCTTAATCCTAGAAATAAGTGGTAATACCCAAAAAATGACATGAGAGAGAGAGAGAGCGAGCAAAAGAGCAAGAAGTGAGGTGTGGGGCTAATACCAAAGATGAAAATGGCTGGAATTAAAAATCCAGATACATCCTTTATCTTTGGGGCATGGAGGGACAAAATAACAGGGAGGCACATAAACTTCATGCACAAACTAAGGGGAAGTCAGTGGAGGGAGATATTAAAAAAATTAACATTTCAATATGCCATCTTGTAATATTACATTGAAAACCACACCGCTGTGTGCTGTTACTGTATTTGGCCAAGTGCACTACTGTGTTTAATTTGAACTTTGATTACAATAAATCACAGGATACAGAGATGCAACCAAGTGACTCAAGGTCCCTTCTGAAATCTTACCATATTAAAAGTTTGATTGTAGTAGGAACACAGCAACCAAAATCTGTGTACACTACACCAGAGGAAGGGAGCAGAAGTATTGAACAGAACCTCCCAGGACTCCTTGGTCATTTGTTACACATGAAGAACAGCAACTCTGCCGTGCCAGCAGCGAGACTGTTAGAGCAGCAGATAAATTTGGTGCTGCCTGCATCAGACAGAGCAAACCATGGGCTGCCCAATTTTCTAAGGAGGGCACAGACGCTCTGCACACCTGAGCACGATTAAATCTTACTGCTTATGAAGAAGAGAGTCGGTTTTGGCAGTGCACTGGCTTGAAGGGGAGGGAGGCAGTTGGAGGGGACGCATAAACCTGTTTCTGCTCACTACCAACAACATTATTGCAGGCACCAGTAATGAGGTGGCTGGGCTAGAAGGGGAAAGGGATATAGGAGCTGGAGTGCTTTATCAGCTCCAAGACCAATGCTGGTTTTGGCACTATTTTCACTCTAGTGAGTTACAAACAACAAAAAAACCCAACCAAGCAGGTGCTAGCAATCTGAGAGACCACATGCCAGCTACAGCTGCTTCAAAGTGATTCAATTACATCTGCCTGAATAGTCCCAGGACATTGAATCCACTGAAGAGAACCACAGGTCGAAGGGAGACCTACTACTTTGGGATCTTAACACTTAAAACATTAATTTAAAGTGGAAGCCCTCCCAACTGAAGTGGGAGGAGGGTATTCATACAGGGTCTGAGCCATATGATCACACTCAGACTAGGACAAGATGGAAGACAGCATATTCATCACACTGGGATACACAGTAAAAGCCCATTAGAAATAATGCCTCAAAATCTCCCCGAAGCAGTCCGGCACAGCACTGCCTTGTTTCCCAAAACACTGGGTGCAGTACATTTGCTTGAACATGCTCTTGGGATTGGGACTTCACTCCAAACCTTGTTTGTACAAAAAGGGGCCAAGCAGCTGGGAAATTCTGGAGTGTAGTGTGTCCTCATTAGCTTCCATCTGCCATCAGAACTCAGCTCATGGCAAGTTTGGCTAAGTCCTGGTGTTCTCAGGTCCAAATCTGGGTCAGTTTTAATTACACTATACAGAATTCAGTGTGCAGTTTTTAAATCCTTATTATACAGCGCAGAAGAACGGGCAGCTCTCCAACTAATCAATTTTTTAAAAGTACATATATAAAAATTTTAAACCAGGCTAGACAGACAGTGGGTGGAAGAGAAAAAAAATGTATAAGTGAGTACAGGGGTTAGTTAAGAGAACTCTTAGCAAAAGTGGGTCACCAGCAAGTTCTGCTTTAAAACTTCAAAGGAAGGGGAAAAAGGAAAAAAAAAACCTCTTCATTTTTTAAGACACTGAAACTGATGTGCAGGATGTATACAATTCACACTGCTTTCAGAATAAGCATGGGTTACACACAATAATACTGCAGCCAGATTTTTATGAAGGGGAAGATGGATTGTCTTGTGGCTACAGGACCATAACAGGCACTGGCTGACCTATTCCCATACCTTTAATTGTGTTATTGCCAGGGTTGGGGGACTCCTTTTCCTCATGGGCAAACATTTAGCCCACAGGTACAGAAAAGGTGTGGTGGTTAGAAGTACAGTTCAATGGCATTCTTGAAGGTGACAGGGAAATGCAGGATGCTAGTCTAAATCCTTACCTAATTAATGTGTTTTGGACTACTTCAACTGCTATTTATTTCCTCTTTTTCTATGCCATCAAATAGCCATCAGCCAGGTCAGGACTTGAAAAGAGTTTTTCTTGCCAGGTTGCTGGCAAACAAAATGATAGAGGCACAGATAGCTGCATGTTTTTCACTGAACAGACACTCGGGATAGGACAGCATGCCAAATCTTATCTATGTAAATTGGGCTAAAATCTACTCTCAAAGTCAACAACCAGAATCTGCCCTGTTTAGAATCTTTGTCAGATGTAAGGGAGCAAGTAGAAGTCTTCAGTGACAGCTACCGACATAAAGGTAGCTCAGAAATGGAGAGGGATGATCAAGGAGCAGAGTAAACAGCAATGAAATGATAGATGCTTGTTAGATGAGCATAATATTCTGCCACCTCCTTACACAAAAAGTACACCTTCAAAGATTTCCAAGGTTTTTTTTAACCATTTCCATGAAAAATTCCTGTTAAAAAAAAGACACCCCTTCATGCACCTTGTTAGCATTGTCATAGTTTTCATTTCAGAATTACAACATAGCACAAACGCAACAAAATCCTGCACTCTCCCTTGTACTTCTTCACTTGGTGGCTAATCCATACATCTCCAGCTGCTGGATGAACCTAGCACATTCTGACACAGTATGAAATGCACCACTAACTATTTCAGGATCAACAAAAGCTACAAGGCTGGAGCAACCATTCAGTGTCCTTTATTTGAAAGGAAGCTTTTTCTTTACGGTAACCTCCCTCTCTCAGATGTGGCCTCTCCTATCCAAAAATCCATACATTCAACATATTACACAACAATTCAAGCAGAAATTTTAAAAAAAGTTAAAAAACTCCAAAATCTTACCACGGGAACATCACAATCTTAATGTTAGGTACCCCCAACGTATCCATTTCAGTACCTAGTTCTCAAATGGAGGAGGTTTTCTTGCCCATACCACCTGACCAGTCTCAAGTTCTATCCCCAGCTGGGCCCACTGGTATTAATTAGGACAATTAGTTTCACCTCTCCAAATAATTGTCAATTTAGTTGAGCCTGGAGAAAAAAAAAGCGAGCTGAAGCCACAAACAGACTGGGCAAGGTGACCTTCAGCTCCTGAAGAGGAAAATTACCCCATGCAAATCTGTTTTCTGAGGGCCTGGTTTCTTAAGAGAACTTTTTGCTACGAAGTTTCGATGCAGATCAGTAGCAGAGTAAAAAGGAGCAGGAGAACGATAACACAGCAAACAGGAGTAAATTTAGCCCAGACACTATCACTGTAACAGAATGATCACTTTCTGTAACAGAAGTGAAATTTCAGTGCTGAGAAGTAGACTGTTTTATTTTTTAAACCACTGTTACTGAAGTTAGGCATGTCTGGTGGACTATGTGAAGACATGACCCACCAGGGACCAGGCAGAAGAACCAAGCTGTGAACCACACACGAAAAAGAGTGGAACAACAATGCTATCTAGTGCTGCACATCCTCTGAAATATAGAAAAGGAAACTCAATGATGGAACAGGGTGGCTACTTGGGAAGCCCAGGATGAGAGGACTGTGTAGTTTAGAAGGAAAGTTCATCTTCTAATTCATTTTTTGGTTTTAGGTCATGTATTGATGTCGCTTTATTAGATGATTTTACATTCCCCTTTCTTTTCCTCTTCCTCCATCTGACATGCATTAGAATAAACCCAGCCAGGTCAAAGTCAAAGATGGCTAGCATTGTATCTAAGTGCTAAAGTGGACATTTTCTAGGCTTTGAGTAAACTTAAGGACCACAAATACGACAACAGGTATCACTCACTACCTGCTGCAATGGTGGAACCACAGAGTAGAAGGAACACTACCCTTTTAAGTGTCTTTACATATCAGTGTCTAGACACGTGGCAGATGTGGTCTTGGAAACAAGCTCTTCCTCACTCCCCTCCCAAAACAAACAACAAAAAACCCACCACTAACAACAACACAACCCAACAGGATGACAGACTATAGGATGAAAGGAGAGGTTCTCCCCATGCTCACTGCCCTAAAGGCAGACTTCTTTCTCTCCCTTCCTCCCTCTAAAATCAGGTTTGGATGCGACCCAAGCTAAAGTCACTGTAACTCTTCTGTCTTCAGCTTAGAATGCAGCCACTTCTGACTTGTCTATTGTCACCCTGACTGGTTCAAGATGTATCTGCTAGCCCCAGAGTCTCACCAGGGAGCCTATGGAAGAAGAGATTGTCTGGTATTTCCTGAACAACCCACACTGTTCTTGTGTAGCAAGGCTCCCAGTGAAGCACATAATCTTGCTACAATTCTATTCATGAGGCAGCAGTGAAAGATGTGTCATGGCATATGAATGCAGATATCATCTATAGCAACAAAGCAAGGATGCCATTCGGAGACAGGGGACATTTTATTTCGCAGACTGTTAGAATCCAGGCATGTAAAAATCATAGCAGTAATGAACAAAATGAATTAAAACACGGTGGTCAAAAGTTAGAAATTAGGAGAATCTTCTCAGATGTATTTCCACTAGAATTTCAGGCTACTGTGTTCATCTTCCTGTACCTACATGTAGCATCTCACATAATCCTCTTTTTGGGGTCTGTCCTTTCCACTGCATCAGCTGGAATACCTGAGACAACCGTATGATTTACAAACAGAATAAGTCTCTCAACTATATTGTACTTGGCTGCAAGAGCTTGAAGTCATATCCTTAACATTTGAATGTCATTTTTCTATTGCACCTTATTTTTATGTGGTTGTTTTTGGCACTATAAAGTTTTTGTAAAATGAAGCAGTACACAAGAAAATGCAACACCTATTCTCACGTGTTTCAGAAACATCCAGCCCCTGACTTGTGTGTGCTGTGCAGCACAGTTATTGCCAGCTAACATGTTCTAAACTGACAAAGTCCTACAGATCTCATTTTTTTGAATTTTAGAAACTGTAGAGCTATATTAAAAGGAATTTGCCAAATTACCTGCAGAGAAGGAGGAAACCTGCAATTTTCTCACTGCAGTGATGAGATGGTATCAAGAACACAGGCTAACCAAAGGGACCGCAAATACTTTCCTGAAGAATAATACTCTTGTATATTGTACATTGAGAGTTTTTATTTCCACTAAAGGGATGGCAACTTTCAAGTTTTTTTTAGTCCTGCCTGCATGACAGAAGACAGCAAAAGCAGCACACAGATCTACACACATATCTCAGTTTATTCCCTTCAATGATTTGATAGCCAAACTAACGTCAGAAGAGGAATTCAGAAGGCCCTTTATGGTGAAACAGATTATAAACCAAGTTTAAGACAGAAAAGGAAATGACAACAGAAAAACACAGGGACAACCATAAAAAGAAAGTTTACAACATAACTGCTTTTGTACAGCAATATGAGATAAACACCAATTATCACAATTTTCTAGATGAGGAAACAAAAAGCTCTGATCACAAAATAAATCAAGGGACTCATGCCGAATGTACATGATTATGTCATACTCTGATTTCTATTATTTTATCACATTTACCCTCAGTACCTGACAACTAGTGCTTTCTATATTCAGACAAAGAAGACAACAACAGATGAGCAGTGCAGCATGCACTCGGAGAATGGTTCAAATGAAAACCTACCATGCCCACACCACACCCCTCTGCAGATCAGCAGACAGGCTCAAAAGCACGTCCCTGACTCTAGCCAGGGCAGTTACTCACTGTACCTGTGGGCAGGACAAATGACAAGTCTTGCTGCCTTGCACTAAATCTTTCCAGTTGCTGGCAAACCACTGGCCAGGCATTTTCTGAGCCAGAGGTTATATATATGTTATACATACATACATACATATATATATATATTTGTTATGTTATCTTTTCATTAAGTGGTCCTTGATGAGCTTTTTTTTTTTTTTCCCCACGAGTGTATCTAATTTCCTTAGTAGCCAGGCTTCATTCTGCTTTTTCTTCATCTCGGGGTAATGACTTCCATTGTTGATATTAGCACTGTGTGTCTAAAGGACATTTTCTGGAGCTGCAGAAAAGAGATCAGTCTGTAGATCAGTCCTTGGTTAAAACTGCATAGAGTGTAAACAGATCTCAAGACAATGGCAGATCTGTTCCCACCTCATGATGTGGATTTCAATAGACCGTAAGGATGCTGTGGCTTTGTGGTTTGTTTAACTAGATTTATCACATACTAACTCCTTTTACAAGAGCAAAGAGATGCTTTATTGAGCCAAGAGGCACAAACTCCGTAGATATGAAGATGAAATGGTCTGAATTTGCCAGTCAAACAGTGTGACTGCATCTGCTGCTTGGATGCTGCCTAAATAGGCCAAGATCAAGGTTGTAAGGATTGATTTGATCCTGATCCCTCAAAGTGAACAAGACTCAGAAATCAAAGCTCATAATAAAATTTAAAATTATCCAATGAAGTCATCTTGTAATGTAATGCACGTATAATGTATGCATGTGTCTGTTTGCACACTTTCACACTCAAATTCATCTTTTCCCCAGCATTTCTGAGTTCCACCACTGCAAATACACTCCGAAAGAACAAAATTGCTGGCGGAAAATAGCACCCCCGTTGGAGCAGAGAACCTGTGTGCCACCGTTCCTCCTTCCTAATCAGAAAACACCGATTCACACCTCCTTGCCTCACCTCCCTGCCCCTTTACCAACCAGGAACTCACCTTACATCCCTAAAATGCTTTCCTTGGCCAAGTCTGCAACCCCAGGCAACCCAGCCTCGACTGCAGGCAGCAAAGGCAGCGAGCTCAGCTCTGAGTTTGACATGCTTGGTGCATGTCACATAACACAAGCAACCTGCTAACGAGCTGCTATGTGCTCTCGAAGTCACAGCTGCCAGCAACAATTGAGCAAGTGCAGCCTAGCTTTTCAGGATTCCTGCCTGTTGCCCAGGAACCACACAAAGCACTGGAGATTTTAAACAGGTGCAAACAGTGCTTTTCTCCCATGCCCAGACTGCAGAGCCTCTGCAACAGCAACACAAGAAGAAGCAGAAAGCAGGAAATGAACTTCCAAAATGCGGTCAGAGCTCCTACTGATAATGCAACACTTCGGTGACCTGTGAAAAACAGGCTGTACACAACACTATAACCAGAAGCAGGAAGGCTTGGTCAGGTTTGCCTTCATGAAATCTGCTTTTTCCAGAAATACGAAACCGTATTGTAATTGTGGTTACACATTTTTTAAATTTGTCAGTGTTTCTCACCTGCAAAATATTTAGTTAATTTAAGAGGTAAGGTTTCTGAACAAGGAATGATTCAGAACAGTTAATGAGCACCAAAAATAAATGAAAAGGGTGTATTTTAAAGCTTACTTTTGTAATAATTTGATAGCTGCATGGGATTTTTTAATGCACAAAACTGTCTTTCAAATAAGTGTCTTAAAAAGCATAATACAAATCACGTACATTATCTAATTGTGTGTATGTACAGAAATTCTACATGTACCATCTGTCTACAGCTCATTGCTTAACATTATAACCTGGTACATACCCAGCTCAGTGCATAGGTGGTACCGTAGGTAAACACAAATTGTATCTCCTGAACTGAAAATCTGTGAGTCAACTTTCAACAGGCTCGTTAGAAAAGACGGCACCAACTCCAGAACGGTTTGTTTTGTCAATATTGCCTACGCTGTGTTAAGGTCATCAGTACGAGTTTGTTATTAGCCACGTTCCCACACTGGTAATCAGGCAAATTCCTGTTAATTTCAGGCAGAATCTCGCCTGAATTGGAAGGGAGCAGGAACTGGTTAAGGCACTAACCAGATGGCCACTGAGATCTGGTGTTCTCATGTGGGATCAGCTGCTCTACCGGCTACTTACAAGCCCAGGCACAGGTCACACCTTGAGCAAGGCTCTTCTGCTGTTCCTTCGGAAATGTTACAATGCTGACATGCATGCTAAGGGCTTCTGTTTAAACTGAAAGCACTCAGATAGGTTTTACCTTCCCTTTTGGATCCAGCTTTTCACTTGGATGTGAGGCTGAAAAGGCTAAAGGGTTCTCTTGTACAGACGCCAACAAAAACAAAGGTAAACTTAGAATTTTCATTAACTGTAAATTACAAGAGCAAACAGAAATAAGGATTGATGTGAGCAACAGGGAATGCTAAAGCTTCACCAAATGTAATGTGTAATGCTTCAACCCAAACATATTTTGGGATGACTGCCAAGAAGATGGGTATAAATGTGGGAGGCTTAGTAGAGTACAGTTTGAGCTAAAATGTGTAAAGTTTTCACTTGTGCTAAGGAAACATTCGTATCTAGGTAAAAACAAGGCCTTATGAAAAATCCAATTTTACATCTAATCTGAATTTCCCTGGGCAAAGCAACTGCTCTCTTCCTAAACTGATCCTCGAGATAGCTGGCAGTAGCATATAATTATTGTGGATAGTATTGCCATGGGCTAGGCACTAGTTGAATATTGTAAATTATAGAGGTGTCTCATCCAGCATTACATGGTTTGACGTATTCATCTAAACCTGAATTGGAATTACTCATCATGATGCTTTTATTATTTGGTGGTCCAATGACATCTGTACAACCAGGAGAAGAAGCGTTGGCTCTGTCTTACAAGTTTTCTTGTGCTATCTTAGCTTACACTGTTATATGTTAGTTCTTCTGACCCAGAAACTCCTAGTGGTGAAGGATTAAGTATCCGAATCATCAGAGTTTCTCCAGTGAAGAACAGTTACAGTATCCTACATGGTTTTGGGGCTGTGGGGGAAAGGGTGTTAAATAACCCAAATGCTCTCAATTTGCTGCTGAACATCCCCCAGCAGAAAAAAGCCTACGTGGTTGAGGTTTGGCTATCTACTGTCAAAGTTTGCTCAACAATAAGAGTAGAAAGTTCTTCTAGCTCTACTAGAAGACTAGTTCATGAACTAAGATTCAAATTTAATTTCAGTGATATAAACAATGAATAATTCTAGTAAAGGCAAGGCTGGAGAATAAAAGGCTATAAATGCTATAGAAATTTTCAACACAGGCTCATTTCTCAGCTTTTCTAAAGCTACTTTCTTCTTGAGTTGATAGACCAATTATTTCAGGGAAAAAAAAAAGTCAGCGTTAGTAAAGCTTTTTACCTGTTTTTTTTTCTGCATAGACTTCAGACAGCTTATACAGTAATGACGGTCCAAGAAGGTATTTTACTGACTATCACTTCAGCTTTATTCATCTGATTAGTTCTAAAATACTTAGATAGCAACACGAGTTAGTTCATGTTTCTCCATGTTAATGCAGGGTATATCCTTCCCTCTCTGTGCCTGAGATGATGCATTTCTTACGTTTTCCAGATCTGCAGCTGACAGATACTGACAAGCTTGGGATTCCCCTTTATGCATCTCCAGTTCCACAGATGTAAGAAGTTCCTATTGGAACACAGTACAGGAATCATACTAACAATACTCAATGCATCCCAATACCTGGCAAATAAACATGACCCTCTGATAAAGAGGTGGTTACAACAGGAACTTATCCCATCTAAAAGAGAAAAATTCTGGAAGGACACTACCTATTCATTCCATTGTTCCACATGCAGATCTATTCAGCTGGAAGGGCCAAAGGTGACAAATAACCCTAGGAATATATGTACATAATGCTACCTGTCACCGTATGTAATAACACAGCCTCCAGTGGCGGGGGAAACTGTGTCCTTCCATCCACTGGAGAATGTCTTCCCTAAGGCTGACACTGGCATGAGAACGATGAGACGATTACTCAAATGTAAATGCAGCTCAGATTTGTTTCTAATGGCTTAGCAGCAGGTGAAGACATTTCTTAAGTTGTCCAAGAACAGAAAGTACCCTACAGAAGTGTGCAATAAAGTTTAATGACAACAGTGATTCAACTTTTTAAACTCTAGGTAAGGATCCTTGACATTATGGAACAGGCCAGGATTCACTATTTTGGCAACAACTGTAGGATGAAGCTATGCTTTGTGTAAAATTAAACTTTCCTTGAAATTATATCAAGTGTGTGCACCTCAGCAAAGCTTTGAGGAGCGTGAAAAAATAATGTATCCTTTCCTGCAGTGACTTCTGTAAAGTAAGAAACTGGATTAACTGCAGTCTTCACTGGTGCCAGCCAGACCACAAAGTGTAGCATCAACACTGTGCTTGTAAGGTAAAAGCTATTGTAATTTTAAAAGAATCTCAATTATACATTGTGCCCCAGAAGTACTGTAACCTGACTTCAAATTTCTTACAAACTACGTCTTCTTGCACTCCTACATAATACCAGAATAAGAAACATTGAATTACTTTCTGGGAGATATTTACAAAACTCTGGGATATTCTAAGCAGATACAAGCTAATATTATTATGCTGAATAGCGGTACAAGCTGCCCTCCATCCACAGCACCATGCAGGCTGTCATTTTTGTAGTTAGGATGCATTTTGCAGCAAGACTTAAATGTTCTTTCAAGTGCACTGTACTGTTAGTTGTTGTCACAATTATTTATAACTGGGGACATCTATCTCCTACTAACCTTCTGTTCTGGTCCAACACACAGGAAACAATTCTTGAAGCATTAAAGTACATTTATAAGAATTTAAACTCAGTATTCCTTAGCTAGATTCTGCCCTCTGGTTTTGACTCTAATCCCAAGCAAGTCAAAGATGACATTCAGTCTTCCACTCTATTGTGAGGTTTGTGTGTATGAAAATTTAATTTTGATGAGATGTCAGGATAGAAGATGAAGTTCAGCTAAAGAAAAGGGTTTTCAAAGAGACCTGTAAACGTGAGACCAAGAGTTGCATTTCTTTTTAAAATGTATCATAAAGGTACTGTAGCATTCTTTAACACTGAGAAGCAGCAGAATAGTGCATGAAACACTCAATGCCAAGAAAGAATCCATCCCTATTTTAGCCGTGAATTATCCTACAACCTTGAGAAAATTACTTCACTCTTCCATGTCTCAGTTTCCGTATCTATCAAATGGGGACAATGATACTTTATAAAAACACTCCAAGATTCTTTTTTAAATGTATATCATTTGGAAACTTGTAAAGCACATGCAATTTCTAAAAAACCCCACCGAGAATGTAAGAATAAATATTGCTTTAAACATTTGTTGCAATATTTTAGTAAAACTCATACCTTCTCTATAAGTACTTTAAAATATTCTCAAGAGTTTATATGTACTGTTTACAATTATCAGCATATGGGATTTGAAGATACTGCATGCTTTAAGTTTAAACTTCCAACTATTGGTTGAAATACAAATACTTTCAAGGACCTCAGTAAGCGACGGACTGGGTTCTGTATTTTTTCCCTAAGACAGGCAACAGTCCTCCAGCTGAGGTAGCACTGGATTCTCTGAAACCCACAATAATCAGCAAATTAAAAGAAAAAGAGGTTAATACTGTGTTCTGCTTCCCCAGTACTCTTTTCAGCTCCGACATGATACAGATGCCACAGAAGACTTACTCTTACTCTGAAGTGTAGGAAAATATATCGTGGTAAAAGACTATCATTCAAAGCATTCTTTGAAACTTCTTAAAAAACTGAGCTTTGTATCTGGAGAGGTTTTAATGTTTAGTTTACTTTTCTGTACTTTAGAGCACAGAATAGAAAAATCATTACATGTTTAAAACTCAAAAAACTTTGCAGGCTTTAGATATTCAAATACCTCTACTTCTGAAAGTTTATCCTGCTAAAATGTGTATTTGTAGGGTGTGATCTAAAAGTGGCTGGACATAATATCACAGGTCCAATTCCAAGTCATCCATTACATTTTTAAGGCAGGTATTTCAGTGCAAAACAGAAGTGTTTCCTCAACTTTGTACTGCAGGACTGGGTGACAGAGTTTCTCGAATAACCTACATTACAGGTGGGACCAAGCATGGAAACTGCCAGGTCCCAAAAGATTATATTCTCTGAATATTGTTAACAATCCAAACCAAGTTATAAGAACTGGGGATGGCTCACAAGTTTAGAGACAGCACCCATAATAAACCAAATGCAACAGTAGTAATAATAACTGAGGGAGAAAAAAGTTAGGGAGATTCTACAGCCATTTCATCTTTCATAAGTATTTCATTCACTAACTTTTTAATAATAAGAAGAGAATTTCTATCCTTCAAGTTATTCAATCATATTTATAGCAGATAAAAATTTACAGGTATTACATTAGGTACAGTCACCTTATCTCCAAGTAAAAAAATGACATACATAGTTGAATACAAAGAGAAAACTGGATTTTTTTAAACTCTTATCAAGATTAACATAATACTTGAATGCAAACAGGACAGCTAGATAAGAATTACAAAAGACATGAAATTCCTCCCAATTTTAGGTGTGATTAAGAAAGCAACATCAGAAACACAGGCAAAAGGGAAAACAACATGGCCATCCAAATTGAAAAATATATATGGCCCAGAATCTGTGCTGCCCTGTGAAGAGAGAGTGCCAGCTATAAGAACAGGAGTGATGTGGGATGCTCTCAGATATTTAAGAGCATAGAGTGTGGAACACAGTGCAAGAGCACAAATGTGCCCGCAGAGGCTGTGCTAGAGCTTCAAATATCTCCAGCTCAAGTGACTAATGTGAATGTGCAAAGAGACAACCACTTCAAGCAGAACTTTTTACTGATTAAGTCACTACCATAAATCTCAATATGTTCCCTGCCATATTGGCAGCCTGTCCCCTTTTTCCTTTTAACTGTGGGCCAGATCCTCAGCTGGTATAAGTTGGCATCGCATTTTGTTGCCTTCAGTGGAGCTAAGCCAATTGATGCCATCTGAGCATCTGATATTATATTTCTGTAGCAGTTAAAAAATGATACAGAGGCATTAATTACTACATAGTCATGTCTCATAACCTCATGGCAGGGGTGGAAAGACTTCTCATTTATAGTCACCAGTCAACATACAGAGTGGAAGGGTCAATTGGTCATTCCATGCTCAGTTTGATGGCTGTAAAGCTACTAGTCATTCCAAACACAGGAAAAACCACTTTTCATTTCCCTATGTGATTTAAATACTTCAATTTTGTTAACTCACAGGCATGTAGTAGCTACTCTATGTCCTTAAAGCACCATAATCTACTGCATCAAAAATGTAATGGATCTGACATGCAGAAGAACAGGCAACTAGAGCAGACAAAAATTCATTTAACTGTGAAACCCAAGTCCCATTGCCAATAGTAGATGCTAAGGGAAAGAGGGGTAAGAACACTTTAATCTGTAAGCATTCTGCTACAACCTAACAGCACATCAGAGATGCAGACACAGAAAGTCTCCACTTTTGATAAGAGAGAACGTGGTCAGGGTATTTTTTGTTTCAGCAAAGGGAGAAATGAAGCGCAAGATTAATTATGGACAACTGCATTTAGTTTGGACTATCTCTTACAATGACCTGACATTCATAGTTTATACCTTTTGTGTAAAAGGCCCATATGTTCCATTTCACTGCAGAAGGAAATAATCTTAACAGAAAATTGCAACACCCAAATAAAATCCTTCTTTTCCAATGAAATAACATTTCCTATTTTCTACCCAACACAAAAAAAGTGTAAGTTGGGACTCCAAAGAACCAGGGTGGGCTCAGACACTTGGATATCCAGTAGAAGCAGCAATCACTTGCATCAACATTTTAGAAGCAGAAAAATGTTCACTAACTTACCTAGGTTATGGAGGGTTCTTGTCTGTGTATTTGAGGGAGGGGTAAATAGAGAGTTAGTCTGTGGCACTGAATCTATCTTGGCCTGCCTTCATTTGCATTCTTTGTCCTTCCCAGTATTTCCTCTCGTATGTAATTATCTCCTCAGCTCCCAAGTTATTTTGCTTTAAGCACTTCATAGCCCCTGGACACTCAACATTGAGATCTTACTGAACATTAAACAGATTAAGCAGATTGTCATCTTTGTCTTTAAATGGGTAATAACCTATCAGACAAAAAACTTATTCTCCACCTACTTATTAGAATTTGTATGTTAAAGCAGCATGCACATCCCTAACAGGCTTCCAAATGGGGAACTGGAAGTAAGCAGATCCATTCTACAGGTAAATATATAATCAATGGCCTTAGGTTGGCTGAAGGCTACATCCCAAAATACAGAGGGTTTGCTATGATATAATGTAATTACCCAACAACAAGCAAAGGTCAAAACATGGGAAGATAAACCAATGACTGACTTCAAGAGCTGTTTTACTTGTGTAAGGACAGTTAAATTCAGGGCTTTAGCCACAAAAGAGCACAGCTACTGAAAAAAGAAACAGAGAAGGAGACATTAGAGAACACAATTTATGGGGTAAGGATAAGCATAAACAGGAAAATAACAATAAAGAGGGAGAAGCAAGGAGGTGCAGGTTTCAAAACATGGTATTTAACATGTCAAAAGCAGTAACTGAATCTACTGATATCTACTAGGAAAACGCCAAGATGCTGGTGAAGCGTCCTCACAGCCACACACTTTTGCTCTTAGGTTCTGATATGAGGACAAGGACATAACCTCTACTACTGTCATTCTAGAGAGCATTCCACATTCCATTCTCCAACTTCAGATGGAGAAATCATGGAATTTCTCTCAGACCTGAGTATATCTGAATAAAGGTCTAAAACCTATTATGTACCCAGTAGAAAATGGAAGAGTATTTAGAACAGACACATTCTGCCTAACTCAAATAAATTCGTACAAGTTGATTAAGAATATGACTTAAATTCATATGAAAAGTATCATCCATCTTTTAAAGCTTGGCCTCCTATTTCTGTATTGTACTTGGCAGAAATACGTCCATATTCAGTCATTTTGTCTTAAGTCAGCCATGGGATCCTGCTGTCCTGATATTGATGAGAATGAAAATTATAATCTTCAAATACTTCATTTAACTATTATTTAAGAAATATTATTACTTAAATGAGACACTCCCTTCACAAAAGAATGTTCATAAAAATATATGCCCTAATTAAAAAAAAAAGGGGGGGAGATTTTCTGTGTCTAAATTTTATAACTATCTATAAGTGCGTTCAGCCATCCTTACCACAGGGGAAGAAAGTAAGTAGGAATTTCTGCCTGACAGAAATCCTGCAAGTGACAAAGCTCCTAATTTTGACTTCAGTGTAAATTTTGCCTCAGTATGAATTCACGGGATTTGGCCAATGCTTTGCAGAGGTAACTGGGTTTCAAGTTTGTTATTACTCAGATAATTCTTTTGCTAGAAGCTTAAGAGCCCTTAGAGGAACTGGACAGAATGAGTTTGACAAGAGATCAAAGGGATCAATTACTATTGTGCCCACTGGACTTTTCAGAGTCCAGTGGACACCAGCTGGCTGGGCAGAAAATGGGAATTAACACAGTTTAGTTTTAGGATACTAACATACAAAATAGAATAATTTATTTCTTCCCAAAAAGCATGGCTAAATGTTGGCTGGAGCTTATATTCTCATTTCCTAAGTAATGGGGTTTTCCTAATATTCACTGTTTATCAAAAATACTTATTTGCAATGTTTCCCTATAACTCTGATATACCCAATTTCAATTTCTAATCTGAAAAACCATGCAGATGTTACTAACAGGCCAAATGTTGGAATGGTTGCTCAGGATTTAGGCTG
The DNA here is from genome assembly GCA_008694505.1 of Cyanoderma ruficeps. NCBI lineage: Eukaryota > Metazoa > Chordata > Aves > Passeriformes > Timaliidae > Cyanoderma > Cyanoderma ruficeps. Next base: position 5,698,650 of record VZDJ01000090.1, on the reverse strand, counting down.
CCCCATTACAGACACAATGTGATTAAGACTCCCCATGACATTCAGCTGATAAATCTGGAGAAGTCTGGCCAGGCACCTTGATCATAAACAGGAACTTACAGGCCATGCAGCCTCATAACATCCATGCCCCAAGTCTATTTCTCCATTTTCTATACACTGACCCTTTTTTCCTCCCTTTGAAAAGNAAAAAAAAAACAAAACAACAAAACAAACCCATAACAGAGTTGTTCTAAATCTCTCTGAAGAAGCAGACACAACAACAAATAGCTTCTCAAACTGAATCTTAGGTGAGAGCTCCTTGCTGCAGCTGTGTAGTCCTAAACAAGAGAACTCCTGCAAATACATTTTTTTTTATGCTGGAACAAACTAGCCTTTAAATTTGTATTTACTCCAGTAAATTGTTCTTACTTTAACCTGTGATTTCGCTAGCTAGCAATAATTTTGGACTGCTGCTCAAAGGACATCTCTTTGCTTTGCTAATCACCTGTTATGATGTGTATGTCACTGCAGAATTTAGCCATGTAAATTTTGAAAGCAATTTGCAGCTCTGAAACAATTTTGAAATATTTCTTCAAATTCTATGCTGTCAAAACTCAACAAAACTGCAAAAAAGCAAATGAAGATAACATCTATAAACACTGCAGCTGGCTACACAAAAAGCTGCAAAGAGTAAGGGTTACCAGAGCAGGAAAACACTGTAAATTACTAAGCATTGTTTCTTGAAGCATAATACCCAGACGTGGGAACTACACATTCCTACCTATACATCATATCAGTATCACAGGGGTAAATAGCTCTAGAAAAAAAGAGAAAGCAAAAAGATAAATTAAACAAATTAACAAACAAACAAGGTACTCGCTGCTTAGAAACTATCTGCAGATGTTCACCTAACAACTTCACTTTTCCCTCCCTTCTTTCAGCAAAATGTGGTACTGTGAGCATTACAAAGACTGAATTCCTCTTCATAAAAAGTTAAAGGCTAATACACAGCAGAAGCCAATAATAATTTTGTGTTAAAATATCCACATAATAAGAACACCACTGTGATGGTAGATTTCCACCTTGCACATTAAATACTAGTGTACTCAAGCTTTTCCTATGCCTGTGGCTTGGGCAATGCTCTGCTCAGGAAACTCAGGATAAATCTGTCCTCGGATTATTCTGGTGTGAGCTAGCCCAGAAAAAGGGACTTTTATTCTAATATGGCTCAACCAAAAAAAGTACTCAAGATAGATATACAAGCAAAACAGAAAATACCCCATAAACAACCATCACATCATCATTATGTATTCTAATATAAAGTATTTACAGGATTAAGCAGCGACAGCACTGACACAATAACACATAGCATGGCCTCATCCTGCAAGCCTCTCATCTGAATAATCCTAAGTGTTTGCAGCCCCTTGCAGCAACTATGAAATTTGGAAAGAAACAGATCAAAAAGCTGAAGCACAGAGCAGCAACGTGACTCACCTAAAATTCTACAGAAAACAAATAGAAAGTCATAAATTAAACTGATTCTGACTTTTAATCTTGTCTGTGGGACTCAAGATCTCTCCCATGAGAAAAGGTAGAGCAAAGCAAGAACAACCCCTCCCTTGACATTTTATTATATTTCTATAGTCGTCTCAATATACCAGATCAATTGCATTTGAAAATGCAGCTATTAAACCATAAGTAGACCATCTTTGGAGCCTTTGTTTGGCAATTGCATCAAACAACAATTCTTCTGCAGACAAGAAATCAGACAGTATTTTTACAATAATTGCAAGTCATTTCTAGGAGAAAGAGGTAGCAACAATACCCAAGGAAAAAAAAAAATAACACACTTTTGTGCTTTCCCATCAAACCCGATAGTGGTAGGGGTTTAAATCAGTCAGAGGCAGCTACGCATGAGAGATTGCACTCTGCAGGCTCTATCAGTCAGAAGTCCAGGATACACGTCCATGATTTATCATACTTTTCATGGTAATTAGCTAGAGTGCCATTTTGCTTCCAGTAGCATCACTCAACTTCCTTTTTTTAATTTGGTCTTTTTTTCCTGCAAATGAATTTACATATTTCTCAGTCTCTCATCCCCTACTATGTTTTATTTATGAATATAGGCCTTGCTGATGGTAACTTTAATGTGAAGAAAGTAGTAATTAGTGTACCTATCTGCTAAGTTAATCCCTTTCCCACAATGTCTGCAGAGAAGTTTCAGGTAAGTAACAGTTTGCAGTCAATATTAGGTTTAATTATGCTTAATGAGGAGAAGTATCTCTGTTTACTAACTGCACCTAGGTGTGTAGCTTCTATATGAGTTTTTCTCCCAACCTCATTCCAACACTGTTAATAGTGGCACTGTGCAGGGTACTTGTGGTGCTTTAATCCATAAAACTTCTCCAGGAGAGCCAAGCAAGTGAGGCACCTGTTACAATACACATTCAGAGGGAGCAGAAGGGCCTTAAAACAACGACAGCTTTGTGTAAGGAAGAAGTTCTTCTCATATTTAGTGGATGCAGCGCACTGGAGAAAAGAAGCTGAAAGCCCCAAAAAGCCCACAGAGAGTCCTCAAGGCCCTCTTCTTAAAAAGTAAATCAAAAGGAAATAGAACATAACAAAATTAAATAAAATAATTGTTCCTGGTTTCAGGGATCATCCACTTGAGTATTTCCTGTAGGAGTTACTGTGATCTTTTATCTCCTTGAAAGCTGTGTTAAGAATTAATACCCTGAAGTTGTACAAACAAATGAAGGCTTCTAGTTGTATTTCACGTGCAGATATCTTCCACAACTGAAGGGTTTCTAGAAGCAACTGAGGGTGACACCAACGTTGTCTTAGAACTCCATACCAGCAAGAAGCCAAAAGCAAATCCTCAGATTGAAACCCAGTTCTACTTCAACAGCTCTGCTGAAGGTTTTAGCATCTGTGCAATGTTGTTACTTCAGTCACTCTTCCTAATGTGAAGATCTAAATTTGAGTTTATTCCAGTACTTTTTTGCTGTAACATTTTCCTTTGCAATTTCATGTATTATCCCCTTAAGAAATTCACGGGGTGGGAATTTTTTAATACATATTTATAACTACCTATGAAAAATATACCTTCCTAGGATGCATAGATTTAGGGGGTTTTGTGTGTGTGCACAAGGGACCAAGTTTGCAGAAGTGCTGAAAAACAAAGCTGTTTGATTTCCAATAAGAAATGGAACACAGAGAGGAATTGTTCTGTAAATGGAGAGGTTACTTCATTTGATTTTTTCAAAGCAGTAAGAAGAGAGTTCTGCATTTCATTCATGTCAGAGAAATGTGACATTTCCTCAGACATAGCTTAGGGCTTTTCTTCTTTCTCTTTTTTTTTTTTTCCTTTTTTTTTGCCCTAGTGAGCACTCTGCATGAGTCCACACGTTCCCTCCTTATTTTTGCCATTGGCAAGACTTCAAGAAAAAAAATTTCTGGTTAGAAAATTTATCAAAAAAGCAGGAAAAACTTCTGCTAAATCATGCTTTTTATTTTTAAAAAACCACCTATTTTACAATTACTTGACTGTCAAAATAGAAGCAAGATTTTATTTAAAGGCTAAACTCTGTAATTCTGCAATCTATATCCTGATCAACTTTACATAGATTTCACTGTACAAGTTTGAAAATTGAAGCTCAAGGCTTATATGTATTTTTCCTACAACATGCCAAACTAACCCTAACACCCATATTATCAGATGATAAGGAAAAGGTTTCTAAAGGAGAAGTGTGATTTTTTAACTGTTTTTCCCTCTCAAAACAATGTGATCTGAAAATGTGAATACAAGTTTAACTATTATGTAAAACTGTTAATAGCTACATAAGAAGAAAGAAAAGATACCTGCTTTCAAAGTGAAAAAATACCTGTTTTCAGTATCTTCCTCTTTTTGCTGTTTAAGACATCAGTATTCAGATAAACATGGATTTCATTATGAGATGGAAATTATTTGCAGGCACATTTATTCTTCAGAAAATTGACGAGGTTTTGTATCCAAGAAGAGAGAAGAAGAGGTCATGTCACTTCTTGAATACGAAGTCCAGCATCTTAAAACACTACAGAATGACTCTGAGGATCTGAAAAACTTAAAGATTTCATAATTTCAAGGCTAGATTATGGAAACTCTAACTAGAGAATGAAAATAGCACTTAATACAACACCAGGAGAGGGCATAGTCAAGTTACTTCTCACCTGCTGCTGCCTTTCAGTAGTGACATAGAGATTGGGTAACTGAACAATAATCTATTTTACTAAAGCATACTCCTAAGGTTAGAGATGACAGGATCACCTGCAGGCCATGGATGTTCAGTGTACATACACAAGCAACTCTCCTCAAAATTCCACAGGCAGCTCTCCAATCTATAGGAAGCAGATCTCCCTGAGAGATAGATGGATGTGGGCATTTTACAAAAATCTGTGCAGCTCTCCTCCCCAGACAACTGCTTGGGAAAAAAGTTTCACACTTTTCTGAAGAGCCTGAGAGGATGGCGGGCTTGCTTATTTGGATCAGTCTGGGTAATAACTAACATTGCAATGTTGCCTCCACACATCTCTCTGCTCAGAGTCACCAATTATAATGAAGAATAGTGGCAGGATGAAGATTTTTAAAACTAATTGCAAAATAACCAAAGAAAAGCTGTTTCTCAAACATGAAGAGTTTGCATAGGTAAAAGTATTTTTTCCCAAGATCTAGAGAGGTTCAGTTACCCCTAAATGAATGAATCTCTGCTGCAGTATAATGCCTTGGCAAAGAGAAAGACGCTTTATTTCGATGACCTGTGAAGTAATAAAAGTCTCCAGCCTTGGTGGAGGAGATAACCTGAGATTGATTCAGTCTGGTGGCCTCTGGAATCTCAAGGAAGCTTAAAGTTTATATGGAAACAGTGCATCTCACATTTATAGCCCAGCTAGGCAGGTGAGATTGGAACATTGTGTTTTAGCCACATACCAATCAAACTGTCAAAACGTAACTTACAAGAGAATGCTTGGACAGAGATACTGAGATCCTGGGGCAGTCCCATCTCATAAAAAAAACTCCAAACATCTAAATATGCCTATAAACATGATTGTAAAGATATTTTAATTCAAAGGAAGGAAAAAGTTTCAGATCAAAGTTCTGCAGCAAATGACCACAATTCAGATTTATAAAAACTTATGCAATTAAAATGCTCTATAAGTGACTAAGGAGAAGCATTTCTTACCTTTTTTTTTTCTTTTCTCAATATTGATCTCTCACCAGAAAAAAATTCAAGTTTTCAGCTGCTTTTCTCTCAGAAGAGCCTCTGCCTACTTTCATGAATTCTCTCTGCCATCCTAAAGATATGCCTTTGGAAGGCATAGAGACTTGCATAATCCCCCAAGTCCTATTAATACCAGTAAGAATGATACAAGTTTGATTCCAAAGAGCCAAAGGGAATGACTAAAATGGCCTCAAAGCGGTTTTTCAGAGTCAAAATGGTCTACCTCATCTTCTTGGCACAGAAGTGGCTCAGCTCCCACTGCTGCTGACTTGTTGCTGTCTTTCATTTTGTTGTCTGCCATTTCATTTGTGGTACAGGAGGAACAGGGGTTGGTCTTTTAACAACCCACACTGCTCAGAGTTACGCAGGAATGCTACTCTGCTCATCAAACTACTGTACAACTTAAGGCTGGCTTTGACTGGAAGGTTTACTAAATGAACAACAAAAGCACGTGGAAGATGTTCAGCAGCAGCATGCCACAGTGTCCCCACACAAATGTCTGATTCAGGTCTAACAGGAAAACACATGTCCATCTGCCCAAAGAGAGGACAGGAAGAGAAACAGGGAGAGACTAACAGGGAGAGAAACAGGGAGAGACTAACGCAGAAAGGGAGAGAGAAAGAAATAGAGTAAGAGACAAGAAGAGAAATAAAGAGAAGGAAAGCAAGAGGGAGGGAGGGAAGGAAGGGGAGAAGAAAGAAATTATTTCACTATACTACTCAGTAAAAGATGTATATCCTGAATTTTGCAGGACATACTAACATTTGAAGATAAAATCTTGAACCAGCAGATGGAGGATTTAGCCCTCTCTTTTACAAATAATTCCTTGTCAGGCCATGTTCTACTTTACAGAAAAACAGGGAAGCCGAGTCTCTTTTGGGTTTTAAAGACAATGGAATAGAAATCAGCCAGGAGAAGAAGAAGAAAAAGTCACTGTCCTGAGCTATCTGCCGAAGAAAATTAACTTTCCCAAAACAAACACCAGAGATATTAAAGATCAGTACTTTAATCTGTCTGGACACCTGAATGTGACATCTGGACAGCAAAATTGCTATTTATTCTTTCTGAAGAACATAAACTGAGTCACTGGCACAGAACAAAAATTTAAAGTCAAATTATGTTCCGTGTGGCAAAAGTCATGCCACGTGTGCCACGTCATCCAGATACTATCAGATGATCTGCAGTTCAGATGAAGAAGCAAATGAGAATGACTGAAAGTTTCTTCTTGGCTTTGACCCTGACACACATCTGATCAAAACCAATGGTGGTTAAATATCTTGTTCTGAATCTCAAAAAACTTCCCTGACATATACTTCTTGCCACCACTTTTTCACTCTCAGTGAAGAAGGATGTTATTTTTTCATAGAAGAGGTATCAGGTCGTAGCCCTTGGCAAATCAACATGAATCACAGGCCCATGATTCAAATTTGTTCTAAGAAAGAGAATTTTAGCATCCTGAAACTCCATGCTTCAAGCACTTAACAAGGAAACTAGTGTGTTGATTTAAGAGGCAAATCCTTCCACATTCATTGTCAAAAACAGTAAAGGAGGGAGAGTAAAACATTACCTCTGACTTACACCTTTTACATAGAAAAACCAGGCACAGTGACCTGGCATTGTTAGTTTTGCTGGAATATTTGCTGGATAACGCAACAGATATGCATGCAGGTAAACATAAACACATGTGCACACACAACACTGAACTTTGGGTTGGCAGCCAGGCTCTGGTAACCCATGTCCCCTGGGCACAAATCAACTACGAAGGAACAGGAAAAAGTCAGTGTAATAGTTAACCAGCCCAGTGGGCTATTATTCATCCCAAGCAGAGAAACAGCAGTGCAGCCTGCAATGCTGGTGCCCTCTCCCTCTGGAATGCTACTGGATGGCTGGAATTAAATTCAGCAGTGAAAAAAACCAGCAAATGTAGTGTCAACAAAAGAAAGAAGCAGAATTTCACCTCCTGGGGCTGCAGGTAAGGAGGACTTCTGCACGGAAGCAGAGATTGCCTGTGAAGCTTGATGTTGAAAAAACATGACAGATTCCAGTATCAACATCTATCAAAAATGAATGCACAGGTTTTGGTAGGATTAAAAAGATTATTGGTATCAGGCAATTATCTAGGCAATTATCCCCTATACAGCTACAAGTGATCAATTCTTGTGGCAACTGGCCAAGTGTTAGTGTTGGTAGCTGCAATGATGGCACCAGGACTGCAACAGAGGGTTAAAGTGCATCCATTCAGGTGAAAGGCTAAACCAGAGGAATTCCTACAGCCTATCAGGGAAATTCCCCCAAATATGTTCAAATCTTTCAGTCTTTTACAGCAGTGCATTAAAAGTGAACAGACCACAGCACTCACTGTATTTCTTCCAGTGCTACCTCAGTAAGCATTTTGCAGGGAGGCAATACACTACTGCCTGGACTTCGGCTTGAAAAAACTAATTTCATCTCCTTTTTATCTAGCTTTTAATGATTTAACTTCATCAGCCATGGCAGAAATTCAGGTTTATTTTTTATTTTTCAACAAAAGCATTGGCTTCTTATTTAAGAAGATCTTGAATAAATGTAATGTATTTACTTTAATTATTTTGAAGTGTTTCTTTGAGTGGGTAGGAGTTAAGTATCCACAACACCAAAGTAGGTCCTAGAATTAGTTGTAAACAAAATGTTCTGCTGCAGTGGCCCAAATCCACACAAGCAGTAAGCCTTGGGTATTTTGGCTTTTTTACAAAGAGTACTCAGCTCCATGAGAATGTATTCTAGGACTTGTATTTTATGGACAGGTCGGATCTTTCTAATCAGGAACTTCACCCTTTTGCATGTTTTCGGTCCAGATAGCTTTCTGGTTAATTAGGTACACACACTAAAAACAACAAGAAGAAAACAAGCCAAGAAAGTCCTAGGAAAACTTCAGATGGAAGCGTTAGAACATAGTTATGTGCACACATGCACAGAGAGAAGAGGAGAAATCTAGGGAAAATACACAGGATAATCACTTTACAGTCAGTGCACAGTGACGTGAACAAGGATTCAAAAAATAAACACGTCTAACATTTAAATCCCAGGCTGCATATTCAGTGACACCCTTTCTCTCATGACTGTATGTACACTCAAAACCAAAACCCCAGCAGCTAAACGTCTACAGCTTTGAGGAATTTCAGTTCTTGATCTCATGGCAAAGCTCCCAGCCAAATGTTCTACTGTATACACAGGCTTCTACTACCACATTCTGATTTAGGTACATAAATGCAAGAAAACTACAACCAAAGGCAGAAGAAGCTGTTGAAATGAAGAGTTTGTGCTACCCATCCCTTCATAGATAGAAAGATGTGATGTCGGCATCTAGAGAAACAGAAGATATCTCCTCTGGTACGTCTCATTCCATACGTCTCCCCATTTTCTAACTGCATTCCTGTGCTTTGCACAAACTTCCACATAGCTTTATAGCTCCTCTGCACTGTTGCCCATAGTTACACCCAGTATTTACAGGTAAGCCTGCAGCCTTGCTCCCCCACAGAGGTAAACAAGAGAGGAAGGAAAATGGTATGAAGGAAAGTAGGAAATAATTCTGCACTTACTTGTCCGTAGTTGGTAGCTATATCTCAGGAACAGCTGCTTTAAAATACAAGTTGTTATTGAGGTTTGGTTTAAAAATCTCTGCCAGTTTTGACATCCAGGTGAAGGTATTGCTGCTGGCTCCAGGATAATTTGCATATCTTATCACTAAATAAAATGTCTGAGGTGTGCAGCAATCTGATGAAATTATAAACAAGAGTCCACACAAGTACACATGCCTTCCTGTTTGATTTCTGTCCTGTTCACTCCTCTATAATAAATCATATGATCATCTCATTCTAGCTGGAGGTTTAACTGTGCATGTAAAAAGGAAAATGATAGCAGCCTATTCTTACCCATACTTTACAGCTGAGAACCTGACAAAAATGTGATTTTGAGGAACAAGCAGAAAGCTTATTTTGCTACCATCCACCTCCTCTTTCATTGCTACAAAATTAGTGGAAAATCCCACGTATTTATGTATTTTTAAAAATAATTTCCCACCCTGAAAGTAAATAAATAAATTAAACTACACCTCTTTTACTACAAAGACAAATATACATGCCTAACTTTATGTCCTGCAATTAATCTCATGTATTTCAACAGGATTACTCATAATGCTATAAGCGAAATACACGTGTAAATCCTCGCAGAATCATGGCCTGAATTGCCAACAGTTATATGGCACAATTAAATGCCTAGGTCCAAATGTCTCTACAGAAAGACTAGGAAAAAAATAGGCATAATAAGTAACAAAATCTACTCCAGGGAGTGACTATGGGAGAAACACCATTGAGGGTGTCGCCTTCCCGTCACCTGTCACCAAATCCTTTCATAAATTCATCTTCTTCCTCTACCAGCTACCACCTTCACTTATCACTCTGTTCTCTACCACCAAATACGACTCTCCCTTCCCACACTTCCTCTGCTGCTATGAGAAGGAGGAGACAGGAGATGCATCGTACTCATTCTTTCGCCCCGTGAAGCAGGATGAGAGCACAGTCTGGTCCTTACATCACCTAGCACGGTGATAAAGAGCTCATGTGCTAATTAACAGGCCTGGGGTGCACAAGTTTGCTCCTCAGCCTGTTGCTGAACTGTTCACATGCCAATTTCTGACTGAAAATTGCCCAGTAAACGCTGTGGAGAACCCTTAACCTATCATTGGAGTGCATTACAAGAAGCTGCTGATCAAGATGTATGTAAACTGGGATACCCAAACTGCCCAGCCCTGCCTCCTGAGGAGTAGCCTACCACTGGCTTTCTTCTGCAAACACTCACCAATGGCATATGAGAAGTTACTCACGATCAGGTTTCTTACTAAAATCCACGCAGAAAACTTCTGCTTGTAAATTAACTCAGTCGGAAATATTAACTAAAATGCCAGGAAAACAAAGTCAATCCCTTAGAAGTTCAAATGACTATTTGTCACAAACATTTCACCTCTACTAATGAACTGCAAAAATGAATGATAGAAATGCAAAACTGTATTATGTTTAGCAGTTAACATTTTAATAAGAAGGAGATTAGCAATTTTTAATACCTCCAGTGCTTTGTTATATTCAATAGCACAATAACTGAATATTTTAATTGCTAATTATTTAGACCTCATTCAGTTCTCACTCAGGCAAAACTCCCATTGAGGGACTCTTGCCGGAGAAAAGAGCTACAGGATTTGTTTTACTGTAATTTGAAAAAACTTTATATATCATAAAAACTATCAAGTAATAGTGAAACAAAAATCATTAAATCCTTAGCAATATTAAATCCTACTGAAATTCCCATTGACTCTCAACACCAATGTTTTCATATTAAGTAAAACAGATAATTGCAGTTTACCAGTTGTAGCTTACCTGTATAATTTATGCCCAGATATACTGGTGGCTCTTAAAGAGGTCTAATAATGTTTTGATTCCTCTTACCGTATCCCTGCTTTTCTCCTGTGGGGAATCTCAGTTTAGATGTGATAAGGAAACAGCATTTCCAAACAATTATGATATCAACACCTTCAGAAACACAAACAATAGCATTTGGTTTTACCTTTTGACTTCGGCCTCCAAAAGGGTTAAGAGCAGCTCTCAACACTTCTTTCTTGTGCTGCTGTAAAGAAAAGAAATGAGTATGTTTAGGGATTTGCACACAAAAAACCTTGAGTTTCCATAACAGTCAAATAGCTGGTGTTCAGTGGGGGAAGTGGGTGGACTGCTGTATATATATATAAATACAGCTATGTGAAGGAAGACAAAACAAAGTCCTACATTCACATGTAGTGCACAGGTGACAAACAAACTAAATGTACTAGCATTTCAAATGTCATGCTATGCACATGCTTCAGAGAGGAAAGTTGTACAGCTGGACACAAAGTAATTAGGGAGTGATTTCTAAGACTCTATGCTTCAAAAATGTAAATCTCTTTTTTTTTCAATTCAGTGTAATTTAATTCATCTTAAGCATAAAAACAAATGCGTGTCACAACCAAAGTTTTGCCACTTATGTTCGTCATTCAAATGCATTTTGGAAAAAGTTAGAGGTAGGTTCTCTAACAGGTAGAGTCTGAAGAGTTTCTTTTTTTTTTTTAATGAGAAACACATATACTATTTTCATATTTTCAACTATAAATGGCTTTAATGACTAAAATGTTCAGAAAATCTCTCCATAGGCTGCACTGAAGAAACAAAGAACCAGAAGCAGACCTAGTACCATATAGTGTTAACTACCAAAATGTTCAGAAGTGGCTGTCACACAGCTGAGGAAAAAGTAAGCATCGAAAACCGAAAGTAGGAGTTGGGCACCCTCCTTCACCAATTCAGAATATGGTTTAGGGACCAGATTGTCACAGTTTCCAATTCCTGTTATAAGAGGTTCACTTAGATTACAATGCTGAAATCCATTCCAGTCAGGCTTCTTGCTTCCTTGCAGGAGCAGTGAGATCCCTTTGTTCCTCTCAAGTGCTGACTTTCCACCTAAGACCCTGTGTCCAAAGCTAATGCCAGCTTGAGTATGGCAGGACNGATATAGATATAGATATATATATAAAAATCTAAACATATAACTTTAGATCAATTACTAAAAGAATTTTAAAATTAATAAATGGTTTATATATTATAATAATAATCTATATATTTTGCTAGTAGGAGTTCTTCATAGCTAGCCATGAAGACATTTTAACTACTGGGATTACAGGTGAGAACAGATTACTCATCAGAATGAACTCATCTTTGGAGAACCTCTACTTATTTAGAAAGAAAGCACACAAAGTCTTGCTGTCTCAAATAAAGAAGATATAACACCAGTAGGCTTTCAGGCTCATTGCTTCCAAGCCTGTCCAGTTCCTGGATACTACAGGGATGCTTCTGTTCCTCTCTCTGAGACATGCTCACAATTTCTTTTCAGATCTTATCATTTTCCTTTTGTTTTCTGGATGCTTTCTACCTGTGGTCATTACAGTCAAACAGCAGCATTTGCAGAAATTCCCCTATGACAATCCCCCAGCCTGTGTGGGTCAGTCCTGAGTGTAGTCGTCAGAGTCTGCTGGATGGCAGCTTCCACTGTTTTCAGGGAAGGTTTACTTTGCCAGATCTAAGGCTGTACAACAAATGCTTCGGCTTTCCTAAGGTCTGCAGTTGCCTGAATAGAGACAGACTCACTGGACAGTGGCTGTTAGCACTTTCCAGCATTACACAGGAATGGTCTGGAACAGTCTGTCAGATCTGCACAGACAATAAAGCAAAGCAGAAGGCCCAGATATTGAGTAATGAGGATGGGCTTTTGACCTTTAAATGCTGCTGGACGGATTGCACGAGGATATGTTTAATTCAAGCAATACTATTAGATACAAAATTGTACTGTTTGCCTAATGCCTACCTCATCTCCCAGCTGCACCACTCCGTGCCTTCTGGCACACTATGTGCTGCAGTGAGAGAGCCCAGTAAGAGAGGGTGGCACTGGGGAGCCTGGGACAGCTGAAAAGTGTGGAAAGACCATGGGAAAATCTGGTCACAAGGTATGAGAAAAATTTTCTATTTTAAAACCCATTGATCAGTCAGACCTCCTGCAGTGTTTAGGCTCCTCAAGCTCGGCAAAGGATTAAATCCAAGTCAAAAGTCTCTGTTTCTCTTCTCTGGCCTACTGGCTTTTGAAAAGTTGTATAACTGCTCATGATGACAAGCTACCCTCTTGTCAGCTGTAATTTTTGCCAGAAACTGCTGTACATGAGTCTGTATAACTGTTACAGTTACTTTATTTTCACAATCATTAATTGATCCTTTCTAAACATTTGAATGTCTGAATTTAATTACAGGCAACATTTCTGCCACAGGTTTTATAACTGTTTTTATACATGATTTAAGTTAATCAAGCCTTATACTTGAGATAGTAATTTGTTGGACCAAGACAGCTGTTTCTAGGCCATACACTTTGTTTTCAATTTTCCAAGCTCCATGTTTACACCTTGTGGTTTAACTTAGATCAACAGCTTATTGGTGATTCAAATTATGTCATATCAAGTAATACCCTCAAAATCTGATACATCTGTATGACATCAGTGGAGTGGAAAGCTCTGTATGCAATCCAGGAAACCACTCTGTTTTCTTCACTTTTACATGAAAGTTAACTCCATGTACTAAGCAGAGGTGAATACCTCACAGCAGAGGCTCACTAGAGGCTTACTGGGCTCAAAGCTTTAAGGCTGTCAGTCCTGACAGAGGCTCGAGGTAGGCCATGGAGATTTCCTAAAAAATTGTGCTTTTCAGGATGAAGTAAATGAGGTACACTTATTAACTCTGCTTTTCAAATATCCAACCAGAATGAGATTTACCACAAACTACAAAATATAGAAATGGATCACTTAAACAGTCCTAAATTAAAAGTGCCTCTTCCACTATGCTAATTGCTTGTACAGTAACAAGAGCATCTTGTACTGCTGAAAATGCAAACAAGAGGAACAATATACACTTTTTCATTTCCTTATGTTGATGCCTTATAGGCTGCATGGCCTTCTGACATTTGCTACTAATGAAAAAAAACCAACTGTACAGTGACCTATCATCAGATTAAGTGAAACTCATATAAATACATTCCATTCAAGAAAATGTAAAGAATGTGTCAATTTTATTTACATTTTCTCTCAAGGTTAATGCAGGGGGGAATATTATAGGATGGTAAATCTTCTCTTTTTAAGATCCTAAATTTAAGAACAAAATTCAAAGAGTAGGATAAATTACATTAGCATCACTCAGGTTCAATTCCTTCCAAACACAAGTCATCAAACGCACAAAGTCCAGCAGCAAGTGAATTAAAGAAATCACTGTTTATTAATGCTAAGAATATAGGAGTCAAAAAGAATCTCAGACATGATTCCCTATGAGAGTACCCATAAATCTTTGGTCTCTTTTGAGATTCAACCTGGCATGAAACTTGGGCAGAGTACATTCTCAGCAAAATGGACAGCGCATCACAACAATGCTCTTAAAAAAAAAAAATTGTGTGAGAATTTAATGTTTGTGGAAAAGTCTTATCTGGCACACCTAAAGCTTGAAATCCCCTCATTTTCAGGGCAGCATTTCCAGCAGGAGAAGAGATTGTCTCACACAGGCTCACTCAGCTTTGAACTGAGGGACCATGTTGAACAGTCACGTTTTGTGGCTGGTTCAACCCTTCACTGCAGGGCAACTCTTACTGACTGTAGTCATGTTTTTTGTGTTATTGACTTTGGTCCACTGAGAGCTGGAGTTGAGATGTCTATAACTTTTCTCAAGAGTCAAGCTTGTCTGTCTGGAGAAAAAAAAAAAAAAAAGGAATAAATCAAGCAACTAGCATTAAATTCCATTATAAAGACATTGTGTGAAGAATTTCTGAAGACAACTGCTCAAAGCAGATCACTGACCTTGTCTGCAAGTATAAGAAAATAAAGTGGATATGATTTGGCTTTTTTGTGGGAAAGGAAGCTTCCTACATGTATAGAAAAAATGTAAAGAAACAACCATGTTACAGTGTTACAGTTACATCCTTCACACATGAAAAAGTCTTTCAGGAAAAAAATTAAGTTCCCTGTGCAGTACTCAAACCTATTTGAAAAATACTGTCCATATTTATCTCTGTGGAAGACTTGGAATAACTGTCTAGGCTCAGGACAAAATGATCTTTGAAGGCACCAGTCTGATGGAGAAAAGGGAGCATTTGTAATGTTGTCTGCAAGGTCCATATGTCTTCACTTCATGTACCATGAGTTTACCTAAACAGAAATCATCACCTGGAACACGAGAAGCAAATGGCATTTTTAATATCAGAGGTACTAGCAATGAGTCTGTGTATTTCTTCAGAAGGAAATAACAGTGCAGACAGGGAATTAAAACATGCCATGGTAACAGATGAAGACTTCAACTGTCAACAAAATCAGGCTATTAATTTTCACATAAACAGTCTTTTAAAATCTTCGATTTTTAATCTATGGTCCAAAGATCACTCTCACATTTCAGCAGCTTTTGTCTTTTAATGGCAATCACTTCAACTGACTTTTCACACTACCCTGTGCTTTGCCTCCCCTTCGGAAAAGGTGAGTGAAAATATCAAATGATATCATATTCTGCCAAGACCAAAGGAACAGTTCAAACATTCAAAAATATTAGGCAGTGGCCTTACTTAAGGTAAGGAGGGAATGTGATTTGCAGTGGGCAGGGGAGGAGGGGGGAACCAAACCCAAATCCAAACCTTTTCTCTTTCTCTATTTCAATCTATGCTCAGGGCTAGACTATGTAAAACAACAAGCAAAAAGACAGAGGGAACAGAATTATTTTGCTTCTCATCACATTCTCTTCTCAAGTGACAGAGAGATTCAAGAGGAGCCTGGGAAGCTATTGGCCTGTTCATTACCGCTGAAAGCAGAAGTACCCAGACTGATCCACTTGCACTAAGCCATCGCCTGCCGCGGGATGCAGTCTCTCCATGGATGGTTCCAAATATGGCTGGGAGAGGAACTCATGCTTCTGTGGCCTCTCCGTACCTCCTCAAAAGACAAGGATTTCAGACTTCACATCTGTCAGTTTACAGCATCTCCCCAGACCGTAACTCAAACAACATGAAAACAGACACTCAATGTGTCTGTTACAGATCTTCCCTTCAAATTTCTGCGCTATTTCTGAAACGGAACAAGGCTGGAACTTTCCTTTGACTGAGAGGAACCAAATGTCACCTCATAACAAAGAGAGACCTCTCCGTCTGTGGTCACTGCAAACACAAAGTAGGAATCAAAGGTACTGCTTTTGTCTGAAAAATCATTATCACCTTTAAAATTCAATTCCCTTAAAGCACTAGAGATTAGTCTGGAGGAATGCAGAAGGGAAGTGAGAGATGACAATTCCCATTCTCTCCAGAGATTGTGTGTCCCTACAGATTTTGTTTCCTGTGCAGTACTTAACTCCTTGATGCCTTTTCTCTCATGATCTCTTCCTTGGCAGAAACTCCTTCAAATTTAAAAATCAGAACATGAGCCAAGTAAATAAAAATAAATAAAGTTCAATGCCTATAAAAAGTACACAGACTAACCTGCTTAATTATTAACAAGTAAACATAACAAATTCTGAATTATTTACTTAATCTTTTTCAGCTACAAACCTCAGACTTTTAGAGCATGAAATACACGCTTTATTTTAGGACACAAACCAGGTATTTTATAAGGCTGTGGACATTTTTCTGGAGGTGGGGTTGTTTTGAAGAATACACATTTCTTATTAACCCCCAAATAGCTTCCTCTCACCAAACCATGCTGGAATTTTAAGTACAGAAATAAGAGTTTTAGTATAAAGATTCTGTATTCATGTGCTTGTTAGTGAATAGGATGGCTGTTTCTGAACTGCAGCTGAGGAAAAATAGGATTCCTGTGAGGCATATGCACCTTCCTCAGCTTCTGTACATCTGCTAGGAAGATGCTAGATTCAGAGGGAAAACCTGGTGAAAGTTCCAGTTCCAGACAGGAATTACACAACAAAGGATAAAACAGCCCCAGTACAATCACATTTTCTTTACTGAATAAAGCTACCCTGCTGAAGCAAACCTCATCTGTGCCACCACCAAAAAAAAAGGTCATCACCACTGGTCCCTGAGGTTCTGAGGAGATGCTGTTCCTGGCCAGACCTCCAGCTGGGCCTATCTTTATGTCCTCCCCTCTGACACACTGTTCTGCCTAGCAGTGCTGATGTGACACAGCCTTCCCAGGTGACAGGCTGAATTTGAGGGGAGTTCAAAGTTCCTTGCTGGATAAAACAGGTGACATTTCTTTACCTGCTGAAGTTAGCACAGACCCTTTGAAGTCCCCAGCATTCAGCAGTGTAAAACAACGTGTAACCTCAGGCCATTACACGGGCACAACTTTTTGTCTGAATGGCATTATCATCATCATCACCACAGCAGAAACATGGTTGTACATCTCAGAAAATTGTCTGAACTAGCATTTCATTGAAATGATTCTATAATACTGCTTTTGAAACCCTGGATTAATGAAGACATACCACAAAATCACAGAATGTGCTGAGTTGGAAAGGATCCACAAGGATCATCAAAGTCCAACTCCTGGGCCTGCACAGGACACCCCAAGAGTCACACCATGTGCCTGAGAGCACTGACCAAATCCTTCCTGAATTCTGTCGGGCTTGGTGCTGTGACCAGTTTCCTGGGAAGCCTGTTCCAATGCCAACTCATGTGCTAATATTCCCTCAGCATTGATATAAATGTGTACAATGTGATGATATCTGAGAACATATTAATCTCTCTATATTAATCTTATTAATCTACTCTTAATTCCAATAATGGTCATACATAGTTTGTTCTTTTTTTCCTGGTTTTAGATCTTTACAATTTTGTCAATATTTATGTACTATACTTTTTTTCCCCCTACCAAAGCCTTCCAAAAGTGCAATTCAGGAGACGAGACAGTTAATCACAGAGTTGGCTTAGTCTCTAATTTAGGTGGCCTACTTATGTTAGCAACATTTTATTAGCACATTATGCTGTATATTTAATATTTAGTACACTGCATGAGAATGGTTTACTGTGTACTGCTCACATAAATGACTTACAAATTCTGTTTGACACATAAAGAAGAGTGTATAAGTAATACTTGTATTTCTGAGTATACCTAATGCTACAGAAAATAAGGATAAGCAGAAAACATGTAGAGAAAACACTAAAATGTATCTTTGATGGACTTAAAGTCTAGCTTACAAATACTTCAGTAGACAAAAGATGCAGCATTAGCGATATACACACAATGCCCTTGAAGTATCCCTTCTTTAACTTTTGATTTCAAATCTTCCTCTGGAAGCCTCAGCTGAAGGAAAAGGACTTTCATTCAAAATTGCTGAAGTCTCACAAGGCAAACAATTGCAACAAAACAAAGAGAAAATCCTCCCCAAACCTTTTGTATTTTACTAGACCCAGAAGACAAAGTAGGATCTTTCTTTGAGTTTAGAAGTGCTTTCAGGACATTTTTCAAGAGGCAGATAAGTTAGCTATGTCCTCATGAATTATGCAGCCTTTCCAGTGTGTACTTACACAATGCTAGCTGGAAGCCCCTGGGAAGGATGCCCAGTGCATATGAGCAGCAGGTGGTACCAAAGGAGAATCGCTCAGCCAAAGCAGATCCGAGTTTTCCTTGAAGAGCTGGAGAGCAGCTCTGAGCAAGGATCCCAGTTATCTGGCTATAGCTGTAGCTGTTTTGGTTATATTAGTGTTCAGAAATTACCACTGAAAAGGAGATTCTGACTTTAGTCCTTAGTGAGGAGGAAAAGTATACTGGTTTTCATGCTCCTTCTATTTACAAAAAAGTGAATCAAAGCTCGGGCATCTGGATGGGTCAGAAAAGGGAAAAATCACAGAATCCTTTAGCCTGACATGAATCAGCCCTATGTCATAACACCCATAAGCAGTCCTGGCACAATTCTTACATTTGCTTTTGATCTCTAACTAGGGAAGCATTCACATTTATCAGAAATACGTTTTTCTGGTATCAATGGACAGGTAAATGTAACATAGTGAAGAAAGGATGATAACCTCCCAACACAAGTGGCCTTCAGTTGACTCTGCAGCTCACAATACCCCAGTTAAGAAACAAAAGGTCATCAAAAGGCAAGAAAACTTATTTGTAATCAGTTTTAGCCTTTTGTATTTCTTCTGCTGCATAATTTGTCAATATATCTATCAATCCATAATGAGGTTGCTAAGACAGATGCTAAGACTTCAGTAAATATCAAATTTCTTTTCTGCAAAAATAGATGATCACAGCAAAAGCATTTTTTTTCTGCTGGTGAAGTATTTTCAGTATTATTACAAAAGACTCTTACTGTTTATTGCAATCCCTGACAAAATATCAGTTCCAAAGCTTTTCCCACTATCATCATTTGATGTTCGTCAAGTGACATTCAAAACATTTTTATTTTTAAAAACAAAAACAAAACAAAATTGAGCCTATTTTCCATTCTTTTTATTCTTGTACTTTACTGAATTTTTCAATATTACTCCGATACATCTATAAGACTTACTTGGCATACCTAAAATGCCTCACAGTAGAAAAATTTAGTTTGCATTTCCTCTAGGAAAAAAACCCACAAAACAAAACAATCTACAGAACCTCTTAGAAAACGTGTCTTTCCCCAGTTATATTCAGTGGGGAACATTAAAAATTCAATATTTGCCACTTTGCAATGACTTCTGGACACAAAACAGTTTCTTCATGCTGCAATAGTTTTGTCTAGTCTAAACATAAAGGGAATTAGAACAAAAAAACACACTTGAAACAGTTCTAAACATGACACCCACAAAACATCTTCGATCCTGACATCACTCTTCCCCTTATTTTTTCCAGTTATTCCTACCATTCATTACAGATATTTATTTTTTATAAAGATTAATGTATGAAAACCAGTACATAGAAATCAAGTAACAAGAATGGGTCTAATTAAAAATTAATACTATTACAAAAATAACTATTATATTAATCAATATGAAGACTGAGATGTTCAGAACAGTGGCACATTTTTAGTTCTAACATTCATTCTGCTTTAAGGACATGAGGACAGTTGATTTAGTAAAAGCCTTAGCTGAGATAACACCATTATATAGTATTTGGATTAAAACTGTGTTGGGAGCTATATTGCAAGCTAGCAGACATCTCCATTACAAAAATGCATCATATTTTATAGGACAAAGTTTTTACAGATTAAGATTTGATAAAACAACCCAAAAGGGTCTCCACTTTTAGCTGAAAATTCACCAGAAAAACTGAAGGGATAGCTGTGGACCAAACTTAACTATGGTTTAATCATACCAAAATCAATAAGATACATTTAACTAATTGCTTATTAGCAAAGATTTTAAATGAAGAAAGCTTCATTACAAATACTTTCTATAGTAAAATCTGTTTCTTGTAGTGATACCCCTCAAAACATGTGATCCACTTGATATTATTTTAATAGGATCTAGATATATATCTTCTATCTATATTTTTCTCAAATTTGCACCATTCTTTCATTTACTACAGGTCAATGGATTGTGCAGGGTTTTGTCCTGTTATGTTAAAGGAGACTAAACAGAGTTTCTGAAACATGTCATATAATACAAAACTATATTTTCTGATAATAAACCCTTTATATTGCAGTAGAGTTTTGAGATCACAGTGAGATTGATGCATTATGCACTGCACTGACACAGACTGGAAGACAGTTGTCACTAGAAAAAAAAGCTTTTCAGACAAGCCAGCCAAAGGGTGAAGGAGCAGGAACTACTTTTTCAGTTGAGTTGAGACACACAGATTGGAGTTATTCAGGAAATCTGTGACAAAGTACAGTGTTGAACTTTTATCTCAGGTTACACTCCACTGCTTTAACAACAAAGCCTTCCTTCCTCTCTATTAATTATATAAAGCAAAAAAAAAAATCCCAGAATTACATCTACCCCATTAACTGAGCAATTCCAAACGTCATGAGACTTCAGATTTGTAAAACTCCAGCATCTCAAAGCAATTTAAAGCAAAACCAAATAGAACTAGGTTGTCCTCACTTTGCAAGTAGTGAAACAAAAACACAGGCCTTAGGGTGAAATCATCTCATCTAACTCTGGCCATCTAAAAGACACTGTGGCCTAGGCTGCTCCCTTCACCACGGGAACAAGGTGAGCATCTCGAGAGGGCAATTCCTTCTTTTCTCAGATACCCAGCTAAGTTAATCACCAAAGAAATGTCACCCTCTCTTCTGCCTATTCCTTCCACCTAACCGAGATGCTGAGACTAAATGCCTCGTGTTTAGCTGAGCGAGCTACAGATCTCCCTTCCATCACAAAGTACTCCTATCCCCTGTTCTCTTCCCTTTTTCCTATGACACAAAAAACCAGGGATGGGCCAAGGTCTGTGTGTGCTGACTAGTGAGCACACCCATGTGGAAAGTTAGGTGCACGCTGCCAGACCTGTGAGTGTATTGAGAAATTGCATAAACAACACTGCTTCTTAGCGTCTAGGTATTCAGGCATTTCCAGAGGGACTGGCAACCAAACGAATGGCTGCAAGTCTCCAGGTCTAGCTCAGATTGGTGCTGCTTCTAAGCCCAGAGTGCAAGCCCAGAAGGAATAGCCATGATGCTGTCACAATATAAATAATGCTAATAAATAAAATTCACATCAAAATGAGATTTTTTTTTAACAAGAAAGGTGAAAAAATCTGCTATCAGACTTTGATAGCAAGTCCTACTATTCAGAAAAGGAAATACCTCTGAATCTCAGTGAAAGCGAATCTGTCTGTGGCTGAAACAATTTTTAAAAGCCAGAAATGGTTGTATAGTTTTCTCTGTCAACTCAAAGATCAGATTTAGGGATCCAGAAATGCTTGATTTTTCTACTGCAGATCTGCACGCATCAGAAAAATCTGGCACTGCACTGCACGATCGGACCTTGAAGCTCTGAAGTAACTGTGAAGTGGCATTTCAAATAGCTCTCAAAATGAAAACTGGCTAACACAAAATTAGAGTGATGCCTCCTCCAACATTAAAACAGACACTGGGAATGAAAAATCCATTGTCGTGCCTCTGCCACAAAAGAATGACTTTGACTAACAGCTTCCATTCTATGCATAGAAAGTTAAGTAATGTATTTCAGTGTTTTTGCCAAGTAAGGCCTGGGAAGGAGCTCTCTAAAGAAACCACAGGATACCAATGGAGTCGCATGAAAAAACACCAGCACTTTCACTCCATCACTCTCAAAGCTCTAAAGGGAGTGAGAATGAGACTTTGCAAATTCAAGCTTCTCTTTCTTCAGTTCCTGGCAAAAAGCGCCCAGTCAGGTACATGGAAAAGCACTAAACTCCTGCTTTTAAACAAGTACTGTTGCGTGGCAAATGGGCCTGAATCCCACAGGCTCATCCCAAGCAGAGCAGCTCCCAGGCAGCCAGCGCTGGGAACACCAGTACCAGGGTCCTGCCTCCCTGCCTCAGCAGGTCCCTCTGCTTAAAATGAAAGCAAGGTGCTAACAGCCGAGGTTATCTCTTATCAGCAGAGAACAATCAGCATTTAAAGCAGCAGCTGAAGATCAACTCTCACTGTTTCACGGCTGAGGGGAGAGAAGGCAGAGGGATGCCAAGGAGCTGGGCTCCGACTGCTGATCCTGCCACTGGGAAGCACAGCAGCACCCGAGCAGCTCATTTGTCAAAGAGCAGAAGGACCTTCCAGGGCAAGAGTAGCGGGATGGCCTTTCCTAGGAATAATCTTGCATCGCAGACCTTACCACCTTCATCCGTACATGCAGAATTTAATCACTTGACCTGCCCATTGCAAACAGCTGTGCTCAACAAAAACCAACCAAAAAACCTACCACAGTGACTTGGAGTCTTTCTCCCGGTAACAGGATGGGAAAACAAATGGAAAAGCTCTCAGTGATGATATGATGCCTATATCCATATACTGATAACGGTAACACTCATAATTCCTCCTGCAGGTACTAGCCTGTCAATAACACTTCTGGACAATTTTTTTAGGGCATGAAAGTAATCTCAAGACTTTGCAGAATAATATCTTCACATTCATCTACTACGGTTAACTTTCCAAATCAACATTATGCATAGGAATTAGACTGACAGTTAATGTTTATTTTTATGGGGAGGAAGAAGAATATCTCAACTCTGAACTTTCCCCTTTTGTTAATGATTAAAAATTTAATTAAAGATTAACTTTATCAAATTAATATTTTATATGACACACCTGAAATTTACCTACAACACATACTAGCCAAATCTGTTTGTTGTTTTGGGGGCAGGTGGATAGATTTGGTGAAGGATCCAGAAAAAACAAAACAGCTTCCACAGAACTATACAGAACATCTTCTGTTTCTCTGAGAATAACATCTATTATTTAGTGTGGAGCAAATATGTTCAGAGGCTAAATGGTCTCTTTCAAATGACAGAAGTATTTTTTTTCCTCTTTTCGTTAGTACAACATCCCTCTGATATACCAAAATAGCTTTTATAAGAGGCGATCTCTAGTAATTTTTAAAATGGGAATTGCAATGTGTACCAACAAAAATTGCTTGGCTGTTTGCTTACTGATTCTTTACAGAGGCCAATTATTTTGCCAATGGGCAAGATGAAATCAGTTACAAAAAAATAAATGGGACATACTTTAAATCTCACTCATAGCAGACAGTTATTTTGTTTTTAGGTCTGGTCACCTAAAGAAGAAAAAATGAGACATTAAACTGAAGGCTGTATCATGCTTCAACAATAATAACTGGTGCCCCAAACACTTTCCACCACAAAGCTCACTGGCAGGTTTCTTTACTTTACAAGAGAGCAAAAGCTATCAGAAAAACAAGTCGGGGTGAGACAAAGAACAGAAGAAAATAAAAGGCTTCCTAACTTCCAGTCTTTTGTGAGAAATGATTAAATTTCTGTTTCTAACCCAGAGACATTACATCATCTTATTTTTTTAAAGAAAAAAAATCCTGCCTTTTAACATTTCTCTTGTATATCCAACTTTGCATCCATATCTGTGTAATCCACTATCACAACTAAAGTAATCAATCAGATAGATATCATGGCCATTTGAATCTGGATGTGAGTGTAAAATTTCAGCCCTTACAAGATTGTTTACCTGTGTGAGTCCCTTAAAACACTGAGTATTTCTGTTCAGCAGAGTTCCTCCAATGCCCACACTTGAACAACCCTCCCTGTGACACCACAGGCAGTGCTTTTCCAGTCAGGCCCAATTAGAAAAAGTCAAGAGTTAACAGCAGGATGCTGCGGAGAAAAAGCTAAACTTATGAACATGTTCAGATTGCCATTGCCCAAAAATCTGAGTAATGTTCCAGATATGTTATGTTAATCTGTTACACAAGATTGTCTGTAATGTGAATATTTTTTTAAAGAGTACATGAGGGTGGTGTTGGGGGTTGGATGAAGGCACGTGGCCAAAGTTATTACGGAATTGAAGAGGATTATTTTAATTATTATTGTACTATTAACCCTCTGCATGGTCCTATTTAACCAATGCCATTGTGTTTAGGACTCAAACGATCTATAACATTCTACTTGAAATTACTGTTGATCACTGAGCATTTCGGAATAAAAATAGGTATGATTAGATGTGTAAACCTCATTTGAATGCAGTTTTATGCATAGAATGGATTTCTATCCACTGAAAAACAGCTCTTAATAATAAGATATCAAGGAAAACACAGTGAGAAATGATATTTTCTGAACGTGATCTGTGTATTGTAGATACATCTCATAATGAATGTGACCAAATACTGAACACAAACTGAAGAACAAACCCTTTGTGTTGATGCAAAATTTGAATGGCAGGAAAAAAACATTACAGAAGATAAGGGTTTTCATTCACAATGCAATGTAAATTAAAAAACCATGGATACAAAAGAGTAGAAACAAGAAAGGTAATATAACAAACTTACATTTCACCCTTCATCTTTACAAGGATCAAAAGAGGGGCATACATCTTCATTCTAGTCGAATGGCCACTACAATAATAAATTACAGTAGCTCATACAAGAAATAAAATATGAAGGACTCAGTTATGTTTTAAATTGAAGGAATGCAAACTATAACAAAAAAAGAAGAAACAAAATAAAGTGTAAAGTCTATGGGGTTTCATTTTTTTTTAAATGAGGGGCAAAATATACATGCAAGTAAGGTATGTCTGTATTTATGCAACCACTTTGCTGTTGACTTCACTGGGAACAACATGAAGCTCAGAGACTTCCCTCACCAAGCCTATTTTCACTCTAAATAGGTCTGGATGGTTGTAGCTGCAAAGCCAAAAAAAAAAGGACGAAATGAGGCCAAATTTTATGTGGTCATGCTAGCATGGTGGAAAAGCTTTCGCGAGGATTTGCCTCTGTAACTGCATTTGTACATCTGGACCCCCACAGACCTTCAAAGACTTAGACATTCATAGATACTTACACGGATTATTAAATGGCCTGTTAGTAAAGAGAGGTGGATTCAGGACACTGACACATTTGAAATTGGTATCTGCGACTGGACGCTGACATTTCATTTGGATACTTAAAGCATTAATATTATTGTATCCTGAGGACCTATATTAACAAGTTTGACGTAACAGATGGAAGCTTTTTCAGAAAAATGTAAACAGCTGATCTGGGAGCCAGCACTTTCTATAGACAGAACTTACAGTGAAATATAGCACTCTGCTGTTTATTCCAAACACATCACGGCATTGTAAGTAGTCCACTTTATGCAGCAGAGAAATACAGTTAAATGTAAAAGGAACACACATCAAGAAATGAACATTCTCCTGCAAATTCTCTGCTTCTGACCTATCAAAAAAATCCCCAAAATCAAGAAAATTATTGCCCTCTATAAACCAGAGCAGGTAATTTGAACCAAACTGCACCGAGTCTTCTCACAGGGCTACTCATTGCTCATTCTCGACATCATCACATTTTTGAATTTTGCTAATTTAAATATTATGCTCATTTTAATATCTATTAGACTAGACCTCACTGATTGTCTGTAATGTGAGTAGCTTTCTAAACATACACTTGCAAACCCGATCCTCAATAAAAATAAACAAACTGCTTAATAAATAAGATAAGCACAAAAAAGCAGGACTTTTTGTGGAAATGGGGTTTAAACTATTCTTCCTTCATTACCATCTTTGGTCTTTAAGTTGAATGATTGTTCTTGCACATCTATTTTAAAGGCCTATTAATAATATAAATGATTACAAACACATCTAGTTTCTGAATTTTTCACGTAGTATATTTGCTTTTGCACAATGGAAATTAATAACAATGGCCACATCTGGCTGCTGTTGCTTTTTGCATGATTTCTGTGATGCACTAATAAAAGACACTGAAAGTTCAGTGCTCTGGAATGATAACTCCAGTTACCACAATGTTTACCGTGGGAAATAACCTATTGGACAACCCTGCCCAGAATCCTTGGTTTGAAATGGGACAAATTTCAGTTTGTGGAGATAAAGAGCCAGCCTAGGGCATCATTAGCAGCACTGCTTGTAAGCTGTCCTCTGTTACAAAGGATGAAAGATGGAAAACTGCAAATCCTACATGAATAAAATATGCAACAGATTCCCAGACCTGTATCTGAACACGGCTCTGGGGTTTTCCCCCTTGGAAAATAAGGAAATCAAATTGTTTAGGCAGCATTCCCCAGTAATTGACAGGACTATCTTAATAACTCGGTTAAATAAGTAAGTGACAAGAAAAAGAGGTCCACGTTCACAAGAGGCAGTGAAAGCAGCGCAGAGCTGCAGGATGGGAACTGCTCAGAAGTAGCACTAAGGCTCTGTGGTCAGAGTCCAACTTGCATAGCGTTTTACTGAGATGCTCCTCTCTTCCTGTGAGTCTGTAATACGCTTTTATAATATCACTAGTATGCATCAGACAAGAAATATCCACATTTATTAGGCTTATGACAATGTAAACACCATTAGAAGTAGTTCTGGTATGACAACCCTCATTTTGCACTTCTCCATTTCTAACTTCCCTTGTCAATGCTCGCTCTCATCCACTTAACACTTCCATTTATTGTCTCAAGGCCAGATTTTCAGTACTTTCTGTTCATCTCCAGCTCTCTGTCTGCAGCTTTGTATGACAAACTGACTCCCCTGCTGTCATTTGGGATACTTTAACTGGGCAAAGTCCACATTCACTTACTTTAAATATTTCTCGAGTAACTATTCATTCTGTGCTTTAGTGATCTCCAGACTTCAGTTTACATTCTTTAAAATCTGATTTTTGCCCCAAGTCCAGTATCTTTACGATATAAACTTTATATAAAACAAATGTTCCAGTACATGCAGAAGATTAAAGGAATGAAGGACGCACTCAGCTGTCCTTTAATTTTACGTGTGTTTAATGTTATCTTGGAGAAATGTACCTATTTTCATTTTGAATCTGATCTACAAACTATGTTGGATGATTATGCAAAGAATCGGCATGAGAGCTGCTTAAAGAAATAAAATGGAGCCAGGAACAAGCACAGGATGTTCAGTGGCAAAATCCACTGGATAACGTTTGCTTACCCTCTCGGTACTTTTGACTTTATTTATCGTATCCAGAGGATTGGAATCCAGAGACAATCAGGCTGGTGGTGGGTTTTGTCTGGCCTCCTACACACAGACACACAGACCTCCTACACACACAGCTAGGCATTTTCAATCTGGGTTCAGCTACCCAACTCTTCTTCTAGTCTTGGAAATGGAGATGAAAGCAGCCTGTTTCAATTAGCCTGGCTATAGAGATGATCTGGAGCTGTGAATTAATTGATTTGAAGACCAAGAGGGACAGCTCCTGCATAATAGAGGCCATGGAATTTCACTCTGTAATTACAGTTAAGTTCAGCTCCAAATCCAATAGAAATCAAAGGTGACCATATAAGGCCCATCTCTAATCAAAAGCGGCTCTTTTCCCTAACCACTAAGTGCAAAATATTCCTTGTTTCTTTCTATTTCAAAAAGCCACCTGGGTCTAAAGTGAACCTGTGTGAAAGATCTTTATTCTTGCATGGACAGGAACAAATTTTCCACTGCTGCATGAACAGATTAGAACAATGAAAGTATTGGGAAGGGAAGTGGGAGGGGGGAGCAAAGCTCTGCCTTTTTGGCAGTACTCGCAGAGCATTAGTTAGGGTAGGTGGAGTCCTGCTGGGTCTAACCAAGTGCTCCGATTCCTTGTAACGTTTTAGTGGCCCCCAGCTTTGCGTGGTACATCGTGGGACATGGAGAAAAAGCTCATATATACATATATTTTAAAAGACACAAAACTCTAGAGCGCGTATCCAAAGCAGATCAATTGCCTTTGCAGTATTCTCAAAACAAAATGTTCCACCAGCAGAACTGCTAAGAAGAGCCAAAAAATGGAAAACACTTGCTACCAATTTATTGCAGTCACCCATAAACTATTACTAGAACATTATGTATTGGGGTTCAAGCCAGAAAGCTATTAAAGCGGACTGCACTAGAGTCTTTCCACTATGCTACTGAAGCATTAATAAGTCTTTAGAGAATTGTGTTTATGTTGAAAGAATAATCTTATAATCAAATTTTCGCACACACAAAAAATGCAGCTCTTTCTAGAATTACTGTGCGCCTTTGCTCTCTCCCCCACATTGGCGGGTGTCTCCACAAATACCATCATTTTCTATGTTTCTGTCTGGCCCAAACCCTGATGTACATACTTTGTGTTCCAAGATGGACAAATTTCAAGATAAATGGTGCTAATTGACAGTGTTAATGGGCGCAGGATGTACCACATCCTTTCCCTTGTTGTCTCTGCCTAAGTGTCTTTCACACTCCTTACAGCCATTCTTTCTACAAGACAAAAAAGAGTTAAAAGACAACATTTTTACTTAGACACACGAATAATAAACATCAGCGATATTCTGTGGGGCTGCGTTTCCATCTCTGTTACAGGAAGATCTCTAATAAATCAGAAACCTCCTTTCTCATTTCAGAGACAGCACAATACCCAGCTAGACAATTATTAACCCAATGATTTACTATTTTCACCTCAAGAATTGATGTTCCCTTTGAAAAGGTGTACGCTTTCTTTTCAGCCACCTTCCTCTGACAGCACCCAGGTGCAAACCATATAAACAGAGCAGGCCAGGAGGAATTAAGGCAGCTCCTATATCCCTGGAAACTCCTTATAACAGTACACCTTGAGTTTAAATGTACTAGGCCATCTCACCCCAGATAAGACTTAAGATTCTACTCGAATAAAGTACGGAAAAGATCTGAAATTCCAAGAAGGGGGACCAGGGCCCTTGTATGAATTAATTCATATTCTCTTAAGCAACTAGTTTAGTTAAGAGCTGAAGACTGTGGTACTCATTGCTATCATCACCACCACGATAACCAGATAACCATTTCAACTGATATTCCCACTTGGAGTTCTAGGGAACCCAGGCCAGGGGAACAGTACTATGTTATGACAGGTTTATGATAACGTAACACCTTTCCTGATTTGCCTCTTCAGTTCCTGGAATATCCTTAAGGTTTGAGAGATAACTGGTAAAGCACTCCTGGCTGCCAACTGGCCTGTAGACTGTTCTCACTGGGCAAGAAAAGTTAAATTTCCTTGCCGACAGGGAGAATCCTTGGCAAGAGAATACCATTGTAATGGCTCTAAATACTAATTTTGCTGTTTTCTGAACTTGTTGGCTAAACGCCCTTAAATTGGATCAGACAGTACTGATATACTTGACAGCAAATAACTAACTCAAAAAATAGTAAAAGCTTGCAGCTCTCTCGGACGTCAATGGAAATTGTAGAAACTCAGTATCATTCCTTGACTTGGGCCTCTATAATAAACTGAACTGGGGGTCAAATGTATCCCTTAAGTAACTTCACTTGATCCCAGGTGTTTTTTACCTCTTGATTAATGGCCGTGGGATATATCGCTCGCTCAGGCAGCACATTCAGGTGTGGAGCTTTTCTACTTGCTCCTGTAATTAGTTACATTTCAATCAAACTTACAACAAAAAATTATAAGAAATCATTTCTACCGGTACTAATGCACAGGAGAGTGACTATCCAGGAGATAAACAGGCCACACCTACGACTAAATCTCTCTCTAGAGTTTGCCTCTTTGCAGCAGGATTCGGGCTCTGCTGCCATCACTCAGCTCAAGAGGTCCTTTTTGATTCTTCGGAGAAAACAGAGTCATGTGCCAGCACAACAATGTGTCAGAGAGCCATTTTAGGCTAAACCCTTCGCATACTGCTTAAAAGCACACTCGATGCCAGGAAGGGGAATGAAAATACTTAATCACAAAAATCAACACCCCAGAAAGGCCTGGAAAGTGCTCAGGTCTCCGGAGGAGATTTCTTCTAGGACCTCTGCAGCAGCTGAGTTATTGCACCTTCTGCTCCAGCCCCATTAGTCCACACACTTGCAAAAAGTTGTCCACTGCTTCACTGAAAGGTTTACATTAAGACAGGAGGCTGGTGCCCAGGAGAAATGTCCTAGATGTTTTCTATGCTTAAAAGGCAAGATGTGCCTAATATGATTTTTCTGTAAAGAGCAACTGAAGTATGGTATTAATAAAAAATAAACTATGTTAACTTATGTTAAATCCTCCTCTCTTCTCCAAAAATACACAGCTGAAAAAACCCTACCCCAGCAGTACTAATGCACAAGCAAGTCCTCTCCATCTGCCAAATATGTAGGTCATTTCAACGAGTGACAGAGACAAAGAGGCCTGATTTTAATTCACTAAATATTCCTGCTAATAGCAAAGTTATTGAGACATCTGTTAAAAGCCTGACCTGTTATAATGGGGGGATATCTAAAATGACTGAAATTTCTATTTAAATTAATGCTACAGTATTTTATTGGGCATTTAAAAGAGGTATTGCTATTAACAAAAACATTATATAAATTAGAAACAGGCCTACAGTAATCCTCCAGATGAAATCTGGTCCTGTCTTCTAATACTACGGTATGAGCTTTTATTTGTGCGTGCGCTACGTGTATATAACAATATAGCAAATATGTAAAAAAAACCCAGCAAACTAAAATCTTGAGAGCCACGGCAGCCTAGTTTAAAGTTTGGCAGAGAACAGTTGGCAGACATTAGGAAAAAAAAAAAAGAAAAAAAAAAGTAAATATGTTTCATGGCCTGTATATAATTGAACATTCTTCAAATTCCTGTAATGGAAATGTCAATACCATGGAAATCCTTGAAATGTGGACACAGACAGATAAATGTGACTGGAGCCAAACACCTCCACCCAGAATGAATAGCAGACCTTCAGACAAAGAAAATCTACCTAGTAATAAACTACCCACTCAGTAACAGTAACTAAACCAAGGTTTTGCCTTTGGGGTAGTGGTGAAATGAGCAGAGGTGGAAGATAGGGGAGGAAAGGTGTCCAAAGGACTGCCCTGCAGAGGCAAGGCACACACAGGATCTGCCTCCACCAGCACTCAGAGAAAGGGAGCTGAGCACCCTCTGGCGCTGCATGCAGGGCTGGCCTCTGGCTCATGAGGAACACAGCAGCTCTTGGGTTGTGGGATTCAGCAGAACAGGACCAACGAGTGCCTTCCTTTGTGTTGGGGGAGGTGTGAGAGGATGGATCACACACAGGGTGAGTACCTCAGTCTCAGAGGCTGAACCAGGAGCTCTTTGCTGAGTGCTCTTCTTCCTGCTGGCTCCCTCCCAAAGGCCACTGTGAGAATGGGAAGGCCAGATTTTGCCAGGCCAGAGATATGAGCTAGAATGAGGAGCACAGTTCCCAGGTTTTCATTGCAGCTCCTAAGAAAACACTCAGAAGAGCATCTCAATTCCAAACCAAAGTACACATGCAGCAGCCTTTCTTCTCTTTCTCACCCACATCCTGGTTTCCTCACAAGATGGTCCATGCCCACACAGGTGCATGTTGTAGGGCTTTCTGCAATTCTACCCTTGCTGTGGATGCCTTGTGGACTGATGAAATACTGAAGTGTAGCAAAAAAGTATGTGAATAACCAGATACAACTGAGGAACAAATCCTTAAAAAGCTGCTAAAAGACTTTGAATCTTGATGCAGGATAAAATATAGCTCAGAAAGTTTACCAGTAGACCACTTACATGAATTCTATATTTAATTAAAGGTTTCCTTTTTCTGAATCTAAAAAACGCTAGCAGCAGATAAATGTATTTTCATTAAAAATGCCACTTTGTTTCCAAGAGACAAAATGCAAAGGTGTAACTTTTTAAAAAGGTGTGTGTCAGCCAACATAAGCCAAATACCTATGAAAGAAAAAATTCTAGTAGGTGCAGAAAATACAAAGTCTAATATATGCTCCTCCACTATTACAAGATATCATGCATCTCATTGCAACATCCACGTAAGTCATAGCATAAAGCCATTTGACGTACCACCCATGTGAAATCGATTCCCTTTTTATGAAATTAGCTAGACAGAGGCCTGGTTTTAGTGTTCCTCCTGAGATGCTCTAAGAATGTTCAGAGTATTATGAGCATGTCTTTACTTTTTCCTTCCATGATCAATATTTTACCATTTTTCTTATTGCTTTTTCCTTCTCCTACTTCTGTGTGAGACATCAATGTACAGTGTAAAATACATAAAACAATGAGACAAACTGCCTCTCCTGAAGGTCTACCAAACATATGTAACACATTCTTTTCTTCAGCACTCAGCTATAAAAGCACTATACACAATTAACAACAGCGAGGAAGGAAAAGTGGGGATTTTAAGCTGCCAGTCTCCCCTTGGCAAAGAAATGCTCAGTCTTGACTTCACCACTGCCAAAACTCTAAATACTTCTCTCTGCAATTCTAGTAGCTTCTCAACTGTATTTTTGAATGGATTATAAGCACACCTTAGAAAGCAAATTATCAGCAAACAGTGCCTAGACAGGTTATAGTCTACTTTTCTAAGATCAAGGGATATTTTCGTATTATTTCATTGCTCTGTCTAAATTCATGCTCTTCTGGCACAGGCAGTGACTTCAAGGACAATTCTTAAAATCTCTACTTAACTAGGATCAAATAAATGTCACTGAAGAAGCCTAACTGTGCCTTTGCTTGCAGTCATTATGAAAAGAAAATGGAGTAAGAGTCAGATCTGTTCAGAAGCATGTAAATGTCCATCATTACTCAGTAACACTTTCCATCCTTTCAGCCTCTTTCAGGACCTTACCTGACAAACCTTTCTCTAAGGTTTGCAAACAATAACAAACAATCCTACAAAAAAGTACAATCCTACTGTGTTCTTCAGGTAGTACAGAAGGGCAGTGGATGTACACTACAGATACTGAACTTTGGGTAAAATTCCCTGTCAGAGAACTGCACTGCCACCTTCTCCACTCAAGGAATGTTAACAAGCAGAATGGTACTTAAGGAGTAGATAATTAAAATAATTGAAAACCTCTTGTAAAAAAAGTCTTTCACTTGGAAAAATAAAGATTTCTCTGCAAGTTTTTGTACTTAATATGGTTAAAAGTTACAGAATTGAAAGATGCTAGTGGGAGAAACCATTATTCAATTTTCATAGCAAGAGCACTTCAGAGCTTGTGTAATAAAAGGATTCACGGCTTGTCCATGAAATCAGGAGGTCCCAGTCCTGTAAGGACAAATCATCACCAGAACTTTCAGCTAACTCAGAAGTACCACAAAGGTTTATACCGGGCCCAATGCTACTAAAACCAATTTAGAAATTTTCACTTCTACAGTGAGAGCTGGAATGAGGCAAACTCAGAAGTTGCAGAGTGAACCCTTCACCAACTTACGATGACTGCACAAATGGACTTCCAGCAGATCTAATTTTTTTTGCCAGACATTCATTTCAGAGGGACATAGTGGAACAAATCAGAGATCAAGTTTTCTGATTTAGTCTTGAAACAATACAGTTGAAATCTCAATTTCTTTTTGGCTTCTTGAAAATCAAAGCCTTGGGATGCAAAGGGTAGGTGGAGAAAATCAAGCACACGAGCTTTGCATTCCTGGTTTGTCTTGCACCTTGAAGGATAATGACAACAGGGGGACCAGGGGGCTCTAGTAAAATGCATCCTGCTATGGCTTTTGCATTCACAGCTGGCGAAATCTTTCTGATTTCCAGTATTTTTATCTCATAAAAGATAGTAAGAGGGTAATTTTCAGTTTCCCCTCTTCTTTCACAGACGTAAGGTGCTTCCAAGAACAATGCCTGTCCGTATCCCGAACTTGCCCTCTAGGTGTCACCTGGGCAGGAAATTACTGTTCTCAATCTCGGTCTCTTCCCTTTTACAGTAAGTTCATGGTGTATTTTCACTCAAGAAGGTGTATGCTTGAAAGGGCTTCTGTAAAAGTGCCAAACAGACCTCTGAAGTTCAAGTCTTTGTAAAGATTAGAACTTTTCTGAAGTTCCACAACACAAACAGGTTGTGTTTTAACATATAAACACAGAAACCTCACTTCAAAGCAGACGAGACTTAAGATGTTTTTTTTCTTCCCTAGGAGTGAGAGAACTGTGTAAAAGATTTCCTAAGTGGGTGTGATAAATCTCTCCACAATGGCTTGGCACATGCTGTATGTACAAATAGTTTGTCATGAAAGGATGATCAATGCTCGGGAGCACCAGCCATAGGCTGTGGAGCATCAGGTTCACCCAGAGGCTCTGCACAAATGCTGTGGCAAGTGGCAACCTCACCATGCTTCAATTCGTCGTCTAAGAAATGGAAATAACAGCTCTGCCTCTCCATCAGCGTTGCACCACCAACCATGTTAAAGTTCTGTTAGTAAATATGAGGGTAAGAGGGGTATCACTCCCTGTTACTGAAGACTGAACAATTACTTGTTTTCAGTCAGGGTTTTCCATGCTGAAAGCCAAGGCTGGGTTAGGATTAAATTTATGGCGTATTGGACAAAAGCTACAGGACACACGCACAGCGGCTACTTTTCTCATCTCTGCCTCTCCCTCACTTTTAGAGAAATGCAGTGAAGGGAATAGTACAGTTTCAGTGCCACAAAAGTTGTGAGACCTTTGAATATTATGCTAGTCATAAAATAGGCATTTAAACAGTTTCTGAAACCAGAAGAGGCTTTCAGGGAATGGAATGCAAAGAGAAAACACAAGATGCTGGAAGGTAGTATGGAGAAAAAGAGATTGAAAAGATTTAACCTGAAAAGTTTCTTAATTTTTTTTCTTATTTGCACTTTGAGCTCTCATATTTAACCAAAACTTTCCAGAAGTTTAAAATTAAAAAGAAACTTTAAGACTTCTGGACTGCAGCCTGAACATAAAGCTTTTGTCCTTTTCACTTGTTTTCCAACACCATTACTATCCCATTTACCTTAAAAAAACCTGCACTTAATCCATCAAGTGGGGTTTAATTTACACACAAAAAAAATTATATATTTCTCTGAACATCAGACATTCCTATTCCAAACTCTAGACCAAAATTTGAAGTTAGACCTTAATGTGGTCTTAATGTAGACTTAAAGCTAGCTGGTTTTGGTTAAAAGCAACTACAATGAAATGTAAGAAATAAGGAAAAGTTACATGAGAGAAACCACTGGGGGTTGGATTGTGCTAGATTTCTGTTCATGTTTATTAAACATTTCCCAAGAAAGAAAACATTTTTACCGCTGAATGACTTCCACAGGAACCCACTAAAGAACATTCCAACTAGTCTAAGAAATAGCAATATGTCAAAGAGGAAAGAAAGCAACTGTGCTCACAGGATCAATCAAATCCTCCTTTGTCTTTCCCAGGCAAGACAAGTAGCCCAAACACAGATGAACAGAAGGGATGCTTATGGGCTAGCACAGAAACCTCCCATTTTGATTACAACCCATTTTCAAAAGAGACTTTGGGTATTTCTGATCCCAACACAAATCAAGCCCGGAAAAAAAAAAAAAAAAGCAGAGGACATTATTTCCTAACGGATGAGCCACTACTGAAAATGGATGGTAAGAACTCCAGGCATGATTGAATCTACTATTGAAATACTGAGCTGACATTTGAAAAAGACAAAATAAATGTGTACAAATGGAGACCAATTCTAGAGTAAAGCTTTTGTGAAAGAAAATTTAAGGAGGTTCAAGATGGTTTTCACACAGAATAGGCAGATATAAGTGAGTAAGAACCAATGAGAAAACCCTTTCAAATACAAACATCAACTACCTACTATATAATTTTGTTCTTCTGGGACAACTGAAAAATCCTCCACTTACTAAAGTGATAATAGTGCTGAGCTGTCCATCTCAACTGACCAATGTCACACCATCCTCAATTTATCTCTCACACAGAAACCAGTTTCCAGTAAAGAACCTCTACAAAAATACTGCATTGAGTACTGTGGTTGTAAAATTCTAAGGGTGCCAGCAAACTCAAAGATTGACAAAGCTGTGATCAACACTGGCAAAGCAAGTTGGAAGACAAAGTTCAGCTCCTGTCCCAAATAAAACTCTGCAGGAAAAAGAAAATATTAACTAACCACAAGTAGAAGTTTCAAGTCTTTTGATCTGGAGTCATCACTCTGTATATAATTCTGGTTTATGTAATGCCTTCTCCTCTCCACACCCCAATTTAATTTTTTTTTTTTTTAACTCTGTAAAATGGAGTTTAAGTATAGTTATCTGTTATTCTTGCTGATCAATACCATCTGTGGAAAAAGACTAGGGGTTTATACTGGACAGATTAGACACTGAAAAGCTTTTAAAATTACCAAGAAATCAAGTGCAACGTAACGGTTCTGTTGACTGGTCTGGATTAACTCCCAAAATTGGCTGACAGAAAGATGTGAGAATCTTTCCAAAAAGTTAAAACCTGTAGCTAATAAAACCAGCTGTAATATGAAAAGTTAGGTCCTTCTCCCTTTAAATCACAACCCATAGAGGCACTGAAGTAAATCCCTTAATCTCTTTTTAAGTAGCTATTTTATCCTAACTTCCTCTGTGGTTTATACCCTCAAAGTATCTGCACCACAACTCAAGAACAGCCTAGACAAGGAGCTTCAAGTTTCTTTTCTTCAAAAAGCATCTAAAATAAAAATTAAAAAAGAAAAAAATTAAAACCTCACAAAACCCAACAAAAAACCCCAACCCCACAACAAAATAGAAAGTCTCAGCAACAAAAGACCACAAAACCACAAGAACCACTAACCTGAGTTCAGACTTCCTGATCCTTTAACCCCTTGTCCAAGACCATGCATCAAAAAGAAATATTCACAACCCTTAAAGCCACATTATATATTCAGTGAGGTGTGCAAATGATTAAAACACCATATAGATCATTATTCTCTTTTCACCCTTGTAACCAATTTATGGACAGGAAAAGTGGAACATCAATTTTAAAGCCTCAAGTTCGTATCCATGGGCAAGTTTGCTGCTTTCTTCACCACAGTATTCAATAGGCAGATCCACGGAGATCCGTCAAGATTCAGCGCATGGCAGCCAAATTAACTCGCTCAGGATTTCTAGCAAGCCAAGGATGGATTGAGATGCAGACCCAGAAATCTGCATCTCTTCATCTCTTGCTGAAACGGAACAGCTGATGAAAAACCTTAGTAAAACATTTCAGAGCAAAGATTCAGCAATGTTTTAAACAATGATGTTGTTACTCAGGGAAAACCAGAAAAGTGTATTCCAGATGTTGGACCACGCCTTCCTCAAACAACAGTAATACCACAGAGTCATAAATCTATGTCTGACTCACTAAACAATAGCATAAAAGGTGCTGGATTATGACCATGAAAGTGGTCCCTTAGACAGTCCTCAGTCTAATGGTGACACACAAGCTTCCCCAGGAAGGCAGGTGTCATTACCTGCACACTACAGATGGGAAATCCCAGGCAGAAGAGTTGAGTAACACACCTCAGACCACAGGGGAAGCCTATCAGCACCCAGGGTTTGAGAAGACTCCCACCCTCAGACTCACGTTCACATTGTGCCTCTCAAGTTGCACACTGGACCAGTCTCCGTTTGATAACAATGGTCACTCCCACCTTTCAGTTTTTATGAAGAATAACACTGCAGATGTTGACAGCTTGTGGGATCTTGATGATGCCACTAGCTCAGCAAAGGAAATACCAGTGTAGCAGTGAAGGTTACAGACTGAAGTGTAGGCTCACCAGATTTTAAGGAACATGCCAGAGGCAGATGGTTATACAGTTATGAAAGAGGAGCATTGTAAACTAAAACCACATTCTACAAACTCCTTCCTTGTTTAGACATATGCACCCTGACTATTTACTAAACACATCACACATCTTTACATTTCATCATCTGCATCAGCTCTGAAATATTTTGTGTTTGGTTTTGCTTAAATAAAAATAAACAGGAATCTTCACACCTGGCGTTCACAATTAAAGTCACAACACAGATATAGAACCACTCATGAACTGGAAAAGGGACACTCGATATTTGAATTATGGGTTCCCATAACATTTCATTCCTTTGGTTAATGCATTTCTTTGAACTCCTCTGTCCTAAGTGCACAGGATATATGAGCATATCAACGCTTTCATGACAGCCCAAATCACCCACTTTCCATTGCAGCAGATTGACATGTCATGGAGAGTGTGATTAGGAGGTCATCAAAGTACACAAAGCACCAGATTAAAGCTCAAAACCAAGACATATTTGCTCCTTGGGTTATTAAAAAAAAAGATCAGCAGAGGAAAAAAAGCTCTGTTGTAATTGAAAAATATGAGGCTTAATATATTGTTGAAAAGCCTTCTGTGCAAGGCTGTTTGGAATTTTTTTAAGCCAACAGTATGGTATCTTTTGATAGTGAAAATATGCATTTATTATAATGTGGCTTCTACTTAGGCTGGCATCAGGTTGACAGGCCAGCACCACTTGTTGCTGCACCAAACTCTTAAAAAGGAAAGCAAGTGGGGTGGGGATGGGAGGGGAGGAAGGGGAGATGTAAGCAGGAGGATGAATGTTTTCCTAACTCTGAAATCTTTTTGATTCTGCCTGTAGATCAAACTGCTGATTATGTCACAAAACAGAAGATAATTCTTTGGATCGCCGTATTTCTCTCAACTCTAGCCCACTACGATCCAACGTCTGCTCTTTTATATACAGGAATCCGAGTCTGCCAGTTTGCTATCCTTTCTGAGAAAATCCATCAGAAAGAAGGGAAGCAAGCAAGCTATCATCATATCCCACTGATGTCCAGGAAATGCCAGCCTAGCAGCTGTCACAACAAAGGAACTTCAAAGTCACAGCAAAAAACCCTAACAATTGCCCTTACTAACACTGTATCATTAATGAAAAACTTTGTAGAGAATAAGAATCAGCTTAAGAAGGAAAAAGAAGAATAAAAATAAAAACAAAAATTTTAAAAAAAAAAAGAAGGGGTAGGCAGAGGGGTATTTGGTGGTTTGTTTTTCCCCGCCTTTTTGAAGGAGAGATCCAAACGCCCACATTCTCCATAACGTCCTTGATTAAATTCTTCAAGAAAGTTATCTTTCATGCCAGCTCTAACCTTATGTCTTCTTATTGAAAATTTTCAAGGAAAAATGCTTCCATGACGTCCTTGGTGCAAGAACTCAAGGATGCGCCTTTCTCATTTTCTCAGAAAATCTTAAAACCCCTTGTCTCCTTGGAGGAAATAAACAGATGTCTGCCAAACACTTAGGTTTA
Source organism: Cyanoderma ruficeps (assembly GCA_008694505.1). Classification (NCBI taxonomy): domain Eukaryota; kingdom Metazoa; phylum Chordata; class Aves; order Passeriformes; family Timaliidae; genus Cyanoderma; species Cyanoderma ruficeps. The sequence continues at coordinate 5,659,249 of VZDJ01000090.1, read as the reverse complement.
CATAACATTTCTTCTCCCTTATTTATTGAAAAAAAAAAGTCTTTTTAGAAAGCACTTCATATTTTGAGAACACTGGATGCTTTCTTTCCTTTTTTTGGTATTTTTGGCAAAGTATGTTTTTGATTATTTAAAGATAATCTCTATTCTAAATTGCATCTGACTCACATAACCTCCATACTTTAGAAACCACAATAAAAGTGCCATATATTAGCTATAAATGAATAGGGAGTGAGTCAGTGAATAGTTAAGGACATTCCATGAAAATGCATGAACTGCATACTAAGTTTTTAGAAAAATATTCTATTTAGCTTTTAGAATTAACAGTATGGATTAGCTGGAACAAAGAAAATACTGGATTTTTTTAAATCCCAGATGCAATGTGTTTTATTTTCCTTGTGTTTCTTTGTCTACTGTACAAAGAAACTTCTGTGAAGTGACAGAAACAACGGTGTTTTCAGAGAAAAAATAGTAACAACTTCTACATACCAAAGGATTTCTGTAATTATGGGGTTTTTTAACTCTTTCACTGGGAATACCTCATTTTTTGGCCTTTGCAAGGCCATCATACAGTATCAAGTTACAGAAATTACTTTAGGGAAATCTCATGTTTTCCTCTAGCTACTGAGTTCAAGTGGGCTTAAATTTGGTGTTTTGAGTACAAAAGAAAAAGAAAAAAAAAAGCTGATACTTCTATTTGTCAAGGCTTGTATTCTCAACAATGTCTTAATACTGAATATATGAAGAAGAAGTCCATTAAATACAATTTTCCCTGCACTATCATGTTTGCAGATCCAAACACTGGGGAGTCATGCCCCTCCTGCATGCATCCCAGATCCAGCAGACATGCTATTAATAACTACATAAAAATCCTAAGTAGGGGACATGAGACAAACAGAATTCTTACAGCACAGGATTATGGTTATAAAGAGAGTCATAATAACTCCCATTCTATCAAACCCATAGCTACTGTCTGAAAAACAAGTTTTTTCAAGATCAAAATCTGACAGAGGTAAAACATTTACTACAGACGAATCTAAGGCAAAGGTTCTCCATTCCAACTCAAAAGCAACAAAAGCTGGCTGGATAATCTGAGAAAGAACTCTAAACGTGATCTGGAAACACATCCAGGATAGGGCCTTAGCTATCCTGACAGACATAATTCACTTCCAGAAAAAACATTAACCACATAGGTGCTGAGCATACTGGAGCACAAAGCTAGGGAAAAAAAAAAACAACAAACCCCCCGTGGTAAGTAAGGAAATGCTCAGTGGGCCCAGGTGTACTAAACCCAAAGGCATACAATATTCTTTCCTACTGCCTTTCTTGACTTAGGCCACGCTCAGTGTTTGGATGGAGAATTTAAGTTGAGTTCCTACGAAATTATCCAGCCACTTCTCAGTATCCCCCTGAAATGGACAAGCAGTCAGTCGGGGACAACCCAACAATCACAGAAGATAACATTATTGATTAGTTATTAATCTAACACTGAAACATGGGGACTGGAGAGAAAAGGCTCTCATAGCCAGTATTCTGCAGACATAAATAAAGGTCATGCAGAGCTCTGGGGGCAGACCACGTGTTGGCCTCAAAGCCCTTGTTGGTGGAATTTCACCTTTTTCAACCCCTGCTCATTTGTCACTACCCCACAGGGCAAGTTCAGGTTCAAAAGACAGTCCACCCACCGATACCTTTGGCTCCCAGCAATATTGAGCAATTCTCTGTGTTAAATGACAGCTTGGGACAGCAGCTCTTTGAGCTGAGTAACTAAATGAAGAACCCCAGGCAGGCTACTAGTAACAAATCTTAAATCAGCAGCTGTTTTCTAAACATGATAAAATAAGGTTTTCCTCAAATGAGACTGGTGTGGGAGATCCTAAATCCCTTCCTACCTAATCTCCATAAGAGAAAAAAAACCAAAAAAAAACCTGTGCTCACCCACACAGCTACGGCAAATCTTTTTACCTCTTCTACAAAGAAGATGTACCCTCCCCTGATATCTCTGCCAATAAAACGAGAAGGAGGAGCGAAACCTAATGAGATATAAAAATATAACTGGATTCCTTTTTCTATCATTTGCTGGTTTTATTTTTGGACTGTTTACCCACTGAGGTGACATGATCTGCAGCAACACAGAATAACCCCAAAACCCAGCATCCCTCTCGGCAGCACTTGCTCCGGTGCATCCAGGCTGAAGCTAAAACAACGGCTGGTGGTGCAGAAGCGGATCATCCACACTTGGAAAATGAAACAACTGACAGAAGGATAAAAGAATTCTTATTCTTGAGGTTTTAGACTGTAGGTGGCCAGAAAGCTAAGGATGGAAAGGCTCTTCCCTAGAGTATGACTGGAGCAGACAGCGCACCATTTTCAGTTGGAAAGAAATCAGTTCTAGTAAACCTAAGGAAAACAGCAACTGCTTTCTATCTTGTTAACTTTTTTGAACACCTTTTTCAATAGCAGAAGGACTAAATAGGTCACAGCAAAACCTCACGTGCTGTCAGCAAAGATTGTAGTGGTTTCCCAGAAAAAATCTCTTCTGTAATTGAAAATGGCCCAACCCTTCAGCCTTCCCTCGACAGCCTTTCTTTGTGGCCTCTGTCTTACCAAACAGTCTCCCGTTTTGCCCAGCCAGGTACTTTTACAAAGCAGAACAATGTGCTTTTACGAAATCAAAATCCCCAGTCCAGCATACTAGAGGACATTTCAAAACATATCTGGCTCACCTGGTGCAACTCCCCCCTCCATTTTCAGCAGTTTAAAGTTTAAAAATTACTGAAGTTGGGCGTGCTCCCAGATTTCTATCTGGAGTGCTATAAAGAATGGCATTTGGTTTGCTTTCTCCTGTACATACCTGTGAAGTAGGACCTCCTTATATTCAGCCACTCCAGAACCGAAATATTACAGCAACCTAACATCACACAAGCTTAAGGGCCTATCCCCAGATGTTTGCTCAGAGTTGTCCAGTGACTTCAAAGCCACAAACACAAACCCATTCTATGCACAGAAAACCTTTAACAGAGCTATTGCTTCCCTGTGAGTTACAGTATGCATGCAATGCTGGGTACTGCTCTGAAGTTGGAAGCAAGCACTATTTATACTGCAACAGAGAGCAAGTTTGGTCTTAACAGGAGGGATGCCAGCTTCCCAAGCTGGCATGCAGGATGGTTTTGCACACAGGAAAATAAAAATGAGGAACAGAGGGCAGAGGGGGGAGCAAGAACTGTAGTCCTCACTCCTTCTGTCTGTATCTGTTACGAGTGCAAAACCAGCTGTAAACAGTAAAGAAGTCCCTATTTAGCAAAAATGCCACCCCAATTACACAGTGGTCATGACAGTTTAATATTTTTAGACTTAAATTAATCCACTACAATTCACTAGGACCTCCTAACTAAACTAAACATACAGTCTAAATTTGCAGCCTTTATCAGAATGAATAAGTACGTGTTGATGACTCTTGAGTTGCAGGGAAAAGTCTAAGAAAAAACAGTTTTTAATGCGATTGCACCACCTTACAGAGATGAAAGAAAAGGATAAAAGGAAAAAGAAAACACCTAACATGTCATGCTAATCCTTTGCCAGGATATTCCAAAATGCTATTCTTCATTACATTTCCTTGAGTCTTCTGCATATATTCTGTTAGTGACAGCTTGATTCCGCCTACGCTTATCAAATGGATGGGTGCATGTATAGCCATACGATGGAAAAAGGGCTGCTCCACAAGAACAGCACCTGAGGGCAGCTTGCTGCCACCAGAATGAACCCTCCCTGCTGCAGCTCATCCTGCAGGAGCCCTTGGGAAAGCCTAACCTGGGACACAGGTGAACCTCCCTGTCCAGCGCCCAACAGCATCACTTGGTCTTGTGGAAGCTGTCGGAAACGGGTGGCACCAGACTGGAGAGCTTTCGTGTGCTCTTGTGTGGGATCTCTGGGCTATGTGAGACTGTGGGCTTTTTACCACCTTCGTGCAGAACACACTCCAGGACTTCAGCTCATGCAAGTCTCAGGAAGTTTTTTATGATTCATGCTGAAATTTTTCCTTGCTGAGTTTTACCCCTTTGAACATCTTAAAATAATTCCTTTTTTGTCTTAATATTTTACACCCTTCAAATACTTGTAGATTGTTATCATATGTCTTAGTCATCATTTAGTCCAAACTGTACATATTAAAATCTTGTAATCTTTGCTCATATTTCAATCTCTTCAGCCTCTTAACTTCTGTTGCTCTTCTCTGAATTCTCCACTGAATTCTTGACAAGTTTTTGGCAACAGAGTGGCCAGAATAATAGTGTCATGGACACCTTACGGCTGTACAGAGATGAAGAGGGAAACTTGTGCAACACCAAAATGACATTAGCTCTTCCCCAAAAATCAACAAATATGTCTAATCTGTTGTTCAGGATCACTTATTTTTAGTGGATGCATCATGAAATAATCTGAAATACAAGTACAAATATCCACCTAAAAATACTAACTTGGAGACAAGAGTTTAGTATCCTCAAACCTGTGTTTAATTAGTCTTCATGTCATCCATGAGGAAGGTGACATGGAACAGTATTTACCTGCAATACTCAAGAGCAAGTGGCTGAAAGGAAGTCTCAAAAGACAGGAGTCACAGAAAAGGGACCACAGAGAAACAAAGAATCCAAACAGTTTCTTCACCAAAAACCAAACTAAGGAGCAAATTACAATCAAAGAGGTAAGGAGACAAAGCAACATTTTAAAGAGAAAGCATTTTAAAATAGACATCAATCTTCCAAACTTTGGAAAATTAAAGCACACAAAATCTCTACAAAATAAGAGAAAACATGGTAGCTTTCTGTGTTGTATATTGGGACTGTAGAAATATTCTTCAGGTAAATCTGACCAGGCATGGCACCAATATGCATATAATCTAACTATTATCTTCCTAAAAGTTAGATATCTAACTGAAGCCACCTTAATCATCTCCAGAGAGCCATTAATCCCATCCTAAACCTGTAATATATTTAGGATGAACAGCTCTCCAGAGGTATTTCTCCTCCTCTCCACTGATAACAGAGGGAGACTAAATAGCTATCTCGACTGCATTTTCCTTGAAGATGACTAAAGGTAAGCAACCTGTACCCAAACATCATTTATAGCAGCTGGTCTCTAAAGGAATTAATGTAAGCAATCAGATTGTGCAGGCACTTTAACTATTATCTTCTCTGGAATTTTCCAATTATTTGGTATTTAAAAGCAAGCAACCAACTAACCAACAACAAAACAAAACGAAAAACTTACAGATTCATATTTATATGTCCTCCCAACTTTCCAAGTGATAAATCAAGGACTACTGACTATCTGCTTGCTATGGGAGATTTCCTTCCATACAAGCCTCTGAACATTTGTAGCAACATGACAGGTTCAGGATGACAGAAATCTGTCACTGCCTTTAGAAGTAGGGTTCAAATGCTCTGAAGTGGCTATAAAGTGACTAAAGTTTGGCAAAGAGCATTCAACCTTGATCTGGTCCGCAACAGCCTGAAACAGAAAATGAGCATGAACAAAGTTACTCAATAGAGAAGACTCACACAAAGCTGGGACAGAAATTGGGCAAAAAAGTTTCGTTTTAGAGGACAATTATAGGAAACCATATGGTTGCAATGGCACTGATCTGCAAAACCTCCAAAAACTTCTAGAAAATTATGTCTGAGGAAAAGTGAGAGAAGAAGAGTGAGTCTATTAAGACATAGCTGACATGAGAAAACACAAACACTTGCCACAAGGAATGTGCAAGCTAAGAGAAAGGAAATAATTTTAAAGAAGAAAAGAAGGGGGGAGGGGGCCCTTAAAAAGAAAATGGAAACCAGAAATATAAGAAAAGAAACACAATACATTGATAAGAGAAATAACTTTTAGGTCAGTAAATTCAGATTGCAAAGGAATTAAGTGGCTTTTAAGTGAGGTCAGGGTACTCTCCTGAACATTCCAATTCAGGGAGGCAATACAGGAAGAAGGTACAAAAAAGAGACCATAAGGAATTAAAAAAAAAAAAATCTACAAAAAATGCCTGAAGGCTCAAAAGTGACTACCATTTCGTAGAAGCAAGGCTGAAGGAATTGGTGTTCCACATTGTCCTCACAGCAGAGGCAGGGATCAGGCAATGACACAAAGACTAGAGGCAACTGCATCACACATGGATACAACTGGCACCTCTAACAGGAGATTTTACTTATCTGACCATGGGAAATGGGGTTAAGCACAAGAGGACATTCACCTCTCACAAAAGGAGGAGGATGCCTGGGCACTAACTTGCCAACCCGCTGGAAGTTCTTTTAACAAGGACTAAAAGGGGCAGGTGGGGAAAAAATCTAACAGCTAAATATAAACAACAATTTATAATGAAACAAAACAACAACAACAATAATAATGTCATACAGTAATAATGAAAGCACAGGCTATCCTAATAAAGAGGAAAGAAAGAGAATAGCAGGGTTTCAACATCACTGAAGTATGAGCTCTTTACCGCTACCAAGACAAGAAAAAAACCCTGAAGCAAACAGGGTATCAGAATATGTAAGTATAAAAATTACACAAACACGTAGAGACAAAATCATAATGGTTCAAAGCACAAAATTAACAAGGAATGTCAAGAATAGCAAGAAACCATTCTATTAGCACATTTAGGTAGATGAGCAAAAATGTGGCTCTGTTAATCAATGTAGAGGAAGTTCAATTGACAGATGATGTGAGTAGGCTGAAATGCTTAGCACCTTTTTTTTATACCATCATTCATTCAAAATTTCAAGTGGAGAGACATGGATAATTCTTCTCTAACTTAATGCCCGCAAAGAGGGGTATGGCCTTACTCCAGAAGAAATGGGAAAGAAATTAGAGAGTACTAAGATAAGTTAAATATTTTTCAAGCAATTTGTATATGAATTCATCCTGGTCTCCTTAAAGAATTGTCTGCAGCAGACTTTGTGACTTTGTAGAAGACAACAAAAGACTAAAAGAATAAATCCACTATGTACCTACCATGCAAAGAGAGAAGAGAAAAAAAAAAAAAGAGAGAGAGAATGGGGAAATTCCAGACCACAGAATTTAAGTTTAATTCCCAGAAAAACTAGTGAACAATGAATCAAACAAGCTTTTAAGCATCTAAGTACAAAAGATGAGTAACACTCAACACTGATTTAAGAACAAATCATGCCAAAACAGCCTAATTTCCTTTTCAATAGGAAAAGAAACCTTGTAGAAAGCAAATGTCATATACCTTGACTTTACTTTGGCCTTTGACAACTTATATATTTTTATATGCATGCTAGGAGCAAAACAAACATATCCATGGTATCACACAGATGCAAATCTATCTTGGATAAGGGAATCCATGAAGTAATTATCAAAATATAAGAATGCATCAGCTGGGTTTCTGCCCTAAGTTTTGTTCTATTTGACGTTTTTATTAATAACCTAGATGATGGAATAGAAAACATTTTTATTAAATCTGTAGAAAAATGAACCTGGGAGGGCAATGAGCAGCTAAATAAAATTCAAAATTACCTTGGCAAATAAAAGAAACCTCCAGAGGCACTGGATGAGATTCAACAGGACTACAAGCAATGCACCTGGGCAGAAATTATTAATGACACTAATACAAAATGGTGATAACCGACCAGGCAGCAGTTTTCCACAAAAGGATTTGGTGTTCCTGTGAATTATAAGCTTGATATACGTTAGCAATATTTGACAAACAAGGAGTCAATCATCTTTTTAAGGTTTCTAAATAGAGACATGTGGCTCCAAGGACTTCCAGAGGATTACTTCTAGAGGAAGTAATCTTCCAGCTCTATTCAGTTTGGGCAAGTTTCAGGATGTAAGAAGACGAATTATGGGTTGTGCTTTCAAAGCAGATGTGAAGCATCCACCAAAAAAACCCTATGTAGAGACTAACAATGTCTTTAGAAAATAATCCAATACCTGCTACACCTTTCCACTAGCCTGATGCCAACAAGTCTCACCAAAGCGGCAGCAGAAAATTCAAAATAAAATTGGTCATCTGATCACTATCAGGGAAAGAAAAATGAATAAAAGGTATAAAACTCCTTGAAAGCATCAGCAAAGGTAGAGTGCTGGAAATCAATTGTACCAGGGCACAATCTTGTTTTTTAACAAAAATTTGACAAATTTGTTAACACATTCATCAAGACTGTACTACTGTACTAAGAGAGCACAAAATCTAACAAGTGGCCCTCAACTCCATTTACTTCCAATGTTTTCAAACTCTTCCAAAAGCAAATTTCTTGGTAGTTTCTTGGTACCAACACATTGACAATGACATCTCCCAGTTCTGTGATGAACCCCAAGTGTGCACAGGTGGAGACATGACTGTACTGCTCCTTCTTTCCCTTTAAAACAGACCTCTCCACCCTGTCACCTTCCCATCTTTCTAATGCAGATTCTGCTTACACCAGCTATTCACACTAACCACCATCCATGCCCTTCTGCCATGGCTAATCCCATGGCACTGGTCCCCGCTTCATTCCCTCCCTGCCTTCCTCACCCCCTCAAAACTCCCTCCTCTTACCCCTATCCCACTCCCTGCCCTGCTCCCCACTGACTTGGGTCTCCTCCCCTGTCCTGAGGAGAAGGTGCAGATCCTGCTGCCAGGGTCAGTGTCTTGGCAGCAGCTGCTGGGGTGGAGCAGGCTGGGTTACCACCACCAAGAGAACCAAGTTACAACCTGCCAGGTTACTTGCCTCAAGCACTTTTCAGAGGTTCGGGGCAAATACCTGAGGAAGAATGCTTATCATGTGGTCAGATAAGAACCTTGGCAGCAGGGCTGGGAGCTTCTAGATGTTTGAGTGGCTCAAATGTCTCAATGGATTGCTCCAGTCTGTGGCAAATATCATGAAAGAACACTGCAGAGAAATGATTTCCCAAGTCAGACTTCATAGCTTTTTGTCTGCCTAGAAGACAGACTCAGCTGTCCCAATGTATGACTTCACACAGCAGTTCATGTTACCTGGGCTGTCACTCCAGACAAAATGCCTGCTGGCAGATAGACCTCCCTGAGCTCAGGACTTCATGTGGAGGCATAAAACCCTGCAGACACTGCTAAGCACCATGGTGTCTGATGCCCAGGATCACACAGAGAAGACACAGCTGGCCAGCAGGGTGGTCTGATGCATCTCAAACACAGAGACCCAGAGCAGAAGAGATGCTGCTGTGCTGCTTTTGCCGAGACATGGATTGCACGCAGCATGGCTGAGAAGTGTAACGCAGAAAGTGACCCTATGGGCAAGTCCCAAACCTCACAGTGCCCTGCAGATCTGAAAGGCCTTCACATAAAAGAACACAAGGGCTCTTCCAATGATTAAAGTCCACCACTTGACAGGGAGCTATAAAATAACAATCACGTCTTAAAGAGATGTAAACACATAGTATCTATTGCCTCAAGAAACACAGTAAGTTTGCAATTCTTTTTGAATAACAAAGATAGGCATAGGTATAAAGGCCCGTTCCTACTAATGTGGGGGCAGAATAGTTTGGAGAATGAGAACAAGATTAAGTTTTAACATTTTTTGAAGAAATTGAACCATTACTCTAACTCATTATTCAAATACTTCTTATACCTTCAGACTTTCGAAATGCACTACTAGTAAATACAGACATAACTGTAGGAGTAAGCACAGATATAAACTACTCTGTGTATTTCTGTAATGACTGCAGCTAACCCTGAAGCCACTGAAATTCTGCTAATGACAAGACACATGTCCATAATACAACAAAACTGAAATACCAGGAAGCAAATCCATGCTATAGTGATTCATGTTTCTGACTCTGTCTAGTTGCTCAGTGCTGTCTGCTTCTACATCACTTGAAACCTCAAATATCCAAACAGTTTTCCCAACATCCACACATAAAACTTCAGAAAAATGAAGCCATTTCCTTTCATGTGTGAATCAACCTGTAGATTGCATAATACCTAGTGCAAATTAGCAGTGAGAGGAAGAGCTTATTAAAAATAAACAAACAAAAAATCTCTCTCATATGGCTACGTATAAATATTCATTACTAAGTCAAACAGAACTCCAACTGATGGAAAACCTACATTGTTCAAAGACTTGGCCAAATTTGCCATGACAGACTAAGGCAGGAACTTCCTCCATGGCTAGTTTTTTCCAGACTTATTCATGAGGAGGCTTTCCTTACCTACCTCAAAAGTGTTTGGTACTTTCAGAAGCTGAGGTGACCAAAGCACACACACAACTCAATTTCTCTAAAAGTTCCTGGTCATTCCTACAGATAGCCATACGTGCTACTTTCATGTAAATATCACACTCTGCAATTAAACAACTTCTTAAAACAACTTTTTTTGGCAGAAATATCATGCCATTTATTGGGAATTTCTAAGCTTGCTAGACCAAAGAGCCTTCTGGCCAACTATTATCTAAAATTGTTCTTCTGAATGCATATACCAGTAGAAGTTCTTTGCACCCAGCAGCTTCAGCAGGTGCTTCTGGGCATTAAAAACTTTGGTAGAAAAGCGGCTACTTCTTTAGAAACATAAATCCAGAATTGGACAAGTAGGATGAGATAATTAGTTCTTTCAGAGCTTAAGTCTTGACAGTTTTAGGACGTATGTTTTCATATGAAAAAACCTCAGAGCAGTTAGCACAGTGAACAAACACTCCCTCTTTGATGCTAGCAGGGGACTATCTCCAATGAACCTTTCAAGCTGATTACTTACTTTCTGTCCCAGCCTGATCGAACTAGAATCAACAGATATTTTCAAAATCCATCCTTATGCAGAGGGCTTTCACTGTGCAAACCCAACGTTGTTTAGTATGGAGATTTTATCAACTCACAATTATTCATTTATTACAAAATTTATGAATTAACAATGCTTTAACCTTATATGTGTACTTAGGAACAAAGTCAAATTAAACAGCTGTAATATAAGTAAGGTTGGCAAACGTACTCTAAAAGACTCTTCAGAGCACAATCGTAACATACAATTATGAGCTCCTATTTTCACATTGTGCATAGGCCTCTTTAAGAGAGAATGAGTTTCTCCCAGGCAGCTTGTCATTACAATGCTCTCACCATATTCTGTTCTGCCATCACAACCAAACAAACCTATCCCAAAACCCTCTTTCTTTTCTTTGAACTACACTGGAGTACTCAAATATAAGTAAAGCAGAAAGAGAACTTGGGAATACACTTGCTGTTCTTGTAATAATTCTAGAATTCATTGCAAATACAAGGTACCTCTAACTTTGGTATGTTTTATACTGGAATTTTTAATGTACAAACTGACTGTAACAGAAAGCCATCCTCGGCATCTGCAGACCCCTCAAGAACTGCACAGGAAAACAATGGTGTCCAAGGAGAGGGAGGGCAATCAGTACTGCTCTGTCAACAACAGTGCAATAGGTGGCATTATGATATTTCCCTCAAAGCAAACAAGATACTGAAATTTGTTTTGTTTCAAATCCCCAGTACAGAATTAATTGCTTGGGACAGTTTATCTATCTCTTAAACCAAGCCTGCATGGGGGCATTGAGAATGTTAAGGCAAATGAACTAAAGGTTTGACACCAATGTGCACACATTTAATTGTCTTGAAGCTGTGAGTAGATGCTCTAATTCAACAGCAAAGCTCCCTGTAGCTCCTTATTCAGTTAAACTAGATTGGTCTAAGACTAATTTACTCCTGAATTAAAGCAGTCCCCCAAGGACTCAGCACAACTCATTTTTGCATACTAACTTCATGCACTTAACCAAATTGCCTCAGTTCTTCCTGAGTTCCCCAAGCCTTATGGAGTTTTTGGCCCACAGCTGAAGGGAGCTTGGCTACTTCATCTCCGATGAGCTGGGAACACCAAACTGAGTGTTTTCCTCATTTTACTTCCAGAACACAGAAAAAAAACACCCAAATTTAAAGGGAAATTCCTTGCATTGCTTAGTTGCTTCCTGATCCAAGGTGACAATTCATTGGATTTAGAGTTTATAATTACCTTGCTCCTCTACTCTCAGTCTTCAAATTTGTGGAAGACAGTTCTTGGAAATTGGCATGTTCACACACACACACACACGAAAAAAATAAAAAAAAAAAGAAAAAGAAACAGGCAATGAAAATAATGCAGGCAGACACTAATTCCAAAGTGGGATTTGAACTGTCACATCATCTTTTAGAAGCTTCAAATTGTGTCGAAGCCATAATCTACTGATACTGGTTTTGTTCCTCATGATTTGGAAATGGCAATCATATCACCATGTTCTACTGTTCCTCACCACAACCACTGCTGTGGTACCTCAGCACTGTCTGGAAATGAATCATATCCCATTAATTCAATACAATTCAGTTCAATACCAGTCCTAAACTGGGGCTGATATTTTTCAAATTATTCTAATAAAATTACCTATAGAAAGGATTGATTATTTTCAAAACCAATTAGTTTCTTCCTTACAGTGAAAGCTCAGACTGCCATTTTATTTAGGTCAAAATGTAAAGCCCTTTTTAGACTATAAGCACTTAGAAGAGGAAAAGATGTCCTTCTTCCATCCAGGATCATTAAAACTTACCTGGATGGTGGCAGTACTTGGGGAATGCTTTGTTTTGGCCTTACTGCATGGATGTGCAGGTTTCAGTGATGCTTTGAGTGCACCCACACAGACACACACTCGTGCAGACAATATCCCAAGGTACCTCATAAAAGTAAGTTAAACGACTGAGTTATCAGAATGATGAACTAGTGTTAGAGGCCTGACTGTACAGCAGCTAGCTGAAAGGAGTGCTTAGAGGAATAAACAAATATACATAATGCCTGCCGTTTCCTATCCCCAAAATAAATTCATTCATTATAAACGAACATCATCATCTTTAGAGACTTCAAAACCTGTCAAAGCTGTATTTGCTGACACTGGTACGTGTTCAGCACAATTTGGAAACTGCAATCTTATCACCATGTTCTAACACTTCTCAGCACAACCACTGTTGTGGTACAGTACCCCAGCACTTTCTGGAAATTAAGCATATCCCATGGATTCAATCATAGATCTAACACCTTAAAACACCATTAAAGCCAGGCACCACCAGAATCCAGTGGGTAGTAGGCAACATGCACTAGAGCATGGACTGTTCAAATTTGCATTTTCAATTCTAGATGTTTTTAAAACAAAGTATCTAACCTCTCCGTGTCAATTAAAAAAAAATCTCAAAGGGATTCATAACAAAAATAAGTATGCAAATAGAAGTGAAGCCCTCTGGACAACATTTTCATTGATTTGCTGGAGAGAAGGACCCCTAGTGTCCAGCTGGATTTTGGCCAGCCAGTGGTCTGGTGACTACACAGCATCCAGGATGAAAAAACATGCTAGCTTGTAAAATATTTCCTGCAAACACTTGACCATCCCTCTTATTTGGAAACTGACTGATGAAAGGGAAAAAAATATAAATACAGTTCTGCTTTCCTAAACTAATTATTTCAAAATATAATCAAGGTATCATGTGATCACCTGGACTCTGAGGATTCATCATTACTGATGAACAGGAATGTGCCTCGGCACAATAGTTTCACTGGTTGATTATGCACTGCAGACACCTATAGATAAACATCTCTATTGGTAAAAAACGAGCACTGTCTCTGAGAGCAGTTGCTGATGAGGCTTTAAAAGCAGCATCAAAAAAATGTAATGCTAGAAGGATGAGGCTGCCCAGCCCTGTCATGTAGTAGCTTTGCTTTCTAAGGGGGAAAAAAAAATCTGCACGATTCCTTATGATCAGGGGTTTACTCATTGATTTGGATAATCATTCAAATGGCTAAACAGACCTCTAATTTGAAAATAAAAACCGATTGATGCAATCACAAACAAGTTCTGAAATTGTGATTTATAAAAAAGAGGGGAAATCTTGTTCTAAGCCAAAACACACACACAGTTACCTTTTTCTAATCAGAGCATTCATTTCTCCTCATTATGATCTCACAAGCACATTAAAATCTTATTAACATTAATTACTTCTGAGCGTCTATGCATGAGCAGCGACAGGCTTGCGTGCGCGCGTGTGTGTATGTGTGTGTGTCTCTGGATCATATCTACATTTATATACCTTGCTGCACTTTGCTTATAAAACATGTGAAAATATTGCTGCTAACACCAATTAGCTAATTTCACACACACAGATAGTAAGCTGCTGTCTCGCTGCACAGCTTATTATAGACCAGCAGACAGATGGACGGACAAACAGACGCAAAAAGCATCACGGCTCCTCCTAAATGCAAGATCTAAAATGCCTGGCACCCCCAGGAGTACGAGTTTCATTCTCGTAAGTCTGAGGGAACAAAATGACAAAAATAATAAAAAAAAAAGAAAAATAAAAAGAATAGGAGACAGCCAAATATCCCATTTTCTACACAGATGGGTTCAATGATGAAGTGATAGAGACAAAGAAAAAACTGGCAGGCAGACAAGCAGCAGGCGCACAGAGAGATAGACAGAGACAGATAAACAAAGCATATTCATACATGTTTGTGAATTTGGGCTAAGCTACAGTAACTTCAGCCCACCAACAAGGTAAGGAAAGAAATGGCAGAGGCAAGAGTCACCATAAGAGTGACTTCACAAGCAGAACCCTGACACTTTACACTGAGCACACTAAATGCAGTGCTGCTGCTGGTGACACTCAGCCCCACCACAAACTCCAGAACAAGCACAGGAATCTATGCACTACTATGGAACTGTGCCTTCCTCTTCTTCCTCACCTTTTGTTTCCACTTAATTTAGATTCACCTCTATCCTACTTCTAAATCTCATTCTCCTGAACCCTTCTCTCTGCCAGGGGTTAAGATAAAAACAACATCAGCATCACTCATCGTGCCAAAGCCATGTTTATCCATCACTGGGGAATCACCCTCTCAACTGGGTCCTTTGCAGAACCCAGGTGGACACTTGGTGGTCATTTTCCTCTCTACCCAAAGGCCCACCTCTGCTCATCTTCTGCAACTCTGAAAAGAACTGCAGTCCTGAACTGGAATTAAAACTTTTATTGACATCAGTAGGATACTGAAGGTTTAGAAATGTCAAAATTTGCCTTTCAGCCCTACTACCCTTTCTTTCACTTGTGTATTTTTCCACTGATGACATCAACAGGCAAAACATTATAGGGGGGGGAATGATTAAAGCCAAGGAAGATGGTTTCTTTATTGGGATTTTTTTTGAAATTAACATATCTTAATTTCTCATGGTAACATATGTGTTTGCATTTTCCACTCACTCCTCTCAGATCAAGAGACGTTAAATGTGGCAATAATTACTGTGTTATCCCCAGCCTTTTTTACCTAAAGGTTTCAGAGCATTTCACAAGCTGTTAATGAAACTTCAAGGCATGCAGAAGGTTCTCCCATCACTCTAGTTCACTGCTAGGGAGAAGAGCAGAGGTGAAGTACCCAGATAAGTATGAAAGTCTACAGCAGACACAAAACATCCTCTTATTTACATTTTTCATATCTTCTCTTTTTCCACAAGCCATACATAAGGTCATTAAAAATAGTACCTGAATTAAAAAAAAAAAAAGTAAATTCAGCATCCGAATATTGTACTCAGGATCCTTGATTTGTACTTATCTCACTCTTGATTTTCTCCTAATGCTGCTTATCCAGAAGAACCTACTCCCATACAAATCCAGCACAGTTGCTGAGAAAACTACCATGAATTCAGTCAAGCAAGTTTGGGATATATTGGGCGTATTCCAAACATCCAAATCAATTATGGTGCATTCTCAGTAAACCCAGTGATTCCAAGAAGCTCCTGAGCATGGGAATTATTACAGTTGCCTTGCACACAAGTGGTGAGCCTAGTGCACCTTGCCCGAATTCTGCCCAGCTCAGTTTTACTGTGCACACACAGCAGATCTGATTACACTGCAGAGCAGGAACCATGGCATATGGCCCCTTCTGCCACAAGGAGCGGGTTCCTGACCTGCTGAGGCAGAAAATAAGGAAGAAAATTGAACTCCACTCCTCAGTGGTGTGTTCACCACTCCATTTGCTCGGCTTACTGTGCTTCTTTTGTTAGGGTGAAATATACAGGCATTCAGAATAAGGATATAGAAAAGTAAAAGCTTTATAAAATAAACAAAGAGCAATAAAGACCTGAAGCTTTAGAGCTTTATGCATATGACAAAGTAGGCTTTTTCCTGCATATTTCCTAAAAAATGGAGTATAGACCATTGAAGTCCCTCTCAAATCACACAGAATTACTTCCTCTGAGAGGAAGCAAGATTCTCTCTGACAAGGCAAGGAGCCTCAACACTTCTGATTAAGAGAGGTTCACCCAGAAGTTCAGCTCATTTGCTCAGGCTTCCCAGAAAGTCTGAAGAAATCCGTGGTCCTGTCATTCTTCCAGATTCCAAACTCTCTACTGTGTTCTCAGTGATCTTTAGGCACACTGAAACTTAGGAAACCAGGACAGCCAAGCAGAATCTCCCCCTAAACACATCAGTGACCCCCATCAAAAACCAAGGAAGGGCGATACAAAGATGTGAGTTCAAGAAAATGGTTAAGAAGTATCCTCTAAATTGGTTAAGAAGTAAGTATCCTCTAGATTTGCTAGCTTACTGTCTACACATTGGTTGACTCTTTAACCCATCTTTTCCTCAAACCCATATAGATACATAGGGGTTTCATGGCACCAGAAGGAAAAATGGGGTGTCCTATAGACCACTGCTTTGGCATTTCTGAAGACTACGTACATCCTAATTAAATGTAGCAAACATTGTACCTCAGTAAGTTAAAAACCAAATCCAGAAACTGATTTATTAAAGTAAATGCATGACACTGAAGGTGGTTAATGACAGAAAAAAACCTGGCAGTTTTTACTACCACAACAAGATTTAGAGGTAACTGTGCAGTAGGGAACCGTTGTAGAACATCCCTGTGTCTAATTTTTGCATGTAGAGTGGACACAAGTATCCTAAAGACTAAGAGGACTCAAATACAATTGACTTGAGGGTCTCTCAAAGCACCAGTGCTTTTCAGCAGAATGAATCTGAGAGACCATTCAATCTAAAAACCAGGTCATGTATGTGTGAAATGGGAACAGGGGAAAGACCTCTACTTAGGGGATGTAGAGGGGCAAAAGATATTTACTGTCTTTCCTGTACAAAGAAGCTTGACTCGTCTTTCTCAGGTGGGAATTATCCCAGTAAAGCTGGTCTCCATCTCTCTATTCATCTGCTTTGTGAACCTTACTGTGTTGTGTCTGCCAAAAGTTCCAGCAGGCTGAGACAGTATGAGAGCACTTAAGAGGTGCACTTGGCATCCCGACCAGCCTCGAGATCCAAACCCCTTTGTGTCCTTTTGGAGGTTAATAAGACAAGGTTTTACTGACTCCATCCCGGCTCTTATAAGCTTCTTGGGGATTATCAAAATTGGAAATTGCATAAGAGAAAGCTGGTTCTTCCAGTTTTTAGGAGGGACATTCATCCAATTTGCCTTTCGACCCCTGAAATGTGAGACATGCCTGAAGAGTGTTCTTTGTTATAGTCTCACAGATATATCCAGTGATGGTGAGTCCATATGTCTCTGATAAAGGCAAAACCTTATTGTGCATTCCAGCTTTCTCTTTTGTAAACATACTACACTAGATGAAACTGGCTCTCAAGGAAGAAAGTATTAATTGTGCTGGCTGATAAAACTTTCTGTTGCTGTCCTTCCAATCTGGTCTTCTAAGCATCAACAGACATTAAAACTGGCTCTTGGGAAGTGAAAAAAATATCAGAGAGCAGTACAAACCCAAAACTTGTTTGCAAGTTTTCAAGAATTGAGATCTCAAGATCTTGAGAATCTCATTGTCGAGTAACAAAAAGTTAAATGCAGCTATTCCTTGTCCAGCTTTCAGATTGAATATACAAGCAACTCAACTCACTTCCTCCCACTGTTCATTCTCTGAGAGATGCCTCAGCAGCAACACGCCTGTGCTCTGCCCAGATCCAGCACCTGGAGGCTCCCATAGGCTTTGTCCCCACTGACAAGTTTAAACACACAAGTAACAATCCTCTTTAAATGCTTGTGCCCCAAGAACTCTCAGGGGCTGTCTTCTTCTCTCCACCTTGCAGTTCTCAGACATTGACAGCTGCTTCACAGAGCAGACATACCCACAAGAAGTTCAGAACTACGTAACTATTTGAAGGCACGTTTGTCTTTATATGTGATAGGGAGCTCCTGTCTTCTCTTGATGACTGTTTAATGGATCAAGCAACACTACTATGTATTTCAGCCAGATGCAACTTTGGCCTTTGATTGTTACTGCACAAGAAGAGGTCCAGATTTTGAACATCTACTTCTTGGGCAAAGCTAACACTGGAGCTCATCAGGGTATATCCAGATAAGAGAAATTCAACCATGGGAAAAGAAAAAAATTGAAGTTACTTTAACTCAGTTAAAGTAATTATAAAAAATAAGCAAACAAAACACCAAAAAGGTTTTTTTTCTAAAAACATTCTGCTGTTAAAGACTTCGTTGACATATTAAATATATTAGGCCTCAACATCCATGTACTTGTAGTCTTTTATCTCATTTTGGAAGTAGAAATAAGACTAATGGCAAAGCAGACACATATGAGTTACAATACCATANAGTCTTTAACACAGCCAAGAATCATCTGAGCTTCCTCTGTCCATGGAACATGGTCTTTACTTTTCCAACTCCCATCTGCATGTACAATACACTGAGGAAGGAAGAAAGAAAGGCCTCACTTCCTTCTTCTCTCAGTGCCTCGATTGTTTCTGATTAAAAAATGGAAATAATAATGTTGATTCAGCTACTGAAATTAGGCAAAACTAAATTAGCTACTTTCATGAAACACTGCAAGATATCTGAATAAGTTTCTTCAGAAATGCAAAGTGCTATTTATGCATATCAGCAGCTATCTATGGCTAAACTGTCCTAGAACCTTTTGTGAGCATTCTCTCCTCCTGCTGAACTCAGCTGATAACTGTTCTTTGTTCTGAAGGACATGTGTAACTCCTTTATCTAAAAAAGCCTGGGAAAGACTTAGACAGAACTGGCACCTCACTTTTTTGGTTAATGGGAACAAGGCAAACCAAAACAACCACAACAACAAAAAGAAATCACACAGGATCTCAGGATTAAACATTTGCAGATGAGAAAAAAAGGCATCATTTTGGATGTTAAATTTTTTCTGCCTTTGCCTGAGCATTATGAGAATAATCACCAATACCTTGTAAAAGCAAGCCTTTTCATCAACTCCATAAGCTGAGATTTCAAGGAGAGATCTGGGAAGAATCTTATTAATACACCTATGTATGCTGCCACAAGGGAGACAATATCTAACACAGCAGAAATGAGGTCAAATGCAGCAGCACTGTCCTAAAGAAAACTGTCTCCTGGTCACAAATCACTTGTGGAGTACCATGCATCATCTTTACTGCTTCAGACATATGCCTGCTGCAGCCAGTAGGGAGAAATGCAAAGCTAAATTCAGCTCTTGGTTCAAGGTTGGTTCTTCTAAATTTCATGGAATTGGTCCACTTTTATAAAAATGTAACATAGCGCAAAATACGACCCATAAACATTTTAACAGATACAGACATTCAGATATTTCACGTGGAACCTCTTTTAAACCCAAGAGCCCAGTCCTCTGAAGATGATTATTGTATGATGATTATTCCAGCTCACTGCTCATAAGGAAAAAGGGAAGGGATGTGGCCTCATCCCACCCCTCTCTGGTCCTACTCATACAGAACCCTGCGGCTAAAATTTTCTCCCTCTCTTGCCAGTGGGACTAAGTTAGCCCCTCTTTTTGCATGAAGTTCAGACTTTTTGTCCTCATTTTCTTTGAACAGCTCTGCCCCCTGCCTGCGTCTCAGCTTTTATTTCTTCTAGCTGCTCACATTCTTCACAAACCTCCTTCCTAAATGCTCCATTTGTATCCTTCTACCACACTGAAGCCAATGTTCCATAGTAACATTACTCCAGATTCTAATAACTCTTTTAAACAGCCTACAGTCTATTAAACCGTGCTCCTGCAGCAGCAGACTTCACCAAGAAACTCCAGAAAAGTTCATTTTAGCTCACTTCCTTTTTGCTTTCAACCTTTTTTTACCTGCAAAATATATGGAATGAAAATTAAATAAATTCTGGCAGCAGAATAAATAATCACATGGCTGTATATGGATGTGATCTAGACAAGAGGGATCTCACTCTAGTATAGAGACAGTTTTAACTGAGATAGCTCAATTATTAATAGGAGTTTGGTCAAGACAACCTAGGGCTGAATGCTGTGAAATTACATGACTCAAAACACATGCTAAGTTCAGCTGAGATCCAACTGAATACAGCCTGCATGAGCAGGGCAGAGCAGTTTTAACGTCATCCAAACTACCTAAGCAAACACTAGCTCTTAACCTCCATGAGGTAAAAAACCTTTCCAAAAACAAAACAAAAACCCAGCCGAAACCCAAACTCTAAGACTTCAGGTGTCAGTTCTAGTCTGACACGCCAGAGAAAGACCACAAATATTCAAGAACTTCAAGGGGAGGCTAAAGAAAAGCCATCAGAGTAAAGAAAGAAGTTGCAATGCACTTCAGGATGATGACAAGGCACAGACTCAAGAGGGAAGGATAAAACTTGCTAGTTCAGCTATAACTAACTCTCCTATCTGCTTTCAGAAACTGATAAATGTTATTTTCTCTATCCTGAAGACAGGTAACTGAGACACTAGGAAATGAAGCAACTGGTTGAAAACAATACAGAAAACTAGAAACAGGCTGTGAATCCTGCTTCCCTAATACACAGTTTATCCTCACCAGTACCTTGCATACAGTAGTGACTGCACTGCAATGTGATTAAAACTTCTGATACTGCACTATGACTTTGTGCTGACAAAAATATTTAAGATCCCTGTAAACACATTGTGGGGAAAAAAAGTTTGTCTAGCAAAGTATTAAGAAAGGCTTGGAATGGGATCTAATCCCCTGCAATAAGGGACTCAGAGACTAGAAGAAAAAGCAAGTTAATTCGAGAACCCAGAAATGCCCAGCACTAGGGAAGAATAACTGAGCTTTCTCTTGTCTGACACAAAGTTGTGCATAGCTGACTGTACTGCAAAAGCACAACTGGCTTTTAATCTCATTCAGGAGCAGCTGCTTTCACAGCAGTGAAATGTTTCAGGATGAGCCTGACTGACTTGGTGGATAAATGATTTGAGGTTGGTATAGCTCAGAAGGAACCAGCTCTTCTAGGATATGTCCCCATCTTAAAAACACTTCTTTTATCCAATTGAAGCAAGCTTTGAAGCTTCCCAAACTTGGCCCTGGCTCGGAAAGGAAAATAAAAATTTCATTTTCATGAAATGCTGGAAATTACAAAACAGGGCTTGGAGTTCAAACGGTCCACCAGGACAGGCTGGGCCTTCGCCGGGAACTCATGTCCCCTCTAATCACTTGTATTAGTTTAGCACCAGCAAAAGGTGCCAGATTGGTAGCCCCAGGCGCTGCAGTCTCTATTTATCCCCAGAGCAGGTACAGCAGGATGGCAGGCTATCACAGAGATGCCAAGCCCTGCTACAATTCCTCCCATCCAGGGACCTGGTGAGAGGAGGGTGATGAGGTCTCAGTGCTGTGACTGCCCACACGGGGACCAGTACCCTGCACTACATTTCAGAAGGATGAGATCCCAAACTGCAGGGCCTGTGAAAAGGAAATAAAGGAGCATCAGTCCACAAGGATCCTCTGAGACAGCGAGATAGAAAGACCAGGGATTCTTTTCTTTGCATTACATTCTAGATGTCTCAAAATGAATGAATACTTGAGAGAGCGACGAGGCCAGAGAGAGTCAACGTACTGAGTACAAATGAGATTTATACGTGGCTTGAGTCACTCCAGACAATTAGCTACCCACCAGGCTGTTTGGTTTATTGTCCCTACTGGATAAAGATTTAATAAGCAGTCACCTAGATGGGAAACATGAGACTTGCAGAAAGGAAACTTTTCATTACTCTACACGGAAAACTTGAGCCCAGGCCTGCAACAGCTCTGCACGGCTGATTCCCACTGGTGTGTCAACGGCTGCAAGATGAAGCTCTTTTTCATGACAGTCCACATAGGTGGAAAATATGGGAAACACAGAACCATCTTTTACTGAATAATTACTATGTCAGAAATCTTCCACACATTCCAAATATTCTGTGGAAATTAATACAGCTTTATTCAGTTTTTTAGTCTCCGGTACTCAATCTTACCCAGGACATTTTTTCATAGCATCAAAGCACAAAATGCTGCATTTTAAAAACTTATCTACTAGGGAAATATGCTATGTAGGGAACATATTAAACAATTCAGTCTATGTTTGGAAAAGAAATACAGATTCATCACAACGAGGAAGGATGTTCAAGAGTATCCTGAAAAAACAGCCGGTATTCAAGCCAAAGGACAGGATGAAGTGGGCACAACAGTATAAAGCTGACAAGCAGATTTAACTGACAGAGACAGAAAGAATTGGAAGCTGCCAAAGCCCAAGCTACATCAGGGCTTCTTCAGATACTACACATACTAAAATTGAAACTAAAAGCATCAATGAGAAGATTTGATAAAACCCCTTCAGATGGGAAAAATCCTAGAAGCAGCCACAGCAAACACAGAAAACACAAACTTTGGGAAATCATAGGAAGAGGAACAACTATCAAATATAAGACTGGGGGGAAAAAAGGCTGAATTACAGATTGAACATTTCATGACCTCTCAGCAGTCATGCCTGGTATCCAAGGTTTTAACACTCTTCATCAGAAGACTTCTTTTGCTGTTACTACCGCTGGTTGCAAGAGAGCTCAAAGCCATTCATTTTGCACAATTTTTGTCAGGCAGTGTCCCAGAGGGTGTGGCCCGGTCTCCTGGGAATAGCATTTGTTAGTTTTAGAGAACCAGCAGAGGGAGCACATCAGCAATTAAACATGGTTTTCTTGTGCTTGTGCCTAAACAATGAGATTTTTTGGTTGGGTTTTTTTGTTGTTGTTTTGTTTTTATTCTCAGCATTCCTCTGTCACTAATGCCTGTGATTCACTTAGCTCTCAGATTGCTGGGAGTTTAGGAGCCAGAGGCATGGAGAATAGCAGACTCCACATCCAACCCACATAAAATGACAGTGGACACAAGCTTTTACCTAGTTGTCTTTCTTCACTTTCTCCCCATGTCAACCTCCATCTTACACATTCCTGACATCCTGCCCATGAAATCTCGTACTGCCACATGACAATTACTTTCACATTCCTGCACTGTGACCACTAACTTTCTGGTCAGAAAGAAAGGCGTATGGATCTCTAGGGAGGAAACAGAAATCAATCATTAACTTTCAGTCAGCTGAAAGACAACTCTGAAGTACATAACACAACCTTCCCAGTCCTACTTTTATATCCTCAAGGGATTTGTCACACAGCTATTGATGATCTTAGAAGTAAGATATTAGAAAGCATAGCTTTTAGTTGAGAAGGAACAAAAAAGGAAAATCAGTCATTCCCATGCTGTGTTTACCTCCGAATCAAATGACACACTATACTTGCTTGCATTTTTAGCTCTGCCATAACCCCAAGATAAATTGACTCTGAAAGTGTAACATTAAGAGGTCATCTAAGGGTGTAACTTTCAGAATGGCAGCATGTCTGTCCTGCAAAGGATTTCCCATAGATGCTCTGCAGAGGGTTGGAAGCACTGCCTATTCAGGTTTCCTTTCTTCTTGGCTGTAGTTACCAAGTGGTTTTAATTCAGACTTTTGTACCCACTGGTTTGATAGTAGCTCAAAGATTCTGGAAGACCCTACGGGTTCTGGTTCACCTTTGGTACTGTCATTTACACCTGTGCAAACTGGACATAAAATATTGCCAAGTGATCTGTGTCCACCCACTGCAGAAAAGCACAAGGAAAGAACTACAACACGAGGAAGTCCTAGAGATGCTGCCGGTGTTTGATGAGGTAGGACTAGGTTGTGTTAGAGTGCCTACCTGCCATGAAAGAACTTGAGGAGCAGTACCTGAGAACAGCAAACACAGCACAAGCTGCAAATCCGCCCTCCATGGAGCTGGTCGGGCAGGTTGTCACTGGTGGGATGAGGCCATTCCGGGCATGAAAGGATTTCAGCCTTTTTTTCTGGAATAATCCATGGCATTTCCTCCCATAGTGCCACCTAATGCAAACCCAGCCAGTGGCTCACTTTTCTGGGAGGTGAACATCTGACCTCTCAAACAGCCTGGGACCCTCCACACTCATTTCACCAAAGCCAACAGCCAGCTATCAGAAGAACAGTTGGTTTTTTTCTTTAAAGACAGCTTTATCCCATTAGCCCAATTTCCCATTCCTGGATTCTATCTCCTTCAAGATATACTCGTCCCTTCTTCCCTGCACGTGGCAAAAGCCGAACTCCTTTCTCCTTGCACACCTCAGGGATGTGTACCAACCTGCCCTGCAGCACGGGCAGCCCTGGCTGCCCCAGCAGCTACAGAAGAGGAGGTGGCACATGGCCCTGTGCCTCTGGTGACCATTTTACAAGACCCATCTGCAAACAGAGCTCCTGCCAGCGCTGGGTGGTCAAAATGCCGTCAGAGCACACGATGGTGCTGAAGGATTCAAGTATGAAAGTGTAAGAAAACATGAGAGACACAAGCAGTAGTCATTCTGAAATGCTCCTATTAGAGGAGAATTGGATCAGTGCCGTAGAACTAAGACTAGAACTAAATATTAACTTTTATAATAAATACTAACCAAGAATATAGTCAACACTATCAAAGGAAAAACAACCTGGACAAAAGCATTTATTTCCTCCTCACTGAAAGTTTAATACGTCTGTTAAAATCTCTTCAAGTTAAAATGGTACAGATCTTACAAAAGAATCTCAAAATTTGGTGTATGGTCAAACACTACTTTTCACCGAGAGAAAACTGGCATAGATGAATTATGAAAAAGCCAAGTTATTTTTCACAGTTGATACTGTTTGTTTACTTTCTAAAATTTTCTTGGACCAAAGAAACAAGAACAGTGAAGTCCGTTTCACTGTGATTTGTCATCATTTTCCCTCTGCACCACAGTGCGAATGTCAGATCCTTCAGAGGGAACAAGTTACTTTTTAACAGTAACTATTTCCAGTCCATTGTTTCAGGAAAAAAAAAAAACAACAAACTTTTATAAAGGATTTTGATTTTGTAAAAGTTTTGTTAAAAAAAAAATCTAAGTAACTTGAAGTCAAATTTCAATTTTTAAATTCTCATTAACATTTATGAATGTCTTTCAGCAGAAGCTCTTTACCATACAGATCGCAGCTTAAAGAAGTCCTATAAAAACAGACTGGAGTGAAACCAACTGAAATCTATAAGGCCACAGCATGCCATCAATTTCTAAACAGAACTTCTATTCAAATTATTCTGCTTAAAACCTCATATGGTCTGCAAAAATGAGCAAGGTTTTCTTGAAATGATTTAAATAACAATTTATCTGAGACTGTAATCTCTCTTGTATGGGATTTGTAAGCCATCCCACAGAATTCTCTAGCAGGGGACACCATTCCCTATTTACATCAAAGTTTTATATAAATAATATTACATTTTTTTAAATATTCTACAGCTGTTTTCCCTTATGAATAAGCTGGGCCTATGAAGAAAATGTGAAAATAGGAAAACTGTGAGTAATATTTATAATAATGATATATTCAACTCAGGAAATTGCTACAACTGTCTTTATCAAAATAAACAAGACAGATATTTTTTTCCTCCTTTAAGAGAAAAGCAAAATCCTCCGCTATTACAAATAATTTGGCTTGGTATTTGGATTTAACTGTCCTATATCCTATTTTTTGGTCCTGTTAAAAAAAAAAAAAAACAGCACAAAAACATACACACGAAAACCCCAACAGCATTGCTTCCCGTCTCCCAGGAGTGAGAGCGGCACATACACACAGCCATTCAGCCCAAAATTGCTCTAGCTACAGGGCATGGCAAGGCATGAAATAACTGCTCCAGAGCACTTCCTCGTGTGGGTGTGTTAGATAACTGTCTGCTCCGACACTAAAATAAAGCACAGTGTGACCCAATGAGCAGAGCCAGCGCTGCCCTGCACAGCTGCCCAGGCCGCGGGCAGGGGACCCGAGCACCCCGCGCTGCCCCGCGCCACCAAACCCCCGTGCCAACAGCTCTGGCATTCCCCGAGCTCCAGCTACATCACCATATGCTGGATTTAAGTTTACTTAGGCATACTTCACCCTTTGCTGCTGCATCCAGATTGCAAACGGACTTTGTGCCATTGAAAGAGCTAAGATTTTTTTTTTTTAATAGAATATAGTTGGGGTTCAAGGAAAATTACATCCTCCTAGGGAAAACGGTTTTACTATTAGAAAGCAATCTTACTGGATAATGAAAAATGCTTCCCCTACTGTGACTCTCTTTCTCTGCTTGAATTCCTCTTGCCTGGAGTTTTCATAAAATCAAGAGGTATCTTGTAGTAATTTTTAAAGTTTTTCAAAAACGTTCAGATGAGTCTGAGCTTCTGCTAAAAGTACATGCAAGAATCCTGAGGACAGGTCCATGTGCTCTCCTACAAAAAAAAAACCTGGGCTGTTGAGGAACATACACCTGCACCGGGGCAGGAGAAAATGACAGGTGCCTGAAAACCCCTCACCCATCCCAGGAGGAGGACGGCTGTGAACACTCCTGCTGCCTCACTCCAGGCTAATCACCACCTAGAGGCATCAGGAAATCCACCTTTAAGACCCCTACATTTTTTTGGCATAACTTCAGCATCCCCTCTACGACCAATCTGAGTTTAAAAGCCTGAGATTCAAACTTTAGGAGAGGAAGAAATACCTTGCTACAGTTAACAGGTCATTTAGAGCAACAAACACATTTAAAGTCTGCCAACAAATTATTACTTTAGAAGTTTGAATAAAAAAATGAGGAAAAAAATTTGTAAACAATAAATGTCACTCCCCAGCTAAGAGACGAGCTGCCAAATTTTGGCACACTGATATATAAAACCTTGAAAAGTTTCACTCATGTTCTGGAAAAGCTGCTAATAAAATGGAGCAAGTAGTTTCTGTAGTTATAGTGCCAGTGAATAGATCTGCTGCTTTGGATTTCAATTAACTTAGTTTGTTCAGCGAGGAGGCACTTCTGCAGAAATGGGGACTCGTAAGTTAAAGGACAGCTAAAAAAACCCACCAAACAACAGCAAAAAAACCTGTTGGCAGCAAAAGTTCTCGCTGGCTGCAAAATAATGGATTTTTAAGAAACATTTCAAAGGATCTGAAGGTTTTGGAGAATCTCCTAGGCAGTCTCAGGTGGGTTAGGAATATTGCATTATGGACTTCTTTGTGCTAAAAGGAAGGCCTAATGCATGTTTTCAAGAAGTCTGCCTCTTGCTATTAAATAAATAATTTTCTATTAAAAAAAGGTGATTGTTACTGTTCAGAGATCTCCACTGATCAGCGTCCATTTTATATAATTACTTAGGATTCTCCAGAACATTTTATGTAACTCACTTCCACTATCCCTTTTTTTGTGTTTTGTTTTGTTTTTTTTTTGTTACCAGCAGAGTAGCAGTTTTACTCTCCAACAGAAATGACAAGAGCTCAGATAAAAAGACCATTTCAAATGGATCAGTTTAAGCAGTCTTTAGAACCCATGATAAATCTGGGCTCCAAAAACTCGACAATGCTAAATGGGCTATGAAATGCATCACAAATCCCTCCCCAGNAAAAAAAAAAAAAAAAAAAAGTAAAAAAAATCAGCTCAGAGAAAAGCTTCAATGTTTGAAAATACAAATAAGCAGCATATTTGTGGAATGAAAATTGGTAAATAAACAGTTACTATTTCTGGACAAAATGGCTCGATAGATTTCATAATTTGCCACCACTGTAAAAAATATCTATTCCCTTCCCCCCTCCCTTCCCCGTCAGTACACACGGAAACACAAGCATAACCATGCATAAAGTGGGAGGGTGGGGGGCAGCCGAGGATACAAACTCCCTCTTAGAAAGTTTGAATTCTTATTAACCCAGTGATGCCTCCATAATGTTACATTAGATCAGCAACATAAAAGTTAGAATATACGTCTCCCTTCTTGCTAGCAAAGGAAACTGCAAAAACACTAATAATGAAAAATAGATGTTAAAAATATCCAGGAGGAAAAAGTCCACGTACAATAAGCAAAATTAACCCCCTCTGCCCCCACACCAAAACAGATAAACAGCAAAATCTCTGAATAAAAATCCTGTCAGGAAGAGTGGAACCTGCTTTCTCTTTTTTTGCTTTTATTTACAGTATGCCAAGCATGGACTTTAAACTTACAGTGTGCATATATATAGAAAACAAAGAACGAGAGTCACCATTAACCCTGGTCACCGGCATTACAGTTAAAAGTCACTGGCAAATACTAATAAACCCCCATTTAGCAGTAAATAAGGAGAACATGATATATGGACGGACAGATGGAACTGCATAAACAGAAAAGAAAAAGCAGAGAGACCCACAAACATACGGACAGAGCTGTTTTAAAAGAGTGAAAGATATTGATTTACTTGGAACTAGTGTTGGAAAACAAACGTATTTGTTTCCTTCATGATTAAAAAAAAAAGTAATTAAAGTGAATCATAAGGGGGCACACCCTTAAATAAGTCGGGGGGGGGGGAATATTTGTAGAGGGTAAGGCCTTCTATAGATGTTCCGAATTTTAAGCTAGCAAATAGGTCTGGCAAACTTACATCTCTAAATTAAAAACCGAGGGGGGGGGGCGGAGGGGGGGGAAATAAAGAACTGCTGCTGGTTTAAGGAGAGTAGAGGCTTTATTCTTTTATGTTTTATAAAAGTTGACTGGCCTACCTTGTTCCCCAGTCCTCAGTTTGTCTCCTCATAGTCGCTGTCTCCCTGGAAGTACAGTGTGAGTGGTAATGACTGCCTGCCTCCCTAATGAGTCCATTTTCCTGCTCTTGATGTTGTGTATATACACACACTGCAACCTACCTTACAAACCACAGAGACGGGAAAGGGAGAGCGAGCGAGAGAGAGCGAGCGAGAGCGAGCGAGAGTGCGAGAGACAGGCAGAGCGAGAGAGGGAGAGAGAGAAAGGCGCACACAGACAAAGCCCTCCTACCAGACAGCAGACAACCCTCCTTCCCCGAGCTAGCAAAATACAACTCGGCTAATGCAGCAACAGGTTCAATACCGCCAGGCTGAGGCAGCCTAGCAAAGGTATACGGGGCTGAGCAGCCTCGCTGGCAAATAAACACTCCGGTGCCGGCTGGCTCCACCTTTCTTATTTATGTTACAGGATGTTGGAACGCATTGTTTCAGGCAGTCCATACGATTATCATAAATACATTTTTTGTGCATATTAGCGTGAAGCGCCGAAACGTATCAGCCATTCTGCTCCGTAACCTTATAGCTCTAACACATGCAGGGAAGGTGTAAACATATCTCTTTTGACAGGCAGACTACACAAAGCCCACTGATGATTTTAAAGTCATGAGATCTTTCAAGAAAGACGCTCCTGAAGATAGGTTTCCCCAGACAATAGGGGAGCAGGGAAAATTGATCTTGATGAGGAAGAAGTCTTCCTAAGAGACTGCTCGGTAAACAATTGAAAGAGAGGGCTATTCTCCCCAGCATTCCCTCCTTTCAAAAAATATATATTGGGAAGCTTCTGCCCCTACAGCTATAATAATGTGCTGTGCTTATGTCTGAACAGGTGCAATGCATATAGTACATGGTGTTACAAGGACAGAAATAAATCTCTCAAGTAAAAAAAAAAAACATTTTCCCAGTTGCAAACAGGCCAAGGTTATTTAAAATACAGGTCTAATCTGAAGAATGTTCTCCTCATTCCCTGTATATTTTTGCTGGGAGGAGGAGAGGGGATGGACGGGGGGTGGAAGGTGCAGAGAAGCAAAGATAGGAGAAACAATACACGCAACCAGTAACTATATTTTTTATTTTTACAATATTCTGTCACATCTGAAGAAGATGTATGCTGCTTCTAAAATAATTTTCACTCAGCCCTGCTTTTCATCACACGTAAGCTTATGCTATCACAAAAAATCTGTTTATTTTAATGACAACTACAATGACAACTACAGACATGTCAAAGTAGGAAGAACAGGGTAAAAACATTTTTCACCTGTATTCCATCTTTGGCAAAGGTTCTCCAAGAACTTTACCCATAGAGTATTTTTTAGATGGAGATACTAGGTTAAAAAAAAAAAAAGGTTAAGTGATATTCCCAAGGTGATGCTGTAAACCAGTAAAAAAAACAGACGGGAACTCAAATCTCCTGAAGCAAAACAGACTTTTCCTGGGGTAACTCATACCCACCTAAAAGTTAAGGGTCCTGTCTAAGCCAGTTGTGTAGGCTCCCTCTATTGTCAGTGGAGAGACAGGCACCTCCCAAAAGCAATTCATCCCAGCTTTCTCTGTCTCCCCACTAAAGAGGGAGCCTACACAACTAGATTAGGCTAAGCAGCTAGCTGGTAGTTGGCTAAATTAAGTAAAATGAATCTCACTTTTGATCTAAAGCTCTATTAAAACATCCCGCTTCCCAAAATACATTTTTATTATCACATTTATTATTAGGCAATATATGCCTAAATTGTAGTGATGGAAAAGGGATAGCCTGCTGACTAAAAGAGACAGGTAAACTCCCTAGATTCATGGATTTGTACCCTCAGGCTGGCTGGATATTCATGATTCACAGAGTCTTTATAATATTAACCAGCCTGGTGACTGGTGAATTTGATTAGTTTTGTTCACTGGTAGATGGTACACATTTTTGTATTTCGCTTATAAACATTCTGGTTTCATCCAGACCTACAGTAAATACAGAAGGATTAAGTAATTTCTTTCAAAAGGTTAATTTTCATTAGTTTTTTCATCAAAACACAGCCTCTCTTACCTTAGGGTAAAATATAAAGAGAAAAAGCTCTAATAGATGACTTAGTTCAACTCCTTCTATAATATTTAGCTACGTACACACCTGGCATATGTAGAGGCAGCTCTCCAAGTTACTCCAAATATATATTACAAGCATTTAGTCATATTACATATTTTCTTCTCTGGACTTTATGACCATAATCACCCTATTGGAGGGTATGTAAGGTCAGGAAAGCAGAAGGGGCATTTGTAGACTTTGCTTCTAACTGTGGTAACTCGATCTGGCTGTGTAAGTACCAATTGAGCAGTCACTGCCTCAGTTTTTCCATCTGTAAAACAGACTCAACTGTAGTTCCATGAGTAGATGGTACTGTAAATATGTGAAGAGTCTTCCCATCTTGGCCTGGCATCTCTCAGAGTTTTACGATGGCAAATATTATGGGAAAAATATAAAGACTTTGTCAAGGGGACTTGTGTCAAAGCCAGCTGATGAAAATCACAAGTTTTCATATCCTTATATTCAGTTAATAATAGGAATAGTCTCTGAATTAAAAATTTAAAAACCAGGTCTACACCAAAATGAGGATATCAGAGTGAGAAGTTCTTAGCAGCCTGGAATATTTGATCCCAAACTAACATTAATTCCTTTGTCCTACCAATCTTACACATACAAATCTGTAAAGTTATTTAAAATGTACCAACTTCAGATAAAAAAACATACTTGACTCTTCAAATAGAAGAAATTCAGGTAGAAATCTGAGTACTGAGTCAGAAACACTGAAGTTTGAAAAAATGTTCAGATTTGCAATTGATACAGACCCAAACTCTCTAAGCTGGGAGGCACCTAGATCCTTAACTTTCCTCTAACTTTCTAGAAATGTCATATATGCCTCTGAACCAGGATAACAAATTTCCTCATGTTTTGAGGAAGTCTGAATCTCAGTAAGAACACTAGAACTGAGCCCAGTTCCACTCCCTTACAACAATGCTTAGGGCCAGACCCAAACTGGAACCCAAAGCCACCCCTTCCAAAGTCGCGTGGGGGCTGTGTACTCACAGAACTATAGAATTAAACCAAACATTTTCAAACCTCAAGATTGTTGGAAGGCAAATATGGAGTAGATTCCAACTTAAGCTAGTTTTGGCCCTCAATCAGAAATTAATCAAATTAACCATAATCTTTATAAAGTCCAAATATATGTTTGACCTGAATGAAAAAACCCACAAGATGTGATTTGCTCAACTGGTTCCTTGCCTGAAAGTCTTTCTTACACTTAGATCCTAACCATCAATGGCTCAATTCTGGGTTGTCTTATTAATCATTTAATCCATCTAAACCATTTTAAAAAATCCTGAGCGGTGCGATTTGAATGGAGAAACCTAATTTAATGTTTTGCCAACATAAAGCTGCCCATTCGCTTGACTCAAAATGCTCAATGAAAGCCTGCTCATCACCACACCACACTCCTGTGGGTCTGCATTTCCTCCTCTCCATTATATGAGGAGGTCAATGGCTATGCACTTGGATTATTTGCAAGAAGAGGAAGGAGGACGTGTGGCTGCTGGCAGCTTTCAGCTCTGTCACAGGACTGGACACAGAGCTGCCGTGTGACAGCGAGGGCCTGCGTGGCAGTCACACGTCTGGCCTGGGCCTGGCCATGCAGCAGAACAGGCAGGCAAGCCCTTGCCATGTCCCAGGATCGTACATCTCCCACGGCACAGACACCAAATTTTGGTTAGGCCACGCACAGTATCACCCCAGGAGAAAGAGGCTGGAACAGAGGGTTCCTGGCTCACTTAGTAAAAGGCTGCACTATCCATTCTGAATGCAAGAACGAGCAATGCTGGTCTACCCAGTGGATGATAATCCTGCTTTTCTTTTTCTGCAAATTTGTCTTCTCAGTTCAGGGTTAGTCTCTAGCACTGTCATTAGGGAGGCAATAGAGCCCTAACCCCTCTAGCTAAGCCTCCAAAAGAATAAAAAAAACAATACTAGCACCAGAAAGGCAGGTGAAAAGTTGTCGTGTTTGGTGCAGCCAGAGCACCCATCTCCGGTTCTGCCAGAGAGCTGCAGAGCCCTGATTTTCAGTAGTAGGGGGAAGATAGGGAAAACCAAAGTGCCCAGCAGAACTGTGAAAGACTTTGTTGCAAATGACAAGCTTCTGGATGATGGACTGAGAGGGAAGGAAGGCACTTCAGTGCCAAATAACATATTCTAGACTGCTCTAGTCTCGCCTCTCCACTTTATGTCTCCAGGCACACCAACATGCTAAGTTTAGACATATCTTGTTGGCAGCCAAAACTGGAAAGGGAGTCACGGCATCATATAAACATGTCTGAGGATAAGAGCTACTTCCTTCAGAAAAAAACCATTAGCCTCTTAGCAGATACCTAAGGGTTGATTTTAAAATGCTGAAGAAATTGAAGTGAGACTGACTCCATGAACTGGTTGGGTACCTTGCCTATCCCTGTGATGGGCTAAACCACTGCTTTTGATGTACTTCACATATTGCCCCACGACATTTTCATTAATACCTTCAGGGAGCTCTGCACTACCAGAATCCCAGGAACTGTTCCTAGAAACCAGTCTGGTTTAATACCATACTGCTGTTAAAAATCCCAGGCAAGCTTCCATCACGATTCTGTTTCAGATGGTACAGGCAGGACCTAGAAACAGTCACAGCAACATGTCTGAACTTGATTGCTTCCACTCAGTCCCCTTAACCACATACACGGGTCTCTGAGACTCCCCTGGTGCATCACACCATCTTGTTGCCAGCCCAACAGGATTGGTGATTCACATGTCTCTAGTGGTGTCCTGCAGTGTCTCTGCAACTTTGTGCAAATGTAATGAGATGCCAATTAAAAAAGCTCAAGAGTCCTGCAGTGTGGCAGGCTGATTCAAATTAGATACCTGTATGAAGTGATTAAAAATAGTTTTTTTAAACCTGAACATAACAGGAGGACAGTATGTTCGATTTACATCAGCAGGGGCCAACAAAAAATGTAGAGAGACCACACAAAGCTCTTTATTCCTGCAGATTAACTGGTGATGATGCTGAGGACAGGAAAGGGGAAATACAGTGCACTTCTGGTGCCTTTCAATATGCAAAGAATCTCAATTGTTCTCCCATCTCAGCAGTCACTGCTTTCTGCCAGATCTCCAAATAAGTATTACTTTCCTTTAATATAGCAACTTTGGTCCATCATACTATATTTCAGGCGCACATAATCATAAAAAAATCAAATCTCACAGCTTCTTTTGGCAACAAAACTACTGCCATTCTCATTTTACAGATAGGGGAAAAAAAAAAAAGGAAAGAGTTAATCACCCTGTTGAGAACAGAAACTGAGATTGGGATGTTAGCCTCTCCTGATCAGAAGTTCAGGCTATGTTGCCTCTATGGATCAGTCTCTCAGACAGTCCAGCTGACTGGCAAGCATGGGATGCACTTACTGAACCAGAACTGGCTTTTCTACTGCTTTTTGTTGTTGGGTTGTTTTGTTTTGTTTTTTTTTAATCTCAGTATGTCCTGAATAACAAACCATATATAAAGCTGACATGTCTGCAACAGTTTAAATAGATTTGTGTAAATCTGTGTGCAAGCAGCGTGTACCGAGTACCCACTTTCCTTTGTGATGACACCACCTGTACTTCAGTGGAGGAACACTTTGCACAATGACTCTTCCCCTAGCCACCTTACGTTAAGGCTGCAAAATGGTGTTTCTGTTGTATAATCATCCCATGTCACACATTTCTCTAGTACTGTGTTGGGTAAATGTTACCGCGACATCAGTAAACTGTGAGAGCGAGATCTCACAATGTAACAAATTTTGTCCCAGCAAGGCCAATCCCTTGCTTTTATGCTCACCAACACTGGTATATATATTAATCACCACCTACAGGGACTGAAAGTCCTCATTAACTCCAGAAGACAATACCACACCAACATATCACTTTCCAGTTCAAAAACCCAAACCATACAAAAAGCCCTCACACACACATGCACACGAACTTGGGATGTCCCTGTGTTATTATTAGCTTTCTGTCCTGGATATGTAGATTGTGTTGCAATTATTTAACTCCTAACAAGGTGCAGTTATGTGTAGCCTTGGCTGTACATATATGTTCATCCTCTCCACTTACCGGGTGCTGGGATATTACCTTTATTTGCATGGGCAGGCCCTTAGTGACCAATTTAGCTGTTGAGCTAAGGTGCCAGGCCCTCATGCAAGCTGTGGAGTTACAATGAAGTCAGATCTTGTTACATAGCCCACTGCATTGTATGGTGCACCCTCTACTATGTAACTATACAGTTCCCAAAGGTTACCTCTGAGTCCATTATAGAGACATGTTGCAGTTTAGCCAGCACTTAAAGACTAGTAATTTGATTAATTACTTATGAAAATCCACACTGAATCCATCCCAAACTCAAAAACAAATAGTAAAAAGTAGTTTTATCCCATGAAAGGAGCTTTGGTAACAAACAAAGCAGGATGCACGTTCATCACTGTTTTCTGCCAGATAACCAGGATGACTACCAAATATTTCTATTTTTGCCACAGAAAGTTAAGGAGCATGCAAACTATTGATTGCTGTCATGATTTCAGACATGAACCACAGTGAAAATTCTGAAGCTCAAGGTGGCCAGCACTTCTACTTTTACCTTGTTTGAATAGTAGGGGGAAAAACAGCCAACAAACCAACACAAACTTCTACAACCCCAGTGATTGCAGCAGTAGAGATGCACTGAGTTTATCATGAATGAAGATCTGATCTAGATGGGGGAAAAAAACTGAGACACATCACTAGCAATATTTTGGAAGCTTTTATTTTGCCCTCTGGGTGCAACTGAATATTTTCATAAGCCTATCAGCGTGAATCCATTCTACCTGGAAAATATTTATGTCAGCATTTTCAAAGATGCTAGTCATTCAAGAGGTAATTATCTCCTAGTTTAGAATATCACATCTGAGAATACTGCCCCCCAAATGAATAGCCATTTCTGGAAAAATAAAAACAAAAATGCAATTTAAGTGTATCACATTTATAAAGATAGAAATTTCATGCTTTAACTTTTATTGACTATACATGAAGTGGACAAAAACTCCTCTACTGAAAAGAGACAAACAGTCTTGAAACTTCAAACATCTAAAAGCTCTTCAGTTATGCGATTACCTTAAAAGCTAGTGATTTTGTAAAAATCTCTATAATGATCAGAAATATTTTTAAATCTTTAATGCAATTACTAAAACTAGAAATTTCTTTATGTATTTTCTTAAAGCTAAGCATATATGGCCAAAAATAAAAAATCATACTATATACAATAATGGGGACTATTTGAAAGAAGCAGCACTAAGGGCCATTCTTCATCTAATACTTCACCATGACATCCCTTCAGTGGATGTAGGATTATTTTCCTCATGTTCAGTCATTGTGAGAAAGTTCCTCCACAAGACTTTTCTCCATGCATTCTAGACAAGGGAAAACCAATCCAATTAGCAGGCAAACTGAAGTGGTAAGTTGCTGAAAAGGCTGGACTTTCGCTCTTAGGCTTGTTTCTCACTTGGAAGCATTTCAGCCCAAAATTTCACCATAGGACCAATTTCACTGTTTTCAACTGGCCAAAATTCCTGCTAAGTCCCTGTGCTTAGTGTTTCTGGATATGTGCCCCTAAAATCCCACTGCCAGCTAACAGAAAACATAAAGACCAGGGACTTGGGGGCATTTAGGCCAAGTGGCTCTGACCTGTGAGTATAAAAAAGTGCCTGATTCTCCTTCAGGGCTAACTAAATATTGTGAGACCATTCAGTAAAGCAATGGAAATGAGTAAAACATCAAGCAAGGGTTTATCTTGGATAGCCTCAGAAGCCCTCTCCAACAGCAAACTTAACTCCTGAGCCCTGTATCAAACACACAGGAAATGCTAGTAAGGATGTAACCTTTTTACTAACAGCAGTGCCCCCAACATTAAGTATAAAAGTTTCATGCTCACAAACCTTGATTATGTGTAGACCATCTCAGGATTATTTTTGTGTCTATGTGGACAGAATTTGTCACCTTTGAAACATTTAATCAAAGATGTTTCTGAAGAATAAAGAACCAAGATGCAGCAGATGTAATAAAGAAAAGGAATATCCTGGTCTCTCCTGGTTTTTTTTGGTTTTTTGTTTTTTGGTTTTTTACTTTATGTAAGCTAAGTTTTATTAGAAAAACTAGACTGAGTCCAATTAGTCCTTTAGTTTTAGCCTAAAGGACAATATTTTTTGATAAAGTGAAAACAGTTTGCTCAGCTGTTTTAAAGGACACATTTAGAGGTGCATTCATTTTCCTGAAGTATTAATTGAAGTCCATTTTGAAAGGAATAGATGAGAGAGTTTATTATTTAAAGCCAAAGAAATTAAAAGCAAAAAAGTTGTAATAACTGAAAATTAAACCTCAGGTCTTATTTGCCACAAGAAAAGAGTTAAGAATCTTTCTCTCGATCAAACCTGTCAAAAATTGGAAGATCTAGCAAGGTTAGTGGCGGTGTAAGTCTGACAGAAATGAGCTTTGGTATCCTACAGACAAACAACTCTTTTATTTTGCCTGTGTTTGAACAAAAGAGCCTTTCATTACAGAACTAGAACGTACAGAACAAGGTGACATAATATTTTCAAAATGATATAATAGAAACAAAGTGTACCAACTTCAATGCTACTCTTCAGTCAGGTTTTGTAACGAGCCCAAGTCAGATACTATTTTATGGTCAAAGGGCTCCTTTTCTATAACTTTCTTTGCAAATATTAGCTAGGACTGTAAGATTTTGTATTGCTACCAGGATTATCTATGATTACATAATGAGAGATCCCCTTTGTAATATATGTGCAATTAGGCATAATTAAGTTTGTCAGAGGAACGTTAATTTCCTGACTTTTGAGTAAATAACGAATCAATGTTAACATTGCACTAATCAGTACTAACTAACATTTAATTTGTTTTGTTTCAAAGTCAGAGGTCACATTGTGAAACCATTTGATAATATGCAACGAAAAACTCAGCAAAATAAACAGAAGTTGGAATAAAGATAACTTTATATTAACTGGTACTTTGCTGTCCTACTGTTCCATTTGTTGAGTTGTCCTGAAGCCAACAAAATATTGGTAAGAATCAGGATACAAATATGACTTTAAGTAGTCTCTGTTGTAGTCTCAGAATGCATCGACATTTGTTTTTAACACACTGTGATAACATCACAGACGTTAGAACCATAAATGCCAGTATACCTTTACACTTTCTGTTTCAGAAACAAAGGTACTACCACCACAGCTAAACGGAATTCTCACCAGCTTCAGGAAATCGTTTGAGGGCCGGGCACCAAGCGAGGGAAGAAAATCATGTCTGATAGAAATCCACATAAATATCGAGCTATATACATCACACATCCATCCAACTGAGTAAGCAAATGAGTTTCTGCCTGAAATTCCTAGGGATTCCCAGAGTAAAGCTGAAATGTACCATAAAAAATTCACTGGGGATTCTCAGATATGGGATTATGGGGGCAAACTGTGAGCAAGCTGTTAATGGTTACCTGGTGCAGCACAGCTATTCTCAGTCACAAGAGCTGGGACCGCCTGTTTAGGCATCATGTGCAGCTCATGTAAGCATCTTTAAAATAGGTATGAGAAAAGGAACCACGGGGTTATAATGAAGAGAACTTATGGGGCACTACTCTCCCAAATTGCTGTTTCAATATAAACAGTACTCTGGGCTCCAAGTACCAAAATGTGACAATGCTGAAGGTCTATGTAACAGGGTTATCTCTTCTTTTTCCTGACTTGTTTCTTGAGGAAAAAAACAGTAAAGCAGCAAATAGTTTCTACATTTAAATGACTGACAATAGTCTTCAGAGTTAACACTGCTTGACACATCCAAGAATTCTTGTATTAGGAGACTGACTGGAAACAAACAAGTGTCAGCTCACATCTAATGCAATCTTTAATTAGAACTCCCAGTCAAGCAGGCTACAAGCTTTTTACTTCCTAAATTCAAGCTGTAATTTTGGAGCAAAAGAAGTCAACCACCAGGGAACAAAAGCACCAATTCACCACACTGCTAAAAGTCAACTCAGTCTGACCCCTGTTTCAAAATACGAAGGTAAGTGATAAATTACATCATTTTCTGGTGCAGACAAGATGTAACAATTGCTATGAATTTTTAGTGTTAGGTACTTAATGATGCTGGAAGTTCTTTGGGATAATTGCAGGCTAGTCCTCTGAGAAATGTTATGTGCAAGAAAAATAAAGCCCAAAAATCTGACTTACAGGTTCTATCCACATTCATGTTACAACACCATCCACAGGTCTCAAAGCTTAAGATTATCCATCCCTATCTACAATAAGAGTTCGCTTTCAGAGGAATGAGAAGACTTGCTTCACAATAGCTCAAAGGTGTTCAAATCCCTGCCAGACACTAACACTTCATTCCATTCATGTTAATGGAAAATAGATGTCCAAATTCCCAAAGACAGCCCTTTTACCACTGGGCCTAAAGAAAGAGATTACTTGAAAATATCTTTTTATCACAAGAGAAGACAGGAAAAAAAATTCCAATTAAAATTGGTGGAATTGATCGAAGAATGAAAGCCATCAAGGAATGAGACAGGCAAAATGGGGAATAAAATAAGGGAAAAGTGCATAAAGTTATCTCAGCCTCCTCAAGGAGTAAAAAAAAACAAACCTTCCTACTAGAGTAGAAGAAGATGTTTCCAGTTTGTTTTCTAACAGCTAAAATGAAGTGTAGATCAAAAACTAGGAAGTGGGTTGAAAACTGTGGCAGAGGCAGACCATAAAGCTGGAAGTACAACATTGTACCATGAATTCCTCAATTGTCACAATTAAATGGCCAGAAATTACTCGAGTGTTTTAGGAGTAGCCATAAGCACCTCTAACATCACAGGTTTTACTTTGAACTGAAATCCTTCTGCTCAAAAAAAATTCCTTGGCAATACTACTTGGGCTAAAAAAGTATCTCCTCCAGCAGTCTTTAGGCTTATCATGG
This sequence comes from Cyanoderma ruficeps, assembly GCA_008694505.1. Taxonomy (NCBI): domain Eukaryota; kingdom Metazoa; phylum Chordata; class Aves; order Passeriformes; family Timaliidae; genus Cyanoderma; species Cyanoderma ruficeps. Next base: position 5,619,328 of record VZDJ01000090.1, on the reverse strand, counting down.
AAATCTGCACAAGTGTGGGAAGGGCAGTGGATTGTGGCATGTAATTAAAAAAGTACAGTAAAGCACCCTGGCTGAGTTGCAGCCTTTAGCCTGCTCCTTTTAGCACCTTCATTCTCCAACTCCTTCCAGCTAACTCAGCCTTTCAGTCCTCGCTTCTCTCACATGCACTCAAGATTAGATCACGTCCTGGGAATTTCTAAGCAGAGCTCTGGGCCTAAGACCATCCCTGTGGGGCCAAGGAAGGACTTGATGGATAAAAAGCCAACCATCCCACACAGTTACCGCTCCACACATTTCTCCCACTGTGGCCACACTCACAACCCACAGAAAGCTTCTTGGAATTTCCTGCAGTACCCGATACATCCTTCTCGCTCCTAAAGCAGTTCATGCACTTCCATCTTTGAGAAAACGTCAAGAAACAGTTTAAATAGTTACTGGCCAAACTGATAGCTAGATGTTCATTTAAGGGAACTACACCTAAGATTGCACATGGAGGGTAATCATAGCATCATGGAATTGTTTGGGCTGGAAGGGACCTTAAAGAGCATCCAGTTCCAACCTTGGGCAGGGACGTCTTTCACCAGGTTGTTCAAAGCCTCACCAAACCCGGCACATGGATGCAAACTACTTTGCATGTGTGAGAGAGACTGAAAAAACAAACAAAAAAATCCCCAGAGGCAAAAAAAGGCAGTGAACTATCGAGGACCACTGAATATGATAAATATGAACAAAAGCAGCACAAATTGTATGGTACTGGTAAATTAGCATATTTTTATTTCTCAACAGCTGAAACATCTGAGTTGCACTGGCTTTTAGAGGGATGCTCCCCATGCTCTCCCATGTAAACACCAAACCAAAACTACACAAATGTGATTGGCGAGACAGAACCCTGATAGACAAAACTAGAGGTGTTTCACAAGCAGAAATACATTTGACCCAAGATGACCTGGTCAGCCCCTCACAACAGACCCAGAGAAGATGTTATTAGATTTTGCTGCAGGGGTTGCTTATATATAGTTTGGCAAAAAGACCATGAGTCATGTTACCTATATTTACAATGTCAGAAACAGAAACAATCCAGTGCTGACTATTCAGGATCTAACACTTAGAAATGTTTACATGAAAATAACAAAGAATAGGAAGAAGTGATGCTTGAAAAATAAGGCTGTATTTTCTATCCGCAAACGAGAAATTTAAACATTCTAAGACTCAACAGGAAAGTGACACAAGTAAAGCGGTTCTGTCCCTCTTAAAAGATAGCAAAAAACATAAACCCTTGCCTTCCCACTTACATGGAGAATAACACTTTCAGGGCCTGATGAGAGAGATGCTGCTAGTCAATGGAATAATTTTCCAATTTATGCTAAAAAGAAAGTAATAAACAAAAAAAGTTTTGACATGAACATACAATACTGCTAGTATCTAAAAACTTCCATTAAGTAATCTGAGTATTCTGTAACAAGTCTAACAAAAGCCAGCACTGTCACACAGGTTTTCCATCCTAACTGTTAAATCCAGACTGCAGGCTTCTTGGTCTACTGTTAACATTAAAGATACCAGTATTACAAGCTGGAGGTTAATGGTTAAGGCACATAAAAATGTTCATTTATCTGACTTCAAGAGAAGTTGGAGAAAGCAACGAGTGTCTGCATGTACCAAAGTTACAAAACCCAAGATAATTTTTTAACAGTATAATGTAGGCATTGTCGAAATTGTTCAAGAAGTTAGGATGACTTCATATCCATCTCAAAAAATGCAGACAATCCATTTTTGTAGTCTCTTCAAGATGACATGTTCTTTTAAGTGAAACTACTGAAGCAGGACTCTGATGAGTTTGATGATCCTAAAAGTGAGATGTTTTAATGCTGTCATTATCATTATTAAACATAGCTGTAATGACAATTTAAATCTGTGTTCCAAGCCTCCTAGATGCTCTTAAACATCAGACACCTTTGTGTCTTGAAGACCCAGAAAAAAGCTTACCAGTTGATTATGCTGTAAAGAAAAGCTCTGCTTAACAAGATAGATGCAACCTTATTTTGTCTTAATGATATTGCCTTCAGTGGAACACAAAAGGAGCAATTGATAGCAATGATTGAAACATTTCTTTCAGAGACTTGTAAATTCAGCTGTCCACTACAAGAATCTCCAAGAGAAGAAACGGGAGGATAATAAAAGAAAAAGTAACAGCATTGAACAGTGACATTGGTGCAGGTTGGCTGTCTGAACATGACAGATGATCTCCTAATGACCACAAGTTTACGGACAATGAAATGTATGTTTATGCTTTGTATGCTGCTATTAAAAAATGAAAACCACAGGTATTGGTGCAGTGTTACCAAAGATACTATGCATCAATGAGAAATGCATGAGAAAGGTGTCTTTACTATTTGGTTAGACAGAAAAAACAAATTTGAAACAAGAATGCTTAAAATTATTTCTTCTGCTTCTGACATATGGCTGCTCAGTGCTGTATTTCAGCCACATGAAGTGAAAAAGTAACGGCCAAACTTTTCCAAACCTGTACTATAGAGGCTAAAGACAAATCCGCTGTCACTAGCAGGCTGGATAACTCGAGTGAAAAAGGGTAACCTGAGTGAAAAAGTGCCCCTGGTTCCCAGAGACACTCAGTGTTCCTCTCAGGAACACGTGATTCTGTGTTTACATCAACAAGTGTCTTGAAATTTGCACTGAGAACAAGAAGGACTTTGATCAAAAAATAGCACACATTTTTGTCTGCAAGGAACTTTACAGAGAGGTACTAAATTTACAAAAGCAGTTGAAGGAGGTTTCAGAGGGACTTGACAGATTACAGGCTGATGACACTACCATTACAGCCTCAGTGGAAATGTGGTTTGATCTAATTAACAACAAAGAACTAGAACCACTGAAGAACAAAATTAAAAAATTATTCAAAGACTCTTGGAAGCTTTCCATTTCATAGCCACCAGGATGGATTCGGAACACAGACGGATGGGATTAAACCCAGGATAAGACGTCAATGTTGGGACAGGCATTGAACATATTCCAGGTATCTCAAACATTCTAAGATTAAAAACTGAAGATACATGTTTTGCTCTCAATATGTGATTAAAAAATGGATTTGATTGAACACAATTAATTTAATCATGCAGGTGGAAAATACAGATGTTAAATTAGGGCAGACAAGATGGCTGAACTTAGAAATGCTGGATTTTAGAACAGATGCATTGCTGTCCAGACAACTCAGCATCATTTTTTACACATTTTTAGTTTATTCCTATCGCTTTCATTGAAACTGCGTAACGGCGTAGGTGCTAAAATCAGAGAATCTGGTGAAGTGCACCAATATGCAGAGTTAGATATAAAGCCCCATAGACCTAAATTTTTTCACGAACTACAGAGACTGTGAAGATGTTCTTTTTTTTCAGTACAGAATCACACACTTTGCATTTTAGGTAATGTGTCTTTTTGTGTTGAAGGGATAAATGCACCCATAAAACACATCACATCATTTGTGTGCACTGTTTCAGTGGATAACATACTGCATTTGAGTGTTTTCCTCAACATGCTTTTGCAGAAAAAAACGTAAAAAAGTCATGCTGGGGAGAAAAATTCAACTTTGATACATTGGCTGCTGTTTCCACGTGCAAGTTTTCTCTCTGCACCCAACAGAGAACACATACCTCAGCTGAACAATTGTGAGCATATGTTAGCTATGCCAATATCCTGTGGAAAGTAACAAAAGGCTTTAACTTATTTTTAACGGAGAGAATCGCATAACTACAAAAGTTTTTCCTTGAGAATTTCAAGTCAAGTTGGGATTACTGTACTTCCCTCTTTGGGAAGTTGTATGATTATTAATCTTATAATTAAAAAAGTAGAAGTTAATGAGGAAACATGTTCACATCAGATGATTCGTGGGCCTATTAATACTAAAAGTGCATTGGGAAAAAAAAAAAGGGGGAAAAGGAAAAACCCATTGTGTAATCCAGTTCTGATGAAATGCTGGACAATTTTGAGACTGATAAAGTGAGTCACTGCCAACTGACTCAGCATGACAAGGGGAGTTCATTGTTGCCTTCGCACTGAAGGAAGCAAGCACGCAGTTGGTTCAAACCGGATTTGTTCTTTCACTAAAATGTGCTATTTCCGCCATCTTCTTCTCCTCCTCTCACGTCTTCCATCAGACCCTCTGGTGTCTCCAGTACACGCTGCATTTATTAAGCCTTGCAGTATTCAGCTAGCATTGGATACAACACACACTAAGCCCTCAGATGCAGCATGTTACAAAATTAACTTAAAAGGCTGGAATGCAGCTCCATTTTTAAGTCCCAGTATATTTATATTTCACATATGGTTTTTGCTAGGCTATTCACAGGGGGGACTATAAAGCATCTCAACATGTGAGGTACTCTTGTAAACCTCACTGTCCTCAGTTGCACTTACTGTCCTCAGGCACGGGGTATGTTGTACTGGAAGCATTAATATGTATATACGTGCTGCTTTTTACATCCACGTTTCCTTCTGCTTGTAGATTTGGCAACAGCAGGATGGCTGAATTCAACTCAAAAAATGGAATTCCTGTTTGTCTCCAAGGCTGTCCAAAGATCAACTTCTGCTTGTCGCTGCAACTTCCCCCCAGCACCCTCTGAAGTTAACAAAACAAGGAGAGCTCAGCATCTACCATGGGGCTCAGGACCCTCCAGGGTCTGGGCCACAGAACTAAACAAAATGTACTGGCCCCATCCTTGAGCTCTCTCAGTTGTATGAGAAGGGTTTCCTTTAATATTGCAATAAAGTGGATTTACATTGTTAACATACACAAGACTGACCAAGAGAAAGGCTCACCCGTTGCACAACATTGCATGGCACGCACAGGGTAATGTTACAAAATCCACTTTGTGGCTCTTTACCTTCTCCATACCATCATTCACTATTTTCTGCTTTTCCAACTAAAGCTGCTTCTCCTGAAGTCTCTCTGAAATGTGAAAGTTATGTTTTCAGGTTTTTTTTACAAGGGATTATTAGAGTTTTAGAAGTCTACTGATTTTACTGTCGTTTATGAAAGACTCTTAGAAATAAAATTAAATTATTTTTGAAAAGAAACAAGCAACAAGAAAGATCTACATTTGTTCAAGCAGCTGAAGCATACCCAGCTATTATAATTTTTTAAAATGCGTATTTTGCCAAAAGGAACTATGCCACATCAAGAATTGTCATGCCAGGTGAGAAAAACTCAGAACTGAAGGATAAGATAGCAAATCAGCAAATATGGGTTATATCCAACTTGAATGTAGACAACTTGACAGGTGACTTGAACTAAGTCAGTCAGCATCTCTAAATATGAGTTTATCCAGTGCAGGAGGCTACTAATGCTTTCCTATTTCAGAAGGGTGTCTTAAAGCTTAATTAATTGTTCATAAAGAACTCAGATTCTCAGATGAAAAGCATCAGAAAACACCAAAGTATTATTAATCTCAGGTGCCAAAAAATTATCCCTGCTCTTGCATGGAATAGGTCTGAAATATTTGTAATTTCTATGATAGCAATATCCCCAGTCCAGTTTGCAAACGATGAGAGTTATCCAAGTAAAATAAATGTCTGGCCATCAGAGTAAACAAAGACATCATTTTACGAGTCCAATCTAAATTGTAGAGATAATCAATATGAGAATAGCAGTGCCCACAATGAAACCTGTATTAATTATGAAGAGAGTTTATGAAAGAAATTAATCATTATTATGGAGTTCGCTGTAGGAATTTAATAGCATGAGCCAATTCTACATGACTCTTATGATGCTTGAGGTCAAATATGCTGAGTTTGAAATAAACTTTAATCTACTCTGAACTAACTTTGTATAAAAAAAGAAAGCTTCTCATAAGTTCCACTGTACTGCCCAAAATAATAAATCTATTCTACCCCATAAGTGCGTGTGGTCTGATATGCCATCCTGAAAATAGATTCTAATGTCTCTCTTCCCTCTCTTTTCTTTTATTTGCCTTTTTTGTTTAGATTGGTGCCATAGGAAAATTATATACACTGATTAGAAGAGAAAACATGATATGGGAGACAAGCAATGTATTTTTAAGTGTACTTTGGTTTTTTTGTTGCTTTTCTTTTTCCTTAAGTAACCACTCTTCCAAAACAAACAGAGAAATGTTTATGGAAATAAAGAAACAAATTATAACAATTTTAGGTAGCATACCACAGTCAAATAAATACCATTTTCTAATAAAACAAACTAGGAAAAAGCCTACTTGAACTTAACCCATAGTAACCAAGAAAACAGCTCAAGGGACTCTCCGTTCCAGAATCAGAACCATTCTCGAGAGCCAAAGATTCATATCCTTTGAAGAACTTCAGAATCCCTTTTGTAGGATTATAAATTCTTCTATGAATGCAAGTGTTGAAAATGCTCAATGTGGGCTTAATTCCATCTCCAGTCAAGTCAAGTCCCGGTTGGGTCCAAAGGGAGAAAAGTGAAACTGATGCTGAGAGCTTTTGACAGGCCTATACCTTGTATTTATTTGGTTTTGTGAAGTTCATCTTACACAAAGTAAAAGAAGGAAGACGTAAGTAATAGCCCATCTCACTGATGTGAAGTCCACACATGGCAAGAAGTCCATGGATCAGAAGTGGACAGGGAATTCCCAGGGGGTCTCTTGTCTGGGATACTTCTGAGCTTGTGTGTGTGTGTGTGTGAGGGGAAGGAAGCCAAACCACTGGGACACACCCAAGATGTAGGGGTTGACTACCCCTCCATGTGCACAGAAAGATGCAGCAGTCGTGTCTTCTTGCTTTTGCAAAATATGGGATTAGCCATTTTGGAGACTCCTAATAATGCACGCAAAGCTCACAGTGCGGTCAATAACAATTAGGTGTGCAATGGGAAAAACAAACCCGTAAAATTTAACAAGAACAGTCTCCAATTAAAAGACTCAAAAAGAGCTCAGAGTGAATATTTCTCAGAGCTTCCTTTGTTGATGCTGTAGGATTTCTTTGTAGTTGTACAATTCTGCTTGCTAAAATTCTCTTGGCAACTACAGACTTCCTTACTTCTGATCTCATCACACACAGATGGCTCAGGCTTGTAAAATATTATTAGGGGACGTGTTGGAGTGGCCTGAACATGGGTCACTCCAGCAGCGTAATCTGACTCTCATGATTTCTCTATATTTGTGTAACCTTGAGTTCTGCCAGTGTTTCCCAACCTGCAAAACGGGAAAGGAGTCTACCTCCTGACAAAGTGATGAGAATGTGTGAGTGAATATACATACAACCCTATATAAAAGGAAGAGTGTTACTGCTGTTTGGGGAGAGTAAGATAGGGTCACGTGGACTTTAGTTTTATTCTTTCCTCTGAAACAAACACTGACATAGATAAAAATAGTGCCTGCAGAAAAGTAAAGGATGAACTTCTGTATGTTTTTTTAAACATTCTGTAGCTTTTGCATGTGAAGTCTGCTTAGGAGAGTTTTGAATAGTTTAATAATTAAACCAAAAATCTTTAGTTCTAGAAGTATTAACATTTACCAGAGTGGATTTATTTTTCCAGTGGTGTCATAAATTCACAGTATTTACCCACCAGTTCTGGTTTTCATAACAAGACTGTGGTTTTTATTTTGATCCCTGGTTAATTTATTGCTGCAGCACATCATTTTGCTTTTCTTTTGGAGGTTCTGAGGAAAAGTAATTCTTTACAGACTCTGTTCAGATGGTATTTTTCAATTAAAAACACTTAAAGCAGAAAGGAACGATTGTCTGGTGGGGGACTGAAGATCAGAGTTCCATGCTTGGCTCTACAATAGACTCCCTGGGGAAATTTTCAAAGGCACAAATGGCAGGTTGGCACATCACTCCCATACTTGCTTTAGTGGGAGTTACTTGCCTCTGAAAATCTCTATTTCCTTTCCCTGTATTATCCCAATAAAATTATTAAATTTTTCCCTGTGTCTTGGTCTGCAACCACAACAGTGGAAATCCTAACTTTTTGTTCCCCTCACCTCTCTCCTGACTTGCCTTGTTAACCAAAAGCTTCCTGAGGAAACGCCTCTTTTACAGCATGTAAAATACCCAGCAGCAGTGGATGGGGGGCACTGATCCCATCTGGGACCCCCCCAGTTCCTGTTAGAATGCACACATGCAAACAACATCAATGCTAATTGGGAATCTGGAGTTAGCAGGCTTATCAGGTCAGGTCCAGGCTATCATGCTGTCCAGGAGCAGTGCTGCTTAGGTGAAAACACCACATTATCAGCCCCAGTGAATGGCATCCACAGAACTGAGGCCGGACAGCAAGGCTGGGTCAATGTCTTCCAGTGGCACCAAGATGAGCCATCATTGAAAAGGGGCAATTATTAACCCCCTTCATCTCAGTCCTTGGGTTTTGGTAACTTTTGTTCCATTAAAGTCAAAGCCCTTTGACCAAAATGTTACATTTTACTGGAACAAAATGCAAAGCTTCAAGAAATGTCCATGAGGCCTTTCAGAAAGCAAATCATGAACCTGAGTATGTATTCGCACCACAAGAGCGCAAATACATAGTCAGCCACTGTGNTGCAAGTACATAGTCAGCCACTGTGATAACAAAAAAAGGTCTGTCTTATTTATCCTGCAAGGCAGGATTAGGCACAACAATTTTTGCTTTCAAACCACAAATGTAAAATTCCCAAAAATGTGACATGTGGAACTACTTAAAGGGAGCGAATTAGAATATACTGAATGAATGTGCATGGCCAGCAAATTCAAGAAAATATTGATCTGTATTTGTTTATTCAAAAAGTGTCCCACAGAATTATTCTACTAAAATTAATAATTACTTTTTTCTACTCTACTGAACTTGAATACATTGAGTTAAAATAAAAAAAAAATAAAATCATATTCCATGTGCACTCATTAATTATCTCCTGTCCTACCAGGAATTACCATGTTTGCCAAATGAGATGAGGCTAGTGTTCATTATATTCCAGAACATCACCACTGAGAAATGACGTCTTTCAGATACCCACTAGTAGTTAAACCGGGCTTTTTATTTTTCTCCTATTGCATAAATTATTCTCTAAGCCATTCATCTCTCTCAACAATTTCTTTATGGCTATAACCAAGATCCTAAGTTTTGTGGACAGTTTTTTCCCCTGAAGTTAACACAGCAAAAACCAGCAGCATTACAGTAGGAATTATTTTTTATGTAATATATTCATGAGTCTAAGGCATATCTTTATGTTCTAGGCACATCCTCCATTTCTTTCTGCATCGCTCAGCTTGTATCATCTATGCAATCAGCCCAGTATGCAATGCAAGACAGAATTCCTACAGTAGATGTAAATAATTCAAACAAGTTTGTAACTCCTCAGGGAGATTTACTCACAGATCACCTGTTCACAGAGTTTAAAGGGATGTCAGAAGAGTTCCAGGATTATTACAGACCAACGATGGGAAGGGTTACAACAAAGTATCAGTATTCTTACAGCATAGAACTGAAAGCGGCTTTGATTTTGGATACATTAACAAACTTCAAAAGGATTGGTCTAAATCTGCCAGTGGAGGAATGCTGTTTGATTGCATCATGTACTGGGATGCTGCTGCAGTCGGATCCAGAAAGAATGACGCATCATTGTCTGACATAGCTCTGATAATAGATAAGTAAACTGTAGGATTGCCAAATGAAGAGGTCAAAAAAAATCCCAACAAAAACAAAAGAGCTGATAAAGCAAATTACACCAACAGAATTTGCATTGCAACATGAACAAAAGAAACCCAAACAAACCCCATTCCTATTACTGATGGGATGCCCCTGTGTCCCACATGGCATCACTGCAAATGGATTCTGCAGAGAGTGAGAATGACACAAGCCCACAGCTCTGCAGTAACAGCAGCCCACGCAGCATATCTCCACTTGCCAGTTGAGGAACCTTGACCTACTGGCCATGTGCTGCCAATTCTATCCCCCTGATCCACTAAATCAGTCATGCCTTAAGGTAGATCGCAGTCATGGGTGACAAAACCCAAACCTTTTCTGTTTGCAACAATCCTTGTATTTTCCTCCCAAAGGCAGAGCATGCTAAGGACATTCTTTACGTGTCCAGAGGCCAACAGCCTGTCACCGTCTTTACACAATGCACCACATGTATCTAGGACACAGAAAGGATTATTTAAAACTCTAAAGGAGACATCTATACCCAGTACACTTCCAAAATAAGGATGGCAAGTTGCTGAAATAACTTATTTAAAACTTTTTCTCAAGTACAGAGTGATAGAATTAGAGTAAAATCATCTAGAAGGGATTGGAAACACTTTCTCATGAAGCCTTAAACATCACTTCGAGTGACATTAACTTGAGCTACACGTCCCACCGGAGAGCAAGTGTCAGCAAAGTAAATGCATTAGTTAAAGCTTAATAGTAGTTTGGTGTTCAATATCCTGAAATATTTAATATGTTTTTTTCCCAAAGTAAACTGTTATTCAGTTTTAATGAAGACATTAACCTGCTTGATTTGTAAGCTCCTGTGGGAAGTCAGTCTAAAACACTGTCACAAGAGGTAGGCAGATGTAACAAGAGCTGTGACAGGAAATCAAGCATATTTTAAATGTTAAAAAAGGAGCCAGACAATAAGTCTCAATATGCTCTTGTTTTCTTTTAGTTTTGTTTATTCTTTGGTAATATGATTTCTGCCCTTTAAAAGATGCCAATTAAGGCTGGCTATAACTTAGTCTGAAGGTAACTGTGGGTACTGAAATCTACGCGTGTCCTCACCAACTATGTTGTAAACAAGAAGTGGTAGGATACAGACTAAAAAAAAATAAAAAAGTTTGGGACAGATTCTGAACTCCAAGACACTTGCAGTCTCCAGCACTGTAGGGTGACAGCTTTAAACTGGAATCCACTGTAACACTTCTAGTCACAGTTTGAATTTTCCAGACTGACTTTGAATACAGTCTACACTTCATGGGAACAGCCGGTCTTGTGAGTTTTCAGCTTCAAATGATAGTGATATAACAAGATGAGCAAAAATGGTGAGACCCCAAGCAATTAAGGTGGGTGTGTACTCTTCCTGAAATGCATATTGGTGGTTTGACAAGGGAGACAAGCTGGCTGCTTTGTTTCACAGTAGCTGTGTTTAGTTCATGCTGTCAAGCGTGGATTCTGACACTTAACAGTATTAATATTGCTATTTCTATTGATATAATTAGCACTTCTATAAATAATAGCTAAGGCTGCCATAGCTATGTATATTACTGCAATCAGCACCATCAGGCCCTTCTTCGTTACACACCCTCCTGGAAATGCAAGCTGATTGATCTCAACAAGAAGACAGCCACTGAGCAACGCTGTTGATTCTAGCGGCCCAGCGAGGAGCAGCTCCCACCATGTAGAAGTCTCTCCTAAACAACTAGTTTGTATGTGTGAGACTAACATTTCTCACCAGTCTTGCACCTGCCAACGTTTGAATGCTATAAATAGGGACCCTTCTTTTCAGCCACACGATAAAAAAACCCTCACATTGAGTTCAGTGGGTGTTATTCGTACACTACAATGGGGGAGAAGTCCTACAAATTGTTTTGGAGGCAATCTGGACCCCACATTTAAACTCCACCTAAACGGCACAAAGATTTTATTTATTTACTTTACAGTTATGAAACAGAAAACTGCTTAACAAAACAGATATTGCCGCTTTTAACAGAAGAACAGCAGCACCTGCCATTTCAATCCCTAATTTCATGCTGGTACATTTAAAAATAGAGAAGAATGACAGCTTTTCTAGAGGGCCAAACTTAAGGCACTTCCAACCTGTTTCCCAGAACTTTGCCCTGGTTTCACTGCACCTAAAAGCTGTAGTTTCGACGTGAGTTTTGACAGTGTTCAATATCTACCTTCAGGTAGTTACTCTTAATGACTGCAACTTACAACTAGCACCGGTGGGAGAGGGAAGTGTCCAGAACCAGTGGTGGTGGAAATAAAGCCTCAGGGTCTCAAAAGATGCATACAAAAATACAAGCAGTTAAAAATTATCACCAGTTTTGGAAACAGTGGGTATTTTCTGCTTTCTTAATCTTCCATAAAGTGGTGTGGGTAAACACTGCACAAAACTATTCTGAAGGCCAATATTTACAGTGTCTGGAAATAGAAAGTGTTATGTATAAGAAAAGAAGCCTAGATGTAAGAAAAGCAGCCTAGATGTCTGACTGCAGTTTGTTACAAAAATGCTTTAAAACTTCTACTTTCTTATTAAGCTTTAGTCAAACGGATATGCTAAAAGTCATATGGGAAATTAAGTAATTCGTGTGCACAATTACTGCTGGGTGGGAGACACGCATTTTTGAATCCTGGAAGTTCTTCCAGAAACAGTACTTGCTAGCTGCAGTACTTGAAAACTTAAAATGGTAAAGAGGAGAGTACAATTCCAAAGCTTTGAACTCCTGCACTACTAATACAGCTCACTTTGTATGAAGCCAAAGCACTCAGAGAGCACTATGTCTTTCAGCAGTATCAATGCCAAAATCATTCCTGTATAATTCCACTGATGTCACTTCAGTTATTTCAAAGAGGAAATTCATGTCTAAGCCACCTTCTGTTTTCTGATGCAAACCCAGAATAACTACACCAAAGTTTATAAAACTACCGACACTGGCATTTATTGTCAAACCAAACAGCCAATGGAAAAACTGGCACCTACCATCTGAAATTATTACTTTAGATATTATTTATAACCCTGATGGCTGCATTTTGAAATTCTCTGCGTACATACCTTTGCAAATATTCGTGATGACAGCACATGGTATTATTCCTGTTGTACAGATAGGAAACAAAGACTGAGCACTTTTTCCCTAAAGTCAAATATGCTATTTGTGGCAGAGAGCTTCATGAGGCCCAAGTCTTAAGCCAGGAACCCAGACCAGTAAAGAAGTACTCAGTCTTCAGTATGCTTTCAAGAAAATAGAAGAAGCAATAACTGGCTTGGACCCCATATTGGATTAAAAAAATAAGGAAAGATGAAAGAATAATTATTTCTTTGATTAAGCTGTCAAAGAGTCAAAATCAGAACTTTCTCTTACAAGAAAAGTTGATAACAAAACATCTTATTCTGGTATTCCTTGAGGCATCTTTCATGAATATCTGGGAAAATCAGAGTATAATCTGACATCCACTGATATCAGTAAGCACCAAATGATCTACACATCAAAATCTTTTCTTTCGTGCTCACCCTACTGAGGCCAGAAACACGGGACTTCCCAAAGCAATACAGACCTTCCAAAATCACCTCTGGTTGTGAAAATTGGTCAATGGCAACTATTTTCCTTCATTTCAGGTATTCTCAATGATTCCTCTCAGTTAGTATACTGCTAATGAAAATTAAAGAACTAAATTTTGACTTGCTTGAGTTGCTCTGATACCCCAGATCAAGGGTCAGCATACTTGTGTAAGGGTAAACAAGCAAAGTTTACTAATAGCTGCCAGTTTGAGACACTATTTTTTTGTTTGTTTATCAATAATGTAATGATTTGTGCACACTCTATGCAACACCTCTTCAGATAGCTTAAACTGCTGGTAAGATTTCTTGGGCAATTACAGATGAATTCCGCTTACTTAACATTAATTTGGTACTTTGAGCAAATTAAAAATAATTATTTTTCCCCATAGAATCTTCTACGTTAATATCTGCAGTCACTCTGGAATCTTAATGAGCTAAACTCGGTAAGTTCTGTCCATTCTTGGCTAGAGGACTGCCTTTTCCTTCATGATACACATGCAATCATTTGGGAACAGTTTGCAAATCTAAAATTCCACCTCGCTTGAAGGGATTTACAGCCTCACATGACAAACTATACTGAACAATACTGAGGCCTTGTGGAAAATAAACAGAAAGAAAACACTTATTTTCTAACACCAAGATGGAAATAGTAAGTCTTGAGGGCCGCCTGGAATTTGACCAAGGTTACCCAGCAAGGATCAAATCCTATTTGTCTTAGGCAGGCAGCCCTGCTGAAATCAAATAAGCCTACAGCACAGATCAGTATACTAAGGCTATGGTTTAACCTCTGAGGCATGCTATAAATCCTGTGCCACAAAATAGATTAATGGATTAATTTCTAATTCCAAATTATAACTCGTCATTGAAGAGCTGAAAACCCAATTCCCCTCACAGATTTACATAACAAGAACAAAACCATGCTGAGATTTAAGACTTTACTTACAAAATTTCTAACAAAATATTTTCCAGGATACTCAATTCATGCAGTGGCAAATAAAACACACAGAGGTTACAGAACAAACCATACACTAGGACACACCATCTTTTTTTTTTTTTTTTTAATCTGCCTGCATATCTGGTCATTAATTTACCCAATAAATTAATTCCACAAGTGGCTCTCTGAGTCATCAGTTTGAATTATCAAGTTTCTGCTGTATTTCCAAAACAATGCCAGGCATGCATGTGCGTAGGAGGGATGGGACAATGAAGCCAATAGGTGCAGCTGTGGCCTGGGAGGCAGAAGGTCTGTTCAAACTCTGTCACTGACTGCTCTTTGACATTGGGAAGTCATTTCAGTGCTGTGTAATTCCCAGTCTTTCTAGCATATAAAACTTTAGATGTGAAGCCACTCCTCAAACATTCAGAAAGGCAGAGGCAAGCCTTTATGAACTTTATGAAATCTTATTTTCCTCTGAAAAATTTGCAGCTGGGATAAAGGGGTGTGTGCAGGCAGTCTGGATTTCTGCCCTTTGTATCCTCCCCACATGTAAAACAGAAAAAGAAATGGACCTTCATAAAGCATCTTTATGCAAGTACAGGTGACAGACCACCTCTGTAAATTCAGATGATGGAATGGGCTAGGTGATATCTCATACATCTAGCACTGCTGCCGCACAGGATCTGAACAATTCTTTCCTTTAATATGAATGCTGGCAACCCTGATTTTAAACCAGAGGGCTTAGGTTCCATTCCTAATGTTACATCATAGTAAGACAAAACATTAAATCCTCAGCCAGAAAGATTTTTCTTGTATTTTACTTTTGTGCTAACACAACAAACAGGATACATTTTAAGACTCACAAACCATTTCGTTTTGGAAGACCCAAGGCATTCATAGCTTTAACAACTGAGTAGTCACAGATTCCACATGCTATCAGAAAGTTTTCTCCTCCTAGAAATGAGGATTTTTTAAAAACACCTACAGATTAAATGATGACATTTAAAATAACGCTAAAATTTTCTGTAATGTTCTTCCTGCATTACAAATGGACTATTAAATCAGTGAAGTGCCAATCAAATGCTTTTGTACTTTGAAAGAAAGGTTTAAATAACAAAAGCAGTTTTTCAGGCCTCTCTCTCCCTCGGTAGTCAGTGTCACCTATGCACTAATTACAACATATTTACTCGCTTTTCTAGTAAGATCACGATTGAATAGATTTTTTTAAGAACATGATTTTTAAGAAAAGTTGCAATCAGAACCTCGTGGATTCTGCCTCTTATTAATCTAGCTTGTCTAAGAAAAATATAATGTTGTGCAGTAAACTTCAAGATATATGACAGGATCGAATAATAACAGCTCTGGATTCAGTCTCCAGCTTTAAAAATCAACTCGCTGCATGACCTCGAGTGAACCATTAATTAACTAGGGCCAAATCCTCTGTGGACTAAACACAATGGAACTAGCCAGTTTGTACAAGCTGAAGATCTGGCCCCAAGTTTCCAGAAGTTTTGAATCAGGCTGGCCAAATACTGGAATTTTTGTGCTATGAAAAAATATTTAATTGTGTTTCAGAGAAAGAAGTAAAGCTCTCATGTCCTTTGTGGAATAAAAATTCCAAGCAAATCCTTTAAAGGGGGGAAAACAGGGGAAAAGAAAAAGAAAAAGAAGATGGAAGTCTCTAAAGGAAGGATTTTGTTAACTGTGCTTTTTCCCTGTAAGCAGAAAATAGAATTGACAAAAGTCTGCAAGGCAGGTAGTCATGAACCATCACTTTAATTTTCCGGTCAGAATAATGTAACTTTTTTTCCCAGTAAAACTGGAACTTTCTTGCAGAAAACTGCAACTTCACAAATACCACATTTTCCACTGGGGAGGGAAGGATCCTCCCAGCCAGCTCTAGTACTGTGTCCTCATTGCATCCTCTGAACAGCTGAAAGAGCTCTTGCCTCTGAGGGGTTTTTGTGTGTGTAAGAGAAGGATACAGCACTTTCCTATCACCGGTTTATTTTTGTCTTGAGTTACTCTTTCTTGCAAAGCACCCCGAGAATCACAGATGCGAAATGGTTCTGCATTTCTACAACCTCAGCCCCGTAAATTCCAAAGACATAATTTCTATATGAGAGCACATCCCAGGCATTCAGAAAGACCCAGGAAGGCGCTCGGATTTCAGGAGTGTGATCCAGTAGCTGTAGACAATAACAGCTTTTATGGGGATACTTTTTGCTCCCAAATAATTACTCTGCTCAAAGTCCCGAGCTTCAGACTTTGCACATTAGTTTGCTTTACTCGACGGTGAGTCTTACTTTCTCACAATTTCCCATTTGCCATTCAGCACAGCGAGCTCCAAGGCTGACAGGAGGGCTTTTAACCGGAGAAACACCGACTCGCTCGGCTACAAAAGGACGCAAAGTCTGGGAAAACGACGGGCAGAGCGGCAGCCCGCTTCCTTCTCGACCTGCAAATCCATTTCTTTCCTGCGCTCCGACCGGCAAACGCCGAGCCCGGTCCCTGCTGGCGGGGACACCGAACGCGGGGCACACCACCCTGTCCCCTCGGTACGGGCGGCTGCCCGGCGCCGGGAGGAAGGACAAGGGACCGACGGCTCTGGAAGCGCTGTCGGACGCGCGGTGCGCTCGGGTGGAACCGCGGAGCCTCGGCAGGAAAAACAGGGAAGAGCTGATTTCCTCCGTGAGCCCTCGGGGACGGCATCAAAAACGAACCAAACCCGAACACCCCGCGCCAGGAGCTGAGCTCTTGGGCGCGGGAGGACGAGCAGCTACTCCCCAAGCCGGCTCTGGCCCCGCATCCCGCGGGGTGTCCCGGGCACCGGCACTGCCTTTCACCCGGGGGATAACCCCGACCTGTCCTCTCACAACCACAGAATCACGGGATGGGCGAGGTTGGAAGGGGCCACACTGGGTCATCCGGCCCAACCTCTCTGCTCGAGCGGGGTCATCCCAGAGCACACCGTACAGGATTGTGTCCAGACGGTTCTTGGGCATCTCTTCCCTCCCCGACCCTCGCTCACAAACGAGCGCCGCCAACTTTTCCCAGCGGCTCGGCTGGAGGAGGAGGAGGAGCAGCGCGGGGGGGGAGACAAGCGGGGAGAATGTCGGTGCCAAGTCTCCCTCTCCGGCCGCGCGCACCCTCAGGGGAGTGGCCCCGCCAGCTCCCAAACTTTTTCGGGACGGTGAAAAAACTCCGGGAGGCGGCGGGTACGAGCCGCCCTCCCTCGAGAAACACCGGTTCCGCTCCCTCCCGGGATAGGAACTGTCCCTCCCCGCCGGGACCCCGGAGCCCCTCGCCCCCCCCACCGCCCCTCACCCGCCCGTTCCGCCCCCGGTGGGCGGAGCACGCCAGGGCCCCGCCCCCGGCCTCGCGCTGACCCCGGAAGCGCCGGTACCTCTCTCATCTTCCCCTGCCCCGCGCTGGGCGCCGCCGGCTCGCGGCACTTTCAGAGGCGGCCGCCGCCGCCTCGCAGGGCCCCCTCATTGGCCCCCGGCCCCCCCGCCCCGCCGGCTCGCACCCATTGGCTCGCAGCGCCGCCACTCAGGGCCGGGCCCCGCCTCTCGCCGCTGTCTGGGCCCGCCCCCCTCCTCGCGATTCACAGCTAGTTCTCGATAGGTGAAGCCGGTCCGCTACGCGCCCCTTCTATTGGAAGGCGCAAACATCGGTTAAGCGAGCGGCGCCTCTCATTGGCCGGATTTTAGAACGCTAGGGGCCGCCTTCGCTATTCGGGAGCACTGACTGGCTGGGCGGAGGTGTCAGTCCTGCCGGCGCTCGTGTTGCGATTGGCCGCCGCGGGGCAGGCATCAGGTTAGGTTGCGCTCCCCCCCGCCCCACCCCCCCGCCTTCTACGCATTTCTATTTCCCGCTTTATTTATTTATTTTTCCTCCATAAACTTAAATGACCCCGGAGGAGGCGGGGCCGGGGCGGGGCCCCGCCGGCGAGGGCGGCCAATGGGAGAGCGGCAGCGGGGCGGGGCCGGCGGCGGCGCGGGTTAACGGGAGCGCGGCAGACGGGCCGCGCTCGGCCAATGGGGCGGCGCCCCCGCCCCCGCCCGGAGCCCGCGGCGAGTCCCCGAGGGGGCCGGGCCGGGAACAGGGAACGGGGGGGCGGCCGGGGTGTCCCGGGGGTGGGAGGAAGGGACACAGAATCGTTTCCTTCCTCGCACGCAGGAGCCGCGGTAACGCGCCCGCCCCGCAGCCTGTGTGAGGCGCTCACCGCGGGAAGCGAGGGAAAGGCGTTTTCTCAGGAGCGCTTCTCTGATCCCTGCTCTGGCCCACGGGTCCCTCGCCTGGGCGCAGTGGGACCTCTGTCCCTAGGGGTGGGGCACAGAGTCCCTCAGGCAGAGCCGGCAGGTGTTCTTGCGGCAAAGGCGTCCATTGTAGGTGTTGGGTTTGCCGCCGGGTCCAGAGCGAGGGGCACCACAGCGTTCTCTGAGCCCCAAGGGCGCTGGTTCCTCCAGGAGGGACCGGAGCGCAGTGGGCTGTGTCCGTCTTCCTCCCTTCCCATTAAAGAGAAGGCTCAGGCCTTCCTTTGTTCTTATACCATTACTGTATTTATAGAGTTTTTAACTCTTACCAACATCTCTGGGGTTTTTTTGGGTTTTGCTGGTGTTTGTGATTGTAGTCCCTGATGCTTGCACTATTCTTTCATAACTGCCCGTCTGACCCACCTTCCCTTTTCTGCGTGCCTCCTTCTTGTTTCTGGTCAAATTAAACTTGCACTTTTTCTAAATTATTCACTTACTATCCTTTCTTCCTGTGCACTAAGTTAGTTGAGATTTGGTGGTTGTCATTCCTCTGAAGAACACTGAGCTTCCTACTTGGCTTTTTTCCTGCCAGACTATTCCTATGTGATCCAGCATGATACTTCTCCAATTCCCTCATCAGAGAGATCAGTTGTTTGCTTTTCTCTGTCCTTCTGTTTTCGTGGACCACCCAATGTAAAGTTATCACCCTTACCCAAGTTTCTTCGCACCTTCCTGTCACAAGTGTTTACATGTGTCTCTTGCAGCCATACAGGGAAGCACTCCCATTCCAGATGGTTTCTCCATCTTCCATGTCAAAGTTTGTCAAGTGTTCAGGAAACATCCCTTGTTGTGGTCCTTCCTGCACAACCACATGTCCCATTGCCATGAGCTTGGGTGATTCCACTACCTGTTTGGAGGAAGCTCCTCTGTCCCCTGAGTTGGGGTTTGTGGTAGCTCCTTACCAGGACAGGGCCTGGCTTCTTTCATCATTCCCAAGGGTTTCTCTTGAAGCAGCCCTCACTCTCTTGGCACATTCAATTTTCGAACTGGCGTATAAAAAACAAGGCCATCTCTCTTCCCCGTTACCTCCTTGAACAAGGCATTACCTTTATATTTTTATTCCATTTACATGCATTGCATCTCTTTTGCCCAATTACAACAATTACAAGATACTTTGGGGTTTTTTTTAGTCTTTGTAGCTGTTTGTGCATTGGAGGGAATTTTTTGGGATTTTTTAATATAATGGGAGTAAGCTAATTAAATCTGGTACTAGAAGAAGGTAAAAACCCCCATAAGACTCAGCTCAGTATTGTAGTGAAGCACTAGGACTTTAACCATAGTCTGACTGCATAGCTGCTTCAACATAAGCATATGCTGAGGTTCTGTGCCGAATCAAAGCTTTAATTTCCTTCTCATTTCTTGTGGCCTGTTCTGCATTTTTAAGATGAGACAGAGTGTGAAATAAAATACTCAGAAAAATAATTTCTCTAGGGCATATTCTGTTTGATAATGTCATACCTGGAACTTCATCTCGGCTGTCAAAACAATGTCGCATGACAGTAAAACTGAGCACACTTCATATACATAAATCTTTCACAGTCTGTAACTAAGTATCAAGAATGAGCTGAAGGCTCCTGTAGCTGAGCTATTCCACTGAGTGAGAAATAATGTGACCATTAGAGAGCAGATACCCCCCAGCGAGTAACTCCTGATAACTCCGTGTGGAGGTGGCAATGAATTAATACATGGATGTGTATTTATGATGCATGCTGTGGAGGGACAGGACCCTGATTGTGAAGAGATGCAGAAGAGGAGGTTCTTCTCCTTGAACACTGTCTGTTGTCCACCAAGGCCACATTTCTGGTGAGGATTGCAGTTGTATCAGCGATGCCCAGCAAGTTAGAGGTGATTTCCTCACATGAGAGGGAACAGCATTTCCAGTGGTGATGTGGATCTGCTTCTTTTTGATGTCATCATTAACAACTGTAGGATAGCGAGCAGGTTTTTAAAATTTATGGTTAGAAATTGTGCTCAAATATGTTACGGACCTCTCAGAAGCTCTGATGAGAAGCAATTGTGTTAATTTCAGGAAGCAATCCAACCAACAGCCTGGTATTTAACAGAATTGCTTAGCATGATATAGAAATGTAAATCAACAATAGAAGAACTATAGTTAACAAATTTCCTCCTTGAGGAGGAAAAAAGATGATATAAGAGGATCAGAGAGGTCAGGCTAAATCACAAGTGAAGTAAAAAGCAAAGGAGAAGAGAGCAAATCTCAGGCTAGGGTATTCAAACACAAGAGTCATACCTAAAGTAAGTCCAGGGAGAAATAGTTCTGTACCCAGTGCCAAGGAGGCCTCAGCTGAAATACTGTGTTTGGTTTCATACACTGCCTTTAGAAGAGGTTATAAAGATCAGAGACTAAAATCTTTGAAGTGGCAATGGTAAGGGTCTTAGAACACATGGCCTACAAAAGAAGAACAA
Source organism: Cyanoderma ruficeps (assembly GCA_008694505.1). Lineage (NCBI taxonomy): Eukaryota > Metazoa > Chordata > Aves > Passeriformes > Timaliidae > Cyanoderma > Cyanoderma ruficeps. The sequence continues at coordinate 5,598,413 of VZDJ01000090.1, read as the reverse complement.
AGGAACTACATTTGTTTAGACTAGAAACGAGAAGAATGAATGAGGGGAACAGCACAAAGTTCTGGCAATAAACTCCTGTGGGTTCAGCACTGTAATAGTCTTCAGAGGCCATAGGATCCCTGATGGTAGATGCTTTTAAAATTACAACAGATTGGGGTCAACTGTTCTCTGGACAGTTGCCCAAGGCACCAAAGCAGCAAGATCCTTAGTGGCATGCGGCCTTGCTGGGACAGGATGGGAACTGCAACACTGGGGACAGAGCATCTGCCAGAAACAACCCAAACCTCCCCAGAACTTTCAGCAACAGCCAGCAGCTCCTTCTCCTCCTGAAGGCATGATAGCACCAGTCAGCTCCATGGTAGCATGTCACCTCTGTTAGCAGCAGCATGTGCCAGCTTCTGCCTAGCTTTGTTGTTGGGTTTCATGGCAAATCCAAGGTTACAAATACAGTCAGGACAACACTCTGGGAGGCTACCAGGCACTAGGTGTCAGATCCTGTCGAGTGTTGTCCACGCTCGTCCCTGCAAGACCTTTCAGGTCTGTCCTAGCATTACATTCTTGTGAGCAGGGGTTTGACTGGAAGAGCGCCATAACAAAAGGCCACTCTGTAGATCCACATCTTTGTGCTGCCTGAGCTCAAATGGCACAGGGAACAATTCCTTTCACACCAATGGAGTTGCAAGCAAGTGCCGTTATTGGTGAAGATTGGACTCTTGCAAGCAGCAACATTGAAATGTGTTGCATTTTTGTGGTAGCTTTATGCATGCGAATATCAAATGCCATATAGATGTTTACAGAATTCAAGTTTTGGGTGTTGAATGCCCTACCTTAATTGGCAGGACTGAAGAAATAGCCCCTCACCAGGCAGAGCTCATAGTGAAAGCATAAAAAGTCTAATTTATTGCATTCTTTCAATATGACTTCATTTTCCAGCATTTTGTGACAATCTGACCTAATATTGCACTGATTCAGACAATAGAGCTGTTCTATTGTACTTTAATGACTGGAAATGTAATTTGCTTCCTGTTTAATATTTAAGCCAGCAATAATACCAAAAAGGCTTATTGCTCCTAAGAAAAGATGAAAGGGGCATAACTCTTAAGGTTTTTTTGTGTTCAAAATTTGACCTACTTTAAAAACACTAGAAACTCATGGGAATGGTCCTCAGAATTAAAAATACCAATATAAGATTGTTGCCTGGGAATTTTAAGATACATCACTTCCAGCTCATAGAAAAGCAGAATTTCCTTCCCAAGGGAAGTCCAGATAATTCAAAATTAATTTTTGTCCCAAAATACTGAATTAGCAGAGTTTTTCCACAGAAAAATGAAGTTCGAAAAGAAAAAAAAGAATTCTGAACTTCAGAAATATTTAATTTGGGTTTGATGACTGTCTTGAAATTTTTCAGTCTGGTTTAGCTGAAGAGCCATCTGTGCCTGTTCCAGCTGCCCCTCTCGCATGACCAGTGCTCTGTGGTCTTGCTTCACTGTACTCCTTGGAGAGAACAGCTCCATGGCCATTCCACCTTGCCCAGAGAGCTTTTCCGTGGAAGACAAGTTTTGGTGTAACACACAGGGAAGACAACTGGCAAAGGCTGATCTGAAGAGGATAACAGGAACTTCCATTATCTGAACTGCTACAAAAGTGAGGTATATGGTGGCTCAGACAGGGATGCAGAGCCATGGAAATAAATCAGCTCAAATGGAGAACAGCACAACTAAAGCATAACCTTCACATGGGGTTTGTGAATTTGCCCTACCGCTTCCCCCAGTAAAGGGTCATTTCCTTTTCATTTGGTATTACTGCACATCCCATCATACTTTTGGATGATCATGTTTGGTAGCTCTGCCAAGGCTTTCTGTGTCCCCTGTCCCTTCACTTCCCTCTCCCTTTGGAGACTGCATTCCTCCTTGTTTGGTCTCCTTATTAAGGCTGTCTCCATTGCAGGGCTTCCTGAGCTGAGTCCCACACCTACATGAAGAGGAAACCTGAGATCCAAGGCTTCATGAAATTCCTCAGGGACAGAGCCATTTCCAATAACGAACATATTACAAGTAGTTAGATGTATACTGTTAAGCCAGTGTCGTACTTTCACTTGACAGATGGGTATGCTGGTCTCTGCATAAATTTACATTGGTAAATATACATTAAAAAAAACAGCCAAACAACCCAAGTCACTATCACAAGTGATTCCACAGAAACATCTGTATTTTGCCAGGGCCGACTAAACTCACTCCTCTAGAAGCACGCACAAAAATTACAGGTGTCACTGAAAGGAGGACAGACAGGAGACAAATACTTTCCAATGTTTTGTTTCTCTCGGTTTTATAAATAAGAGTGTGGCATCTCTTTTTAAGCCATGACATTTTGACAAACAATGATGCTTTGTGTTACCCCTGGGTGAGAAGAAATGTGAACAGAATAGCTTTGGGCAGTCTGAGAAGCAGCTTGGGAAGAATGACTGCTGTGAGCTATTCCCAGATCAGTCATTTACTTGCTCCCTATATTTGGATAAGATACTTAGTCCTTATCTATAAACCAAGGTTGTAGTGCTTCAACTTTAGTTCAGTAAAGCTATACAAACTCTAGTATTAACATGACTATGTTGGGATCCAAGTACTTTTATCAGAATAATATGCTCATGTCGGGCAAATCTTACCACTGTAACACACCTTTGTACCATTACAACTGCTGCCACAGTGGGAGCACTGTTATAACAAAAAGATAAAAATCTCACCCCTGCCAAAATACTTCTACCTCATTCTGAAGTGTGCACAGCCCACCTTTGCTGCCTCACTCTTCTTCATCTAAAAAACACTTTTAGACTTTACCTTGCAGGGCTGGTGAGCTTTAGTTCCCATCTGCAGGGCTTCACAACGTCTGCATGAAATCTGCCAAGGCTTATTTTTAGCCAGTGACAGAGCTTTTCTAAGTCTCTAAAAAGTGTTTGCAAGAGGTAGCTGGACCCCAAAACATGCCATTGCAGGGGGGCTCAGCTGGGCCTGCTTCCGTTTCCTGAGAAGATTTCACTTTGCATTTGACTCAGACTTTTCTGACAGCTATATCATGATATACCGACTGCGCGAGTGTCCCTGATATTTCATGCATTAATGTGAAATCCCGTCCTTTTCCTCCGGACTTTGGGAGATTGGCTTCTTTCCCCCGCCACCATTATCTGACAAGCGAAGGTTAAATCGAGGAGGACAAAAATCTTTCACGTTCAAGGCGAAAATCCAGTCAGGCCGCCTTTCACCCAGCAGCTGAGCGGGAAAAAGCCAAGTCTGGAGTCTGCCATCTGTGGGAAGAACGAGGGAGGACAGCGGAGCCTCCAGCCCTGCCAGCACCTGAGGGGAGTCGGGCAATGTTGCGCTAATTGTTGGTGTAAATGACATCAGCGTTTGGCCTGGGATCAGTAGCTTCCCTCCGAATAATTTAGTAAGTACAAATATTAAAAATACTTGGAGTTAGACATTAACCAGATGAAATGTTTAGACAGCAATAGTAAAATGCATTTGATCAAGCTTTATGGACTGAAACTCAAACAGAGTTTTAGTTAGCAAAAAATAATGGGGATGCTGATGCAATTGCTAGTTAATCAAAAAGGAAAAAATTCAGAAGAAGCTGTCTTTTGAAATTAAAAATGTAATTTCCAGGACAGCTTTGGACTTGCTCACAAGGGATTTCCTAATCCACAAATCCGTTCTGATGGCTCTTTTCCCATAGGCATTTGCACTAAGCACCAAGGCCACTGATATTTTCTCCAGGTTCACTGTTCATTTTGAAGCCATGGAGCAGGACACTCTGCAACAAGGTTTCTGCTCCATCTTGCCTCCTTGGCCCCGCATTGACTCAGTTGTCTGCTACGCTGGATATGACAGACTCAGACCCAATATTGGCAGGAAAAGTCTGGATTACATAGGCTCTGAAAGACGCCTACACTAAATAGGATACATAGGAATGGGATCCTCTAGATTGTCAGGTTCTAAAGGTTTACATCCATGTTTTCCAAGTATCTAATTGGAGCATTGTTAAACTGACATTATTGGCATAAATCCCTCGTCACCTGCTTTCTTCCAAAAGGTGTGGTATTTAGGCAAAGTGCAGGGGCACCAGGAGAGCCAGCCTGCCTGTTGGATGATAGCCTGGGTGCAGGAATCCTGTAAGCTGGAGGAAGGGCGAAACCTTCCAGAACCCCCACTGGATTTTAAGTGCTGGATCCTTCCATGAGGTCCGCAATCTCAGTCTCCTCCAAGAGCACGGAACTCCAACCCAAAGCTGCTTGCTGGTGTCTATGTAGTGGGTCACATCTGGCTTGAATTTTGCATTTGCTCTTTGTTAGTGCTCTAAAGGCTGTTTAATTTACGCTTAGGCTGTGTGTGTGTGCGTGTGTGTATGTGTGTATTAAGCAAGAGACAGCTGGTCCTACACAGGCAAGGTTGACTGTTACCCCTGAGGCAAGGGGCCCATGGAATGCAGGGTGGCCAGTGTTTTATTATTGCCCTCTACTATTCTTTGACCTCCACTTGATATATTTTTCCATAACCCTAGGCAGCGAGCTCTCTGTGGGTGGGAACTATCTGTTATTGTCTGCTGAATGAGGACCTCACTGTGGAACACAGCTTCTGAACACAGACAACAGGCAATGTGGCCAGCATCTGTCTAAACTGGTCCATCGTCACAGGCAAGGTGGGCATCACCTGAGCCAGGGGAAGCCTGCAATGGGAGTAAAATGCTGTTCCCTTACAATTGTGCTGACAGCGGTGGAATATGAAAGCCATAATACACGTGAAAGAATGAGAGATACACATCTCAAGGAGCAGTAACTAAATAGCAGCACACAAAAGTGACCTGCAAACCTCTTGAGAAGGACAGCAAGGAAACAACAGCAATTATAGTCAAAAGTTATAGTGTGAGAAAATGCTGCTTCCAGGCATACCAGAGGCACATACTAGGCACTGGTGTTGCTCTTTCAGTTGCAATTGTTGCTGAAAAGTGAGTGATGTCAGCACATCAAGGGAACTTCCAGGAGGCTTGTGTCTGCATTTCTGACCCTCTATAATTCGTTTGTCATGCAGAACAAAGGAGGTTTTGCCTTGCCTATGGTATCTGATATGTGACAATGCTTGCCAGATATCAAAGGTGCCACAGTTAGAGTGGTTGCAACTGCACCATTAGGGATAAATGAAACAAAGCTGTACCAAAATGAAGTTGAGAAGCAGCTATTAGCTTAAAGTGAACATAACGTGAAGAGGCAAGGGTATTCCCTGATTCCCTGGGAATAGCATCCATCATTTTGCCATGAAACTGCTTTAGAATGCAAGTCTTTCCTAGGGAAGCACTGAAAGCACGAGCTGAAGGTACCTGATGCAGTATTGCCTAACTGCTTCTGTGGCCTCCGAGGCTTTAGCTTGGGGGAAATTACAAGCATTCAGTTCCTCTCCAGGGAACATTAACTCTGGAACATAATGCTAGGCATTAAATTACAAAGCATATAATCATTGCACTGCTAATCAACTCATGCTCATACTAGAGTTCTTACTTATTCCTTACACCTTGCCAGATCTCACAAGCTCGTGTTGCTTTCTACTCAACTGTCCAATTTGGACTGACAGTACACGAGCCCTGTCTGAGTGGTGACAGGACAAAAGTGTTTGGCATTCTGAAAACTGAAAGTAAAGAGAGTAAAACAAACCTGATTAAATATATAAAAATATACCACGTGACTTAGTGACCTCAAGATTGTATTTATTTTCACATTTAATTTTGGTAAAAAAAATGTATCTCTAAGATTAGAATCAACACAGTCAATGTCTAGTCTGCTGCACTGTCAAGATAAAAATCCAAGAGGTTTTTAAAGGGACTGTGTCTAGCTGCCTGTGAATTTCATGGTGATGAAGGGCCCTGATAATGCAGAACATTGTTCAAGAGGCTGGGAACCGGGACAGCTTGTCCAGAATGCAGGTACTGCTTGTTTGTGCTGTGTACTTGCTCTGGGTATTTGGACAAATATTTATTTGTTGTATCTTTCACCCCCACCACAACCCACCCCCCCTCCCCCTGAGAAAGTAGTAACAACAATATTCCTAACTTCTACGCAAAAAAAATAAAAGCATAAAGGAAGAGGAGTAGAGTTATTACTCATAATATCTACTATCATTAAACTAGGATAACGAGTAAGTACAATTAGTGGCATAGTGGACATTACTGTATTAGCAGTAATGGAGTGAGATTGTACTGTGTTAAGGTTAGAGATCTATAAAAATGTTAACTTTCTTACTGCTTCCAAAAATAAGCTTGTCTCTCTCTGGGCAGCTGACAGCACTTGCTGTATCTAGTGACAACACTGAAGTGACAAGTCTCAACCCTGGCTTGCTCCCTCATTTCTGTTCACATTAGGTTAGGACCTAGAGGGTTGCAGGATGCCGTGTTGCCTGATTGCTGAATGATGTCATCCCCAATCACTTATGTATCATGTTTCTGGGGCACTGAATCATTTCCCTTTTCGTGCTCTTTCTGATGAAGAGGAACTGGAACTAAATACTTTAGCCTTTCATAGCCCCTAGCTAGTAGTATCTGGCATGGGAGCCAGTTATATTGAGCAGGCTGGGCTGGAACTTCACGTTTCCACCAGAAACGCTTAGAAATTATGGTGCTTGCATCCCATCTAGTGGAGGGATCAGATGAATTCATCAGCTGCTTGTTGCTAAGTAAGCACATACTTCGGCTTGTGAGTGTAGGAGCAGAGCTATCATCCTCATCAGGATGCAAGCAGTTCACACAGCATGCTCACAGTGGTGATTCACCCCATGCAGAATGAATTGGGTGCATTTCTTGACATAAAATTAAGTCTGAAAGTCTACCCTGATGTCAGGCATTTGCAGTAGGAAGGAACAACTGGCTACCTTTAACTGTGGGCAACAGCTTTGCTGCTCCAGGGCATCAGCATGAGAACCAGCTGTAATTTCTGAGTTGCTGCCAGTGATTAAAACTAATTAGCCATTTTGAGGCTAACAAACACTTTGCAATTCCCTCTGAATCCCCCTACAGCCCCATAAGGATCATGATCCAACTTGAAAGAACTTTCATCTACTTTATATGCAGGATGGAGAGTGAAATATCCTTTCTTCCTCCGTGGAAGAGGCTGAAGATCCAAAACCTGTTCAGTTGTCCTTATCTGAAAGAAGGCACTGTTCACCAACAGGTCAGGTGAGCAGGGCATGTCACAAACCACCTTAGTGACAGTGGACTGACCCATCTGCACAGATCTGCACAGATTATTTTGACTTGCACTGTAGTAATCGGGGGGTGGTTTCTGATAGGTTTGAAAACGAGCTTGAGTGGCTCCTTCTTGAGAAGAGTTCATTCTGCCAGCCCCTGAGTCTCATTCCCCACTGGCCCCCTGCAGCTGCACAGTGCAGAGCTCAGCTCTCTGCCACCAGGCAGACATCTGCCTGTTGGTGCCACACGCAGGCATTTCCCACCCTGCCTCTCAGCATCTGGGGATCTCAAGTGCCAAGGCAAAAGTTATTCCCAAACAGAGGAAGGGCTGCCACTTCCTGCTCTGTTACTGCTTCAATAGAGCCTATCAGGCCAGCTCTCCTAAAAAAAAGAAAATGATCCAGTTTTACAACCAGCAGTTTCTTACAACTGTGAGTCTTGGTGGTACACAGAGAAAGCCTTTGGACATGGAGCAGTCAGGGTGCAAGGGAGCACAGGAGATAGGTGAGCGTGCCACCCTCCTGCCACATTGCCCACGCCAGCTGGTGAAAGCCTATTTCATAGATCAAGCAAAGATTTCAGCTAAAAGAATTGCTTATGTATAATGCGTGTTAGAAGGGCGTTGTTCATTCCTCCTCATCTTCATACTTAGTGATCAAGTTAAAATTCTGTTTCTCTATTCAACAAAAAATACAATGCTTTCTCTTACCCGGCAGTGCCTCCAGCCTTTGCAGAAACAGATGCAAATCACGTTTTTATAGTATGAAAATTCTCCGTTCGAAGTGCACTAGATGGCAGTGTTCCTTTTGAATCACTGCGGAGCCGCTGCTCCACCATGATCACCTCGTTCAGAAAGCAAGGCCCCAACAAGTGTTGACACTGCCATTCCCAGGGTATTCTTCCAAATTTTGGGGTTCCAAACTTGGTGTCTTTCCAAAAACTGCATCCTGTCTCTTTGAGTCCCTTCTGCCATTGCCTCATAGGAGGGTTTTGGGTTCAGTTGTGCACTGTTGCTTCTTGCTGTTGAGCCCTCAGAGCTAGCACTGGACCCAAAGGCTAGTTGTGTTCCTGCACACAGAGGCTGTAGCTCGTATACCTTAATCTTACTCAGACTGAGTTTAAACAGTAAGTTTTACAGCAATTTCCCAGGGCAAGCTTTGATCTGTTGTCTGTATTGCACTATGGATTCTTTGTAAGAGAAGGTCCTTCGCTGATGTATTAATATGAATTTGAAACTTCTGAGTAACACGTGGCTTTCCAGTGTGAAGCCAAGGAGATATTAACTCTGGGAGATGCTGGGAATGCTTCAGATCAGCACACCTTGCCAAGGGAAAACTACACCTAACTTCAGATTGAGAGAGGAGTAAGGAATTTTGACAGCCTTGTATTTGAGCTTGCTCTGTCCACTCACAAGTGGACAAGACATACATTGGGATTGCTCACATCTAGTGATAAATTTAACTTCAACCAGCTCTCTCAACTGTGCTTGTCTGCTCCCTTTTGTCCTCAGAGTAAGGCTTCAACTGATTTAGCAACTGTGCTTTTAGGAGAGAAAGCAACTGTAAAGGGAGCTGCACTCTTCAGCTGAGGTGGAAGGGATGGTGTGGGTTGAGAGGAACTCAGAGAAAGAAAAGAGGTAAAGAGCAAAGCAGTGCTCAAACTGTATTGGTTAACTTCTAACTCCTCATAATGCAGGAATGCAAGAAGGCAATAATTTAGAGGGGAAGTCTGATGGTAGGGTTAAACAGATCCCAAACATTTCTGAAGGACAGAAATCCTCTCACCATAGACTCTGCTGTAAAGTGAAGGTAGAGCAGCTTCCCTGGTGGTGAATCCCTGGGAAGCCCCAACATTGCACTGGCAGAGCTACATCTCCCATTTGGTGCTTGCACTTGTCCCATTCCTGCAAACACAGGAGGAAGACATAGGAAATTTACCCAGTCCTCATCCCTCAACCAGTCTATGAAGACAACACAAGCATTTCCTTTCCAGTAGACCTGAGCTGAGTCCCAGACCTGTAGAGGAAAATGGATCTGGTGTAGCTTTCACCCTACCTCTGGGCTCAGAGTTCAGTCCAGGCAATTATGTGTAAGTGGAGGATATGAAGATTTTTTTTTCATTTAAAAATAATAACAATAATTAAAAAAAGAAAAAAAGTGTTTTCTGTTTAAATGCCACTCCACTGACCAGTTGGATGGAAACCCACCAAAGCTTTTTGGGTACCGTACCCTGCCACCAACCCTGTACAACATGTCAGATGACCTGCCCAGACTGCAACACTTGTGAGATTGTAATCTACATCCTGATGCCACACCTTGACAGCAAGCTGTGGTGTCCTTCTGGTGGCAGAAACACCAGCCCCTGTGAGGTAGTTTGGTGGCAAACATGGCTCTGTGTCCAAGAGAGGGCAGCATTCTCCCTCCACTGGGAAGACAGGGGAAGAGGGAGCTGCCTGACCACACGCCTCTTTCTAGGAAAAGACATGCTTTGTCAGATGGCATTTCGGAACAGACTTTCCATTTAAGACTTTGTGCATCTGTTTAGGGAGATAACAACTAATTTTACACCTTAGAGTTGCTAGGGACAATTTCTCACACCCCTGTAAGTAAAATCCAAGCCAATTCTTGGTGTGCCATCCTCAGCGGCCATTCCTGCCTTTATTCCAGCAAGAGGGCGTGGCAGTCTCCTGGTAACCAGCATCCCTCCACAGGTGGTGGCACAGTGGGAAAGGCAACTGCATCTCTATTTCAGAACACAGAGCTTTATACTGCAAGGTGGTGGTGGAGAAGGGGAGGCAGAAGAGAAGAACAAGTGGGCGGATGCCGACGCTTTTGTTACTGTTTTATATTCCTGCATAGGTTATACCAAAACTGGGCCTCAGAAAGAGCAGCCAGTAAACATAAGAGGAGACTCCAGCAGTGACTTGCATACCAAATGGGGCCCCCTGTTTCTTAGAGCTGCATCTCCTCCAATTACCTGCATAATCCACCCAGGTGGATGCCTGTGGAAGCCCACAGTGATTCTCATACTCTCTGTATATCTGGCAGCCTTCAAGCACTGAGCTCTTGATGATCTCAGTGGAGCTGAGAAAAATCCAGCCTGTGCTGCAGCAAGGGAGAAAAATACACAAAAGCCTTTCCTTTCCCAGGTTCCTTCTGCAACAGGTGAGAAGGAAAGAGAAAATGTAAGTAGCTACACTGCTGCACCACTCCCTGAAGTAAAGGGGTCTGATCACAGAAGGGGTCTCCATCACCAGCATACTTGGGAGAAGAAATGTTCCACCAGCATTTAATTTCAGAGCTGCATTTCAGAGCTCTTGTGGTATGCTTCTTTTTGGCCTAATTAACAAGCTTGAAAGACTAGGAGTCACAAGGTTCATATGTAAAACAGATGGTAGACAGGACATCAATAAAGCTCTTTTAGATGATGCTGGAAAAAAGCAGAAGCTTTTCCTTGAAATAGTTTCAAGGAAATGGCATTTGATTTACAGCCCTAATATGGCATATTATTTATACTGTTGCAAACCTTTATGAATGTGAGCTTCTCACTGAAGATGAGTTTAAGTACAGCAGTGGATGAGGGTGGCTTGGATGTAGTGCTTAGAACATTGAGTCATTGTTCAAGAGAAGAAAGTCTTACTGCGATCTCTGCTATTGACCTGACACACAGCACTTCACCCCACCCTGCTGCCAGCCTATTTTAAAAATAGGCATTACCTCCTTTATATTATGCTTTGAGATCCTTTTAAGCTACATATGATTAATTATCCTAACAGAGAAGAAAATGGAGGGTTGTTAGAAGTTCAAATCCTTCCGTTTCTGAGTACTGCTATATTTAAGTTGGCAAGTGTTTTCACCATTTTGATTAGAATAATTTCAAAGAAAAGGCAGGACGAGCCACTCTGCACTGATGCACTCAAACACTGCACAGTTCACAGGATCATCTCTGACTCAGTCCAATCCTTCCATAGAGCCACATGGAAAGACTTAAGCCCTGAATATAGACACGAGAGCCAACAAAATTGGCATTTGTCAGACTGTACTGGGGACATACGGTTCTCAGTACAGTCCCCCAGTTTAATTCATAAATTTAAGATTAGCAGAACTCATACCACCATGCCATAGACAGCAGGAGGGATCCAAAGAGCAGTGAAAATATATGATTATGAATAAAAATCCCCTAGCCACTAGACTGTGCCCAAAGGCCAGGCACCAGTTTGTTCTGTCTGCTAGCTCTTACTGTCACATCTCCACCACAACCAGACATTTGCATTCCCAACAGTAAGCAAGTACTAGGATGTGAGCACATGCTACACTTCCACTTTTATTTACTGGAGCAGCATGTGTCTCAGCTTCACTGTCACTATGACATTGCATGCTGGATTCAAGCATGAAGAGGAAATCTCTCTGGGACAACTGCAGTTACTGTATAACAAAACTCAGCATGGAAACACAGTGGAAACCATGAAATGTGAGTTTAGCAAAAGCTTGGTCTGATCTATTGACCAGGCCTATATAAGGAACAACTGGTAGCTAAAAAGGAACCAGGAGCATTCAGAGCTTGGTCCTGTGAAAAGCTGAGTATGAGCACAATAGTGCTCTTTCTGCAGCCTGTGCATGCTGGGGTCACAGAGGATGCTGGATGTGCTCTCTGTTCTGAGGGAAGAAAAGACCTCACACTCAGCTGTCTGTCTTCACCTGAAGCTCTGACCCTGACTGATTTTTGCAGAAAGATGGAAGAGGCACACCACACCCAATAATTAACTTTTGTACCATTGTGCCAATGGTCAGAACAGAGGTCATCTGATATGCTTGTCTCCTGTGAAGCCCTGAGATGTGAGGATTTGCAGCTCTCAGACCTGTTTCAGTGGGAAGCAAAGACGTCTGGTCTGCTGAAAGCAAATGGGATCAGTCGTTTTCCTGTATTTCTTAAATGTGCAAAAGAGACCCAGCTCATTCAAGCCACAGGAAGGCCCATTAAAATCCAATAAGCTCTTGGCAGAATACAGAGCAGCAGTAAAACACTTGCCAGAAGGATTGAAATGCAGACTTGGGACTAGGCAGATCCAGTAATAGGCTGGAGCACCTATAGTAGCAATTAGGCAGAAGTGGATAGATGCAAAAGATTCAATACCCCTCATCTCCTTTCCCATCATACACCCACCCTCCCCTGTTCACCAAGACTGTAGGCCTCTTCACTTCCCTCCAAAAATCCATAGATCCCTTTAGCCCAGAGGATGTTCACAGTGCTGCTCGTGAAAAGCCATGGGCTTGATAACCCCCTCCACAGACAAGTCCATCCTGCTGCTTTTTTCACAGAGGGAATGAACAATGGGAACACATCCGCATTCCTGTGTAGGTGACACCTGCACATCATGGATTTCCAAACTTAGCTTTGCTTCTCTGTGTGCCTGATGGGAAGTACCTCAGTGCTGAGCTCCTACCTCTCCCTGACTGGAGCTGAAGTAGTTGGTACAAACCACTTAAAGCTGGATTCGCCCACATCATGCACAACAACTGACCATGGTCCTATTCTAGAGAGGCTCCCCTCAGGATGCATTAAGGGATGAGAATTGCTTGCTTGTTCCTTTGGCAGGCACAGCAATACACACCTGCAAACAGCAGGGGATCTTAGAGCTGTGCACATGTAAGATGGGCCCTGCCCTCTGCCAAAACTCATTTGTCCCTCACTTAAACAGAGGGAATGTCTTCTTTGCGGGCACAGAGGAACTGTTCACATTTCTCTTAAACTCCTTCCTACCCTTGTGTTTTTGTTTCCTGACATGAGACAAAGCAGTCCAGCCCTTAAACCAACATACCTGCAGAAGCTCCACACTCAGTGCTGAGGGAGCAGCAAGCTCCACAGCACAGTATTCCTGCTGTTACTCCCACACAGTAAAATCCCACTCTCAGAGCAGTAAGTCCTAGACAAGCAGATGGGCCTCACTATGTGAAATGACTGTGTGGGCAGGGACAAGGACTTGCTCAGCCCAGAACTTCCCAGTTGCCTGGGTTTTGCCAGTTGCCAGCTGACCCTGAGCTATGCCCTTGCTTAATGAGCATCTTTCTGCAGGGCTCTTTCTGTGCTGTTTGTCTTCCCTCAGACACTGCACAGGGAGCCTAAGCCAGGAGCCTGGGCTCCACAACAGCTAAGAACTGCAGCATCCACATCCTTATGGAATGTCATGGCCAGAATGGAAGCTTCAGAGAAAGTTTACCATGTAGACTATCCCATTGAATCATGAGCTGCAAAAAAGATCCCCTTGCTTTCTAAACTCCTTCTCAGGGATGAGTCTATAGTGCAGCTGAATACAATCTTAGTCCAAGGCTTGGTCAACATTTTCTGTCTAAAGCTTTAGGGAGGTGTAATTGATCCTGTCTATGATTTTGTCCTACAGGAATAAGGATAGCAACCCAAATATATTTACATAAATAAAATAGATTATTGATTTAAATTAATTATAATGATCAGACCAAAAGGTATTAATCAGAATTATTTGCTACAAAGTATAGGATAGCTAGAACTGCTAGTATAGTGCACCATTTGTGGAAGCAAAATGATTATTACAGATTGATGTCACTTGCCCATACCAATGACAGTAGGCAAATTTCATCGAGGAGCAACCTTGAGGGACAACTCCATGTAATGCAGGAACCTCCACACGCACTCCAAGAAGGGGTATGTTAGAGGACTCTAGTGTTAAAAGGTGGGACTGGGCTTTTATTGTGCAAAATGATTATTAGAATATCTTCAGGCCAGCTATAGTGCTATGGCATCTCAACAGCTTTTGATAAGTTATCAACACTATCCCTACTGGATCAGGTTTGCCACACTCTCACCAGAGCCAGTGCCAGTTCCTGTCAGGAAATATTGTTCTCTCTCAGAGTGTTTAACTTTGGGATTGATGAGCCAGGCTGGTCTCAGCATTCTTCAACACTAAAAGCAGCATGATCTCTATTCTCTCTGCACAGCTGATAACTTCTGCAAATGGGGTAAACTCTGAGCTGTTTTACCCACACCTAGGCAGAGCATCCTCCTACACAGGATCCAGATCTGCTCAGTGGTGAGCCACATGGTCTGGCGACTAAAGCACAGACTCAGGCATCAGTTTTGCCTGCCAGTTCCAATATTGACATCTTGTGTTGTTAGCTAATACTTCCAGACAAAAAGGACATCAATGGCTTATTGCTTGAGCATTCATAGCACTTAGGGGAAGGCTATTCTCTCAATGAGTCCTCCCAGCACCTAACACATCATCCCAGGCAGTTCCTGGTTTAGTAACATTTCTTTACATGTTTTCATTTCCACTCACCTTTCTTTATAATTACAGAAGTTTATTTTAAGATAAGATCTCTGGTTTAATGGCAGTTCACCAGTTGAAAGCAGCAATACCCCTTCTATTCCTCAGAAGATACTTGTAGCACCTAATTCTTGTCTATGGAATGCCATCTTTCCCCAGTCCAAAATTTTCCATGAGGTTCTATAGAAAGCTGTGTTGTTCACCTTGCAGCATGGATACTTCCAAAGCAGAACACTTACTCAACAGTTTTAACACTATAAAACTTCAGGTAAAAGCTGACAAATAACTTCATAGCAGATTGAAGTGAAAGGAAAGGTGTAGATTTGTAGTGCCAGTGCTTTATAAGAGTCCTACAAGAATCAATGATTGTACATGATCAGAAACTCCATTTTAGGTTTCATGCAAGAGATGGCACTGTTAGCACCAGCAATTTATTTAGAATCAGGAGGAAGTGTATGTGGAAGGGCACTGATGTATTTTTAAAGGTAGATTACAAACACTAATATTAAAGAGATATTTTTGTTTCTGTTTTGATTAACAGAAGGTTATTAATTTTTCTCTGAAGAAAGACTCATGCATTCCATGGCAAGCATATTGATATTTCACTAATACATAGGAAACAGAAAAAAGTGTCAACTAGAAGAGAGAACGTAGAAATCCAATGCCAACCAAATTCGGAATGTATCTTGTTTAATTAAGAATTTATTTTTCTCTCCTCCAGTGGAAGAGATCTATGCATACATGCATGCTGAGACTAGAATTATAAAATTGTAATAGGTGAGGAATTAAGATCTTTCTTGGATAAGATCATCATATTAATCTTCAGTTGCTAATCTACACATATTAGCGAAACATTTCCGGATTTAAAAAACAAAAGGAGAATCAAATAATCAAAAAAATCTCAGCAGAACAAGCAGACAATCAGTGCCCAAACACACTACTCACAGCCTACAGATGTTTCTCACTAACCTTACACTCACCATAGATGTGGAGGTATCAGTAAAATATCAAATCTTTGCTGTTCACTACAGCAGCTCAAAGCCAGTGAGCTGCCCAGTGCTTTCCAAACCTTGGGCCTGTACTGGCACTGCAAGTGATGAAGAAGGGCTGCCTCCTTGGTGGGGCCTGACCTGGCAGGGGTGCCTAAATCACACAAGGGTAATGCAGCACTGCTGAGTGAGGCCATGTCTTTGCTCTCATAGGCAGATGTACCCAATACTTGAGATATTCAGTATCATGTGAGGCACCCAGATTCTCTTTTCAGGTAAGGAACGGAGCGGAGGCTACTCTTGAGATGTGCTTTTAATCATTTGATAAAAGCCCTCTTTTCCTCCTTCTGCTTTCGTGCTAAAGCCCAGTAAAAAGCCTTTAATCACAGCATTTTCTATTAGTCCTTTGGGAGGTTTCCTGCAGCATTTCCTATTAGTTCCTTTGAGTGGTTTCCTGTCAGGCTGTGGTTTCCTAATTGGGAAGCTGACCAAAGTAGGGTCTGGAAGCCTTTCCTCCCTTCACTAGCACCCCAGCAGCATGTTTCAATCCCTCCCCTGTGCCAGTGCCAGCACTTGTACAGCCAGCTTTGCATTTGGTCAGGTTGATTTTCAGCTGGGTCAGCCCTGTGATCCAGCTTCCTTATGCCCGATGAACACTTGTATGAAACAAGGGGTGGAGTTGGGAAAGAAGAAATAAATAAGGCCAAGGCTGCCCTTTTTGTCAACAGCTTGCTTTTGGGACAACTGAAACCAAGACAGCATTTCTGTGTTGCCTTTTCTAAAAGGCTGTGTTCTGAATGCACCTTGCCACAGCGAGTCTGAACTATCTCAGCATCTAGCTCAGTTCTTTAAAACAAAATGCTGTTGGAGTCTCAGTGTCAGTGTGTCCTAAGCAGTGAATTGTTGTCATTGTACAAGGAGGAGAATAATTCATGAGAGAAATACAAGCAGCCCTTGCAGACCAATTAAGTTATTGGAAGGTGGTAGTTGCAGCAGTATTATGATGCCTCAGTGTTTGGAAGCCAGAGAAGTACAGTAAGAGCAGTGGTGTGTGATGTACATCTAGATCACTTATTTGTAATGAAGGAAAGAGAGATTGAAGTTTCCTACTCCTAGCCCAGCAGTAGATATCTTTCACTGCTGAAATCCAGGTGTGTCCAGATCTGCCATAAAGCAGCTTTCCTTGGGATGCTGGGCAATTTCCTAAAGAGATCCCATAACTAGAATAGTGCTAGATAACACAAAATACACACTGTAAGGCACTTTAAACATCTTTCAGGTAAGAACCCCTAAAACTGATATAGGTGAAGTCACAGCAGGTTGATGTTGCACTTTTTCAGCCAGGGAACAAGAGGAGAGGGAAAACATTCTGTGCTTGGAGGTTTCCTCCAGTGCCATCCACTGACTGAGGGAAAGGAAGCAGAACCATGACACTTGCATGCATACCAGAACCACAAAGTTCCCTGAATCTCTGAGAAGAATGGGAGTATTGCACATGACTTAGAAGAAGCAAAATGAGATGCTGATGGGGTGCTGGCCAACCTGAACAAACAGCCTGAGGGCCTGCATTTTTCCAGAGATACTTCTGAGAAGTGATGAAGCCAGCTTGTTCCCACCAAATATGGGATAGCTGTGCTAGAAGGACTCAACGTTGCGTGAATTAACTGGGAATCTGTTCAGGTATGAAAGGGTAAGGGTCTGTGCTCAGCTAGTGGACAGAGGGGAGTTAAATGCTGATTATTTGGATGAAAAAAGTTGTGTGAGGATTGTGGTGCATCCACATTACAGAAGCTCGATTAAATAAGCAATACAAAGCTGTTGGCTCAGTGTGCTAAGAGGGACAAGTTTCTGCAGACAGTAACACCAAGGAATGTATTTGTCTCCTATTTAGACCTGGCTGCTTTTAAAATGCATTCTGAATGTTGAGGTACTCTACTATTGGGTGTCTGGGTATGACACTACCCTGGAGAATTACTCAAACATTGCCTGTGGGAGCAAGAAACTCAAATGACAGCCATCACACCTCTAAGGGTTCATCACAGGCACAAGTATTTGATAGATCCTGATGGAGTACTTCACTGCTGTCCACAGCCCAGATGGGATAAATAGGGATGACTTAGCATCCTGTTCTATCATCTCTTTCCAACATTTCTGGAGTTATGAACTCATCACAGTTCAGGTAGAAGGTTTTGCACTGATCCTCCAGTCAAGGTGAGCAAGACCTTTGGGTTGAGGTGCTGCATCTCAAGCATTTTCCACCTGTGTGCAAACTCTTATTTCACTAAAGAATGGAGATACAGTCTTTCCACTTCCTTATGCTCAGGTCAGCCGTGTACGAAAACACTGCCTTTTCCATGCCAAGGCAATGCTCGTTGCAATATTCTTTGCTTCTTCACTACAGCATTTCCAAAAGGNTTATTATAAAAAAAAAAAAAAAAAAAGGTTGACTGGATAGCCAAATGTTTCTCCCCAAAAAAATGCCATCATTTTTTGCTTCCCCAGCACAGGACCCAGATGGGACCAAAATAACAATCTTCCTACTTTGCTTCTGGTACATGTCATTAATTTAACACAAGGGATGTTGTTGATAGACACCAGTTTCTCAGCCTTCCAATGTTATTAACGACATGGAATCTGCTGCGGAGTCTGGTACAATGCCTTGTTTCCAGTAGCTTTGCTGCATGAAAAGGGACAGTCCAGCCACCACAGTTACAGGGATGTATGAAATGTTTGCTCTTTAGCATGGCTCTTAACACAGAGCATGTGTTCACAGGTAAAGATATATCTTTATTACGAAGGAACATTTGTTCAGCATACTGGCTTTGCACATCAGAAAACCTTCATAGTCTTCAATGTTCTGTGTTTTGCTGGTGGTCCCTCCTGCTTTTGAGGATGTAGGACATCCACCTAATTTAAATACATAAGTCATCCACCATCAGAATGCTAAAAGAAATCTGGGACCTTCTTCCTGTAGGCCTGGTTTGAGGCAGTGACTGAGAAAAAAACACATCATTTCTTCTCTGGCTGTGGATGTAAAAGCAGATGACAAACCTAGTATGAAAGAATTTTTCTTTCACCAATGAATAATGGACCTCCCCTGCTTTTCAAGACTAAAACTCTGGTACTACACCTGCTTCTGACGCCCTGTATGTCTCATGCCCCACCTTGCAGGCAGCAGCCTGACACTGCACCATGGACAGGCTTCAGCAGCAGCCTTACCATGCCCATGTGTCAGACTCCACTGCTCCCCTCCTCCGGTTTGCCTCCCAAAGCGATATAAATGGATTGCTATCGCTCGGTGCCGATGCCCTCTCTGCTAATGTTTGTTTCATGCATGCTAATGAGAAGACTGGTAAGAACAGATTTATGTTTGGCTCAGCCCAGAGGTAACACGCATGAAAACGCTGACACAAATGCTGAATAAAAGGGATTTGAAAATCAACATCCCCTACTGTTACCAGCTACAGTGTAATCCTTTTCCAGGCCTGTTGGGAAATGTCCTCGGAGAAGCTCTGACATCAGTGCAGCTGCTTCTCTCCTCAGCAGTTCAAGCTTGTTTTCACATCTTTGACTGAAGCAAAAAGAAATAGCAGGGAGTGAAGATATGAGAGAGGAAGAGATTATCTTCATTTCTTAAACTTAGTTGTGGAGATAACGTTCTTTATATTTCTGAGGATTGAATGGGCAACCAAAGAGGATAGCAGATGGAAGTAGCTAACTCCTAGGCACTGCTTTTGCCTTTTTGCATGCTAAACCCCCCACCACTGAACCTTTTGTCTAATCTGGTGTGGTTGTTGGTACACTTATTCACACAGACAGTCACAGCTCACAGCTCTGCTTTATTGCAGTCAAGTTTCCAGTCTTTCAGGCCACGTGCAGAAATGCAGTTGGGAACATGTGACAATATGCACGATCATAACTTCTTTTTCCCACTGTGTCTGCTCTTAATCCCCTAAGGCATCTACTTACTGCACCTAGTGCATGGCTCCATGTGACATGGCTCCAGCCTTCCCCTTGAGCAAAGAAGGCAAATCTGGGAATGTCAGTGCTGGCCTTCAGCCGAGAAAGGCAGCTCAGCTCCCTGTGAGTCTGAGCAGCTTCACATTTGCACTCCCTCAGAGACAAAGTGGCAGCCCATGGGATTAGATGGGCACTGGCAAAAATAACTCGAATATGTGAAGAGGACTAGAAGAATGTGCAAAAGCCCAAGTCCAGGGCTCCAGTCCTTTGTCTCGATCAGCCCAGCTTGCAGATTGTCTGAGGTGAGACAGGGAGGCCTGGGAGCTTTAGTATCTCTGGATAAATGCCATCCCAGTAATTCATCCCTAGCATGTAGGTATTTGGAGAGCCTGTGTACTGTAGTTCTTCTGCATTTGTCTTTGCTAAGAATATCACTTAGACTGGCCTATAAATGATCAAATCTTTCCTAGAAAAATTGAGGGGGAAATAAATGAGTTCTCCAGGCTTCCCCTACAATCAACAGAAAGAGATGGGAGAGTGTTGCATTCCCATATCATCCCCTCTGCTCCAAATAATTTAACTCATTTCTCCTTAGATGGAGTGAGCTACTCTCAAAAGACGCTTTGTTCACCTCTTTTGACTGTAGCAGGCACCTAGAAGGTAGCTTAGACTTATCTTGCTTTCAGGTTGCGTCCCCTTCAGATGAAAAGGGTGTGATTGTTTTAAGAAGCACTGTGCCATCATATACAGTGGTGGCCAGTGGCAGTCTGGATGCTTGGAAGACCATGGCTACAGTCAGATTTATTCCTTTGTCCCACTGAAAGTCTCACTAACTGTGTACACACAGCAAGTGTGTTTTGGACACTGAAGAGTAAGTGTTAGATAATAACTCTTAGCAGATTACTTAAAATTTATAAGTGGTGATAAATAATGAATGATACACTTCAGCTTTTAAAGCTCTCTATGCACTCTGAAATTTAAAGCTTCCATTCAACAAATGTGTTTGCTTAGTTTCGGAGAATTGCACCCTCTTTTTTTTTTTTTTTGAAAGTTTAACAGATAACCTATTAAAAAATGAATTAATATTTTAGGAGCTGTAACAGCCTGACAATAATGTTGGAAACCTGACTCTCTACTACCACACCTGAAGGGTTTTTTTTCTTGTCTGTCACTATGACATTGATGATTGATCCTGCCTCTCTTACCAACAGGAGGATAAGGAGGCATTTGTGCACATGGAGATGGCCTCTCTTGTCCATTCAGTTACATCTGATTCAGGTGAGCTTGGAAAAGTCACCTGAAAAAAACCAAATAAATTACTCACTGCATGTCACAGTGGATCTAGAGCCCAAATCTATAAGATACCTCTGGAGATGCTGACTACTATCATTTCAATGAGAACTGGAGGTACTCAGAATTAGTTTAAACTTCATGGAATTGATCTTGTGGGTCTTGACTGAAAGCCCATTACTGTGGGTCTTTACTGAAAGCCCAGTGGAAAGCCTGACCATCTTCACTGAGCTCTTGATCACTTTGCTTGAAAGGAACCCATAGATACAGGATAACAAAACCACGCCAAAGAAAGGACCTCGACACAGCTTTGTCACTGTCTAAGTCCTGCACAGTGGTTTCTCTACATGCCAGTGTGAAAAAAAGACCTAAAAAGGAACTACCCAACCATGTCTCTTGCCTGTGCAGCCTTTTGCTGCACATCTTGAGGGATTGTATTTCAAACTGGAAATACTCTGTACCTAAGGCTTCTGTACCTATCCCTAGTGCCTGGGGATTTGGTGTGATTCAGAACCGACTTGTGCAAGCTGAGCCTGCATCATCTCTTCCTGGGATCAGCCAGGGTTCAGAGCTACTCACATTATGCTAGCGAGCCATAGCCTAAGATCAACACCCACACAGACCCAGAGAGAATGAGGGTGTGTTTATACACAGTATGTTACTGCCAGCATGTTTTGAGGTAAATAATGATTTTCTCTTCTAAGTTGAATATTAGGGATTAGTTTCTTTTATCCTTCTTTTTTTCCTTGTTGTTTGAAGGTTTTTTGTTTTGGTATACTTTGGTTTCTCTCTCTCTCTTTTTTTTCTTTTTTTTTTTTTGAAGGAACTTTCTGGGTTCTCTAATTTGCAGAATTACTGAAGTAAAAATGAATTCATTAAGTTATCCTTAACTAGCTGTAATTTTCACTCCCCGTCTGGCTTGCTTTGCACAATAAAGGATGTTCAGAAGTTGTGAAGGATTTTGCCAGACCTGTAAATAATGCTGTTATATAATTGTCTCCTTCCTTCCATCTCCATCGGTGTCCTTAAGCAGAGGGACTGGTACCACTTACATAACCCACTCCCATTTCCCTCTCTTGTCTGGCTGCAGTCGTAGGACAGAGCCTGTTCCTTCTACCCTTCCTGTTTCTCCAACCCTGGCCATGTCCCAGCAGAGGTAACCCTTCCCTTGGGGCTATGACCTGGGGGATGCAGGCTTTGGCATGTGTTCTTGAGTGGCAGGGGAGACTGGGGCTGCTCCTGCTTTGACAAGTGTGGTGCATCTTCCTGTGGGTCATCTATCCAACTCCACCTGGAGCCTATGTCTTGTCCAACTTGGGCATCACTGCCGTGCTAGTACAGGAGGGGTGCTGGGCCTCCTGGGGCCAACACCAAAATCCATGGAAGTGGTGGGCCTGCCCCAGCTCCTGTGGTACAGCCCTTATGGTAAACATTATGGACAGTATCCTTATGGTAAAGATAAGGGCTGCCCTATGCTGAAAGATCACAGGTTGGCCGCTCTTTCCTCAGAGCAAAACTACACACCACCATTTTCTTCCAGATCTTTTTTGATGTTAAGCTCCACTAAGGAAGACACCTTGGTTTGTGGGATTTTATGCTAACAGCTTGGATGAAGCCTGGTGTGTGTCTTACCTCTATGTGTGGGGCCATTGGGTGGGCTCTGCAGGACCCCTGATCTGACCCCAAGGACCTGGGTGGGATGTGTGGAGCTTGTGCTGCCCCACTCAGTCCTGGCTCAGGGGAGGTTCTGGCAGGCATCCTCCAGGCTCTGCTCCTCTTGTCTCTTCCTCCTCTGAGAGGGAAGTCAGACATCTAGAGGGGATACAACCACAGGATATTACAAGCCACTCACACAGGCTCTGATAAAAGCAGAGTATTGTAGTAAAATGATCCTTTATGGTCTCAAAGGTATTAAAAAAAATCTGCCAGGGAGAGTATTTTGACAAATACCTCATTAAAACCCCCAGAATCTCACACTGCACCAGTTTATGTAAATCCCAAGGACAAAGGAATATTTAACTTTTCACGTACCATAAATAAACCTGTTAAACTAATACATCTCCAAGGAATAATAAAATAGGCAAATACAGTAAATACATTAGTTCTGCTCCACTTTTATGTGAGAGGTGCTTTCCTTTGTCTGCCAGAGAGGCAACTCTTTCTGGAGAGGAAAAAAGGGAAATTGTTATTGATGAGAGGTGGCAGCCTGTTTGAATCTCAGGAAGCAAAGTCACAGCCTTCACCTGAAGGAGTGGCCAGAGCAGGCAGAATACTTGGGAGATAATGGGAAAATTGAAGGGAAAGGAGGGAATTCTAGTGGTGGAAAAGAGGCATGATGTGGATGCCAAATACAGCTCCAGGACTGGCAGTTGGTTGTTTAGAAGAAATTGCAAAGTTAGGGTACGATGCCTCTCTTCTCAGCAAATGGGGAAGGAGACTTGGACCTTGTAGTTTTAAAATGATCTATTTCTTCTCCATTTCTGATTATAGTCATCTTAGTTATCACAAAAGAAGGTTTTGAGACTTATGTGACAAATGGCAGGATGTGGATGGATTTGAGAAGGGTGTCTGCACACCCAGCAACACACCTGGCGAAGAACCACCATGTCTTAGAGGTCTGGTTCGGGAGATTTTACAGAACATTTAATAGAACATTTTAAGGCCAGTTTGGATAGGGTTCTGAGCAACCGGGTCCAGTGGAAGATGTCCCTGCTCATGATGGGGGGTTGGAATGAGATAATCTTAAAGGTTCCTTCCAAACCAACCCATTCTATGATTCTGTGATTCTGTAATTCTATGATCTGCTCTGCTCACAACAATCACATAAATCCCTATACCCTTACAATAAACTCACGATTTATTACAAGATAAAAATGTATTAAAATATTCTGTGGAAGAGGATGGAGAGGCAGGTGACCACCATTAATATGCTAGATTGCAGATACAGTCGGTCATTTATTAAAAACCAAATAACCTCTTAACCAAAACAAGAACACTGAAAGAAAATTTATGGGGTTAAAAACAAACACCACACACCTTTCTAAGCAGTGGTTCTAAGCAGTCTGACCAGTGGAAGACAGACATCCCCTCTTCCTGAATCCAGAGATCAGTTTAACCTTGAGGGCGTGTGTGGAAAACACACCAGCCAGGTAACAGAAAATTCAGTGCAGGTAGGCATGACAACATGCCCTGCCTGCATTGACCCATTGGTTACAGGCAGTGTTAATTCTTCTCTCATTCTACAGACAATTAAGGTATGAAAAGTGGGGAGACAATTCTTATATTTTGCCCAGACAAGCCAGCAGAGGAAGACAGACGCATGAAATTAATATAATGCAAATATGATGCAAATGCTACTGATCCAGTCTCCTTTCAGCCCCTCCAAAGTGCCAAAACATGGGGCACCCAAGGGTTTTATCACAGCTGCAGGGATTCTTCTATCAAGCTGTAGATTTCTTTCCATAGGCTTCCGGGTCTCTGTTTCTCCCATGGAGCTGTAGCTAAAATTGCTCCGACTGAAAGCATGTGTTTTTCTGTGATATGGATGCTTATCCTCTTCCTTTCAAACAAAAACAAGCTTCTTTCTCTTTTCTTTTTTTGTATTTAAAGTCTTGTGGGGGTGGATAGTGATGGCTGCGAGGGCTTGCTTGGTGCTGCTCAGTTATGTCTCTTCCTGCATGTGAGCCGTATCTCAAGCAGTATTTTGGTTTCTCCACACTGCCTTCCATTGTACCAGGTGGCCATTCCCTTTATCTTCTTTCTGCTTCTGAAAATGGTGCCTTTAACTCCATCAGGCTCTTTCTCACATATTGCCTGATGCAGGGAAAGGTGCTGGTAGTAGAGTGGCAGCTGATGATCTCCATTTGGGAGGCTCATGTACAACAGAGGAATATAAGAGCAACAGTACTGGCTTAGAGCAATGTTGCCCAAAAGCAGATAGCTGAACAAACATGTCAGAATAGAGAAAGCATGTCTGGCACTACCTCTGACTATACCTTCTGCTCTGTTTGCAACTCAGGGGCTTCCTGAACCAGGTCTCATTTTTCTGTCCTTGTGAATTTTATTATCCACCAGTTTGTCCAGCTGCTCTCCAAATGTTAGCTATGGTCACTGCAGACCTTGTGGTAAGGAGTTCTCCAGTTCAATA
This sequence comes from Cyanoderma ruficeps, assembly GCA_008694505.1. Taxonomy (NCBI): domain Eukaryota; kingdom Metazoa; phylum Chordata; class Aves; order Passeriformes; family Timaliidae; genus Cyanoderma; species Cyanoderma ruficeps. The sequence continues at coordinate 5,573,509 of VZDJ01000090.1, read as the reverse complement.
GTTTGTTTGAAGAGACGTACCTTCTTTGGGTTGTGGGGTTTTTTGTTGTTGTTTTTTTTTTTAACTGTCTTACCTACCAATTTAATTTTTGTTCAAGGTTCTTGTTTTAGATAAGACAGGTGACAGTCAGTGTGTCTCGACCATCTTCATGCCACTTGCTGCTCTACAGTCCTATCAGATGTCTCATTCCTAGGCTAAAGATGACTTAGTCATTCCTTATATGTAAGCTTTTCCATACAACCTCATTGTCTGTCCCTGAACCCTTTCCAGCTCTGCTATGTCCCCTCCTGAGAGGAGAAGGCCAGAGCAGCAGACAGTCTCCAACACAGGAACAAAATGTGAATTTCTACAGTAGACTGCAGATAGTCTGTACTTTCTGCTTGGTTCATCTCCTAGGAAGTACTAACCTTTTCAACCACTGCAGGCTGCTGTTCTCTGAAGGAAAACTTTCAGAAGAAGCACACACAAATGGACCAACTTTGGAAGGTAAGGGCCACGTGTAAACATTTGATGCAATGTTCACTGTTCACTGACTTTTGTTCACTGACTTTTGTCTTTTTGTAGGGATAACTTGGCCACAGCTGCTAGCTGATATGATAAGCAGCTTGCAGATGAAGGCAATGTGGTGATGTAGAAAGGTTAACAGGTACAAAAGCAGATTAAAATTTTGTGGATTTCCTAGAGGAAATCTCAGGTACTGGTGGCCAGAAAGCACAGGGTCTTTAGACAATGCCAGTGCATTCCACAATCTTGGCATCAGAGCTCCCCTTCCTATTTTAGCCCCATAAGACCAAAGCAAGATAATCACTCAACAGAAAGCACAAGCCCGCTGCTTTAATACTTTTTTCATATCATCATTAGAATCCTTATTTTTTCAGCCATCCCATGATCCCAGACAATTTGAGGACTTTTCTCTCTGTATGCTTTCTGAACAAGCTCTTTCATTCCTGGTTTCTCAAAGAGGGAGCAGATGCAGTCCTGCTATCCACTTGAGCCACAGGGACACTGTCCAAAGGTGTTAATCCAAAAAAGACATGGTAGAGCATCAGAAATGAATCTTCAGAGGCCAGGCTCTGTTCCCCACAAGCTGGAGTTTCAGTTTTCTTGGAAAGATTGATCAGTGTAAGTGCAGCTCAAAAGAGGCTTTGGTGCTGGCATTTAAATGTTAATCAGCCACATTTGATTAGAAGTTTAGAGGGCTTGATGGTGTGTGTATGTCAGCGTGTGTGTGTGGAGCAGGTGGACAGTAAAATCTGGCCATGTCAGATCAGGCAGCAAGGTGGGCGGTCTTGCTGCTGCACAGCAGAATTTCAGTGCCACAGCAAAGCAAAATGGTGCTTTCCAGACTTACAGAGAACAGAGACAGCAGAGCCTGCAGGACAGCTGAGAAACAATGCCTGTGTGTTTGAGCTCTGTGATGATGCACTGACTACCTCCATGGCTGGTAGCAGGAGGGTCAAAGTTAGGACAGGGGGATATGCCTTGAAGCACATGCCAGCACACGGTGAGTCTGCTGCAGTCACCCCCACTTGCACTGCTAGCCTCCACTTATCCCAGGGGCCTTAGATGACATCAAGTGACTGACCTTTTAAGTAAAGAGAGAGAGTGGATGCTTCCCTGCAGGCCCTCACTATCGTGGGCTGCAAGGGGATGTAATGCATGGCCAGCTCAGGTCCATGCTGCTTATCAGCAAAATGTGAACAAGGGGTTCCAGGCTGTGTGGGAGAGATTTTGGGAGCGCCTCAGAGACTCAGAGGGTCAGCTAAGTATAGATGTGGCCAGTATTTTCTATCCCAGTACTGGCCAGGTAGTACCTGGAGCAGTTCTTTAAGGCTTTGTTTCTCTTAACTGAGACACAACCTGTATATTCAGGAACGTGATAAAAGCCAATCCACATTTAAAATGTCTCTAAGAGATTTGAAAACAAGGACTACAAAAGGTTATTTTCCTGGCTGTCATATTCCCTACTACTCCCTGAGAGGTGATGCCTGATGGTTCTCCACTGTGTTTTGAAACCACGGAGTAAATGAGGCTGTGTATCATGCAGCCACTCGCTCACTACCCATTCCCCTGCAATGGAATGGGGACAAGAACCAGAAAAAAACAAAGCTCATGGGCTGAGATAAGAGCATTTTAATAATTGAAACAAACTAAAATATAAAACTACTATTAACAATAATAATAGTGATGAAAAGGAGAGGGGGGGATAAACCCCAAAAGAAAATAGTGAAGCACAATGCAGTTGCTCACCACCTGATCCCCAAGGCTATTCCTGGCTATCCTTGACCAACCATCAGTCCCTCCTGGCCAACTCCCCTCAGTTTACATTCTGAGCATGATGTTGTATGGTGTGGAATATATCCATATTTGACCAGTTTGGATCATTTGTCCCAGCAATGCTCCCACACAGAATCACAAAGTCACAGAATCAGTTAAATTGGAAAAGACATGTGAAATCATTCAGTCCAACCTATGACCAAACACCACCATGTCAGCTAGACCCTGGCACTAACAGCTACATGCAGTCTCTCCTTAAACACCTCCAGGGATGGTGACTCTACCACCCTGGGCAGCCCATTCCAACATCTAACCACCCTTTCTGTGAAGAAATTGTTCCTAATGTCCAACCTAAACCTTCCCTGTGTTCTCTCATCCTGTCACTGGTTGCCTTGGAGAAGAGGCCAACGCCCACCTGGCTACAGCCTCCTTTCAGGGAGTTGTAGAGAGTGATGAGGTCCCTTTGAGCCTCCTCTTTAGGCTAAACACCCACACTTCCCTCAACTGATCCTTGTAGGAAATGCACTCCGGACCCTTCACCAGCTCTGTTGCCCTTCTCTGCACATACTCCAGCATCTCAGTGTCCTTTTTGCAGTGAGAGGCCCAGAACTGGACACAGGATTCAAGATGTGGCCTCACCAGTGCCAGGTACAGGGGGACAATCATTGACCTTGGTGGTTCTGCTGGCCACACTATTGCTGGCACAGGTCAGGATACCACTGGCCTTCTTGGCCACCTGGGCCCATGCTGGATCACATTCAGCAGCTGCTGACCTGCACTACCAGGTGTTTTTCCACCCATCAGTTTTCCAGCCACTCTGCCCCAAGCCCATAGTGCTCCATGGGGCTGTTGTGGCCAAAATGCAGGACCCAGCACTTGGTCTTATTGAACCTTTACTGTTGGTCCTGTCCCATCCATCCAGCCCGTCCAGATTGCTCTGCAAAGCCTTCCTACACTCCAGATCAACAGATCATCAGATCAACACTCACACCCAACTTGGTGTTGTCCCTGAATTTACTAGGAGTAGACTCGATCCCTTCATCCAGATTGTCCATAAAGATATGGAATAGGACTGGGCCCAACACTGATCCCTGGGGAACCCCACTAGTAACCAGATGGCTGACTGGATACAGCACCATTTCCCACTACTCTCTGGGCCTGGCCATCCAACCAGTTTTTAATTCAGTGAAGAGTGCACCTGTCCAAGTCATGGGTACCAGCTTTTCCAGAAAAGTGCTGTGGGAGATGATGTTGTAGGCTTTGCTGAAATCCAGGTAGACAACACCCAGAGCCTTTCACTCATCAGCCAGGTGGGTCGCCTGATCATGGAAAGAGATCAGGTTGGTCAAGCATGACCTGCCTTCTAAACCCATGCTGGCTGGGGCTGATCCTTTGGTTTTTCTGTACGTGCCCTGTGATCACACTTAAGATTCTTGTGCACCTGCTCGCTGGCAGAGCATGGGAAACTGAAAAGTCCTGGACTTAAGGTAAGCACTGCTTAGTAACAACTGAAACATCCCTGTGTTTTTAACATTATTCTCATACCTAATCCAAATCACAGCACTGTGCCAGCTGCTAGGAAGAAAATTAACTCTATGCCAGGCAAAACCAGGACAGGCTGTAAGATGCATCTACTAGGTGTGCTCAGTATTAAGCTGGAGGGATGGGGCAGATTTTGTAGTTCCCAAATGCCTCTGCTGATCAATGCCAGAGTGAAAGCTGAAGCGGAAACAGATGAATCAAAGCAGCATTTTGAGAGGTAGAAATCTGAGCAAGTAGGTACATGATAGCTTGAACAAAGAGATAGAAAGAAGACAGACACCCAGGAGAGGCAGAGAAGAAGGCAGAGTATAAATTCTGGGCCTCAGAGAGGGACTCTCAATTTGAAGAAAAAACTCTGGAGTATATATAAAAGAGGCCTTTTACTGGGACTTCCAGTGACATCTGGAACAATGAATGTCTGAACCAAACAGAGATAAAAATCTTTAGAAAGAAAAGTATGCATCCTTCCCTCTATAGGGATGTAAAAGCCCTCTTGGAAACCTGTGTTGAACTGTTGTTCTCCTGTAACAGAACAGAAAAATTTTCACTGGGAAAGGGCAAGGCTCTATTTCAGGATTATATTTTCCAAAGAAAATGAGAGTGAAATATAACTGTGGATGTAATTTTACTGCCTTATGTAAGAAGTCAGACATATGCTCATGATTATTTTAATTGTAAAAGATTGGCTGCCTTTCTTGTGTTGAGGAGAAAGGAAATTCCTCTTTCTCCTGATTGCTTTCAACTCTGCGTCTGTGTCAGTAAAGGTTCTTAGTACTTCCAAAAATTAGATTATATGTGCTGTGTTGGGCAGCTGGCTTGGCCACCACTTCCCCTAAAAACTGGAGTGACAGCTCCGGTTGAAGGGGACACTCATGCTCCCAGGAAGCCTCTTCCAGGAACTTTAGCTGTCACTAAAAAAGGCTTACACCTTAGACCTGGCTTCTCCTGGAGATCAACCTTAAGCTGGCAACTGTCAGAGCACAGTACAGGGATCAAATCTGAAGGAAAACATCTTCCTAGTTAGGGGAAAGCACCACGCCTTCATCTGTCATGTTCTTAAGATAATTCCAACTGTCTGCTGTAGAAGTGTGCACTGGATATGTGCAGTATCTATGCACACAGAGAATTTGCTGCTGACAGCTCAAATCAAACCATCTTTCCTGTCTTTGATAACACCTGTTACTAGTTCTGGATACTATAATGATTGGTATTTTATATGTATCCAACAAAGAAGGAAAATAAATTGCAGGGTAATAAGTGTGAACAATGCCTTCTTGATTACTTTCAAAATAATGTGCTGTTTGTCCCATGGGATATTTCAGTGGGCATCAGGACCCAGAAGCTTCTGAAATTTACTGAACTTTTGTTCAGTCTGTAGCCTGGTTTTAAGGCACAAAGGTGGTCAAGTTCAATTATTATCACTGAATGTCTCTAAAGTGTACAGGCTCACTTGAAACTGAAACTCACAGAGAGACTTAGAGATGCAAAACTTTGCAAAACTAACTGGTGCAACATGCTTCCTTATCCTTTTCACTGAACTGAAGAATGGTTTTGACTCTTAAATAGTGTTGGACCATGTTGCACCATCCCTTTCCAATATTCTGTCTCTACTTGTTATGTAGCCTTGGGGAAGGTGCTGATTATCTCTATGCCTTTAGTTTCCTAAAGCATAAATTAAAGTAATGGTTAGCCACATTGTGGTGAGGTCCTGACTCTCCATCCATTAATGTTTTTAAAGTACTTTGGGATCCTGCATAGAAAGCATTAGAGGACACCACTGTGGTTGTTTATATGCAGGCCAAAGGGTCTGTTTTAGCCAAGGTGGGAGGTGTGGGTGGAATAAGGCCAGATGCAGATGAAATGACTCAGACCTTTAGAATTGAAAAGTCATTTCTCTACCTGAGGACCTGATGTCAACTGATAAATGCCTTGCCTGGGTCCTTCTAAAGACCATTTCTCTGATACAGAGAAGATTAATCAACCAGCTCTAAAATGGGGTTCCCACTAGGATGGAACACTCAGAAGCCCAGGATGCCATCAAGACATCAGTGTGTCACGGGCAGGTGGCTGGATTTCATGGGTCTGTGGTGAGTTACAGGCATGCTGCCCATCACAGTGTTTGAATCCTGCACACCAAAGAGCAGATGTAAGCAATGCAGGGATCTAACACAGAACAGCTTGGGTGACTTCAGAGTGACTGTGTGCTTCTGATGGGAAATGGTAGTAGCGGGGCAGAGCAGGTGTGAGTCATCTCCCAGGAGACAGAGGCAGGAAAAGGGAGATGGGGAGGGGAGGAGGAAAGCAGAGAAACAGATTAGCTCATACAGATATATTCCCCTTGCCTGGCTGCCCCGCCCTTTGTGCACCCCCCTCTCCCCCCACAACACACAAACATAAGCACGGAGACTCGGCTGTTGCGGCTCGACTCCAAAGCCCTGTCAGGCTGATCACTTGCTGCTTTGTGTTCTTGCCTTGCCCATCTCTGCCCCAAATTCAAGATCATTTAATATGTGGCTAGATAAAGCTTGAGCAGTTCTTCAATAAGCATTTACTTTCTCCTGTGCATTAGTCCAGTTCAATACTTCCCGTGGCAGGGACTCAAATAAAAGCGGGATGGGGATCTAGGCAGCATTGGCTGCAGAATGATTGCTGCATTTCCTGTATGATCAGCTTTCACCACAGCCCCAGAGCGAGCCAAGAGCCTGGCTCTAATGACTTAAATATGCAAGGCCACGATCAGGGCAGGAGGTGCCTCGAGTTTATTAGCTGACTGTGACAGATGAGCAGTGCAGGAGGTGAATGGATGGGAGGGAGAGTCTGTGTGTTATCAAAACAGGGGAAAGGACACCCCAGTGCAAAAGGACGGATGTTGCAAATGTCTCTCACCACCATCAAGCCCACAAAGAGCTGGATGTGCTCTCTCTAACAGGCAAGAAACACAGCTTGCAAATGGAAGCATAGTCCCACTCACCAGCCCTACAAGTCCTTCTGAGGCTGTAGCACAAATAATTAGGGCAATGGAGAAAATCATCTGTCCAGAAAAGGAATGGTACTCAAAATATTTGTTAGATTAAAAGCTAAAACAGCAAAAGAGTTCCTGGGAGGAACAGATTAAAAACAAACAAGACAGACACAGATCCCCATGGATTCCCTGCTTCACTGAATGACCTCACCCCTGTGCAGTGTGCCAAATTCTGCCAGATTGTTGCCAAATACAGAATCAGTGATCTTAAACTGCATTTAGAGATGACAATTCTAAATGCAATGGGGAACAGAAGTAGGGTGACACTTTCGCATTCAAGGCCCAAAAGGCCAGGAAGGGGAGATGAGTATTTATTTTGAGTAGAAACACAAAATGTTCTGTTAAAGACAATAATGGGAAAGTGCCTAATAGTAAATAATAGTAAAGAAAGAGGCACTACAAAGTAAGCAGTGTATGAATGAATATCTAGAAGAGGTCAAACTCTAAATGCACTGGAAAGCCTTACTCAGAGAAGATGCTTGTGTTGATATACATACCCATAACAAATCCCAGAGGCTTTTCTCCTGCTGTATCTTGACAACATTTTTCTCATCTGTAACACAAGTAGAAGATTTTATGTTTAAGTGCACGTTTGTGTGTATGTATGGCAGGGAGTAAGAATTAATAAGTCAAATGAGAAGCCTGAGGAAATCTGACCATTCTCCATGGTCCTGAGAGAGCCTCGTTTTTTTCTGCGAGCATTGAATGCATTCCTTTCACACCATCTGAAATGATGGGGTGAAGCAATTAAGACAAAAATAGATAGAATCAAACCACTGAGAAAGTCTTGTAATGCCAAAGGTTTAGTGTTCCATAGCGGACCAGGATGACTCATATCTGTAAGCACTCTGAAATCCTCCTGCATGTTGACACAACTCCTTTGTCCTGCTGTTCACTGTCCATGTTCCCATTGTCGCAAAAATGAAAGGACAACAGTTATTGTTATGTTGCAGCTGTGTATTGTGACTGATTCATAGTTTCCCTTTTGGGGAGGAACACAAGCTTGCATGTTCTCAGGCATTTGCAACACACACATGCAATTCTCACATGTCTGAAGATGATGAATATTAGATCCCACTTGCTCCTATAAAACATCATTAGTGAGTAGCTGATATAAGCTGTTACAGAAGTGATATGAATGTTTCAAGGTGTAAGTCAGGTGAAGTTTCTAGGCGGGAAAGTCTCTTTTATTAGATGAACTGACATGTTTGAAGGGGTAAAACCCACAGCAGAAAAGCTTTTGGGGATCTAAGATGTTATCCAAGCTGAATGCTTTCCAGTAGAACCTGAAAAAAGGGCTTTGTCACCAATTGAAAATTCTGTTTTAATAACAAGCTTGCATTTGTTGTTAAANAAAAAAAAAAAAAAAAAAGCTTGTGTGGTTTTTCATGTCAGGAAGTCCCAATATTTCAAAACAAACATGACACCTGTCTGTGTGCCTTTCAACTGATATATTTTGTGGAGAAAACAATCCTTTCTAACATAGGAGAGCATGAGCTCTCTCTCTAATTTACATAAATACATCTGTTGCTAAATTTCAGTACAGGACCAATTCATCATGTAAGACATGAGCAGCTGAGAAGTAAACAAGTTGGATCCTTCACTGGCATAACTCAGCAAACCCACCTGAGTTGAGTGGGTCTCCATCAATTTACATCATCTTGAGGTCTAACCCAGATGTGAGTAGGAAAACAAGCCAAACACTAACCAATTCTCCATTTTGTTCTCCCCAGTTGTAGATGACAGACAGCAGAAAATCAGGGGGAGTGAGCTCATCCACAGAGGCAATGCACGTGAGACTGTGTGCATTAGCAATCTCTTTTATTAAGCCCCTAATAGACACGGATACAAATGAAAGACAGGCACCTGGGCTGAAAGGCAGACGACCATAGGCGCTGCTCCTCTGACTTCCTCTCTCATTGCTTGTCCATGTTTGCTCGGGTGGCAGCCACATGGTTGCCTTTCAATAATTCAGGATCTGCTTTGCTCGCATGGCCAGTCCTGCTTGTCGCATTTTTTCACCTGATCACAAGCTCATCTCTCTGTAAATGAAGCAAGGCTTGTGAGGAGTTGCAGAATCTTTCATTTGACTGGCTGATACTGTGGGCAGGAGAATGGATGACAATACAAAGAATCTGCGTGCCTGAAAGCTTTATCGTTTTCTTAATTGTATCAACCATTCTAAGAAAATATATTACTTTTCCCAACAGCTTGTCCTGCTGGTTTCCTTAGATCGTTGAGACTATCTTTTCTGTTACTTCAATGACCCTACATTAAATTTGTGTGGACTGAGAGCTGCATTCCTTCTAAGTGCACACGTCCGCTGACATCCATTTTAATTACCTCTCATGCATACCACATTTCATAAAGATAAGGGAACAAACAAGATTTATTAACATTTGAGTAAAGACATTTGAGTAAAATTTAAATAATTGCTTGTCACTTCAGGGTTCGAAGCATCGATCTGACCATTTATACAGGAAGATGTTGGCGCCAGATCTGTTAAAAGGTAAAAATCAGTAGCAAAAATGAACTGAATAGTAAGTAACTCAGTCTGAGTCTCAAGCACGTTTTCCTAGTGTAATATACAATGCACCACTAATGGCCACTGTTCTTTGCAGTTTGAAGTAGGACAGCTTGCACTAGGAAGCTCAACAGCTGCATCACTTTTAATCTGTTTTCGCTTAAAATTATTTTCCTTTGCTTCTTCATATGCCACTCTTAAAATGAAAGTTTCAACAATTTCACAATCAGCGAAGTCGAGGTATTATCTTTGCCAATGTGGTTGTAGAATTGGCATGGAAGAGAATATAATGCACATAGAAGCTTCTGCAGAGTGAACTGAAGTTGTGCACACACACAGGTACAAGCTACTACAGATCTTCTGGGTAGTACTACCCCCTTTGGGGATTGTAGACTGCTGTGTAGAAGAGACTGGAAAGAGCCAAAACAAATATTAAGGATGTTGTAAATGTCACAGTCACCTGTATTTAACAAGACAAAGGTCTCTTTCTCCTGTCTCGCACCTCCATCTTTTCTTCTTTTCTCCTTACCTGGTCTAAGTGCTGTGCAGAAGGAAGTGTTCCTGTTCCCAGCTCTGAGCACCTCTTTCTCAGTCCTAAGCACTCACAAAACAAGAGACTGTGACTGTCCCTACAGAGATCAGTCCTCAGAGTTTAAGCTAATAATGGATTTTGAAATAACAAGGTTTGAGTTCATTTCACTTGCCTTTAGGGTGTGATTGCTTTGTGTTTCCAGGTTTTTATCTGCAACTATGAAGAACAGATGCTTTTTCAATTTTTTTTTTTCTAAAGAAAGCTGAGGGTCTCCTTTAATGCCTCAGTAGCTTAAGCAGTGTGAGGCAGCAGAGACAGCTCTGATTCCTGGGGTCTTGTCTCCCACTCCTTGCTTTTCTCATTACACTGATGTTCAGCAGAAGTTAAGATGCCAGTAACAATTTACCTGTCTCTCCCATTAGCAACTCCAAGACATCTCTTGGGTTGTCCTTTAGGTCTGTTAAGATTTATTCTTTTGTTCCAATCCCATCTCTTATTATGTATGAATATTTATACATATATTTAATCTGTTTTGCTCTCCTGTCTTGCCTTGGGTTATATTTTTTCTTGGTGCTTTCCATTTTGATTGAGGTGGTGACTGGATGGGCCTCATCTTCCTCTTGGTTCAAAGAACAATTCATTATTTGCTCATGTCTGGGGAATGAATGCCTCAGTATGATATGTTGGGAGACAGGGATAAACATCCCTCCTGGCTGATTGATAGTCTTATTAAAGATTGCAGTAGGTGAAATAATCCCCTGTAGCTTCATATGGGTAAGTTCCCTTTCTCTTTTCCCTTCAGACTGGCTTTAGGGCATGCTTGGGACTTGGCTTATGCTCTGTCCAATCTTACAGCATAATTTAATTAGCCTTTATTGAAAGCCATTAGCATTGATCAATGGCGGCATACTTTTTTTTTTAACCAAGAAAGATGACCAAGGTGTTTATCCACTAAAAACTTGCAAATGTAAGTTGAGTTTGATAATTTGTTCCTGTCCTTGCTGTTGTTTTATAACAAGTTTAATCAATACACAAAGATTTTGAGCTTTTAGTTGTTATCTACAATATGCAGGAGGAGGAAAAAACAGTGGTGGTGGCTTGATTCCCCAGTTATGTATTCCTTCCTTGAATTTTGCATTTTGCTTCTGTACTGACCTTCTCTTAAGGGGCTTCTTTGCTCATTTTCCCACCCTGTGGTCCATCATGGGTTGCATCCTTGGTGCTGTTGATGCATTCAGCCTTGTCCTCTTCTTCCTTACAGCCCTCTTACCCTCTCCCACACCACCCTGGCTACAGGAGACAACCCTCTGGACTCTATCCCTCTCATTCCATAAATCCATTCTTGCTCATTTTATCCAGACAGCTCTCAGGGACATTTCTCATCCAGTTCCCTCCCTGACTGAATGTCCTTTCTAAATTAATAATTAGAGAGCAAACAAAATGTGTATATAGCCTGCCATGGGTTCAGCTATTGTAGGCTGCTGATCCACACCATGTGAAAATCAGTGCGGACCCCTCCCTTCTTGATCAGGGTTTGATGCTACATTCCTGATCCTTCCTATAAAATGAACTTGTGGGTTTTTTTCCTTGTAATGCGCTGCTGCAATCCATATAATAAATTAGATTATAATCCCCTCATGGGCAAGGACCTGTCTTTTTGATATGGCTGTGCATTGTTGATCTCACAGTGCATACACATCTTTGCACATTCTCACCTCCCGCTTATATCCAGCGCTCCAGGATATCAGAACTGAACGAGAATAGAAGTGGACAATATTTTTCTAATTATTAGCATGAAGATAAGACACTTTAATTAAAGAAATTATATACCCTGTAAAAAAAGAAAGCTTCTCTGTCAGACTGCAGTCTTGTAATGGCTTTGTGTTTCTGCAATTAGGACCAAATCTTGAATCCACCGAACCCAACAGTGGCCCTTAATGGGATTAAATCTTCATTTGTGGGGTGATGGGCTAGATGATCTAAGAGGCCTTTTGCGTCTTGTGCCTCTCTAATCTCTCTCAGGGTGAATGACATATAATGGAGAAGACAGCTTGTTCTGAATAAACTGCATTAAGTGTCCACATGTATTTCCTAATGCAGGTTAAAAAAACCCCACCCCTGTGTCTGTGCTGGTGTGCGTGCCCCTCTTACAGAGCAGGTCTCTCCAGTGCTGCAGACAGGGTGTGAGCTCGTCGATACCCTGCAGGTTTCTCCAGGGTTTGTATCTCTGTGCTTCCTGAGATCCTCTGGGAAAACTCCCCAGCCAGCGCTAATCAAATTGAACCACTGTCAAGACTTCCTGCAAAGCTTCGAGGAAACATTTCTGAATATTAGAGGTACAGAAGAGAAGAGTAGAGGTTGGGGGAGGGAGGCAGGACAGTTTTAGAGCTTAAGTGGATTACATAGCTGCATAACCCAGTTATGGGTCCATGGACTCAAGTGAGCTGTTTTTTCCCCTCCTCTGGCAGTCTGCCTGTCAGATAGTTCCCCTGACATGCAGGCTTTATTAACCTCCCCCAGCCAGCTCTCTCAGCATTTCTGATTTTCCAGTGCTTGCATCCCCCAGCAGCTCGTCTCAGCCCTTCTTGTATCTCTGAGCTCCCCAGGGTCCTTCCTTTAGCTGCACCAGTTGTCAGCCTCCAGTGAAGCCTCCTCACCAGCCTGCTCCACCCACATGTACCAAACCTGGTGGCAGGTCTCTGATCTCTGCCCACACAAACTCCAGGTAGCCAGCAATGGGTGCAATGATTCGCCTCAGATCAGGAGACTTCCATTTGAAAGGTAACCTGCTCCCTGACTGTCTTCTATTTTAAATCACTGAAAGGGCTATGGTAAAAATAAACACCTGAGCTGCAGTGTTGGCTGGTATGAAGGAGCAGCAAGGGCCTGGTGCATCTGGATGCATTCATGTTTCCCCACTTTGCAGGAAAGTTGGGTGGCCGTGAGTTAACATGAGTCTGGTTGTTCAGCCCCAGCCCTGAAATGTCCCCTCAAGACTCAGGTGTGAGCCTGACATCTACTGGGGACAGCACTGCTGCTACAGGAAACACCGGGCCATCCTTCCTCTACCACCAAAGGGGTGCTTTGTCAGAAGGGGTGCTGGCAGGGAGGTTGCCACCTGAGGGACTCTGAATGGGATACATCCAGCCTGGAGGAGGCAACATAGCCAAAGGACAGGGTGACCCAACTGCAACCCAATAAGAGGCAAGAGTTGAAATTTCAATTTATGCCGAATGGCTCCAGTCCCTTTCTCTTACAGATGTAAGAGAGAAGCCAGCCAGCAGGTGTATCCAGGGTTTAAAACGTCTGCATGGGTGTCCATGGCCTCATGAGAGACAGAGCTCTATGTCTGGCAGCAAGCTGAAATCTGCTTTCCCTCTTTCCTTTAGAGGCATTCACCACTGTCACCAGGATTTTGCTTTGCTGACATAGTTGGTGGCTTGTCTGGGTCTTATTCAGCCCTCTGGGCTTTACAGCTAAAAATGCTGCAGGTAGACTCAAAAAGTCACTACTTGGTGTCCACCATTAGTGTGTCTCTGTTGCTCCTTTCTGTCCTCAGCCACAGGCTCCTTCCCTTCCCTCCCTGACACTATGATCCATCTGCATGGGGCTTCTGTCCAGTCTGTCTTGAGTTACGTAACCAAAACAAAGTCTATTCCATCTGTTGAATCCGGCTGGGGAGGTGTTTTCCTTATCTACGGTAACTCCAGGAGGGAGGAGGGTGGCTGCCTCCTGATAATGGGCCAGCTGTTAAAACCAGGTGCGGGGGTTCCTTATCTCTTCCTTATCACCACCCATCCTCCCTGGAGGGGGATACCTTCCGTTAATGGGCCATTAAGGCTCACCAACCACATGACACATTACATCATACATACAGTATTGTGAGATACTCCACCCCGTGGGGGGAACCAAACCATTCCTACCCAGATAAAAACCGAGATGTAGGAACATCGGGCATTCTGGTTTTCCGCTGGATTCCTGAAGGAAGACCGGACCCATCCTGCCATTACTGGACCCTTTTCTACAGGACCATCTCTACTCCAACAGAACTACATCTGCCATTCCAGGAGGGCTTACTTTTGGACTGCTTCCAACACCCTGACCAACAGGGTGTCAGGTTGTATTTCTGACAATGTCAGGGTTTCTAGGATTTTTTTGTTTGCTTGTTTTTTGTACTACTACATTTGTATTCTTAATATTTTTAGTAAAGAACATTCCCAAATCTTTGCCTGAAAAGCCTTTTATTGCATAATTATAATAATTTGGATGAGGGAGGGGATTTGCATTCTCCATTCCAAGGGAAACTCCAGCTTTCCCTGGCAGATTCCTGTCTTCCCAAACCAAGACACAGTCTTACAGGAAAGGATGGTTTCCAGGGCTGACTGTAAGAAAGCCATGTATGAGTGGCTCAAGGCCGGGAGGAGTGACAGAGAGCAGAAAGAAGTGCCACTTGTTCTGGTTAAATACTGATCTGATGCCTTGGAACTGTGTTGCTGCGGTGGCTCAGGCGAGGAGTGACACAAAGGAGGGTGCTTGGCTGCTGGTGGCCAGGCAGCATCCCTGGTCAGGGCTTTGAGCTACCTGCCTGAGTGGAAGGTGCCCCTTCTCACAGCAGAGAAGCAGCGTTGCCCATAGCAACATCCCTGCTCAAGGCAGGGAGGTTGGAACTACGTGATCTTTAAGGTCCTGTCCAACCCAAGGCATTCTGTGATTCTGCCATGAGAGGTTGTGCTGCTTCTGGGTCTGGACACAGCTCACCCAGTGCCAGTATAGGCATTTCAAGCCCTGATCCTTTGGGTCTATTAAAAAGAGGGATCCTAAGCAGGGTGCAAACAATAGGGTAGCTTGGAGGTTTGTCGATACTAGGGCTACCAGCAGCATCTTTGGGCTCTCTGCCAACACCTGAATAATTGAAAGTGTTACTTTCTTCTAGAAGTAAACCTGGCCTTTGTGCTGCTTTGTCACGGCATTGTATTTTTTTGCTGTCAGACATGAGCAGATAAAATGTATATTTTAAACCCTTGAGGAGAAGAAAGAAATTGGCAGTTTTCATGGCTTTAGCAGGGTTCTTATGACAGTATATGTTGCTTTTTTTTTCCCCACATAGATCATATTCTAGAGAAATATGACTTTTTGATGATCTGAGGGGGTTTATTAATATTTTTGCAGTGTTTTTAGAGCTTCAGACATGAAGGAACACAAACAACTTGATGCCAGTTTAACCTAATGATTCAGTAACCATAATTCAAATAATAATAATAAGCTAACATGTCTATTTTTAAACTCATGATTTAAGCCACTGTCATGATTTTGATAGGGCCTGACATGATTTTCCAGCACTGGGACTGGTAATAAAGCTTTTGTCTACTGATTTGAATGGAAAATCCTTTGAAAATCCTCCAGCTTGCTTGCCTTAGTCAATACTTAACAAGGACTCAGCCACAGCAGCAAAAATATCCACCAATCAGTACTTTTTCTTGACCCTCTCCTTCTCTTCCCTCATAGCAAAAAATCTGACACCCAAGACTCATGATTCATTGTAGTCCCAGGGTCCATTCTGAGAAATTGTGTGATTACCTAGTACATGGGAATCCTGGAGCCAATGACAGCTTCTCAGGAGTCTGAGCAGAGGGCAAGAGCATCCCTGTGTCAGAGTTTTCCACAGGGCTAAGAAAGGACTGAAGAGACAAGAGGGTCGGATGTACACAGATGGCTTGGGCGCATGGGCTAATTATTCCAT
Organism: Cyanoderma ruficeps; assembly: GCA_008694505.1. NCBI lineage: Eukaryota > Metazoa > Chordata > Aves > Passeriformes > Timaliidae > Cyanoderma > Cyanoderma ruficeps. Next base: position 5,557,872 of record VZDJ01000090.1, on the reverse strand, counting down.
GGCCCTATAAAGTTGTTCTGGGATGAACAGGAGTCAAATGTAGGGTGAGCTTCAAGGATGCAGAGAGGGCCAAGCCATGGCACAGTGCCTCTGTGCAGCCTCCTTCAGTCCTGGTGTGGGCACATGAAATAAATTGCTTGTCTAGTGGCTGTGTCCATGGAGGAGTGGGAGAATGCCAGCTGCTCCCTGTGGCATTTAATTTCTTCTCAGGAGCTGAGCAAGGCAAACATTTTTGGGATGAAGCAGCTGAAAGCAGGAAAGAACAAGTTCCATGCCTACTGCCCCCAGCCCCCTGTGCTGTTGAGGGCTGGATCCAGATACCAAACTGGTGGGAGACAACTGCCCTGCTTTTTTATACCCCCTGGGTGCTACACTGTGTTTTCCAGCTTATCAAAAGTATCTGGGAACAACTGAAGGAGCAGCCAGACCCACCTCAGTGCTATTTTGAGGCACTTGGCATTCTGGCCAGTGGGTATGCTGTTATTCCTCCAATAGAAGAAAACAAACACGTGGGGATATATATATGAAAAGACAGGTGACTCATAAGTGAGAATAGCCTCATTTTGTCATTAGAGGAGGGTAATTTGCCACATATTTGTATCAATATTGCAATTGTCTGCACAAAGCTACACTGCCCTGTCACATGCTTGGGCTGCATGTGTGGCCACAGCCGCCTGCAGCAGGGGAGCAGGAGAAGGGCCACACTCAGGTGCTGTTTGACCCTGATTTCTTCTTTTCATTTGAAGAGTGGAAGAGGCCTGCTGTTTGGCCTTGAATCTCCCAGGAAGTAATTTGGCACTTTGAGTAGAGCTTGGCCTTTTCTCTCTCGCGTTAAAATGGAAGAAGATGATGTTTTATAGGTCTGTTACGTCAGCATGTATGCACCGATCTGCAGAGAATGATGTGAACAGCTTTTTGTGTTACTGCTGGATACAGAACTGTCAGGAAAAAGATTACCTGAAATGGAATCTCAGACAAAAAGTGAATGGTCTTGGATCCACTAAACGGGTGTGTTCAGTCTGAGCATTGATGATAACACAAGTAACTGTATTGGGTTTGTGTAGCAAGGCTTTGGCAGGGGGGCTACAGGAGTGGCTTCTGTGAGAAGGCAGTAGAAGCTTCCTCTGTGTCCAGTGGAGCCAATGCCAGCCAGCACCAAGATGGGCTCACCAGCAGTCAAAGCTGAGCTCATCAACGATGCTGGTAAAACCTCTGGGATAACCCCTTCAAGAAGGGGAAAACTGCTGTGCCACAGCAGCCAGGAGGGAGGAGTGAAACAACTCTGTGAGAGAGATACCAGGAGGAGTAAAGGAGATGGGGGAGGAGGTGCTGAAGGTGCTGGAACAGAGGCTCCTCTGCAGCCCATGGACATCCATGGTGGACCAGATATTCACCTACAGCCCCTGGAGGACCCCTCAGTGGAGCAGGTGGATGCCCAGAGGAGGCTGTGACCTCGTGGGAAGCCCTGCTGGAGAAGGCTCATGCCAGGACCTGAGGCCTCATGCAGAGATGAGCCCAAGTGAAAGCAGGTTTGCTGGCAGGAATTGTGATGCCATGGAAACTCACACTGGAGCAGCCTGTTCCTGAAGGACTGCACCCCATGGCTGGGGACTCACACTGGAGCTGTTCATGAAGAACTTCAGCCTGTGGGAGGGACTCCACACGGGGAGGATGAGAGTGTGACAGGGAAGGGCCAGCAGAGACCACGTGTGATGAACCAACTGCAAACCCCATTCCTGTGCCCCTGCACCACTGTGAGGAGGAGGGAGAAAAAATTGGGAGTGAACCTAAGGTGTTTTAAGGTTCTGTTTTATTACCCGCTCCTCTACTCTGATTTGTTTGGTAATAAATTAAATTCATTTCCCCCAAGTTGAGCCTGTTTTGCCTGTGACAGTAATTAGTGAGTGACTCCTCCTTGTCCTTAACCCACGAGCCTTTTGGTGCATTTTTCTCCCCTTGTGCAGCTGAGGAGGGGTGTGACACTGCAACTTTGGTGGGCGTCTGGTGTCCAGCCAAGGTCAACTCACCACACTGTTAAATGAAAAAGAAAAATCTTTCTTACCCTGAAAATATCTTTCACCTCTGCCCTACTGAAGGAAAAGTGATTTGTGATGAAATAAAATTTCCTTAAGTGATTTAGGAGCCTCAGATCCATTTGTTAAATCTCCTGACCTATTTACTTTAAAATATCTCATCATAAGGCTGTATTTTTTCTTGGCTTCTTGAGGCAGAGATTTTGGTGGGAGCTTTTTTAAAAACAGAACTAAAGCCAACTATCTGTACATATCCGGAACTCATCAGCTCTACTGCCAGTGGTGTGCACACCGTCTATTAATGACAAAATGAATGAATTAATGTGAAAAAAACTGGATGAGGAAGGACTGTAAACTCCTAATCCAAGCCCAGAGCCCTGCCAGGATGATTACAGAAATAGAAGGGATGGCGCAGTTCCCCGCTCACTCCCTGGCACTGCTGCTGGGGGCAAAACCAGGGCATTACCTTTTCATTAGGACTCTTCTCTACTTCTTCCCTTCTCATAAGAGAAAAATAAACAGCAGTCACAAAAAAAGTTTATGAAAAATCAGAAAACACAAAGAAGAAGGAGCTAAGCATCTCTTTGGAGACAGTAGAGCATGGTAAGCTTTACACTGGCATTTCTTTCCCAGAAGCAAATTCCCATTATTTCAGGGAAAAGCACTTGGCAGTTTGATCTAGCTCACAGCACTGAAGAAGCAAGCAGACAAAGGGTGTTGAAGATGGGAATCCCCTGGTGCCCTGGCTAGCCCCATCCTCACCTTGCTTCCTCCTGTATCTTGTTTTGAGGAAAGCAGGTGGCAGTCGCCTAAAGACGTTAAAGATCCACTTCATTTCAGGTGTCAACTGTGAGATCAACTACTCCCTGCTCACCCATTTGCAAAGTCCCAAGTGGAAGAGAAGTCTTTGTCACAGGAGAGTGTTTGCTGCTGATTCGTCCTACCAGTGCTCTGATCTACAGCAGCTATGGCTTTGCCAGTGTCCTGTTAATTTAGTTACCACAGTAGGAAAATACCTTAAAAGATAGCTCACTCAAAAATTGCAATAGCTGCAGGCAAGGGGGCTGCCAGCAGGGAGCTGCCTTACAACTGGGCTTGAAAGAGCTCAAAGGTAAAGGTAGGTTCAGTAGTGACAGACAAGGAGCAACAAGCACTCTGCCTCCTGTTTCTTGGAACATAATGTTTTCACCAAGGAAAAAGAAAAAAAGGCACCTTTCTAGTGGAGCGGGTGTCTCTAGGCCTGTTAGGAGTCAGTGGTGTGCCAAAGCAACAGGCAGGGTGGAACACCAACACCCAGAGAGGTGGGATGATGCAAGGAGGAGGAAGAGGAAGTGGGACAGTATTGCTGCTCTTTTCTGCCAGCCAAAGAGAGAGATCATTGAATCAGCCAGAGCTGTGTAAGACATGGGAAAAATCTGACACCAGGAGTGCCAGGGTCACAGAACCTGGTCCTGTAAGAAGCAGCACCCTACATCCTGTGCTGTGCTTGTCCCCCTGGCTCAGGGCACAGTGAGACATGACCAGGCACTGGCACAGTTGTGAGGAACCCACTGTCATGTCTGGCTCTGACACATCTGGTTTCCTCAGGATGCAGGTTGATCTTCAGCAGACCTTTTCAATAGACATCTATCCTCAACGTGGGCCAGAGGGATGTGGGAATGTGCAGGCATTCCTACCAGCCTAATGGACTGCTGGGAGACCCCATACACCTGGGCAGCCCTTGTCACACAAAACTATGCCTTCTCTGCCTTGTTGTTGGTCTATTCCAAAAAGAGCACATTTTACCAAAAGCACTCCCTTGTGTAAAGGTGTTGTGTGTGGAGGGTTTGTGTTTGTGGGGAGGGTAGACCAGAGACTGAGCACTAAGATAGGCAGGGCAGGCAAAGTCCAGGTACTTAAATGTGCTTAATGCCTTGTATGGACTAAGAAACAAGATTTTCTTGTATTTTCTGTCAGACCTGTGTTGCCAGCATCTCAGATGGTCTTACAGACACAGAGTGGTGAGAACCACTTTGGACACAGCAAGTAAGATAGCTGCTCATGAACGTCTCGGGGGTGCTTCCTTTCCTTATCCAGAGTCTGTGCCCCTCTCACCTAACTTCCCACAGGGATAGACGGCGGTGCTAAAAGCTCTGCATGCATTTCCAGAGTACCTCTCTCTGACGTCTGTGCAGCAGTGCCCCCCCTCGCTGTGCGGAGCCATTCTCCGCACGTCGCTGTGTGTCTGAGCGTGGCACACACACGGCAGGGCTGCTCTGCCACCCCAGCCATCCGCTCTCCTCAGCCCTCCCGAGCGCAGCACCCGGGCACCTGCCTTCACACGGCGCTGACATCCTCACGGCACAGGCAGCGCCTGCTCCCCCTCCTCAGAGCAGGAGAGAAAGGAGCAATTCCAACCTCTGCAGTGAGTGGATGACTAGTGCACATATTGGTAATAGCACCGTGCCGGGGTCTCGGTGTGATCTTCCTGTTGCTCATTTGCTGGCAAGTGTGAAATGCAAATCCCTCCGGGCTTCTGTCTCCGCTCAATATTCACAGGAGCATGAAGGCTCCTGCGCGAAGGGGAGGGTGAGAGCCGGCAGACAGCAGGGAGCTTTGTTTCCTCCTTTGTCTGGAGTTTACGGGTTAAAAAAATCTGCTTGTTCGCCAGGCTTTGCAGGGGCTGTCAGCTCACCGCACCCGCCCTGAACCCTGTCTCTGCCCTGTCTCGGGGGCTGCAGGTTCCAGTTGGAGTGCAGAGGCCCTTGCACCAGCGCTGTGGCTCCACCGAACCCGGCGATGACGGGGCGGGGGTCTCGGGGTGGAGGAGGGAGGTGCCCCGGGGGGAGTGCGGCTCGGAGGGCTCAGAGGGTTACACCGCCCAGGACCCGCCGGGCGATGGTTCCCACCCTGCCCCTTTCCTGTGGTGCGATGGTTCCAGTCCAAACCCAGTCGGATCTCTGGAAATGGCAACTGAGACACTTGTTGCCATGGTGATCCTTAATAGTTCTGACTCAGATGTAGCGTTGCTAGGAAACCGCATCCGCAGCCCTTGGGAGGCAATGCCGGCACATTTTTTTTTCTCTCGTAGTGGAAAAGGGCTCCGAATCCCCATTTTGCTCACCCCTTGCTGCAGTGCAGTGACGAAGCTTTGGGACTGTTTTATTATTCCCCTAATGAACGGCGATCCTGATCCTTCACCAAAGGATCTGCTGCAATTCTGCTGGATAAAAGTGCTCTGGACCGCCTCAGCACAGGCACAGTGTCTGAACCATAAGGCGACCCGAGCCTCTGCCCTTCTGTGGCTCATCAGAAAAGATTAAAAAATTATTGAAATTTATTTTTAAAAAGGAGCAGTAACCTTTCTTCCTAGGTAGGAAAAGCTCCTTTCATCTCGGGAGCTGCAGATCTGTGTTGGGGGGGGAGGGTGGGTGGAGTGGGGTGTGGTAGCTCTGAGATGAAGAGCGCCCGTGGCTGTGAAAGGCAAGACAAAGGCAGAGCGCATGTGAGGGAGTGGGTGCGCCCCCGAGGAAAGGAGCGGGTCTGTGTGCAGGGAGCGTGTCCGTGGGCATGGCTACCGATGGGAATGGGAGCGGAGCTGCCGGCGGAGGAGCCGCGAAGCGGAGCGTGGGTGTGCCCGCTCCAGGATGACAGAGAGAGGGGACGCTCGGCTGCCCGAGCTTTTGTTTCCGAGAGCGAGCCTGCACAGGCACGGGCGGAACAGGTTCACGTCATGCAGAGCTGCGGGAAGACACTCTCATTCAGTCCTGTCATCTGTGCAAAGTCAGCCACTGACACTCGTAATGCCTCAGAGGCACTGGCGTCCCAAAGGGGCGGATAAATGTAGGGAAGGGGGAGTGTACATTAAGTTTGCTGTCGCAAAGCTAGGAGGAAAGCCTTCTGCAGCACTAAATAACCCAGCCAAAGTCATTTCATGGTATCCTTCCCTGGCAGGGGCAGGTGGGAATGAAGAGGCGGGTGAATTCTACATGTGGGAGCCTTTGGATCTACCGAGCCAAGCCCCTGTACTGAGGTACTTGGGCATGGATTCCAAGGGAATTGGTCAGTGCTTTTCCTAAGTCAAACGTCTGACTGCTCAGTCAGGCAGCAGGAGTCACGGGAGAGATGCTAAAAGCTTCCAGTGCTTCTCAGGGGTCTAATAAACTTTCCCTGTGGTTTTTCCAACTTGTCAGAGAACCCCACCAGGCTCTCTCCTGCCTGACATTCTGGTTCTTCCAGACACCTTTTTGCACTGGTAGGACATGGTTGTATGTCTTGGAGCAGACCTTCAGAGAAACCGGGATGACTGAAGGAAAGAAAAACTTACAAATTCACCACAAAGATGAGAGAGAATTTTACTGCAAGTAACAGTGGCTCTGGGAAGGACTTAAAAGTGTCAGATACAAAGGATAAAGGATGTTGTTAAAGAAATCATCCACATTCTGCAATGGGAGGGTGTCCAGGGTGACCCTTGTGTGCCTGGCTCAGACGAGGTGAGGACAGAAGCTTTGTTAACAAGGATTAAGTTAGCAACACAAATAGCGGAGAAAATTTTGGCGTGGAGTCTGATGAATATAAACCAACCTTAAAGAGGTGGTGGGGGACACAGACATGAGAAGGAAAACTTTAGAGATGTCCAGAATGGAGGAAGATATCTCAAAGTCCCTGATGTGTACACACGAAGGTCCTCTGCAGGTTAAGTTAAAGGGAATAAAAGAACTCAATTAAGGTGAGAGCTGTGAAGGCTCCAGCAGAGAGAGAGTCTCAGGAAGTGGATGAACCTGTGGTATCTGCAAGGTTTCAGGAAGAGAAGTCTTGGGATTCAGTAAACAGCAAGTGCAGGACTTCTGCATGAGCAGTTTGGGAGGCTGGAAAGTGCTAAAAGCCACATGGAGGGGCTCCAGGAACAAGTCTAAGGCTCTTGAGAGGTTAGTATGGCCCATCCAAGGAGTTTAGGGAGATGGGGAGTTGTGAAGAGGCTTAACTGAAGAGACTTAGTCAAAGGGAACTTTTAAATATGTACAATGGCTTGCTTGGGATGCAGGGAGAATCTCATCCCTCAATTAAGTCTAATGAAATCAGTAGCTTTGGAACAGCTAATTCCTCGTGGTGGGGGCAGAATGAGGGGAAGTGCCCCTTTTGCCTGCGCCCCCCAGAAGAAAGTGCCCATCATTGGGATGGTGCCTGTCAGAGGCCAGAGCTGTGCCTGTGCTGTCACATGTGGACTGTGTCACATGTGATGGGCAGAGCAGTACCTGGTGGATTTTGTTTCTTCTTTGGAATGACTCCTCCCTGTCAGCTCTGGGCAGAGCTGTGTATCTGACACTTGCCTCCTGGCCCTGTGGAGGGGGTCAGGGTGACCTTCCCCGAGCTGTGTGCAGAGGGATCCACATCAGTCCCAGCTAGAGCTGGTAGGTGGCCGGTCAGTTTTGTTGAGTAGACGCAGCTCTGGACGCTTCCCTTTGGGCATCTCCAGGGAGGCAAGGCTGGTGCTAGCAGCGCTGGGATGTCACAAAGATGGGGAATCTGGTTCTGCCACCGCTGTGAAGTGGTGTCACAGGGAGGGGAAAGCTGGTCCTGACACTACTGTGATGTCACAGAGAGGGGAAAGCAGGTGCTGCCACCAATGTGGTGTCACAGAGAGGGGAACACTGGGGCTGCAACCACTGAGGTGTCACAGAGAGAGGCAAGCAGGTGCTGCCACTACTGTGGTGTCACAAAGAGGGGAAAGCTGGTGCTGCCACCACTCTGGTGTCACAGACAGGGGAACACTAGTGCTGCCAGCCCTGTGGTATCACAGAAAGGGGAATGCTGGTGCTGGCCTGCTCCTTCTTTGGGCCCTTGAAGTGTCTTCTGGGCGGTTGCAGTTCAATTGGCAAGGCTGAAAAAAAAGTGTGAAGCTCTGGAGGGCTGCAGTGAAGTGGTAGGTAAGGGATTGGGAAAGAGTGAGGGCACCACATTCCAAGAGAAAAAGGGAGGAAGGGATGAAGGGA